>CAWUFW010006258.1:557500-1180776 GCA_963921515.1 Calotriton arnoldi | reverse complement strand
TGTAGGAGAGTAGGATCTGCTTCACATGGGTACCCCCACTTTTTGCTGATGCTTCACTGTTTTTCGACATTAGTCTGGCTGGGGCCCTGCTAATCAGAACCCCAGCCTAGCTGCTTCCTCTCTAAAATGGTTTCCATGTGCCTTAGGCACATCACTGATTGGGATCTGGAGTGCCCTTATAAGTCCCTAGTATATGGTATACTATGTACCAAGGGCATAGGTACCTCAGAGGCCTGCCAGGGGCTGCAGCATGTATTATGCCACCCCTGGAAGGCCATCCAAACTGACACCACAGGTCTGCTACTGCAGCCTGGGTAAGGTGGTGCATGCACCCCTTCCTGTGATATAGGCTACCTATATCACTAAATACATACACACATATAAACCTATAAGTCACTCCTAAGGCAGGCCTTATCAATCCTAAAGGCAGAGTGCATGGTTCCTATGTGAGAGGGTGCCCCTGCATGAGCAGGGCCCCTCTGCAGCGTTCGGAGACCATCTCTGATGCTGTTTGTAGTGCAGCCTGACCATATACTCTTAAGCGCATTATATCCTCGCGGTAAAATGCTAACTTTGGAATGGCTGCACCTAAACATGTCGTGTTTGGTGTCAAACATCTTGGAATACTACCCCCCCGCCAATCCTGGCGGCGGGGGTAGCATTCCACCCTTCTAGAGGAAAGACATGTTAACTCTGACTAGTCCGGTAACTTCTTTCCAGAGACCTGGCATCACAAAATAGATGCTGCTGCCACAGACACGAGTCTGGCCTCCTGCTGCTGGACGAAACTCCGGCAGGGGAGGCCTGGACAATAGGTTTCCTGTCCCAGGGAGGTGTGACCACCTCCCCAGACAGGATAATGTGTATTGGGGCTGGGCGGGAGCACTTTCAGGTGCTTTGAAGTCCTGCACTGGGGGCACATTTGGTGTCCCTGTGCATACCCCAGTTCAAACCGGATCAGGGGCTTGCAGCCCCTGCTTTGGCGCGAACTGGACAAAGGGAAAGGGGTGTAGCCACCCCTCTGCCCTGACCCACCCATAGGTGGGGCCACGGAGTAGTCCAACCCCTATCTTTAGTATAAAGGTAGGAACCCAGTCCTTAGGACTTTAGATTATCCCTGGACGAAACTCTGTAACTGAATCCTGGACCTTCGACGCTCTACTCACGATTAGAGGACAGAAGAATCTCCCTTGGGGTCAAGGAGTGACTCCCCTGCTTGGCAGGCACCAAAGAAGCATCTGTCCGGTTCGCATTTCTGAAGCTCCCGTCGGACGCCGAAGTCATCGCATCACCAGAGGTGGATTCTCAGACTTCCCCGAGGCTACCCTGAGTCGCCAGCAAAGCTGAGGCCCGTGGCTATCGTGGGTGACTTGAGACCGTGACCCCTGGACACCGAGCACATTTGCAAGTGCATCCTCTTCTGGGTCTCCCAAGAAGTCGTGCTTTGGGCTCCGAGTAGCCCTAGCCTCCAGCACCACCTGCACCGAAGATCACTGGCCCCCACTCCACGAGTGTCCTGTAAGCCAGATCCACGTGCGGCGTCACGAGGCTCCTTCGCGGTCGCTAGCCCGTTGGCTAGTAGCCCTTAACGAAGGCCAATCCTTTTCTAACTTGGCATCCTGGTTGCTCCAGGCCTGCTCTCACTTACCCTCGCTGGGTGAGTTCCACAGACCTTGCTGGTCTGCACCATCGACGATCTACATCTCCACCGAGACTTGCCGTTGCCAAGGCTTGTTGGGTCCAATCCGGTCGCCGACACCTCAGCACTCGACAGACATCGTGTACCAGCCCGAATCCTGCTCCTGGTCGCCGACAACGCCTCCTGGACCTCGTGGCTGAAGAGTCAAGACGACCGTCAACGCACCTGAAGCACTCGACATCAGTGGGCATCTGTCCACCGCCTTACTGGTCACTGGCTAGTGACCCAGACTCTGTCCCCTCTGCTTTCAGGTTCTTCAGAACTCCGATCCACTCTTGGATCCACCCGGACACTTTTCTCTTGGCCGCCAGCAGCACTTTGCAGCAGATCGCCATTCGAATCGACGACGAAACCCGACCCCGAAAGGCACCTATGCACCCGGCTTCCCTGGGTGAGGTAACACGAGTACTCCGGTGCTCCCGTGGGTAGAGACTCTTCAAAGTCCTAGATCTCAAAGGGTTTTGTCCTAGTCCTCTTTTAAGTGTCCCTTTTCTCTAATTTCCCGATCCCGACTTTCTCCATAGAAGTCAACGGCGTATCGCGGTTGTGTATTTACACTGCACGCGTCTCCCGTGGGTCCCCTGTGTCACTACCTTGGGTGGTTCCTTGTGGTCCAAGCACTTCTAGAGGCTCTAGGCCTAGTGTCTAGTTCAGTCGTGGTTCGCATACCACTTTATTGGTATATGGTTTGGTACGCCCCTAGGGCCCAAACGTGTATTTGTGCTATTACTGTGATTTAATAACTTCTAACTTATGTACTTCGAACTCTAGCCTCATAAAGAGACTAGAGGGGTGTGTTTAGCAATAAATACATATATTTTGAATATATACCTGGTGTGGTGCTCTTTCATTTGGTCACTCAAGAGATTATAGACTGGTAAAACAAGCTGCTTTACATTCCTTCAAGACTTAGCCTGAAGGCTGCTCTCCATAGCTACCACTAGGATAGCTTTCAATAAGGTTGTCTTTAACCTATCTCCAATAAGGGGTTGTTTGGACTGGTGCAAGGTGCCCACTATAATTAGTGGACAGCATATACCAGGCCATCTTCTCACATTGGTGTGCAGCGTGTGGGATTCCAGCTTGCTATTGTTTTACCAGATAATCTCAATTGAATTGATCAACTGAAAACCACTAAAGGTACCTAAGGTACATATAATTTAAGCTTAGAATACAGTAAGTTCTACTGAACTTAGAGTTGTGTGTTAAGGGATAGCACAACCCTTTCTACAACTCAAGAGTTTAGTAGGCCACACTAGAGTAGGTAGTGCATACACCACACCACACTAGTAATGTCTTTAAGGGTAGGATCTAAAGAATCCTTGCAGGAAGCCATTGAGCTTCCACCCTCCAAGTATGATACACTCCCATTCTTGGAATTGAGAGCTTTATGCAACTTGAGAAAAATAAGGACAGGCCAAAGCCCCACCACCCAACACCTCAAGGAGTTGTTGGTGGCTTATGACCTTAGTAAGCCCTTGGGGACTGAAGGGGTAGGAGCTGAGGGTGGGGCAGAGGAAGAGGACTTGGCCAGGGGTACCAATACCCCCAGCTCCCCCTCTGAAACTGGCCAGGAGGGTGACAATGACCCTGACCTGGATAACCCAATCCCTCCTGTGGAAGATGATGAGGATGATCTGAATGATCCCCACTTTGTCCCCCAGGAAGGATTAAGAGTGTGCCCAGAAAGTCTAGATCTCCTTCTCAGGAGTCTAACCACTCTGGCACCTCCATAGGGAGCTCTATCTCCTCTCACAGGAGGGAATCCTCTCATGAGAGAAGAGACAGACTGGTCCAGTATGAGGAAACTCAGCTGGAAATCAGAAAAAAGCAATTGGCTTTAGATAGGGAATCCCTAGATCTCCTTAGAGAGAGAAGAAAGTTGGGACTAGAGTCCCATGGTGGCAGCCATGTCCCTAGAGACAGGGAAAGGTCCTATGACCATAGGAACCTGAGCAAGATTGTCCCTCCCTACCAGAGTGGGGATGACATCCACAAATGGATAACTGCATTAGAGAGGGCCTGTAAGGTACAGAAGGTCCCTCAGGAGCAGTGGGCAGCAATCTTGTGGCTCTCCTTTGCTGACAAAGGTAGAGATAAGCTCCTCACTGTTAGAGAGGAGGATGCTGATAATTACAAGGTCTTGAAGAGTGCTCTTATTGATGGGTTTGGCCTAACCACTGAACAGTACAGGTTGAAGTTCAGAGACACCCAAAAAGCACAGACTCAAGACTGGGTAGACTATGTGGATTGTTCTGCCAAGGCTCTGGAAGGCTGGTTGATGGGCAGTAAGGTGTGTGACTTCTCAGGATTGTACAATCTGATAATGAGGGAGCAGATTCTTAATAACTGTCAAAATCAGCTGTTGCATCAATACCTGGTAGACTCTGATCTGACCTCTCCCCAAGAATTGGGAAAGAAGGCAGACAAATGGGTCAGAACCAGGGTGAAGCAGAAGGTACAGAACCAAGGTGGGGAAACCAAGAAGCAAGATGCTAAGAACTCTGACAAGGGTGGGGAGAAGGGTAAAGATCAAAAGTCTTCATCAGGCCCCCAAAAATCTTCTTCTGGTGGGGATTCACAGTCTACCAAAGGGAAAGGCCAAAGAAAACCATGGTGCAAGGTCTGTAAGCAAAAGACCCACTGGACCAGTGATTGCACCAAGTCCAAAGACTCCAGTCCAGCACCCACCAATGCCCCTAAGGCACCTGTTCCCCCTAGTACAGTTGGTGGGAGTGCTCCAGCCAAGGGTTTAGTAGGGTTCACCCTGGGAACTGAGTTGGGCTCTGACCTAGTCAGAGAACTGACTCAGGCTGTGTTAGTCTGTGATGGAGGCATGGATGTGACCTCCACTGTGAGTCCCAGTAATCTGGGCAAGTACAGACAACAGCCTTTAATCAATGGACGTGAGGCTTTGGCATTTAGGGACACAGGGGCAAGTGTCACAATGGTGACACAAGACCTTGTGAATCCTGGGCAAGTTATACTTGGTGAGATGTACCAAGTGACCAATGCTAGCAATGTCAGAACAGACCATACTCTGGCAGTTGTTAACTTCTCCTGGGGAGGGGTAACTGGCCTTAAGAAGGTTGTGGTAAGTGCAAACCTACCAGTCGAATGCTTGCTTGGCAATGACTTAGAGACTTCTGCTTGGGCAGAAGTGGAGCTCAGGACCCATGCAGAAATGCTGGGGATCCCTGCAGATGTGTTTGCTGTGACCAGGTCACAAGCCAAAATGTCTAGCACTGAACAGGCCTTGGATTCTGGAAGAATGGACCACGTGCCTTCCAAGAGGAGGAGTAGTAGGGTTAAGGCAGTGCCTTCCCCCTTGGCTCAGGAGGAAGATCAGTCCCTTGAGGGGGATGATCTCAGCCCTGAAGAAGGAACTGTCCCAGAGGAACTTGAACCTGACCAGGTTGAGTTCTTGTGGACAGGGGGACCTTCTAGGGCAGATCTGAGCCAGGAGCAGCAGAGCTGCCCCTCCCTTGAACCCCTCAGACAGCAAGCTGCTGCTGAGGCTGCTGGGAAAGCTAGTGGTCCCCATACAGTGTATTGGGATGATGGACTCCTGTACTCAGAGAGTAGAGACCCCAAGCCTGGTGCTACCAGGAGGTTGGTTATACCTCTGAAGTTCAGGGGCTTCCTATTGACCCTAGCCCATGATATTCCCTTAGCAGGTCACCTGGGCCAGAACAAGACTTGGGACAGAATTGTCCCTCACTTTCACTGGCCCCACATGTCTGAAGACAGTAAGGAGTTTTGTCGCTCCTGTGTAACCTGCCAAGCCAATGGCAAAGCAGGTGGCACTACAAAGGCCCCCTGATACCACTACCTGTGGTGGGGGTGCCCTTTGAAAGGGTAGGGATTGACATTGTTGGTCCCATGGATCCCCAAACAGCCTCTGGGCACAGGTTTATCCTGGTGGTAGTGGATCATGCCACCAGGTACCCAGAAGCTATTCCCCTCAGGACCACTACAGCACCTGTGGTGGCAAGGGCCCTCCTGGGAATCTTCTCAAGAGTGGGCTTTCCTAAGGAGGTAGTATCAGACAGGGGTGCTAACTTCATGTCTGGGTACTTGAAAGCAATGTGGAAGGAGTGTGGAGTGACTTATAAGTTCACCACACCCTATCACCCACAATGCAATGGTTTAGTTGAGAGATTCAACAAAACCTTGAAGGGCATGATTAAAGGGCTCCCAGAAAAGCTTAGGCGAAGATGGGACATACTCTTGCCCTGTCTTTTATTCGCATATAGGGAGGTGCCTCAGAAGGGGGTTGGTTACAGCCCTTTTGAACTTCTGTTTGGCCACCCTGTGAGGGGTCCACTGTGCTTGGTGAAGGAAGGATGGGAGTTACCTCTCAAGCCCCCAAAGCAAGATATAGTGGACTATGTACTTGGTCTCCGCTCCAGGATGGCTGAGTACATGAAAAAGGCAAACAAAAACCTTGAGGCTAGCCAGGAACTTCAAAAGGCCTGGCATGACCAAAAGGCTGTTCTGACTGTTTACCAGCCAGGACAGAAGGTGTGGAGTGTTGGAGCCAGTGGCCCCAGCAGCTCTCCAAGATAAATGGAGTGGACCCCACACTATTGTTGAGCAGAAGGGTGAGGTCACTTATTTAGTAGACCTAGGAACACCCAGGAGTCCCCACAGGGTTCTCCATGTCAACAGGTTAAAACCATATGTGGACAGGGCAGACATGGGCTTGCTCATGGCTACTGATGAAGGGCAGGAGGAAGAGAGTGACCCACTCCCTGACCTGCTCTCACAGAACCCTGACGATGGGTCAGTTGATGGTGTAGCCTTGGCAGGCAGCCTCACTACCCAGCAACAAACTGATTGCAGGCAAGTCCTCAATCAGTTTAGACATATGTTTTCACTGACGCCCAGTCAGACCACCTGGTGCACTCATGAAGTGGACACTGGGGACAGTCTGCCTATTAAAAACAAGATTTATAGGCAACCTGACCATGTCAGGGACTGTATCAGGACTGAAGTCCAGAAAATGTTGGAATTGGGAGTTATTGAACCCTCAGATAGCCCTTGGGCTAGTCCGGTGGTCCTTGTACCAAAACCTCACACCAGCGGTGGAAAAAGAGAGATGAGGTTTTGTGTGGACTACAGGGGTCTCAATGCAGTCACTAGGACTGATGCCCATCCAATACCCAGGGCAGATGAGCTCATAGATACTTTGGCCTCTGCCAAATATCTCAGCACATTTGACCTAACAGCTGGCTACTGGCAGATCAGACTAGCTGATACTGCAAAGCCCAAAACAGCATTCTCAACCCCTAGTGGGCATTATCAATTTGTGGTAATGCCCTTTGGTCTGAAGAATGCACCTGCCACTTTCCAGAGGTTGGTGAATACAGTTCTCACAGGACTGGAAGCCTATAGTGCAGCATATCTAGATGATATTGCTGTCTTTAGCTCCACCTGGGAGGATCACCTGGTCCACCTCAGGAATGTTTTACAGGCCCTGCAAAAGGCAGGCCTGACTATCAAGGCCACTAAGTGCCAGATAAGGCAGAGTCAGGTTGTGTACCTGGGCCACCTTGTGGGTGGAGGCCAGGTTCAACCTTTGCAGAGCAAGATCCAGACCATCATGGACTGGACTGCTCCCACTACCCAGACTCAGGTGAGAGCCTTCTTAGGCCTGACTGGGTACTATAGGATATTTGTCAAGGGGTATGGATCAATAGTGACACCCCTGAATGACTTAACTTCTAAGAAAATGCCCAAAAAGGTTCAGTGGACAGTTAGCTGTCAAAAGGCATTTGATGACCTCAAGCAGGCCATGTGCACTGCTCCAATTCTGCAGAGTCCTGATTACTCCAAGAAGTTCATTGTTCAAACTGATGCATCTGAATTGGGGGTAGGGGCTGTACTGTCACAATTGAATGAAGAAGGTCAGGATCAGCCAGTAGCTTTCATTAGCAGAAGGCTGACCCCTAGAGAGAAACGTTGGTCAGCCATAGAGAGGGAGGCCTTTGCTGTGGTCTGGGCTCTGAAGAAGTTGAGGCCATACTTGTTTGGTACACACTTCCTGGTTCAGACAGACCATAAGCCCCTCTTATGGCTAAAACAAATGAAGGGTGAAAACCCCAAACTGCTTAGGTGGTCCATTTCCCTACAGGGGATGGACTTTACAGTGGAACATAGGCCTGGGAGTAACCATGCGAATGCAGATGGACTCTCTAGGTATTTCCACTTAGAACATGAAGACTTAACTGGGCAAGGTTAGTTTAATGTCCCTACGTTTGGGGGGGTTGTGTAGGAGAGTAGGATCTGCTTCACATGGGTACCCCCACTTTTTGCTGATGCTTCACTGTTTTTCGACATTAGTCTGGCTGGGGCCCTGCTAATCAGAACCCCAGCCTAGCTGCTTCCTCTCTAAAATGGTTTCCATGTGCCTTAGGCACATCACTGATTGGGATCTGGAGTGCCCTTATAAGTCCCTAGTATATGGTATACTATGTACCAAGGGCATAGGTACCTCAGAGGCCTGCCAGGGGCTGCAGCATGTATTATGCCACCCCTGGAAGGCCATCCAAACTGACACCACAGGTCTGCTACTGCAGCCTGGGTAAGGTGGTGCATGCACCCCTTCCTGTGATATAGGCTACCTATATCACTAAATACATACACACATATAAACCTATAAGTCACTCCTAAGGCAGGCCTTATCAATCCTAAAGGCAGAGTGCATGGTTCCTATGTGAGAGGGTGCCCCTGCATGAGCAGGGCCCCTCTGCAGCGTTCGGAGACCATCTCTGATGCTGTTTGTAGTGCAGCCTGACCATATACTCTTAAGCGCATTATATCCTCGCGGTAAAATGCTAACTTTGGAATGGCTGCACCTAAACATGTCGTGTTTGGTGTCAAACATCTTGGAATACTACCCCCCGCCAATCCTGGCGGCGGGGGTAGCATTCCACCCTTCTAGAGGGAAAGACATGTTAACTCTGACTAGTCCGGTAACTTCTTTCCAGAGCCCTGGCATCACAAAATAGATGCTGCTGCCACAGACACGAGTCTGGCCTCCTGCTGCAGGACGAAACTCCGGCAGGGGAGGCCTGGACAATAGGTTTCCTGTCCCAGGGAGGTGTGACCACCTCCCCAGACAGGATAATGTGTATTGGGGCTGGGCGGGAGCACTTTCGGGTGCTTTGAAGTCCTGCACTGGGGGCACATTTGGTGTCCCTGTGCATACCCCAGTTCAAACCGGATCAGGGGCTTGCAGCCCCTGCTTTGGCGCGAACTGGACAAAGGGAAAGGGGTGTAGCTACCCCTCTGCCCTGACCCACCCATAGGTGGGGCCACAGAGTAGTCCAACCCCTATCTTTAGTATAAAGGTAGGAACCCAGTCCTTAGGACTTTAGATTATCCCTGGACGAAACTCTGTAACTGAATCCTGGACCTTCGACGCTCTACTCACGATTAGAGGACAGAAGAATCTCCCTTGGGGTCAAGGAGTGACTCCCCTGCTTGGCAGGCACCAAAGAAGCATCTGTCCGGTTCGCATTTCTGAAGCTCCCGTCGGACGCCGAAGTCATCGCATCACCAGAGGTGGATTCTCAGACTTCCCGAGGCTACCCTGAGTCCCCAGCAAAGCTGAGGCCCGTGGCTATCATGGGTGACTTGAGACCGTGACCCCTGGACACCGAGCACATTTGCAAGTGCATCCTCTTCTGGGTCTCCCAAGAAGTCGTGCTTTGGGCTCCGAGTAGCCCTAGCCTCCAGCACCACCTGCACCGAAGATCACTGGCCCCCACACCACGAGTGTCCTGTAAGCCAGATCCACGTGCGGCGTCACGAGGCTCCTTCGCGGTCGCTAGCCCGTTGGCTAGTAGCCCTTAACGAAGGCCAATCCTTTTCTAACTTGGCATCCTGGTTGCTCCAGGCCTGCTCTCACTTACCCTCGCTGGGTGAGTTCCACAGACCTTGCTGGTCTGCACCATCGACGATCTACATCTCCACCGAGACTTGCCGTTGCCAAGGCTTGTTGGGTCCAATCCGGTCGCCGACACCTCAGCACTCGACAGACATCGTGTACCAGCCCGAATCCTGCTCCTGGTCGCCGACAACGCCTCCTGGACCTCGTGGCTGAAGAGTCAAGACGACCGTCAACGCACCTGAAGCACTCGACATCGGTGGGCATCTGTCCACCGCCTTCCTGGTCACTGGCTAGTGACCCAGACTCTGTCCCCTCTGCTTTCAGGTTCTTCAGAACTCCGATCCACTCTTGGATCCACCCGGACACTTTTCTCTTGGCCGCCAGCAGCACTTTGCAGCAGATCGCCATTCGAATCGACGACGAAACCCGACCCCGAAAGGCACCTATGCACCCGGCTTCCCTGGATGAGGTAACACGAGTACTCCGGTGCTCCCGTGGGTAGAGACTCTTCAAAGTCCTAGATCTCAAAGGGTTTTGTCCTAGTCCTCTTTTAAGTGTCCCTTTTCTCTAATTTCCCGATCCCGACTTTCTCCATAGAAGTCAACGGCGTATCGCGGTTGTGTATTTACACTGCACGCGTCTCCCGTGGGTCCCCTGTGTCACTACCTTGGGTGGTTCCTTGTGGTCCAAGCACTTCTAGAGGCTCTAGGCCTATTGTCTAGTTCAGTCGTGGTTCGCATACCACTTTATTGGTATATGGTTTGGTACGCCCCTAGGGCCCAAACGTGTATTTGTGCTATTACTGTGATTTAATAACTTCTAACTTATGTACTTCGAACTCTAGCCTCATAAAGAGACTAGAGGGGTGTGCTTAGCAATAAATACATATATTTTGAATATATACCTGGTGTGGTGCTCTTTCATTTGGTCACTCAAGAGATTATAGACTGGTAAAACAAGCTGCTTTACATTCCTTCAAGACTTAGCCTGAAGGCTGCTCTCCATAGCTACCACTAGGATAGCTTTCAATAAGGTTGTCTTTAACCTATCTCCAATAAGGGGTTGTTTGGACTGGTGCAAGGTGCCCACTATAATTAGTGGACAGCATATACCAGGCCAACTTCTCACAATGGTGGCCTCAGGGAGTACATGCATTGGTCCAGGAGCCACAACTGCTCCCCGGATGTGTTCCCAAAAGGGATTTTTTTTAGACTGCACCAGTTCTTTTAAGGAACATTCTGCTTATTAAAACGAAATGTTTCTCTTTTGGGAAGGCAAACACAGTAATGGTGGTGTGCCGTCCCTTGCAGGCCAGCATTCCTGTAATTGTTGCCAACCTCAGGGTGTCACCAGCCTAATTAATAATAATTGGGCAGGTAGTTCTGTGACCCCTTCCTCCCCATGATCCGCTCCCTCAGCCCCAGGGACTGGACGTTTTGGATACAATCTGTAGGACACAGGTCGCATCGCAAAATTGAAGATTGGTCGCAAAGCATTGGTGCACAATTTGTGACCACTTTGTGACCACTTTGTGTGACCAGTCTTTTTGTACACTTGGTTCATACTCCTCTATGTCTCATTCATGCGTTTTGTAGGAGCCATCACTGCGTGCCCATCTTGACAACACTAATTGGGGGTATCTGGGTATCTGGGGCTACCCCAGTGCCTGATATACAGAGCTCTTAAGCAAGACTGATATTCTCCATCAGAAACCCTTTGGCAATTGAACAAACCATGGACGGCAAGTCAGGTTGGCTTAAAGCAACATGTACGCTCTTCATGAATTTTCCGACACTGGTCGCCCATTTCTCTCTGAAAAGCACAGCTTTAGTGGCCTTACACAAACCTGAGATCCAGATACACTACACACAATTTCACACTACACCAGACAATTTCACAACTAACCATTCCAATTCAACCCACATAATTCCACCAAAACCACACACATCCAATCCACTCCAAAACAAATAATCCAGGTGAAAGGCATTGTCATTCACAGCGCCAATAGCTGTAACTCTCACAAATGCAAGACCAATTTTATTGCAAATGCTTGTTTCCTTGTGTCACGGCCATAATGTAGACCTTTCAAAACTCTCCTCAGCTATGGATGTGCACAGGGAATATTTGGGCCTCTGCCGACATGACACGTTACACAATCACTAAAGCGATGATTTTTATGTGCATCGGTTAAATAACCTGTTTGGCACACTATCCCAAATGATTTACTGTAGCATAGCACATGCAGGCAGAGTCGGTATCTCCTTTCCCCTGGCAGCTGTTCACTCCTAATAAAACGATGCTTTGCTGCTGTTTGAAAAGCTAAATGGCACACCCGCCACATTCCTCCACGTGATTGGGGAGAAAGAGGTAGTGGGGTTTTAAGTGAGGTCTCCAAAGAAAATTGTCTCGACCCCTGCAAACTGTTGATGCCTTGATACAGACGGTGTATTTAACAAGCATTTGCAATGCAATCGGTCTCGCCTTTGGGACCTTATATGTATTTAGCTATGCAGCACATTAGCCTGGGTGCTGAAACATCTACTGTTCTTTAACATGGAGGGAAAGTAAGCACCAAACTGGGTAACATGCCAGGTATGGGAACACATGGAGAGAAATATTGCCTTTCAGTGGGAAATGGTATAGTCCAAAACTCTGTTTTTAATATAAAATCAGGACCTTCTGTAGTCATATCACTGAAAATACAAGATTTGAAAAATATATTAGTGTCTACGGGTGCTCGTGGAAGACATGATGCGGGGTTAAATTATTTATGGCCCAGTACCTTCTAAATAGTCTGTCAGATGCTGTCATTTATCAGGGCTTCAAGCTGTGAAATTCATATAATGTACAAAGATACCTGTGCACATGGATGCCTGAAGGGTTTGGGGGCTGCAAAAAGCCATATATTATGGCTCACTCATGTGCAATACACACGGATAAAAATATTAGCATTGTTTAAATCTTTATTGCGAAACGTTGTCCTTTTTTTAAAAAAAAAAAAAGAAGAAAAAACTGTCCTTCTTAACATTTTGCATAGGTACCAGCCTGACACTTTAATACTACGTATTTCTATTTTTTTTTTCCCGTGTTCATTCTTCCATAGAGACAGAACTAGATGGTTTTCTACCTGCATATTAAGAAAATAAAAACTGGGAGCCATTTTAAAAGATATTGTCTACCAAGTGATCTTGCATTTCTATTATGCTTTTTACGTTTTTTAATTGCAGATCATTGCACAACACAGGTTTGAGTACTTAGATAGATCACCAATTACGGATGCATGCGTATATAAATATGAGCATAGATTAAGTATGAAAGGCCATGCACGTTTGGGTTACCAACGTTCCGAACGTGAGCATGCACATAAAAACTCCAGATAATCAAATTAGCTTCAACTGCATTTGAATAAGCCTGACCACGACTTGAACTTCCTATAGCATGGGGCTGTAAACACTGACGTAATTACCATCTTCCTGCTAAACTCATGGTCTTTCCTTTGAAAGTCGCGAGATGCCAAATGAATTTGCATATTGGAGGTTGGTTAAAAAGACATAAGTACACGAAGGAACGAAAGCTGTCTATTGCATTCTGTTACATAGCTAACAATGTTGATGCAACATTCTCGTTCTACAGAATGTGTAGATTTGAAAGGCTGTCACAGGCACTATTAAATCAGTTTTGAAACAAAACAGGCAATTTGATTGCAGTTAACTTAAAGATAGGCCATTGAAAACACATGCGATTTTCTGGCCCGGGAACAATCGTTAAAAACCTACAGTCCGATGGAAAAGTATGAGAGTTTAGTCTTAGTTTTCATTTCAATGCGTTTAGTACATGGTGGACACAGGTTGCATCGCTGTATATGTATCAGGTAGTGCGCTTCTCAAGAAGACCGACACTTGTTTTGCATAAGAGAAAGGCGCCCTGTCTGTCACTCTGACAAAACGAGAAGCCATAAAAATTGAACAAATGAGCACTCATGGCATCCAGCCGGGTGGAGAAGCTGAGTGCCAGCATTTCCAAAGGCTGCTAAATCGCCGGTTAACCTTGCATACGAAGGGTAATGTTACGGCTTCAAGAGATACACAGTGCAGTGATCACGGCATATCGGGAGCAGGGACCTGTGTGAGGTAACAAAAATGCCTTGTTACCTTTTAGGGGGTGGGGAGGCAGGGTGGCAGACGACTCCGGCCTGGTAGCCTTAAGTATGCTCCCGTCCAACCGAGCATCCTCGTGAATTTCCATGTAAGAAACGGGCATGCTCTCACACCTCCCGCCTCTGTAACTACCTTGAGTTCACATTCTCACAATCAAAGCACCGCGATCGCCCGCCTGTGAAGCCTGTACTGAAAGCTACTGAGGCAGACGGCAGTGGGCACTGCGCTCAGGACCCTTTCTACCTCATTGGAGACGTAGGGGCGGACCTTGCACTACACAGCTCTCGCTGGGCTCACATCGCACCAGTAAATTTAGTCGCCATCTTGCAGTGACAGTCACTTTCCTGTTGATGCACAGTTAACCCTTCAGTACTCAATAAACTATAACACTTGAAAAAAAATTATATCAAATGCATTACTGTTTCCGAAAAAACAATAAATGTACAACAGTGTAATGTAAAATAAGCTGTTGAGCTCTTACATGATAGTAAAACTCCGACCACACATTCAGTACACATAAATTTAAAGCTTCTGTCATTGCATCCAGTCCAGATATATAATACAACAAGTAACTAGTCAGCACTATTGGCTTTGTCAATGGTTGTAAGTTGCATAACATAAATAGGCAACAACTATGGCTTCGTTGTATAGAATATTGAAAATGCTTCACTTCTGAAATGATGAGACTGTGAAAGAACTTTAACGAGTCCTTTCTGAAGTTACCTCAAAGGCAGTGAAGGGTGGCTTTGTGGCAGAGCTAAGGTATATTTATTTTACCGAGGGTGCGAGCAAATATGGAGAGCCCGTCTGAGCAGCTGCTTTTTAGAAACACCGGCAGGACCCGGCCCACTTAAAGCCCGGGCTAAATGCTAATGTCAAACACTAAGAAAGTTCATATTTATCATCTCCCAGGTGAAAAGGTGCTTGTTTGCAGGTACACTTTGCTCTTGTTGAATTAGTTGGTGGCTGAAAGTAGTGCGGGTCTAACCGGATGGAATACCTGGTCGATCCCACTGCACTGATGCGCAGGGTGGCTTGGGGCATTACGGAGTGGGGTGGGGGGTAATATTCTCGCAGCATTGATTATATAATATGAGACTCACAATCAAGTTACTTATATGGGATACTTTTGAGGTGAACGGCATGAGTCCATTTGTAATGTGCCGCGTTACAAGGCAACAGCTGGTGGCAAAAAGCGCTAAAAAGAAAAACATATTTTTGTTATAATACGGTACACGTTGACTTAGTTGTCTACTCTGGACCCAGAAGGCTCGATCAGCATTTTCACTTGGCAACATTGAGTGATCGTGGGCAAATCTCTTCATTCGTTGTGGTTCACGTCCTTCCTCTGCCCACACAGAGAGCGCTTGGAAACAGGCGGCAACTTAGCATCAAGCGCATTATTACAGAAAAACTGGATATTTTCGCAGTCAGGAGGGATTACTCAATGGCAGTGTGCAATAAGAGAGTGCAGTGCACGGCACATACTGTTTCTGGTGTTTAAAAGGCAGTAAGGCTTGGGGGCAACCGTTTACCTATATATTGGCCGATGTCACTTTTATTTTTGTTTCGAGTGCCCACGGAGTCCTGCGAGAGTAGTGTGGGGCACCTGGCAGCGGATGGCGGTTCTAACGCAGAGCCGTACCTCGGCGCTCTAGGTCTCGATGACTAGCTAAGTTGTGTCTAGGCGCTAGAGCAGACCTTGCGTGCTGTGCCCCGCTCCTTACTGCCTTCATTGCAGCTATAACATGCCTCGTTGTGTCGGCTTGAGCATCCTTGAGTTTAGAGTTTGTCACACCCTTTCTTTATAGCACTGCAAAGACACAGGTTTACATAACAGACACTATATAAAACAAGCACGGTCGCCGACATTGCATTTATGTAGGAGCCCGACTTTCGGGCATTTGTGTAAGGGGGGGCGTTGAAACAAAGCCTGACGAGCAGCGTGGGACGGCGAAAAGCTATACCCAAAAAAAGTGCTTAGCGGCTAATTAAGAGACACTGTCTCCCGCCGCCAGTAAAAGATGCAATCCCGGTGGGCGGGGCCAAAAGCGGACAGGGTGGTAACCAGGAGGGACTAAAAAGTCATGAAACCTGGCAAGAGACTACAATTGCCTGAAAGGGTTTCCAGTTCTTGCGGGGATGAGGAATAACCCCCACCACAAGTTTTTTGTGACGTACGTTCATAAACGTGCAGTCTGATGAGTGCTGATAAGCCGAGCGCTTGTGTGTGTATTCACGGCTGCTGTTTGCTCATGGCCAGTACGGTTGACAAGGAACTCCTTGCTGTGAAAGACACCAGTAGAGTCCAGGACACTTGTCATAGAGGTGGCAACTTTGCACTGAGGCCATAGGGCCAGCCCTCGCATGAAGACAGGCTGCAGATTTACACTTCGCATAAAAAACAGCACTGAGTGGAGAAAACCCATTTTAAAAGCAAACCTGCTTGCGTTAACTAATGTCAAGTGGTTCATAGACCAAGCTCAAGTGTTATACAGGCCTGGAAGGTTAAAAATAAGCAATTTTTTAATTTGCGTTCCTTCATTGAGGTTTCAAATGAGAGAATTCCACTATTCCCTTAAAGGACAATATGAAATTTAGAGCGGAGCAGAACTCCGCGGAATCCCACTGAGTTTTTTTGCAACTCCGCGAGTTCCGCCCACTTCTCAGTCACCTACTGGCACCTTATATCGAACCTTCTTTTGGAACAAAGCTATATTATTTTAAAGTAGACATTGTGCTAGTGGTGGGTAAAATGCCACAAAGATATGATGTAAGTTTATCTGTGTCCTACAAGCTTGAATCATAAAATCAAAAACACCAGAAAGTCTTTACTATTCTCCTTACAACTGCTGAATTATGAGACCAGTAGTTCAAAGCAACTCTTTCACATACATCTACTGTGTGTTTTACTGAATCCTAACAAAAAAAGAAACAAGCAATGGCAAAGCCAATAGGTTTTGTAACTTATGTGCGAGCCACTTGCTTTGGCAATCAGGTGGGAATGGGTAACGGTGGGGGGCAAGTGGGGGTGGGTAATGCGAGGGCGGGTGGGTGTAAGGGGGAGTGTGAGTAACGGGGAGCGAGGGGGTGGATAACGGGATGATTTTTTAAAAAGCAAGATGTAGTGGGCTGCACGGCCGCTACATAGTGCTATTTTTCATTCTGTGTAAACAGAGAGGGTGGTTGGGAGGGGGAGAAGAAACGAGTACGGGAGGGCAGATGGGAGGGAGGGGGAGCAGAAACAGGAACGGGAGGCGAGACCTAAAAAGCAAGTGCCTGGGTCATTAGTCCTGAGCTCTCTTTTGTCGTATCATGGACCTGTTCTTAATGCTGTGGGGCAGTAACAAATGTGTGCCTCTGTCTATCTAATGAAGAATTTAACCTGCGCCGCAGCAGGTACACTGAGAGAGTCTAGGCCCTACCTTGACTGACTTAGAGTTCATGCTCAAACATAGCCTTCAGCTCTTGAGTTTTTACGCGGTGTTTTCACCCTTCCTCGCGAAAGTAACCCCACCACTCGCAGATAAAAGATTTGAGATCGAGAATTTTGCTTAATATATGACTGCAATGAAGACAGCCACATGCTTTGGTAATACACCACACTTTTATATCCATCTGTGGAGTAATTTATCACGGGGATGAGGGGCTCTGACGAGATGAGGAGGCCTCATCAGCTGTAAGTAACCGGAGAAAACAAGCATATGGCACGTCAAAGTCGGACAGCCTGTTGTCTATGTACCATAGGCCATCATGCGTTAGGTGTACACCAATAACAACTCATGCATAAAAGCATATTTGTTTTTGGGTGTCTGGCTCCAGCGCACATTAGATAATGACATACCAGACAATGGACAGAAATATTTTTCCGGCCTCAAGTTATGGAATATAATCCATCGCAGACGGGCGAAAGCACAACTGGCATCACATTTATGAACATAAAAAGGTAAGAAAGTGCTAGATGAAGTTGACGGCGGACGGAATTTGTGATTAAATGCCCATGCCATGGAGTTCTCCAAGTCCTCTCGAGGTGCGCTTTACTCTGATGTCAAAAGTTGTGCTCAGCTTTGCGACTGCTAGAGGTATTTCCACTGCTGCTATTTTTCATGTAAAGCGCAGGACAGACTACAATTGAAATTATGTAGCCGTTACATTGATCAAGCGGAGTGCAGCAGAGTTA
The DNA here is from genome assembly GCA_963921515.1 of Calotriton arnoldi. Lineage (NCBI taxonomy): Eukaryota > Metazoa > Chordata > Amphibia > Caudata > Salamandridae > Calotriton > Calotriton arnoldi. The sequence goes on along the minus strand of CAWUFW010006258.1, from coordinate 1,162,843 downwards.
TTTTCTGACATGGAAAGATACTCTAGCTCCTCCGTTTCTGATGATGCTTGTCTTGGCGCTTGCTTGGAGTCGAGTGCTCTAAAAGAAAAGGTACTGAAATGCTCAGATAAACAAACGTGGAAAGATGGGGGAAACGGGGGTCTGTAACAGGGAGAAATGGTGGACGGGAGGGGATTCGAAAAGCAGCCACATGGAGAAGGGGAGATGATGTGGCGTAACGGCCAGAGCTGCCGGCTTTGGATCTGAGGAACTGCCTTCGAGTCTCCGTGTCAACTCAACGTGCTGTGACTCTGGGCAAATCACTTTATCTGTCCTTGATGACTTGTGTAATGTAACTGAATAGTGTAATTGGTGGTCATGTAAAGCGCTCTAATACCTTTGAGATGAGTACACAGTAGCGTGTGCTACCGGACGGCGGTAGTGAGGCGGCGGGGGGGATGGAACGGGGAAAAAAAAGAAAGAACTTGCCTGGAATGGCCAGCTGCCGCCTCTCCGTCCCCGTCCTCTACCTGTCTCCAGTCCCGGCTGGCAGCAGCAAACACCTGGTCACACAGGCTCCCCTGAGCCAATCACAGCACTGCAATGCAGCATTGTGATTGGTCTGAGCGTCTATGTTCGGCGCTCAGACGGGAACAGGGAGCCTGTGCATGTTCTTCACCAGGCTGTGTAATGCAGCCTGGTGGGGAACATCCAAGTGTGCAAGACTGTTTGGCCGGCCCAAGAGGGTCAACAGTCATGAGCATTTAGGGAGTGCAAACCACTCCTCCCCTGCTCTGGCCAGTCCCGCCCCACCACTGACTGCAATAGGAAAAATAAAATGATAATAACAATACGTTATTATAATTTTATTTTTCCTTTTGAGCAGTGGGGCGACGCTCCTCTGCCTTAGCGGAGGAGCCACCACTGCGAGTACCCGCTATAAACAACTGCAAAAAAAGTGTTGGTGGGAGTGGAAAGAAGCAACAAAGTGAAAAAATGCGCTGTTAAAGGTTGGAAGTAAAAAAAGGTACCTTAAGCACAGCTCAAGGGGTGGAGGGACACTATTTACGAGCAATCAATCTGTACTTGGTTCATGCGCTGGATAAGAAACAGGAAGTGACGCCTTGCCTGCGCTGGCCAATTAGGAGACCGCAAAAAAGAGTGACACTGAAGTCAGTGAATAGTAAGCAATGGCCAGGCCCTAAGCCCTTTATTGTAAACAATAAGTCTCGCAAGCAAGAACTCATTCGCTAGCGCAGGCTCGACCTAAGAACACTTTAGATCCACCTTATTCCAAGAATGTCTTAATGAAAATAATCTTGTTTATAATAACTTTACACAAAGCAATGTATTTGAGATGCATCATTGTTTAAACAGTCTAATTATACATTCGACCAACTGGAAACTACATTTCAAGTAAGCAAAGAACTATTACACAGGAAAGGTTTAAAGTCTCTGCTTTATTGCGTGTTGTCGTTTTTTTGGAAGTCATGAGGGAACGGCATACCAAAGTCTGAGTTACTGCTTATCTCTGACTGTCCCTGACCTTATGCAGATTGAATGAAAGCTCTGATTGAAGTATAACTGAACCGAAGTCCATCTAATTTAATGCGATTCTAGTTGCTCTCCATCCCATTAAAGCACTTCATTACTGTCAGGAGGCATGTGTAGGAAGTTGACAGTGTTCATTTATCTACTTATCTAGTCATTAGATAGCACTGGCTGTGCATTTTGTGCTGCTTCCACAATCTCCTTAGCAGTTCATGATGCATATAGATTAATCAAGCTGGTCCATATGGGTTCTCAATTTGCATAATTGTGATGAACAGGCCAAATTAATCGCGTTCCTTTCTAATACTTCTTGAAAAGGTCTCTCTATGTGTTTAGGAAAGTACTTTGACCTTCCTTCACTCTGCTTGTAGGGCTTATGAAGCTTTCTGTTGTACTTTTCACACTAGGGCTTCTTTGATGTAGATTTCACAAGCCTTGGATCCATAGGGCTCGATTAAAAAATGTAAATTGAATCCCATAGGTTAGGATTAAGTTTTTCATTTTTGGGAATTCACAAAGGCATCCAGGATTGCTACTGGAAAGCTGCGATAGTCACAGTACTAATAGAAAACATTTGTGAATTATTATTTATTTACAAGCAAATGCATTTCTGTACACACTGTACAGTAGTGCCCGAGGAAATGTCTCACAAGATGCAGATTGTATTTTTTTTGCAGATGAAAAATATCTTTCCGAATTGGGGGAATTCATTTATTCCTGCTCTTGACTGGAGTCTTCATCCACCCATTTCGAGAGTCGATGTGGGCCGAGAAAATATTTGAATGTTCTCAAACGTGGGTGTTCCAAAACGTTCTGGGTATTTCTCCCCTTAAATGACAATTTCCCCCATCTCTGGGCCAAGATTTACTCACATGAAAAAAGTATGTCTACTGCTTCACAAAGCTTGCGTAAGACTATCTTGCATATGAAAAAAGGCTTTTATGAGACCAGAACCACTTTTGTAATTCACAAAAGTTGATTTTCTGCTCCTAGGAGCGTTCTCTAACATGCAGGTTTGTGAGTAAATCTCCATTGGATGGGGCGTAGACTTTGCAGTTTGCGAACACTCACAAACATACACATTTGTGGGTATTCACAAACCATATACTGAAACTTCCACCCTTGAAATCTTTGAGATATACTCTTTCAGAAGTATGAGTGGATCCTTTTCCCGAAAAGGGAGGGACTATCCCCCAAAAAATAGAAACGGAGGAACTCCTCAATGGGAGTAACATTCTCCCTGTGGAGTTAAAGAAAAAAAGTTATAAAAGTGAATTGACACTTGTTCTGTGGTTTCTATCTCATGCGAAACATTCTGATGAGTTTTTACACCTTAGAAAAAGAAATTCACAGAAATGTTCCTAGATTATTTATAGGATGCAGCGACAGACACAGTACTCCAGGCTTCACATGGTACAGTTAAGTGCATCCCAGACCTTGTAAGTGAGCACCCAAGTGAGATAATAAACCTGAGGGGGCAGATTTACAAATGTTTTCTGAGAATGAGACCATGTGTGAGTATATCTTTTTACTAAAACGAATATATGTTTTGTGAATCACAAATGTGAGTTTAAACTCCAAGTAACAGGCTATTTGCGTGCGTGAATTGCATTTTTGCTTGCAAATAACTTTCTGAATGTGACCCTTAGTGAAAGGATAAACATTTTTCACACCAAGTAAATATGATCTCTGTCACTAAAAGAGCAATAATCAAATAATACAATGTATAGTCATTTAGAACAAGATGGCCGATTGGACAGTAGCTCTACTGTAAGGTCCTTGGGCCAGGAACACAATCTGTGATAATCTCGTTGCTGCCCCAGCCATCCGCCAGCAAAAATGACCTGAATGTGAAAAACGAAAAAGCGACAAAGCTTGTTCAGGAGAAGCCACCCTAGGAAAGTCAGCCACTAGCATTTTAACCTTAAACTGAAAAAAGAGGAACAGAGGAGTGTGCTCTCTCGCACTGTCTGCATTCACCTGAAGACGGTTGCAAGGAGTGGAGCGGCTGAGGCGTGGAGAAATTTGGACCAGTGCTATGGCGGCCGTGGAGGATGCGGTTAGCTGGCACCGTTGCAGAGTCTTCAGTGCGCGAAACAGTGGAGGATACCATCAGAAGAGAGAGGAGAGGATCGGGGATCTGACAGAGGAGACCTCTTTTGTAGCAGGGAGGTGGGAGAGAGAAGTGCTTTTTTTCCTGTGGGTGGCGCCCTGGACCAAGGTCTTGCTGTTGGGCCTGACGGCGGCGTTCTCTCATTCTTAAAGAGAACACTTGTTCCCTATGTTGGCACTGTGACCAGAGGCAGCGGACTGAGGTTTCCATTGCGCCATGGCAGTCACAGGCCGTCTCACCCTGGGAGTGACCATTATCTCCTTTCCCCTCAGCACTACTACAGGGACTCAATGTTTTTCTATGTCTTTTCCCCATGTTGGGCGAGCCGTGTGGTGGGCGATTTAGGGCTGGGAAAGTCAAAGAAACAAAGAAAAGCCCTATCTTTCTGAGGGGCAGCACATAGCAATATAAAGAGGACTCGCACTCGTCTGAGAACTGTCTATATTGGGGGAATAAAAGTAAATCGTGTTTCTCACTCGGGCATCTGCCTAAAATGTCAGAGTGATAGCTTACAGTTGACCCTCTAGAGCAGATATTTTTGGGGTCCGGGCCTACACCGGAGCAAACACTAATGAAAAGGCTTTAAAATACCGGTCATGCTCGTAGAAAACCGGCCATGTAGCAAATTGACCTGCAGATCCTGACTCCCTTAGGAAACTCACCCCCTAAATAGTTGGTCAGTGATTTAGACCGAGCCTAGTTAGGGACCGGTCTATCAGTAAACTTCCTCTCTCTTTTCCATAGCTTGATATCTTTGGGAAAGTCACAAAAAAAATTAAAAAATCCAAACGGGACTTGGCTCCTTCCCTGTACTCTTGAACTCCTGAAAGGCGCAAGCATATCATCATACCTCTTGATCTTCATCCTTAAGTCGGTCGACTTCATAGCCAATCATGCAACTTGTCCCGGCACAGCCCGAGTATTTGGGGACGTCCTTAAAACCAAGGAAAGTCCAAGAGTTCTGTGAGGCTATTCTCCTTTTCTTTGGATACCTTCTAACTCCCTCTGATGTGCCTGAGGGCTCCAAGAGGCCTTCCATCTGGGAAATCTCTGGCGGGTTTTCCCTCTGCACCATTTGGACCCTTTGAAGCCACCAGTGGTCTGCCCCATCCACTTTACCGACTCTGCCTCCGGCTCCACTGATGCAAACTCCATCGATTTGCTCTCCAAAAGAGTCGGCGCTGATACAACTTTGACCAAGGCCACAGTCTGTTTTCATCAAACCTTCACCGCTTGACATCCAACCTCCAAAAGTAAGATCTCATACGTTGCATTCCCTGTTTGGTATGGATTCTGACACCGAGTATGATGCAGGTAATGAAATTGGCCAACCCTATCATGAAGAGAATTGGTATGATAACCTCCAAGACGCCTTGACATCTCTCCTGATTCTGATCTTCTCTCACCCCCAGGTCCTGCCACAGAAAAATGTGATCAGTTGACTGGGGGATGAGTGTTTGATTAGCTCAAACGCTCCGTCCATCATCCCCTTTGGTATCGCTTTGTTCGCCCTAAGTTGGCAGGGTATGCCCAGACGTGGGTCCCTTGCTCACTTTGCCACTGGATTCAAGCTAGCCTGGCTGATGACGGCTGAATAGCCAGAAACCGGTCCCAGGATGCTTGTTTCCGGTCCAGGGAAGACATGGCTTGGCAGTTCGGGCTGGACTGTTCCCATGAGGAACAGGGTCAGACTGATTTGCATATGGCCATGTCTGAACTGGGGTGGTGGAGTGAGCTAAAGAATGATGATGGATTAAACCCAGATCAGTTGACTGGGGTGAGTGTTTGATTAGCTCAAACGCTCCGTCCATCATCCCCTTTGGTATCGCTTTGTTCGCCCTAAGTTGGCAGGGTATGCCCAGACGTGGGTCCCTTGCTCACTTTGCCACTGGATTCAAGCTAGCCTGGCTGATGACGGCTGAATAGCCAGAACCCGGTCCCAGGATGCTTGTTTCCGGTCCAGGGAAGACATGGCTTGGCAGTTCGGGCTGGACTGTTCCCATGAGGCACAGGGTCAGACTGATTTGCATATGGCCATGTCTGAACTGGGGTGGTGGAGTGAGCTAAAGAATGATGATGGATTAAACCCAGATCAGTTGACTGGGGGTGAGTGTTTGATTAGCTCAAACGCTCCGTCCATCATCCCCTTTGGTATCGCTTTGTTCGCCCTAAGTTGGCAGGGTATGCCCAGACGTGGGTCCCTTGCTCACTTTGCCACTGGATTCAAGCTAGCCTGGCTGATGACGGCTGAATAGCCAGAAACCGGTCCCAGGATGCTTGTTTCCGGTCCAGGGAAGATATGGCTTGGCAGTTCGGGCTGGACTGTTCCCATGAGGCACAGGGTCAGACTGATTTGCATATGGCCATGTCTGAACTGGGGTGGTGGAGTGAGCTAAAGAATGATGATGGATTAAACCCAGATCAGTTGACTGGGGGTGAGCGTTTGATTTGCTCAAACGCTCCGTTCATCATCCCCTTTGGTATCGCTTTGTTCGCCCTAAGTTGGCAGGGTATGCCCAGACGTGGGTCCCTTGCTCACTTTGCCACTGGATTCAAGCTAGCCTGGCTGATGATGGCTGAATAGCCAGAAACCGGTCCCAGGATGCTTGTTTCCGGTCCAGGGAAGACATGGCTTGGCAGTTCGGGCTGGATTGTTCCCATGAGGCACAGGGTCAGACTGATTTGCATATGGCCATGTCTGAACTGGGGTGGTGGAGTGAGCTAAAGAATGATGATGGATTAAACCCAGATCAGTTGACTGGGGGTGAGTGTTTGATTTGCTTAAACGCTCCGTCCTTCATCCGCTTTGGTATCGCTTGGTTCGCCCTAAGTTGGCAGGGTATGCCCAGACGTGGGTCCCTTGCTCACTTTGCCACTGGATTCAAGCTAGCCTGGCTGATGACGGCTGAATAGCCAGAAACCGGTCCCAGGATGCTTGTTTCCGGTCCAGGGAAGACATGGCTTGGCAGTTCGGGCTGGACTGTTCCCATGAGGCACAGGGTCAGACTGATTTGCATATGGCCATGTCTGAACTGGGGTGGTGGAGTGAGCTAAAGAATGATGATGGATTAAACCCAGATCAGTTGACTGGGGGTGAGTGTTTGATTAGCTCAAACGCTCCGTCCATCATCCCCTTTGGTATCGCTTTGTTCGCCCTAAGTTGGCAGGGTATGCCCAGACGTGGGTCCCTTGCTCACTTTGCCACTGGATTCAAGCTAGCCTGGCTGATGACGGCTGAATAGCCAGAAACCGGTCCCAGGATGCTTGTTTCCGGTCCAGGGAAGACATGGCTTGGCAGTTCGGGCTGGACTGTTCCCATGAGGCACAGGGTCAGACTGATTTGCATATGGCCATGTCTGAACTGGGGTGGTGGAGTGAGCTAAAGAATGATGATGGATTAAACCCAGATCAGTTGACTGGGGGTGAGTGTTTGATTAGCTCAAACGCTCCGTCCATCATCCCCTTTGGTATCGCTTTGTTCGCCCTAAGTTGGCAGGGTATGCCCAGACGTGGGTCCCTTGCTCACTTTGCCGCTGGATTCAAGCTAGCCTGGCTGATGACGGCTGAATAGCCAGAAACCGGTCCCAGGATGCTTGTTTCCGGTCCAGGGAAGACATGGCTTGGCAGTTCGGGCTGGACTGTTCCCATGAGGCACAGGGTCAGACTGATTTGCATATGGCCATGTCTGAACTGGGGTGGTGGAGTGAGCTAAAGAATGATGATGGATTAAACCCAGATCAGTTGACTGGGGGTGAGTGTTTGATTTGCTCAAACGCTCCGTCCATCATCCCCTTTGGTATCGCTTTGTTCGCCCTAAGTTGGCAGGGTATGCCCAGACGTGGGTCCCTTGCTCACTTTGCCACTGGATTCAAGCTAGCCTGGCTGATGACGGCTGAATAGCCAGAAACCGGTCCCAGGATGCTTGTTTCCGGTCCAGGGAAGACATGGCTTGGCAGTTCGGGCTGGACTGTTCCCATGAGGCACAGGGTCAGACTGATTTGCATATGGCCATGTCTGAACTGGGGCGGTGGAGTGAGCTAAAGAATGATGATGGATTAAACCCAGATCAGTTGACTGGGGGTGAGTGTTTGATTTGCTCAAACGCTCCGTCCATCATCCCCTTTGGTATTACTTTGTGGTGGTCATGTGGAGGGCGACGAAGTTCTCAACCACCAGCTCCCCACATTAGAGGTTAAAACCAATTTCCTGACCGGAGCGCTCCAACGGGGGCAAGCCTCTACTAAGCCCCTACTACCTTTTAACAAGGCACTCACTGATAACTCTCCTAGGCGCCTGGGCCAAAACTTGCTCTGGGCCCACAGTAAATTACCAAATTGTGAGAAACCACCAAACTACCCCGGGTGACCCCGCATTTCTGTCTCTGCATCCCTCTCCTAAGAGCTTAGTAGTGTGGGCATCTACAAGCCGGACAAGCCTAAATATTTTTCCGACTACTTCACCCGATATGGGGTCCAAAATAGTGGAGACCTTCAAATTCCAAGAAGCCCCAGCCTCACTCAGCCATAAGAGTGATATTCTCCCTGCCTTCCCAGCGACGTGGGTATCCATCTTCTGTGTGCTGCTCAGCCCTCCCTACGACTCCATGTGCCTGCTACCAGAGGCTCCTTCTGGGGTCTCCACCGATTCCTTCTGGCTTCTGGCTCTCCTGCTTGCTGAGGGCCTGCCCTGAATTATCCTTTCTTGATGAGTGCCACAGACCTTGCTGGTCTGCAATTAAGCATTGTTTCCTGCAACATGTCTGTTGCGTTTGTCAAGGCTTGTTGGTGGTCTTGCTGGCCACTGACCCTCCTGCATTCTTCAGTTGGCTTGGCACAGCTCGTAGATGGTTCCTGTGCTCCTGTATTTCTTCCTCTGCTCCACAGCTGCATCTTCAAGACCTCCGTTCTACAGCAAAGTACCTCTGACAAGGTCTGGCATGGTGCTCCTGCTCCTCCTGGACACCTCCGGGTGGTTTGGATTCTGTTCCCTCTTTTTGCAGGTACTCCTCATCCGGAATCCACATCTGGGTTCCACTGACCTTGTCCATGAGACTCTGTAGCAGTTGGATAGCCGAGGTTTGCAATGTACAGCCGAAGATTTGCATGTTACATACTTGTAATTAGTCCGCACAATGCTGTATCTCATCTAAGTGTTTATTTGAATTTAAAATTCTGTATCCGATAGAGACGTGTAGCCGCAGATTCCTTGCCTTAGAATATTCCCCAGGCATCACACTGGAAAATCATGAGCCGTATCTCTGCGTGCTGGCAGGTCGGTTTATTCGGCTCAGCGGCGTCTGTGCCAGAAGTGACATGCATGGCGGCTATATAGGTGCTACCCCAGCGTGCTGACTTGACTTCTTCTTTACTTTCCATGCCATAAGTGCAGATCCAGAGAGAGCTACCGCTGTCTACTTTTTGGATGATTTTTATGATGATTTGTTGAATTCTTTTGAGACATTGTCGCCCAATGTGCTAGGGATGTCACCTAAAAAATCTGTGGGGTTTAAACCGTTGTTCCTGAAACAGACCGATATCTGTGATAGACCCCCATCTGGTGTGGCTCTGGTGCCTGGAGCGGGGCCACAACTCCGAGGCCTGTGAAGACTGTCGTGCCATGAATCTCATGGCACTTCAGGAGCAATCCCTGAAGCTCCTGGTGCCTGTCGATTCCACAACACTCTAGGTCCCGATCGTGTCCTGGGCCTTTTACAGGGGCTCGTCATCATGCTCAAAGTTGTTGGGTAAGTGACACAAGAAATTTAAAAAATCTAAGAAGTTGAACAGCTCTTTGACTTCCCCTGCGCTGGTTCAAGTCATTGGACGAGGCGTAGGAACAATGTCACCACTCTATGTTCCACTCCCACCCATCCGTCGCGGAGCCTAGGACGGGCTTCACTCACCGCCTCCCCGAATTTCCCGGAGCCAGAGCAACCCCCAGCCAACTAAGGAAATTTTATGAGGCCATTCACCTAATATTTGGGGGGGCATTATCTGCGGTTCGCAGTGGGCCACAAGCACTTTTGCCGTGTACCCCTTTGGCCTCATCAGCGCCCCTCGGGTATTCACCAAGATGATGGTGGTGGTTGCAGTCCATCTGCGGACGTCAGGGGTTCCAGTCTTCCCCTACCTCAACGACTGGCTGTTGAAGCTGGGCTCACCCCAGGCAGTCATCTCCAAACTGTGGCAGGCCTGCTGCATTTTCTGGGGTTCACCATCAGCGTGCCAAAGTCACCCCTGACTCTTTTTAAGACACTCCCTTTCATGGGAGCTGTTCTGGACACAGTGCAGTTGACCCTATCCTCCGGAGCAGAAAGTCCAGGATATTCATGCTCTGGTTCCAATGCTTCATCCTCTATCCTGGAATTCAGTGAGACTGGCACTGAGACTGTTGGCCCGCATGGCCTCCTGCATCCTGCTGGTAACACATGCCAGTTGGCATATGCAGGGCTTGGCAGAGGGACTCTAAGTCCTTGTGGGCGCACTATCCGGGGAATCACTTCGACCTGGTCCAGATTTTGGAGGGAACTGCAAAAAACCTGCTGTGGTTGTTGACGAACCCCAATTGGGTCAGGGGCAGACCCTCTACCTTCTCCAAACCAGAACTTACTATGGTGACAGATGCATCACTCGTGGGTTGGGGCGGCCCTCTGGAAAAGGTGGAGATCACAGAACTTTGGTCACCGGCAGAGTCTCAGCCCCACTTCAGCCTGTTGGAGTTGAGAGTAACTCGTCTGGCATTGAAAGCCTTTCTTCCTTTCATGAAGAGAAGGCTGATTCAGGTGTTCATGGGCAACACCACCTCCATTGCAACAAACAGGGTAGGGTAGTGTCGTGGACCCTGTGTCAAATAGCCCTGTGTCTCTGGACATGACTGGAACATCAGTACTATTCAGCAGCTGGTGGGCTCTCTGGATGCCAGAGTGGAAAAACTCAGCTGTCGATGCCTAGCTTATGACTATTGGCATCTCTATCCGGAAGTGGTTCAATGTCTCTTCAGAAATTGAAGATAAGCTTGGTTAGATCTATTAAGCACTTCTGCGCACTGGAATTTCCAAGTCGGCTCTCGCTACGAGGTGCATCCAGTCTTGAGTGAAGCTCAGGCCTCCTGAACGCCTTTCCACCAATACCACTCCTACCCAGAATTCTCAAGATGATCAGGAACAACCAGGCCCAAGTCATTCTTGTGGCTATGGATTGGGCACAGAGAGTATGGTATCCCAAACTCCTGAGCATGAGCCAGTCTGCCAATTAGTCTGCCAATCAGACTGCCGATTCGGGAGGGTCTACTGTCACAGGAACGGGACAGGGTCCTGAACCCTAACCTGTGCATGCTCCATCTTCATACATGGAGATTGAGCGGCGGCAATTCACAGTTTTTGACCTTCCTGCAGAAGTCTACGATGCCCTTCTGGCAGCCAGGCATCCTTCAACCAAGACAGTATATGCCTAACGTTGGGACAAACTTGTGGCTTAGTGTTCTACCAAAAATGTTGGCCCCTTTCCGCACCTTTGTCCGAGATGTTATTTGTTCTTTCGTTAGCCCAGCAAGGCTTTGCTTCGTGGACATTTTAAGGGTACCTTTTGGCCATATCTGTTTTCTTGCGATTGCTGGATCAGCCCTCCCTGTTCAAGTCACCTGTTGGTTTTGACTTTTTTGATGTGCTCACCATTAGAGACTATGCATAGCTGCCGTCTGCGTCTCTTTATCATCAAAACAGGCTTTCTAGTGGGCCTGACATCGGCCAAGAGGGTTAGCAAACTGCAGGCATTCTCTATGCACCCTCCTTACATGACGTTTTTCTCAGATAAACTGGTTCTGAGAACACGTGCCTCTTTCTTCTGAAAGTAGTAACACACTTTCACATAGGCCAGACCATCACACTACTGACCTTACTTGCTCCGCCTCACCCTTTCAAAGAAGAGGAGAGACTGCATCACGTTGACTCCTTTATTCTATTTTGATCGTACCAAAGAGTTTCGGGTGGTCGATTAAATCTTCATTGGGACAAAGAAATGAAATGCCGTACAGAAACAAATCATCTCAAGATGAATTGTGATCTGCAATAAAATCTGCTTCGTTCTGGTCAAGTAGCAACTCCCTGAGGACTTGCGGGCTCATTCCACCAGAGCCATGGCTGCAGCCACTGCTTTAGCTTGCGGAGTTCCTGTAACAGACATCTGTCAGGCTGTGATGTGGGCATCTCAGCACATGTTTACCAAGCACTACTGCTTGGACAGTAAGGTCCGTTGTCACATGCAGTTTGCCCATTCGGTCCTCCAGGACTTCTGGTCTAAATTCACTCGCAGACCCACCTCCGGCGAGGTATTGCTTGGGCATCTATTCTAAGGTAATAAGTCTGCGGCTGAAGTCTTTATCGGATGAACAAGTTAAAAACCTTTGGTAACGCTTTAACTGGTAGAGACTCCGTCTAGCCGCAGATTCCTTACAGACCCTCCAACCTCCCCGCTCTGTGAATGGAATTCTTTACATATGGTGACCCTTGTAGGTCCTTAGTGTATGCACACTTGTCCATCAGCATTCTGTCATGGCTCCATGCTTCTGTTGGGGACATGTCACAAAAAGAAACTGATGTCAGTGCGCTGGGGTGTCGCCCATATAGGCACGAGGCAGGTCACTTCTGGTGCGGACGACGCTGATGCGGAGCCGATCGATGCCCCCAGCCAGCGCGCAGAGATACTGCTAAAGATTTTCTGGATCCAGTCTGACTCCTGGAGAATATTCTAAGGTAAGTAATCTTTGACTAGATAGTCTCTACCAGATAAGGCATTACCGAAGGTAAGTAACTTGTTAGTTTTGCACACCTCAGTTGCAGAGCAGCTAGGTTTCCTAATGTTCATAATCCTCTATGAGTGCCTTAAACCTACAGTATGACTTGTTACCATTTATTCTACTTTGCTTTCATTAATAACAGCTGCTTACATACCTCTACAGGTTGTTCTGCTTCCATGTAGGTGTTGTTCGATAGTACTCTGCTGCATTGTGTTTATATCAGCCTTGAGTAAAGGTTCTGTGTATTCTTTGAAAGTGCCTCTATTCATATATTTAAATAATATACATTAATATAATTATATGTTGGCAGTATTGTTCACTGAACCTGCAGAAAAGTGGGTTGAATTGTGAGAGATTTAACATGTGTTCTCTTTTTCTGCTAGGATTTAAAGAAGTACCGTTTCTATTATTGGTTCTGCTACCCTGCTTTATGCCTTCCTGAAAGCATATCTCTTGTTCAGCAGCCTGTTAGTCTTGGAGACCGGTTTTCCAACAGTCAGGTATGTTGTTTTAAAAGTAACAGCAGCATTTGACTTTGAATTTCCTTTAAAATACTGTGCTTCTCTCCACTGCGTCCTGATATTAGCACATTCTATTCCCAAACCAACATGTTCTGTTTTATCGTAGCAAAGACACCAAGAGCTATATGTCATAACCATTATCCCATTGCTCCACACCCACACCTTTATAAAGGCCCTTTGGATACACAGCTGATAATTTAATGATGAACCACAAGCTATCACAGTTGTGCTGCTCATTAAAATGGTTAACAACTGGGCAATGCTCATCACATTTTCTGATTGCAGATGCTTGTTCCGTAATGTGAAAGCCTAATTGGTGCACGGTGCTTCCCACATACTGTTGGCTACATGGGCATTGCAGTATACCTACTACAAAAGCACTTGTGTGGTTAATGACGGATTCAAATTCAGAAGTATTGTTCCCAATAATATTCCTGCACTTTCTTATTTCATAGTTGCATATATTATAGTCTCTACATGAGTAAAAACAATTCTCATGATGCCAAGTGCTTCTAATTTTTTTTAAACATTTGGTCACCCACTCGCTAATATTCTCTTCACAACAGTATGAGGTTCTGGGTAGTATGGACAAATGATTTCTCAAACTACGGCCCGAAAGTAATAAATGCCACTGTCTGTTCATGATTGTTAGTAACTCATTGTTTTGTTTCAAAAATCAAATAAGGAAGGTCGAATCTAACCCGAGTTTCTTATGGTTTACTGGATATTTCATTAGATGTCTCACCATTTTCATATATACTTACTCTACAATAAATCATGTCTGTTTTTGGAGTCAGCGTTTACTCTAGCCCCCTTTAAGTTATTATTCTCATATCTACAACATTAAAATCTTTCATTGATCTTGTCTGCAGCATAATAATCAATATCTGAAGCACAGTTCCACTTGGCACAAATTAACTTGCAACTAGGATTCACATTTAGAGTACTATGTGGATGGCAACTAGTAGCATATAATATTAAGTTGGTTAAAGTATACTTCCTAAATAATGAGACGTTAAGTATCTGTCATGCATATCCCTAGGTCAGGATAACTTATTGCTTTATCTGATCATGCTTGTGAATTTCAAACCCAAAGGACTATCATTAAGTATTAGGGTATATATCACTTGAGTTTGCTCCCAAAAATGAAGAAATCGTCATTATATTTGATGCATATTTGTACTTCTTTTGTGTAAAAGTCTAAGGGCCTGATTTAGAGTTTGGCGTGACAGATATCCCGTCTGCCGTATTACAAGTCCCATAGGCTATAATGGACTTGTAATATGGTGGACGGGATATCCGTCACGTTTGTGACTGAGTAAACCAGTCTGCTTAGCTCTAAATCAGGCCTTTAATTCCAGGGAAAGGTTTTTTCAGACATTCCCATCGTAACATTCGCATATGATGTGGCAAAAAAGGGTTCCATACTGCACTGCAGGCCATACTTGCAATCATAGATGAATAATTATATTCCAGAGTGAATTTAACAAAATCTTTTAGCATATTCATGTAACCCAGATGAGATGCAGAGAGACCAGCAGGACAGTATCTCAAACCCTCCAATGTGTGATGGTTTTTATTGATCTACATAAGGAGCACACATCTAATGTTGTTGCTAACCGACCCTGTTCAAGTGGAAGACCCTAAGCTTACCTACGCCATCAGTAGAATCTTTCACATGTGATGGTAAGACAGCACCTAAGACATTAAAAGCTAAAGCCAATGTATTTTAACAGATTTTCAGTCAAACTTCAGTTGTGCAGACAATAGTTTACCTCATGGTTTTATAAGGGTTAGGAAGGAAAACTATTAATTGTACAGCTAGATATCCAGGTGCCTAGAAGTTTCCCCTTTTCATAGCCAAGAATTGTTAAAAAGCTGGTCTGAAGATGTGTGTTCCAAAGAGTGTGTGGACCCCATCTGTGTGGAGGTTGTGGCTGTCAAAGGGATGAATGTGTGAAAATTATAAGCACCTCCAAGCTTAAGTATGCCCGTCATGGGAGTGCATGTTGTGCAATGGTGTCTTGCGGTAAACTTCATGTTCCAAAATTCCTGAATGTTGGCAGATAGCGGAGGCTATCTTGCATTACTGCCTCCAATTTTCCTCATGTTACATGGTGTCACTGCTAGGCAATCAAATTGTGGAAGCCATCTAGATTTATAGAGTATTCTGGAGGTTGATAGATTTGAGCAACAGACTTTAAACTAAACTTGCTAAAGATTTGTATTCTTGAATTATTATTTTCTGTATTATTCGCTGTGGGTGTGAAATTTTTATAAAATATCTATTGTTCAAGGGACGGGATGCATCTGAAATCTAAACGTCCTTTAAAAAAGAGAAAAAACACTTGTCCCTTTTGTTGCCATGCAAAGGGGTAAAAAATGATGAGATCATTCTCATTATATAGAAGCTCTAATAGCTTCTCTGATTATGTCAGGACTCAAGTTATATCAGGGTTTGGTTTCCAGCAATGCTCGGATTTTGCCAGCATTTTGAAAATTTGTATGGACCCCAAATATGGGTTGAGCAGACTTCCTCTATGGAAATACGCTCTGCTGAATCAGAAGTGAGCCATTTTTCCCAGACACGGATATACTGTGAGAACAATGGAACCGATTTTCACAGACAGAAAAACCCTCTAGTAGAATTGTTTCAGGAACCAGCTGCATTACAGACTGTACCAGTTTTCCTGCCCTTGTCCAGTGCTCAGCCATGTCACAGGGGAGCATGTAATGCCCCCAGACTTTAATCTTCCCTCTCTACCATCCTCCACCTTGCCCCGCAGCAGCCACCCGCTCATGTGTACAACTTGCCCAGTGCAGGTGGTATGCAACCAAGAATACCCACAGAAAATGGAATACAGGCCAGATGTACTAAATTCTTTTTTTGCTTTTCCTAAATATATGAAATGCAAAACGGTATGTACAAGATTTGTGATTTCCTAGTAGGAATCTCTATTAGGAAATCGCAAATAGGAAATGCTATTTCATTCCCACCTACTAGCCAAATAGGAAATGGTTTGCATTTCTTAAATTGTGATTTCCTAATAGGAAATCGCAATTTAGGAAATCCAAACCCAAGGGTGCCTCTGGGCTTAAGACCCCCTAGAGGCACTCCAAAATTCGTAGTGCCTATGTAAGCGCATATATGCCCTATGGGCATATGTGCGCTTCATGTCACATTAAAAAAATGCATTTTTTCATTTTACACGTGGTTACTGTGAGAGGCTGGCCCGGTATATGATGCACACTTATGTAAGTGGACACCTTGCACCAGTCCAGACAACCCTTATGGTGATTTAAGAGGTCTGAGATGCTGGAAAGACACCTTTGTATGAAAGTAAGACCTCACAGGCCAATTGTCCGATAGCATCTGCCTCAAGTAATGTGGAAAAGGGAAAAGTGGGGAAAACTGATTCCAGCGAAGATGCAGGAAAGAAATCCTTGAATGAAAGCAATATCTTAGAAATCAAAAGACGAACAGTTCAAGCCGCAGACAGCGTGGAAAAGGTAAAAACAGGGAAAAATGACACCCAGGAAGCTGCTGCTGCAAAAGTACCTAAAAAGCCGGCAGTAGAAGCCGATATTAACTTCAAAGTGGAAATAGTAAACCAGGCGGGTAAAGATCCCCAACCATTCCGGAAATTGCGGGGGAGGGAAACAGAGTTAAGAATTGAAGCATCTCAAAACCGCTTCCGGCAGAATGACTCCAAAACAATTCTGTTTATTCCAGAGTTTAAATCAAAAGGTCGGGGAGATATTTTAAACAGAAGCAATATTCTCCGATTGCTAACTTCCATCAGTAACCTGGCCGGCATAGTCACTCAAGACCTGGAATTTGTAGAATTTGAACGATTTAAACATCTGTCGGAACAAGAAATAACAAAAACTACCTGGACCACAGGGGAAGTAGTGGAGAACATTTTAAAGGAGGAACATCAATTAGAAGCATGGGGGATTCGTATAAAACTCCATCACAATGTTGGTTATCCAGAACAATTACTTCGGCATCACCAAGAACACAACGAAAATATGTCAAGAAGTATGAGGTCCGGTGGGCCCACAAAATCTGTGCTAAAAGGGGCCCGAAGTGTTTCTGTAGAGGCCCCGGTCAGTGACACCCCGAGTCTCTGGGTCAAACGTGAAAACGACACAGCAAATGGCTGGACCTGGGTAGCAAAAGCCATTAACACTAGATCCGTAGGCCCATGACAGATCATGGAACAAGAAAAAAATGCTCCACAGTTAAAACTTTGTTCTTGGAACATAAATGGCCTAGGATCGAAAACCATGAATAAAGATCTATTGATGTACTTCCAGCCGTTTGATTTAATCTTACTCCAAGAAACCTGGTTGGAAGAGCCGTTCCACTTACAAGGCTACATGTCGTATCATCTTCCAGCCAGCAGAACTTCAAAGTTCGGCCACCTAAAAGGAGGCCTTACCACGTATGCCTCAATAAAAACCATAAATAGAGCTAAAGAACTGATGATGAAAAACATATCAAATAACGGAATTAACGTAATACAGATGGAGGTAGCAGGCCCCAGAAAAAATAAACAACAGCTAATACTGGTAAATACTTATTTACACCCAAGTGGGAAAAAAATCGGCGCAAAATTTCTGGTGTCAGAATTGATGAGGCTCATTACTGAAGAGGCAACATCGAACTATATTGTCTCAGGAGACTTCAATATGCTCTCTCTGAGTGCTGACAACGACCAGTCGGTAGAAGACCAACTGTTCGAATGGGGGGTCCCACCCCAGGAAGAAAGTAAGTGGGGGAAACAAACTAAGGTATCCAAAGACTTATTGATGGATTTAACAAGTTTGGGCTTGATAGCATTAAACGGTCGATTTCCTGGCGATCGCCCCCAAGCAGCAACTTACCATAACTCCGTGGCAAGCACAGCGATAGATTATACTTTCCTAACCCTGTCACTTTTCAAATCAGTTAGCGACTTTAAGATTGGAACGTTAGATTGCAGTGACCATCTGCCACAAGAGCTCATACTTATGGCTCGGGGAACAGTATTCACTTTCCCAATCGGAGCTCAAAACTTAATGGTCACATCGAACTGCAAAAGAATTAAATGCAAAACGAGTGATCCAGAAAAACTTTCGGCGGAGGCAAAAATTTGTTGGGAAGAAAACAAACTGCAGAATGGTAACCTCATAAATGCCTGGGAGAATTTCTTGAAAAACTTTGGTCCAGTTAACTCTAAACTAAAACCAACAAAAGCAACTAGTGGAATTAAGGACCAACGGGAATTATCTATTGGCCTCACAAGCAATCAAAGAATGTATCGTTCAACAACTCAAACTGGCAAATTAAGGCAAATAAAAAGGGACATTAATAGAACAATCCGCAGACTGCGTCAAAAGGGCCCTGACAACAGCACACAGACGGAATTGAGAAAGCTAAAGTGCAGTAAGAACAAAATCATTTGGCAAGCGAAACAGGAAAACGCAGAGAAGATATGGGCCAAATTGTTATATGACGCAAAAGCTAACAACCGTGCCAGGTTTTGGCACACAGTGAATAATATAGACAACCCAATGGCTCCTGGAATCAACTCTTACATAACTGAGGAAACCTGTGTAAAGTACCTGTTGCATCATTTTAACAAAGAAGCCGACGAAATTAAACAAGATGTCGTGGCTTGCCAGCTAGGTCTGCCGGCCCTAAAAAATCCAGCCGAGGAGATCCACTTTCCATGCACAATAAAACAGATTAAGAACAGAATCTTGAAAGGCAGAAAAGAGGGGGCACCTGGGCCCAACGGCATCCCACCAATCCTATATAAGCAGGACCCAAATTACTGGGCGGAGCAACTATGGCCTCTCTTTAATAACATCTTGGAAGTCGAAAGAATTCCTGATTCCTGGAAGGGATCAATCATTTCCCCGATTTATAAAAAAAGGCAGCAGGAGCCAACAAAGAGCTATAGGCTCATTGCACTAATTGACATTGATGTCAAATATTTTGCGGGTCTCATATTGGATGAGCTCAACAAATGGGCATTGGGGAAAGCCCTAATTCCCATTAATCAAACAGGTTTCCAAAAATGCACGGGGACAACGACAAACATCCTCGCTCTTTCACTCCTAATAGACGCCACCATAAAAATCAAAAAGCCATTATTTGTTTGCTTTATTGACTATACGTCCACCTTCGACAGTATAGATAGGGGGAACTCTGGGCTAAATTATCTGGCTGGGAAATGGATCCGAAACTTTTGAATCAGTTAATTTTACTTTACTCCGAGACATGGATTCAAATAAAGCTGAGGACAGGCAACTGTCTATCAAGGAAAATATCGACCAGTAAGGGGTTGAAGCAGGGTTGCATCCTTGCCCTGACCCTGTTTAATCTCTTTATGTCTGATCTCTTAGCAGAGCTTGATAATTGCAACCATCATGCCCCCATTCTAGGGGGCCTAATACTGTCGAATTTACTGTATGCGGACGATTTATTATTGATTAGCCGAACCCCAGTCGGCCTGCAACATCTTATAAGCACTACGAGCAGCTTCTCAGACAATAACGGGTTATGTATAAACTTAGAAAAATCTAAAGTGATGATACTAAACCAAAAGTGTAAAAAACATAATCCTCGGTGGGTACTGCGGGGTCAGCAGTTGGAGGTGGTCAAAGAATATAAATATCTGTGTATAACCTTTGACAGGAAGGGATCGTTTGGGCAACAAAAAGCAGCGATCAGAACTAGAGGGATCACACTGGCCGTTGCACTAAAGAACATTAAGCATAAAATAACGGGTCCAAATTTAACCCCGCTACTAGAAGTGCTTCGAGCAAGATTGCTACCAACTATTACTTACGGTAGTGAGTGTATGAGAGGGCGAGACGAGACCATTTTGGATAAAGAGGTGTCCAAAGCAATGCGAATAATATTTAACCTCCCACAGTACACTTCGCCAACACAATTAAGGCTAGAGTTCGGCCTCCAAAAACAGCAAATAGCACGTAAGGGTGCCTATGCCAAGTGCTGGCACAAAATAAAGGGAGCCGAGACAGGTACCCTGAATTCATATTTATGGAAAGAGCTGGAAAGGAATAAAGACAGCCCAGCAATGGTCTATCTCCAAACGGCAATATGCTCTCTTGCTTTACAAGACCTCTGGGAAATTACTGGGACTCACAAACGTTTTAAGCAGCTTGTAAACAAAACAGTAAAGATATTATCTCTGGAAGAAGATAAAGCAACACTGACCAGGAGGGCCCATGGATGGTTTGTTATCCAGAGTTATACAAGGTCTCTGCCACAAGTTTATTTGGGAATAGGGTTCTCGAGGGCTGTGAAGGAATCTTATCTGCAATTGAGGATGGGAATCTTACCGATAAACCAACACCTCCCACCATGGAAACCTTTAGATACAACAACGAACTGTAGATTCTGTGGCGACCCTAAAGAGGACATTCTGCATTTACTGTGCATTTGCAAGGGTTTAGAGAAAGAGCGAAGATTACTATTAAAACCACTCTGGAACCAAAGACAGATTCGAACACGTAGACAAGCATTAAAAGCTTGTTTTGAAGGAGGAGACATTCAGTTAGCCTGTAGACTGGTATGTTTTATGAGTACAGTAAAAATCATGTTAAATCCAACTGCTAGCTGATGAATCGATTTATAAATGATTCAACTCAAAATTTAGAACCAGCTGTACAATTTTTAACTGTCAAGTATTGTCCCAATTTTATAAAACTCCTCATTGACTATGATGATTATACTAGCCTTCTTTGTTAGATCTGTCATAGACTTCAGGGTATAGTGTGTAGAAAATAGTATTAGTCTAACAATTCTCAATTTGAAGTCTTAGGTCCTTTCATTGTATTTTAATCCTTTCATAGTATATGTGATTTTATATTCAATTTTTTTTTATAATAGTATCAACATACTGCAAATTTCAAATGGTTTTAAATTAATCTCATTGCAATGAAAAAAGCTGTTTTATGCGTTTTTGCACAGGCGTTTCTGATTGTAGTTTTTTTGCAAAGATTTTTATTAATCATGCAATAAAAAATAAATTAAATAAATAAAATAAATAAAAAATAAAGGTCCTAGACAACCTTAGAAAGCTCTCTAAGTGGTAGCTGTGGAGAGCTGCCTTCAGGCTTAGTCCAGAAGGAGTGTAAAGCAGCTTGTTTTACCAGAATGTAATCTTCTAGTATAGACGAGGTGAAAAAGAACCACACCAAGTATTTATAAATATATGTATTTATTATATAATACTCTCTAGTAAGTTCCAATATCTCCAACATGGAGATAAACGCAATACACACAATAGTTTAGCGAAGAAACACAGTAAATAGCACGAAATACACAGTGGCCACGGGGGGACGAAACCATATACTAAGAAAGTGGTATAAGAACCACGACTCAGGTCAAAACAGTGCCGAGAGGACATAGAATTGCTGGGACCCCAAGGAACCACTCAAGGTGAGTAGATAGGGACCCCACGGAGAGCTTGTGCAGTGTGGGAAAACAACTGCGTGCTTTGTACAAGTCTATGTGCAAGTCGCAGTTGGATTTTTAAAGATTAAGGACCCTTCCCAGTGGACCCTGAAGAAACCCCGTGGAAGACAGAAGGTTGGAGAGCCATCCCACCCGTGGATTCCCTAGTACCCACGTTACCTACACCAGGGAAGCCGGGTGCATACGTGTGAAGTGGTGTCGGAAACCGCCATCGAACCAAATGGAGGGCTTCAGGAAAGTGCCGCTGCTGGAAGAGGAGAAAATGTCCGTGGGAATCCAAACGTGGATTCTTGAAGAGGAGTACCTGAAAGCAGAGGGGGCAGAGTCTGTCACTCGGGAGTGACCAGGAGGCTTGGAAAACAAATGCCCTCTGATGTCGGGTGCTTCAGGAAAGATGACCGTGCCCTTGACTCTGCAGCTGTGAGGACCAGACGACGTTGAGGAAGACCAGCACCCGGATAAGAGCTGTCCCACAAAGAATGTTGAGTGCCGAGGGGTCGGTGTCCGGCGGGAGCACCAACTAGCCTTGGCAAATGCAACCCACGCAGGAAGTCAAGAAGGTGCACGGTTGAAACCAGCAAGGTCCAGGAGACTCACCACAAGCAGGGGAGTCAGGGCAGGCCCCAAGCAATCAGGTGAGCCCAAGGAAAACAAAGGTGACCCTCGAATGGACCCACAGGTCGAAGGCACAGGAGTCGCGAGAGGACCTCGAGCAGCTCACCAAAAGGAGCAGGCCACGTTGCCCACGAGGCAGTGGCGCTGAAGATCTTGGTGGAAGAAGTTGCCGGAGGTTGGGGCTACTTGGAGCCCAATGCACTTGTCGCTAAGTTCCCAACAAGCATTTGCACTTGCAAAAGTATGTGGTGCACAGGGGTTCGGTTAATGCAGCCCCCACGAGGGATTCTGACCTCAAACTCAGTGAGAGGACAGCTCAGGCCTCGAGGGATGTAGAAAACCACTACCTGTGTTGTTGAACCCTTCGGAGTCCGCAGGAGCTCGGGATCAGCAGACTGGTCAGCAGTGTTGAGGTGCCTGCGAATGCAGGTAAGTGACTCCTTCACTTCAAGGGAGATTCCTTCAAGTGTCTTGGATGCTCCATAGGTCATGCACGGATCCTTTATGGGACACAGGCACAGACAATGCAGCAGACTGAAAGGGAGACAAAGTCAGACCCAAACGAAGTCCAGCGAAGTCCAGAGTGCCCAGACAGTAGAAGTGCAGTGGTTTCAGTTCTGAATCTTATCCCACGATGAATCTAGGGACCTACACCCAGGTAAGCCCTTAAATTACCCTAGGGAAAGGGTTGGGAAGATTCAGGGGACCCTCCCAGGGGAGGGTCTGGACAGGGGGAGGTTACTCCCATGTCCTTTGTCCAGTTTCGCACCAGAGTGGGAGCCAACGGCTCCCAGAACTAGTTTGAACTGGACTATGCACAGAGACACCAAATGTGCCCCTCTTGCAGACTTTCAGGCTCTGGTAAGCACACCAACCTGGTCCCAATACACTAAATCCTGTCTGGGAGGTGGTCACACCTCCCTGTGACAGGATGCCTATTGTTCCACCTTCCTCTGCTCGAGCTTGGCTCAGCAGCAGGAGGGCAGAAATGTGTCTCTGGTTGGCAGCAACCATTTTGTGCTGTCCGGGACTAGAGGCTTGGCACCGGGAACACTGAGAGCCTAACGGAGGGCTCTTCCAGTGCTTGGAATCATACCTCCCACACTGTTTATGGTGTGGGGGTATGATTCCAACATGTTTGATACCAAACATGATAGGATTCGTTGCACCCGTTTTCGAGCTGGTCATCGCGTAATTATGCGGTGCCCCTTTATATAGTATATGGCTGCTTTACTGACAACCCGGGAGAATGGACTCCGTAGGCTGCAGAGGTGGCCTGTTCATGCAGGGGCATCCTCTCACTTAGAGCCAAGCACCCTCAAATGGACCCACAGGCCGTAGGCACAGGAGTCGCGAGAGGGCCTCGAGCAGCTCACCAAAAGGAGCAGGTCACGGTGCCCACGAGGTGGTGTGGCTGAAGATCTTAGTGGGAGAAGTTGCCGGAGGTTGGGGCTACTTGGAGCCCTACACCCTTGTCGCCAAGTTGCCAACAAGCATTTGCACTTGCAAAAGTACGCGGTGCACAGGGGTTCGGTTAATGCAGCCCCTAGAAGGGATTCTGACCTCAAACTCAGTGAGAGGACAGCTCAGGCCTCGAGGGACTTAGAAAACCACCACCTGTGTTGTTGAACCCTTCGGAGTCCACAGGAGCTTGGGGTCAACAGACCTGTCCGCAGTGTTGAGGTGCCTGCGAATGCAGGGAAGTGACTCCTTCACTTCAAGGAAGATTCCTTCAAGTGTCTTGGATGGCTCCGAAGGTCCTGCATGGATCCTGTAAGAGGCACAGGCACAGACGATGCAGCAGACTGAAAGGGAGATGAAGGAAGGCCCAAACGAAGTCCAGCGAAGTCCAGAGTGCCCAGACGGTAGAAGTGCAGTGGTTTCAGTTCTGAATCTTAGCCCACGATGAATCTAGGGACCTACACCCAGGTAAGCCCTTAAGTACCCTAGGTAAAGGGTTGGGAAGATTTTACTCATGTCCTTTGTCCAGTTTCGCGCCAGGGCAGGAGCCAATGGCTCCCAGAACTGGTTTGAACTGGACCTTGCACAAGGACACCAAATGTTCCCCTCTTGCAGACTTTGAGGTGCTGGCAAGCGAACCCACCCGGTCCCAATACACTAAATCCTGTATGGGAGGTGGTCACACCTCCCTGTGACAGGATGCCTATTGTTCCACCTTCCTCTGCGCGAGCTTGGCTCAGCAGCAGGAGGGCAGAAATGTGTCTCTGGTCAGCAGCAACCATTTTGTGCTGTCCGGGACTAGAAGGCTGGCATCAGGAACACTGAGAGCCTAACGGAGGGCTCTTCCAGTGCTTGGAATCATACCTTCCACACCGATTTCGGTGTGGGGGTATGATTCCAACATGTTTGATACCAAACATGATAGGATTCGTTGCAGCCATTTTCGAGATGGTCATCGCGTAATTACGCGGTGCCCCTCTATATAGTATATGGCTGCTTTACTGACAACCCGGGAGAATGGACACGTAGGCTGCAGGGGTGTCCTGCTCATGCAGGGGCACCCCCTCACTTCGAACCAAGAACCCTGCCTTCAGTATGGCAAAGGCCTGCTATAGGGGTGACTTATAGGTTTTAAGTGCAGTGACTCTTAGATATAGTAAACATATCCCTTTAGTAAGTGGTGCATGCACCAACTTACACAGGCTGCAATGGCAGGCCTGTAGTTCCATTTTGAATGGTCTCTCATGGGTGGCATAATACATGCTTCGGCCCATGGGAGACCTCTGGGGTACCTATGCCCTGGGATACTAGGGACTTATAAGGGTACCCCAGTATCCAATCTGGGGTGTACCCAAGTACTGAACAAACCAATTTAGGGAGAAAGCAGATAAACTGGGGTCCTGATTAGCAGGATCCCACTCAGACTAGTCAAAATACAGCTTAGCACCAGGCAAAAAGTGGGGGTAACCATGCAGAAGGATCCTACCTTCCTACAGTTACCATCGACTTTTTTGCCCAATTCACATTTAGGAAATCCTTTGTACATGTGCTTTAGGAATCAAAAATAGGTAATCCCTATTTGCGTATCCTAAGTCGCGGGCTAAAATTGCGATTCGGCCCATTAAGAAATGCAATAAGCTTTCGTACATCTGGTCTACAGTGTGTAATTCTCTTCAGTAAAACCAGATCGGCATGGTTATTCCCAATCTATGGTCCTGATAGGGTTTTACTGCACACTACACGTTATTTACAGGTGTGGATTTAGTACACCACCATTACCGTGCAACTCATACTTGGGGTCATACTTAGGCTGGAAGTACGTGGGAAGTGGTAGTGTAGGCAAGGTTGGAATGCCTTACAAGTCTTTGCCCACAAACTTACATTTTCAAGGGGATTCACCAACACTTCTTCTATCACTTTCCACATTGGAAAGGGTTGAACATTTCCTTCTGACAGACAGTAGGTAAACCTGTCTCATAGTGGGAAAAAGTGGGTGTAGAGAAAATGAATTTGCAATTGCTCAGCAGCTTTTCTCATGAGAAAATATACATGTGCATATTTGCTCATGTGAAAATGGATATCAGTTTTCTAGGAGTACAGTATCCAGGTTTCCACTAGATTACACGGATTTATGACAGATTACTATTTGCTTCTTATTTGCCTTTCAATATCCATTCCATTCTTTCAACGCCCAGCAAAGTGACGAGACTGAATGGGATAGCCAGCGCTTGTATGTTCTTTCTCATCCCTTTCTTCTTTCTCCGCTTTTACTGTTACACTCACAAATCACATTGTGTGTGGTCAGCAGTGGTTGTTGTGATAAATGGAAGAGTGCATTGCTTCTGTTGAATCCAAGGTACAAGATTAGTTCCATTTGACAGTAATCCCCCCCCTTCCATTCATTTTACAAAAAGAGGTTTCTCTTTTGTAGAATTAAATTTGGATTTGGATTTAATCTAGTGTAACATTACTATCTCCTAATTATCTGTGAGGTACTTCAGTCTACTGCTCCCTTGAGATTATTACAATGGTGCCCCCGTCCGTGTCAGATGGCTTAATTACAGTACTTCCACCTTTCGATAAGATATTGAGAACAATAAATTCTGAGGCTGTTATATAATATCTATTGTGTTATCATTTGGCAATATATAGCACAACACATAATATTTGTAAAGCGCATGTTCACCCAGAAGGCTATCTTGGCGCTGAATAATAGATGTTTATTGTTATCCAGCTCAAGCGTACTCATTTTATCGACCTCAGAAGTATGAAAGACTAAGTGGACCTGCCGGAATTTGACCCTGTGACCATGAGATCAAACACAGGCCCCTGCAATGGACGCATTAGTCCACTAAACCACCAGACCCGGCTTAATGCTAAGATTTTCTTTTATCCTCTGCCAAAAGTGACTTTTCAAATTGATCAATGAGTCTTCCACTTTAGAAAATAAAAATGTGTTTGTGCCTACAATTGCTAAGCCCCAGTTTTCTTAATCATTAGTAACTTCCAAGAGTGGTACATATCTCAGGTATTTTGTTCTAGTTGATGTAGCTAAATAGAGTAGAAATGTCATTGATATTGAGACTACTTGCAGATAATACTGTATTATGTGGTTCACAAAATGGTGATCTGAAAGAAAAAGAATGAAAGAAAAGAAAGAGAAATATTTTGTCGGCTGTAACTGGTGTAGAAAGTCAGATCTGTAAAAAGAGAAGCCAATTTAATATTACAAATAGGACAAAATAATTAGCCATAACACAACACCTTTCTTTCTTCATAGCTTAATACACTACTAGACACTAGAATTGAATCATAGTTTCAGTTGGCATTCGCTAGTTCTTGTATCTTTTTGGTTATCTGATGGTTTTCATTTGGTCTTCCCCAACAATGTCTTCTGTTCCAGTTCTTAATTTTTAGTCCTGGTTTCTTACCCCATTGTCTTCCTTTTTTTCCTTCTGATTCAGTCCTGCAATCCTTACCCTCCTCTCATACATAAAATTTGGAACTCCTATCTCATTACCACTTAGTGCCTCATTATCTGATGAATCCAAATACCATGCTCTCATGCCATAATTTGGTCCACTCATTTTAGATTATGATATAACCATATCTTTAATGGAAAGTGTGCATTCTTTACACTGCATAATCCTGTACAGCACTAACGAATTTCCTGTGTATCTGTAGATTGATCTTATCTTGGTGTTTCCTCATAATGCTATATATCTTTGTGTAAAAATCTTTGAGCATCTTATGTATCAAGTTTGGCATGTTGGACTAATGGTCTAGGCAGTCTTATGAAGGATTATTTTAAATTGACTTCCCATTCTTTTATGAAAGCTTGATTTGTAAATGTAAATTCGTACTTGTAAAGCGCACTGCCACCCCAACTGGGGCATCCTGGCGCTATACGCATACCGCTGTGGAACCCTTCCTGGCTATTCCCTGTGAAATGTCCACTCCTGGGCACCCCCAAGGTGAAGCCAGGCATCCCAGCGCTGGTGGGGCCGTTGTGGAGATTAAGCAAGCTATTGCCCAGAGTTGCAGAGTGGGACCCATGATTAGAATAGGCACCGAGGCGACAATTATCAGGTCCGAGGAAATTGAGTCCAAGACCCGCCGAGGCGGGAATTGAACCCTGGTCCCGGGCCAGATCTCTGCATCAGGGTCTGCCGCTCTAACCATTGAGCCACACTTCTACATAGTTTTGGAAAAGTAAAATAGTCTAGCCTCTATGGATAATATTGGTATGGAAATAGTTCTGAAAAGAGGCCGCCTTCCATTATTGACTTGAGTTTCAATTTTTCTAATTGCGAGAGAATTGCTTGTATGCTGTTTGGGAAATTTTGAGGTAATCCTTTGTTTCCACCTTGCACCAGTTTAGTTGGAAAAAACAGTATGCACGCCTATGGGCAGGCCCTGCTCCCAGCTTAACACGGGCGGCCAAACCCTCACAGGGTCAGCAGGGCTTGGCCATAGGCAGGCGCAGGGCAGTCCCTGTGGTCATGTCTTTTGCCCAACGCCTGCGGGTGGCAAAATTCCCACCGGTTGACCGCACCCCATAGATCCCTACCCCATGTTAGCCTATTTTCGAAACTGTATGCTGGTCCTGCAGGATTTCCGCTTGAGTACATAGGGGACCATGATGACCCAAAAACATGTTTTTAAAAATTTTGGCCCCAAGAAGGGTGCGTCTGGGCCCCCTCCCTCAAGGACTTGGAGATCAGGGTATCCCTACCTTGCCACCTTATATGGATTTTTAAATTATTTCTAGGACCGAGTCTCTGAGTTCTGTGATGGGGGGCTGCAACAATTTTCTTCATGTTGCAACCAGCCAATCAAAGCTCTTGGTCCCGTGGGCTAAGCCAATGGGAATAATTTATTTTGCTGTTTTGATCTGCGGGACTCCAACAACGCTAGATATAGCTATGTTTTTTACCTTAATTTGTTTAAAATTGCTGAACGGAATTATACCAAATCGCAAAAGGCATGCTTTTCGGGTAAAGATCTAGCTTTGTGACAAATTTGGTGTAATTATGTTCAGACATTTTTTCCTGTACCGTTTTCCAATTTTCTCTATAGAAATTGCATGGGGAAAAAGTGTTTTGGGACCCCCTTTCTCTTCTGGCCTCTCTTGACAGATCACCCATAAACTTTACAGGAGCTGAGGTGCATGAAGGTTTTGTGAAGATTCACCAAACTGCACTAAAGTTATTAGCAAAGCAAAACAAGCATTTGCAATGCAATAGGTCTCGCATTTGCGAGAGTTTAAGCTATTGGCATTGTAAATGACAATGCCTTTTATTTATCTGCTTTGATAATTAACACAAAGAAAAGGCATTGCCATTTACAATGCCAATAGCTCAAAATCTTGTCAATGCGAGACCTATTTAATTTCAAAGAAGCGGCCGCCATTGTCCCGGGCTGCTTGGAAATGTTGCAGGAAAGCATGTTGTGCCTGCAGGAGAGCAACTATATAGTCTGCATGCATATTAGTTTGAGAATTCTTGTTATTATCACCATCTTGTGGAACAGCCATTACTTTCTGGGTTATGGGGTATGAGATCCTGACTCCCATTGAGGGGACGGGATAGGATCCATCCTCCACTTCTGCTTCCAATTAGAATACGTTGAATACTTTTAGATCTTGACAACTAATGACGTTATTTATGGTTTCAAATCCATTGGAGTATTAGAGGCAAAAACCTACCATGAAATGCATCTAATCTGTATTTCAATTGTCATTTAGTCCTGATTTTTAAAGATGCAGCACAATACCCTGAGGACAGTGCTGGAATACAATGCAAGTTCTATAGGTCCTTTACAAATATAAGATAACAGACACACCCACAATGAGCAAGTCACACACACTGATCGCAGACACACACACTTACACTAAACCACAGATATATGTGCTCTGTAGACACATAGAATGCACACACAGACTACCCTGCAGATGCACGCTGAAACACACCCGCTTTGGAATTACACGTACTCTGGAAACACACAAGCAAACACTCACACCAGCAGACGAATACACCCTGCAGAGACAGGTAAACACAACTCAGACGTATCCAAACACACGCAGTCTCAGCATACACAAGCACATCTTGCATATACACACACACTGTACAGACAAATCCTGCAAGCACATGCACGCAAACAATCATGCACATTGCATACACGCACCCAACATACCATACAGGTATATACTTGGCAAACACAGACAAAGGCCTATGGACATGCACACTCTAAAGACACGCACATACTCCGATGCACACACTTCCCGCAGGAAAAACATTCTTCAGCAAGCCTATCCTCCGCAGTAGTACAGGATGCTACTTGGATTGGGAACGAGGGGAAGTAGCCGCTATGACTAATATGTTGAAGCTGGACTGGCCTGTCGAAATGTAGTGCATTTATGTAGCGCTTCATAACCCACAAACACACCCAAATTTTTTATTTTTTTTATTTAATCAGAGGTATAAAACTGTATGGAAATACAATAAATTTAAATCTGGGAAAGAGGAAGAAGGCATGTTTTATTCTTTAGGATGGTCTCCTGCGGTTTTATGGTGGTGCTTTGCTTCAGTGCAAAATTTCCACAGACTAATCCTCCTTACTAGCCTCTGTAAAACTAGAGTGATCCCTCGCTCCGGTGCCGAGGAGAGACATCTGCACGTTTGAAGCGAGGCGAGGCCATCTTCCCAGCGCAGAGCACGCGTTACAGTAGCCGAAGACAGACACGCCGTGAGCGTGCACATCGGCTGTCCGGGCAAGTGCACATCAGAACGCGCCGTGAGCGTGCACATTTGCTGTCTGGAGATCGCCAGAAAAGACCAGCGTGACGGCGGCCGCATGGGCTGCGAGGTACACCGATCACCCTGTGAGCTCTGGGGACACGCTGCAGGGCATCGCGCTGAAGCATGGCGGAACGACGGTAAGGTGGGTGGGTGTGGGTGGGTGGGTGGTGAGGGTTGGCAGATGGCGCATGGCTGACTGACACTGGAGGGGGTGCAAGGACAGCTGGGGAGTGCGTGCACAGCTCATGTTTTGCGGCTGGCGAGGACGGAAGGGGGACAGGAGATGTGCACATCGCGTGTCTGTACGTGTGTGTTCACGGTTGCAGTCCGTCCTGCGCGTGCACATCTCCTGTCTCCCTTCCGAAGCAAGTCAGTAACAATAGATCTCGCTAGCGACAGCGCTTTGGCGCTGCGTCGCTAGGCGAGACCTAAAAAGCTCTTCCTATAGACACTCTAACTTGTTTATAACTGCACAGTGGTGATCATGCAAAATCATTTATAAATATATTTACATCACTGGAAAAAACAACTGTTGAGTAACGTTATAGTTAGGTATAATAAAAAGATCTGTTTTTGTTTTAAAAAAAAAAAACCTTAGAAACTCAGTGGAAAACCAAAGGTTAAGGTAACGTTATAGTTGGGTGAATTTGTCAGTGACAACATTAACATTTTGAACTAAAAATAAACTGAGAAATTCACCAGTGCACCCATGCCATGCACTGCTTATGACCTCATGTTTTACATCACTATTGACATGTTCAATGACATAATTTATGACCACTATTCCCTGTAAGGTGTGCGCACGCACCTCTGTCCCCTCGAGCACACAGTGCCGTGTGTAAAGCGCGTACACACAGCACATCCTACGAGAACATTCACGCCGCTGCTTTTAAAACGCAAGCGGCATGAAAAACGGCCATTTCCTGGTTGCGGGAGGCGAGGAAGAGACCACAGTGGAAGAGGAGAACATGAGGGCGCTGCAGGAAAGTGTTCCTCTTAGGGCAGCCTGTAGGGTTAAGGAGCAGGCGACCAGCAGCAAGAGGCTTCTGCACTTGCTGCATTTCTTTTCTAAATAGAGCGTGGCTGCGGGCTGATTGTGGAGCTTTTGAAAGTATTGATGTTAATCACAGCTCCTGTCATGGGCTGCATTTAACATAAATACTTTCAAAAGGCAAACAATCAGCCCGCAGCCCCACTCTAAGTAGAAAAGAAATACATCAAGTTTAAAACACAAACGTGTGGTTTCAGATGATTCTGAAAGCACACCTCGTGGTATGTAATGTAGAAACTTACCCTCCTGAGCTGTTTGTGGCCAATACAGTAAGTCAGAGCAGCTTTCTTATCACATTCTTTTTTTGTCATCTATTTATTTCGGAGCAGAATTTGTAAAGAATTTGAAAATTATTTTTAAAAATACCGAAAATGTCTTGGCAGACCATAGGATGATTATCATAGACTCTGCTTCTTTTAACTTAACTCCTGATCACTCCGCCCTTCCTAACTTCTGCCCCTCTATTTGTGGGCTCCTGAAGAAACTTCCTCCTATTTCCAGGACTGGTGACAAACATGAGGTGTGCTTTCAGAATCATCAGAAAGCACACGTTTGTGCTTTTAAACTTGAAGCATTTCTTTTCTAAATAGAGCACGGCTGCGGGCCTGATTGTTTGCCTTTTGAAAGTATTTATGTTAAATGCAGCCCATGACGGGCACTGTGATTAACATCAATTCTTTCAAAAGGCCCACAATCCACCCCGCAGCCGCGCTGCATTAAGAAAAGAAATGCAGCAAGTCTACAAACACAAAGTGTGCTTTCAGGATCATCTGAAAGCACACATCGTGCTTTTAAACTTGATGCATTTCTTTTCTTACAGCACAGCTGGGGGCTGATTGTGGGCCTTTGTGAAAGTATTTAGGTTAATCACAGCGCCTGTCATAGACTGCATTTATCATAAATACTTTCGGATACACATTGCCCGAACATGGTCGTTTTATGGAATGTGGTGAACATATGTGTCCGCTCTGCGCTGTAACCAGCATGGTATACACCGAAATCTGCACATGACTGTTATTGCCAGGTTGGCACTTCGGCCAGGATAACATAAAAATTAATGATTTTGAAGTGTTGCATTTCTTATTTGGTAGTATTGGTTCGAGTCTGAGCCAGAGAACTGAGTTGGTAAAAGTTGAAATTGTCATAAGGTCAAATAGCAACCAATTATCCCTCTCTAGCCATTCACTTATATCTGGGTCCAGATAATAAGTCAGAAATTGGTATATGTAGCTACTTCTTGAAATCGGGGTGACTAGTATGCTTTTTAAAGGAAGCTTTAAGTCTGGCAAAAGGTTTATTTTCCAGGTCGAAATGGCAGTTTAAAACTGCTCTACAGGCTGCAATGGCAGGGTTGAAACATGTTTTAAAGTGCAGCTTTTAATGGGTGGCACAATGAGTGCTGCAGTCCCACTAGTACATTTAATGTAAAGGCCCTGGGTACATTAGTACCGTATACTAGGGGCTTATAAGTAAATTAAATGTGCCAACCAGGTGTTGGGCAATTGTACCATGATTTAGGGAGAGAGCACAAGCACTTTAGCACTGGTTAGCAGTGGAAAAGTGCCCAGAGTCCTAATGCCAACAAAAATAAATTCAGAAAACGGGAGGGGTGAAGGCAAAAAGTTTGGAGTTGAACCTGCAGAGAGGGCCCAGCCCAAAAGGCATTAAGAAGACTAGGATGCTCATCTCCCAGAATTATTTAAATGCTGACATTCACAACATTCAGAGGATACATGAAATTTACTATCAATAAAGATTTAATTTTGTCACATGCATTTTTTTTATTATAAGCATCTGCGTCATGAGAGTCCCTTTTATTGTACACCACAGATTTTTTCATAAAGCCATCAAGGAGCACCTGTTCTGTTAGGAGATTCATTTGCCATCTTTTTCGTGCAGTTCTTGTGCCAAGATGCCTTAGGGTAAAGTTGTGCTGACAAATGTCTCGCTCACTTGGTACATTCAATGTCCTTTTGCAGAGCAGGGTGAAGCTTCTGGGGTGAGGGATGTTGGTTTCTGGATAGGCCTTGATTAAAAGATGGAATAATCTGAAAGCACACGTCGTGCTTCTAGACTTGCTGCATGCCTTTTGTTAATAGGAGCGCAGCTGCGGGGAAGATTGTGTGCCCTTTTGAAAGTATTCATGTGCAGCGCCATGTGGAAGCTTGATGGGTGCTGTGATTAAAATGAGTACTTTCAAAAAGGCACACAATCTGCCCCACAGCCGTGCTCCTATTAGCAAAAGGAATTAAGCCAGTCCAGAACCACGACAGGGGCCCTGGGCCAAATGTATTTTGGGGGGCCCTATTCGGAACAGCTTTGATTTATGATCCAGTTTCAGCTCTTTCATGCCCTCTTTGGTCAAATTCTAAATGTGTTTACATCTGATATTCAGGGATAGTGATGTGTGTTTTCAGTACTGTAACACAGCAGCAGCTCACTAATATTACTGCAAATAATCTCTGTGACGCCCTCCCATTTCTCATATGTGAGGTCCTGTATTGATCTAAAAAACTTTTGATATGAATGTTGCATGAAACAAACACATTTTGTCTGCAAAATTTCTGTAATAGACTTTCACACATTAAAAATAAATGATAGAAAAACGCTATTTGCAACAGTCTGTTGAATAATTATTTAAGGTCATCAGGGCAAGACTCTCTGCAGAATATAGCTGGCTCTATCTGGGGCCCTGAAAGGCTGGGGCCTGGGCCAGAGCCCACTTTGTCCATGCCTTAAAACATCTCTGTTACAAGGCATGATGCTTTATATAAAAATCACAATTACGTAGTCCCGTAAGATATGCCCTTGGAGCTGCATGTTCTTTTTCAGTCCATCTGCACTATTTCACTGTAGATTTGTAACCTGCGTTTCTCCATTCAGCCACCTTACAATGATTAGAACTAAAAGTGCTTAGAAGTAGGCATAGAAGTGAAGTGCATTTTGTATGAGCAGCACAAGCTACCTATCTTAAATAGTTGAGCTCTACAACACATTCTGGTATTTGTTAGATGATTTATACAACCATCTGTGGCCTGCTATATCTGAATAACCTTATCTAGAGCTGCATTATTTTTTTCAAACATGTTTATGGTAAGCATTGTTAATTGCGTCTAAACTCCATTCGCGTTTAGTATAACTCCAAAAAGATTTCACTGAAGCCTGCCTTCAAGCCCTTTGATGAATTGTTATGCCATAGTTGCTCTAAATCTAAGGTACAAGTAATACGTGAAGCTCTTTTGTATAGGACTTCAGCAAGGGGAGGAAGATTTTTTTTCTTCCGTTTTTAAATTTGAGGTAAAGCAATTACCAAAAAGTTTAGGAATTTGGAGGAATTTAAAAATAAAAAAAACTCACATCCAGCAACCAGATTTTTTGTGAATACAGCATGCTTTGAGTAGGTTGGGAAATTATTCTTCTCCCACTATTTATGTCATGCGCATGTGATACTAAGCACACAATGGGCAACAGTGGGATATGCAAGAGCAAAAGTGATATAAAACAATTGCCTAGGATCACACAGTTTGGTCAAGCGGGGAAGCCAGTATTGATCCCATGTTTTCAGGTACCATATTGTGCAATTTAATTCAGCCACTAAATGTGCATGCTTCCCTTCCCCTACACCCATCTTAACAACACCTCCCAACTCCCTGACCACCACCCTGTCGTCATCAGTGCGGCCCCCTGTCACACTATGTCCAAACATTTTTGGCCCCTGGGAAAATATTTGCGAGTACCCATGGTCTATTGTAATTGTGATTACATGCGATTCTGTGTGAATGAGACGCACAGCTGGTAAAACATTGACATGGCAATAGGTAAAGAAAATGCAGGTGAGTGGGTGGATTGTGTGGGGGGATTAGTGTAGTGAAGGTGATACAAGAAAATAAAAGTGTTAGAAGTGGAATCTCAGGTAACTATTTGGTCGCTTTTCCTACTGGAGTCTCTGGAACAGTCACATACATTGTTTGTAACTCTTAGAGCCTTTGCTAAGGATCTTGTCTTCAATTGCAAGCTTGCCGTCTCTAAGGTATTTGGATTTGAATGGTCAGGCGTGAGTACCCACAAAGACAAGGTAATTCTGTTTACGTTCCTGGTTGGATTTGGGGGTTGCTGGGTAAATAGATTTACAATCTGCACCCTTGTTCTTTTGCAGGTTTGTGAGACTGTACTACAGATACAACTGCACAGGCAAACGTGAGTACAGGCAGAACAAACAGGTAATTGTCTGGATGAGTTAAACTGTGGTGCATCTTGCACATTGTAGTATACCAACCTACCTTACCCATGTTTTCTACTGTTGCAGGTTTCGCAGACTGTGCCACACACATTTGAATGGGCATATGTGAGTAAAAGTAGAACAAACGGGTAATTGTTTGGTAGAGTTAAACTGTGGTGGGCATTGTAGTATAACAACATACTTTACCCATGCTTTCTTCTGATGCAGGTTTTGCAGACAATACCACACACGTATTTGAACAGGCACACGGGAGTACAAACAGAACAAACAGGTAATTGTTTAGTAGAGTTAAACTGTATTGTAAATTGTAGTATAACAACATACTTTACCCATGCTTTCTCATACGCACCAACTTTAGCCATGTTCCTTTATTTTGCAGGCTTTGTGGCATAGCAGGCTGAAACCTGTTAGCACAAAAATGTTCAAGCGCAAAGCTGTAACTTCTGCAGAGTGCGGTGCTTCACCACAAAGGAAGAAATGTTGACTTGTATCCAAGGAAGAGTGGATGAAAGAAATTGTGGAGGCTGAGACACAGAAATCACGAAGCAAAGTTTGCGTGCAACTCGGAGAACTGTTTCAATACAGTCCAGATGTGGGGTTGATTTGCAAAGCATGGTCCGAAGCCAAGGTTGTTGGGGACTTTACTACAGGGAAGAAATGGAGTGATGGATGGAAACTGGATTACATGAAACGCCATCTAGTTAGCAAAGTTCACGACTCTGCTTTGGTGATACTGAGAAACAAAAGTGCTGCTGCCAGGTTTGGTTATGGAGTGTGGGCAATGCTGACAGAAACTGCCATCGACAAAGGAAACAGAATAGAAGTGGTTGAATGACAAAGATCCCTGCCTGAGGAGATAAAGATTCTCATCAACAACATGTTGCTGGCGGTCAAGATGAATACTTCAATGTTGTCTGTCCAAGACATTCATGACCACCTAGCTTTGTATGTGAAGATACCAGACAGCTGAAGGAACAAGAACTCTGCCTTTGAGTTCCTTGAGACCATCAATAGTGTGACACTGTCTTTTGGAGCAGCACAGTAAGAGATCTGATGGTGTTGTACAGTGAAGGACAAGAGTTTGACAGTGGGCCTATTTTATCTTTTGTTTCCCTTCTTCGTGAACACATGCAAAAAATGTTCCCTGAAGATGAACTGAAAGAATGGGCAAGTTTTTAATTCCAGGCAATAGCACACAATCACATTTTGATTTTGGGACTGAGAATGTACAAAGACTCGTTGAAAAGTATAAAAAATCTCTTGGTCCTGGGTGATTGTGAAACACCAGAAGATGTAATTCGACAATGCAGAGATATAAATATGTGGTGGCAGAACACGTGAAGAGTGGGTTATTTACCACCTTTCAAGACATGGTAAATTTCACTGTACGCAGTGCTGCTCAGTATAATGTGGTGTCTCAGCTTGTTGATGTCTTCGCAACATTTCATGCATCTAGTGCAGATTGTGAATGAGGATTCAGCCTCATGAACACTATCAAGAGTAAATTGAGAAGTAGACTAGAGGAGAAGCATTTGGATATGCCGATGAGGACAAAGGCCTACCTCCTTGATGGGAAAATTGACCTCAATAGAGTTTATCATCACTGGAAAAATGGCAAGGATCGACGGGAGAATCAACAATGTCACCCATCTATTGATGGCACTTGACTTGTCTGAACGGCCCTCTCCCACAGTTTCTCTGAATTGCAGGAAAACGGTCACTCGGGCCCTTTTTCTGAGTAGACTGGACTACGGAAATGCACTTTACGTGGGCATGCCCGAATACCTTTTTTTTTTTCGCCTTCAAGTAGTCCAAAACGCAGCCGCTAGACTGATCTGTAATAAAAACAGATACAGTTCAGCATCTGACAGCATGAAGGAGCTACACTGGTTGCCGGTGAGCCAAAGAGCCAAATTCAAGCTCCTCTACTATGCTCACAGAACCTTACATAAGAAAGGCCCACACATCTTGCGAGACAAAATGGCATTCCACGCCCCGTCACGTAACCTGAGATCGTGCCATCAGGCCCTTGCAAAGATCAAACGTACCACCAGAGTCAGGATGGGAGATCGCTCCTTTTCCAAGTCTGCTGCTGTTCTGTGGAATGACCTTCCACTTGACCTACGCCTGACAGACGACTATATGCTTTTTAGAAAGAAGCTAAAAACCTTCCTATTCCCCAGATACTAAGTCAATCAGCCATTAAATAAGAATAACCTGCGCTGCAATCAAATACCCTCCTTTCCTACACCGCACTGTATGCTATCCTAGCGCCGTGATGTCCTTCGGGATGAATGTTGCGCTCTACTAATACAAATACAAAATACAGTCCATGTTTGCCTGGATATCACATATTTCACTTACTATCTGTCAGACGGTATATCCAGACATTACTCGGTAGCCTGCACATCAAATTGTAAATATGTTATGTAATTGTGTAACTTATTATGTATATGTGATCTTGCATAGGCTCCCAACATTTCCCCACCCTATGAACAGTGCTCCAGTTGAGAATCTTTAGTAAAATCTTATAATGGTACCACCGTTGGAGTCCTGTGCTTTTCGAAACCCGAAGTGTACTTGCCTGTGTAACCAATTCATGTCATGGCGTGTGTATCTAAATGGCAAACCTGCCTTAAGACCCTTCATGCTGCGCTGTTTGTGTGGAAATACATTGTCTTTTCACTTTGCTGAGCAAAAGTTTGGAGTGATAGTTGCACTGATATTTGTCGCTACACCCACACGCGTGGTCGGGTTCTTGGTGCACATAGCCTTGGCAGCAGCGCACAGAGACCTTACTCTGCCGCACACAGAGGAAAAAAATTAGAAGGAACATTGTTTGACATCACTTATGACATCTCAAAATACAAATCTCAAATCAAAAGGGGAGGTGTCCTAAGTTCTTAGCAACACAAAAAATGCTTTTCCGTTGCAACAGCTAACCTAACTATAACTCACTAAGATATATATTATTTCTGTATATATATATATATATATATATATATATATATATATATATATATATATATATATATATATATATATATATATATATTAAACACTGCATGGTAAAGGTGACATACCAAAGGGACGAGATCGCCTCTAGGCTTTCTGGGAGTGTAGGGGAGGGGCTATCTTTACCGGCTATAATATTTCCATATGGAGAAAATTCAAAGAAAAAAGTACATTTGGATAGCACGGTCCAATCCCCTTGTGTGAAAATCTATGCTGTCTCAATTTCCACATAGCAGGAAGCTGCCGGTTTTCCTAGTACACTTCTGTGAATATTTGTGACTTGAAAAAATCTTAAGGCACATTCAGGTGATGTATATATTCACCTTTACTTTTTTCATGATTTGGGCCACGATCTCTTACTACCTTGTGATGTTAATGATTATACCCCAGCCACGTTAGGCGTTTGGTATGTGATAGAATCTGATGTACCACTACAATCAAAATCGAAATGCTCGCACACTTAATCGTTTGTGCCTTACTCATACCTGGTAATTTTGCCATTGCTTGCATGCTCAACCAGCTACAAATCATAAGGCAAATCAGTTTGTACAAGGGAATACATTTCTCTGCATAAGGTTTGAGATTGGTAGTCCCGGGCCTGAATGACCTTTGTGTTCTGGTTCTATGAAAAGCAGGTTGTAGTCAGTGTCTGCAAATATATCAGTACTGAAAATGAGCACCTAATCATCATTGAGGTAAGTTTCCCAGTCTTTCAGATCTGTTCCCCAGCTTTATCTGCAAGTTTATGACTGGGCCTTGTCACTAAAAAGGACAACTGCTGGCCCTAATATATATATATATATATATATATATATATTATATATATATATCTAGTTTCCATAGGAAAAGCGTTTTTTCTTTTCCCAATAACTTTGGCGCCGGATGACGAATCTTCGCGAAATTTTTAAAACTAGTGGGGCACTCCGGTCAGCTCCTGTCTTGAAAGTTTCGGGGTGATTCGCCAAGCGGGGGCCGAGAAAAAAGGGGGGTCCCAAAACGTGTTTTCTCCATAGGAAACTTTAGACACAGCTACAGCTCGAACGGCTGAACAGAATTACACCAAATTTGGCAAAAAGGTAGCCCTTGGTTCAGAAAGAGCCCTTTTTTTTATTAAATGGTGTAAATTCGTTCAGTAGTTGCTGAGAAAATCAAAAAATAAAAGTTTCAATATCTAGAGGCGCGGTGGATCCGCGGACCCTCTTGACCACGAGCTTTATTCTAATTGGCTGTCAACAATTCAAACCAGGAAGTGTTGGCAGCCATCTTGTGACTCGGTAGAACCGAGTCACAATAAAACAGTAGAAAAAAACGTTAAAAACAAGAAAAGGGGGCAGGGTAGAAACACCCTGACCCCCTAGGCCTGCTCAGGGGGTCCCACAAGGACCCCCAGGGCCAAAAAAGCATTTTAATAAAAAATAAAAAAAATCGGCAAAAAATCGCGCAGGATCCGCGAATCCTGCAGTGAAAATAAAAAATATTTAGCCCCCGGGTGGGCCAAGTCCCGGGGGCATGCTATATTGTAATTGCGGGGGCCCAGAGGGGCCCCCGCAGCCCCGGGGACCGCCACCCGGGGCTTTCCTTAAATATTTGCGGGGGCACACGGCCCCCCTGCAGCCCCGGGGACCGCCACCCCCCCACACCCCCCCCCCCCCCGGGGCTTGATTTTTTTTTTTAAAAGAACCTGTGTTTAATCACTCACTTATAGAGTCAGTCACGCACCTACTAAATCATCCATTCAGACACTTATGCACCCACTCATTCTTCAATACGCCTTTCCCTATATATATTAAACATATTTAAACTTTACAGAAACACACAGTCACTGGATGATGTCATCAGTGATGTCATTTGAGATGTCATCAGTGTTGTCATCAGTGATGTCACTGACCATGTCATGAGTGATGTAATATGTGACGTCATCAGCAGTGCATTGCGGGGGCGCGAGTTATAGTTAGCTGAACTAACTATAACAGGGGAATTTCTCTGGTTTTGTACGAGTGAAATGTCCAACTAACTATAACTTTCCCTAAAACCTATGGTTTTTTCTGTGAATTTCTAAGGTTTTTTAAATGCTAATTTCTAACTATAACGTGCCTGAAACCTGTGGTTTTTTCAGTGAATATATATATATATATATATATATATGCTGAGCGGAGGTTTTAAGTTAAAAGAAACGAGGCAGTTGTGATTATATAGCATGCGAGGTGAAATGTCTATTTTAATTTATGCAACATCCCATAGTACATGTTTTGCCTCTATCAAAGTAATCCTCTGCGTCCATGATTAAGACTTTTTTTTGTAAAAATTACCTTTCTCTGAACATATGATCTCCAATTATATTTTCCAGTTCTCTAAGATGATGGTGTACGTGACTCAAATGTTTCATTCTTTGATACTTTTAGTTAATGGCATTGCCCAATTTCTTGTTTTTGTCTTGTTTATTTCTTTTTACGGTTTCTGATTAGTAAAACACTTAATATGTAAGGTAATATTCAAGATAATCATAGTGAATAAGTGAAGTTAATAGTAAAGATGATCGTGATCCTATTGGTGCTTAAATTTGTAATAACACTGTTGCTAACCAGTCGAGGTGGGGAATGGGGATTTGTGACTGTCTCTAGTCAACATGAAATGTTTTAGCACAGACAGTAACTCTCACATTGCAAACGCTGTGACTATAGGGTGTGTCTTTCTGCTGTTTAGTGTTTCACCAAGAAGCTTAATTGAAAATCTGAGCATGCACCTAATCAGTGCAGGTGTACAGGGCATTGTACCAATCGAAAATATAAGAGGAAAACACAGAATATATTAAGGACCCCTTTCT
The DNA here is from genome assembly GCA_963921515.1 of Calotriton arnoldi. Lineage (NCBI taxonomy): Eukaryota > Metazoa > Chordata > Amphibia > Caudata > Salamandridae > Calotriton > Calotriton arnoldi. Next base: position 1,121,383 of record CAWUFW010006258.1, on the reverse strand, counting down.
CGCCCACAAATGTGTGTATCACATTTTCATTTCGCAATGACACTTTTCATAGGAAACCACTTAAGCAATAACTTACATTAAGATCAGTTTGTGTGAAAATGAAAATTCTCTGAATTTTAGAGTCCTTAAATCCACAACAATTGTTTGTTTTCAGCTTGATGCCATGCAAGAAGCCTATGACAGTCTATGCAAAGATGAAGGACTCAGTGCACTGCCTTACTTTTTAATCAAATACAATGTAAATTCTATTTCGGTTGCACCGCTTAAGAAATGGGATGAATTCTTCAAGGATCCAAATGAAAAAGTAAGGAAAATTTATGTGCTCAATAATCATGTTTTAATTATTTGTGTTATGCTGTGTTAATTTTACTTATAAGTTTCTATCACCTGAGAATGATTTCTTATGCCCTCATTAGTAGTGGCGAGATCTCACCTGGGCCCAGACTACACAACTTACGCACTGTCTCGGTCTGTGACAGGAGCACCTTTCACGAATGCACTGCCCCCAGGAAAGCCAAGAACTCATGTCTGCCCTGGTGGCAGCGCATTCAATAAAAGACAGAGCGGCTGCTTACAAGTTGCTTAATGTTTCACAGTGTAGGCGGCAGCTGCCAGCCCTTTAAAGAGGGGTAGAGATCCCCCTGCAGGCAAGTGCAGTAAGTGAGGTCAACCACCAGCAGGGGGATATCTGGAGGGGTCTTTGGGACCCACTCTGTCCCCACCAGAGGGCAGGCTTCAGGGGGTACGCTGACTGTGTGCCACTTATTTGCGGCACACTTCCAGTGTGCCTCGTAAGCTTCTGTTTGCCTCTGTGCCTGCATCTGTAATGGTTCACGAGCTTAAAGGCAATATGATTACCTCATTTGCGTCGGCATTGCCCCCATGCAAGTGAGGGAATGCCCCCTCAAGATAGTGTTGCTGCTACATGTGCACCAGCACTATGAGTATTACAGAAGGGGGCCACACAAGTGTCAACATCATCTTTTATAATACCATAGTATCCGGAACCACAGAGGGGAGCACAACGAACTGAAAATGCTCCTAGCCCACCGTGAGCTGCTGGAAACGCCTGTGCACCTGCAAGACCCGGATTTGGAAATAAGCATCCTGCAGGTCCAATGTTACCATCTAGTCTCCAGGGTCAAGAGCATACAAGATTGGGGCCAGGGTGACCATCTTGATTTTGTTTTTCTGCAGGAAGGCATTGAGATAGTAAAGGTCTAAGATGGCATGACATCCTCTGTACGTTTATGGCACCAAGAAGTAGCAGGAATAACAACCACAAGCAACTTCTGGTGCAAGTACCCTCTCTATGGTTACTTTGGCCAAAAAGGCTGCACTTCCTGCGTATTAGGGCCAGATGGTCCTCCGTCAGTCGGTCTGGGGATGATGGAAGGTGCATCGGAGTTTTGAGGAATGGTAAGGAGTAACCCCGCTGAACAATTTCAACAGCCCACTTTTCCGAAGTTATCATCTGTAACCCTGGCGGAAAATATCACATCCTGCTTCTGACAGGGTGGCTGCGTCCCATCAAGGGGATGCTAGGGGGCTGCAGCAGCTGGAGAGGCAGAAAACGGGGTGGGGGGGAGCAAACTGCCCCTGTTGTCCGCATGGTCTGTGGGTACCATAGCTGCAGCCACAAAAGGGCTGTGGGGGATTGCTGTACAGGTTGCATTTTACTGAAAAGTCCTACCATAGCCACAGAGGGGACAAAACTAGTGATTTGACAAGCCCAGGGAGTGCGCTATGGCCCTACTAACTTTGAACTGCTCCAGTGCCAGGTCGGCTTTAGCCCCAAAAAGACAAACTGTAAAAAGGCATATTCGGGAGACTGGCCTGGACATCGCCTTAAAAATCTATGGGCCTGCAAAGAGCCATGCTGGTGCCTATGACTCTACAAAGAAGGCCTGTGGCATCCAGCTCACATGAAACTGTGGATTTGAATTCATCACAACCGTCATGTATGGCCTGAGAGGGGATAGCATGTGCTTCCTTAGGTACATAAGGCAACACCTGGGCTACAGAGTGCCACAGAACATGAGTGTAGGGGTCTAAAAGGCAGCTGACATTTCCATTGACGGGTCAAACTTGTGGACCAGAGCACTCACTGCCAAAAAGTCTCTATCCTCTTTGATTCCCTGTCAAGGGAAGTAGATGGAAATAAATTTGAGTTATTATTGCTGGCTGAAGCCTATACAACAAAGCTCCCAGAGGTGTGGTGGTGGCTGAGGAAGTCTGGGTCGCCCGGAGCAGGGCGATGGCACCTGGCAACTTGCCGATTAACAGGGGACCCTGAAGAGGGTTTATCCCAGGTCCCCAAAAGTGTGTCTGGTAGAACCTTGTTGAAGGGGAGTCAGTGTTCAGAACATGTTTGACCAGGCGGAAGCACCAGACATCGGTCTTAACAGCCTGAATAGGAAGTTGAAGATCAAAGACTTCTGCTGGCCTTTGCACAACCATAGCAAAGGATGCAATTTCCTCTGTGGCATGGACCTGAGGTGAAACCAACCCAGTGTTTGGGGAAATATCCAGGTCACTGACATCCTGGATGTCTACATACTACATTATGAGGCTGGGCAAACTTGTCCCAGCATCATAGCCACCGTTATCCAAATTTGTGCCAATCAATTCATGTAGGGCATGAGTTCTCCAGAGAGATAGGGGCAACGTATCAGAATCCGAGGGGTCGCCAGTAGAGAAGGGCACAGCTTCAGTCGAAGTCAGGGCGGCACCGTCTCGGCATCAAACAGCACTATGGGGTAGCCGTCATCATCCGGTGTCAATGGAGCCAGCATCGGTGGATCCAGCTCTGTAGTGGGTTGTGGCACCAGAGAGGGAACCTGTACAACAATCGGTCTGGAACAAGCTTAGAGGGTCCAAATGGCACAGAGAGTGGACCCATCGGCAGAAGCCCATTTGTTAGTGCCCTCAGCTCCTTGGGGCCCGAAGGTGCACCAGAGGAAGCCAGATAATGTGCCAAAAAGCGACAGCATGACTTCTCAGAATTCTTCAATTTGCTGCGGCATCGCTAGCAGCCTCAAAAATTCAGATTGTCACCAGAGAAGGGTCAGACTTGGCTCAGAAGGTGAAAGGCTCAGGAGCAAGACCTGGAGGCAATGTGACACCCTTGCTCCTTCTCAGGAGATTGAGAGTGGTGGGAAGGGGTCAAGTCCCGCTTGGATTTCTTGTGCTTTTTCTTAGACTTACCCGAATATTCAGACCACAATGACGATCTGTCGCAGGAACAACCTCGGTAGCTGTACCAGGATCTCACCTTGGAATACGTTGGTCACAACGTGGAGTCTTGTGATGCTTCGTGACTAACAGATGCACTTCCCCATCCCAGGTGGCCTTGGGGTGCATCAAGGCACACTCACTGCAAGCCTTGGAGTTGAGGGGCATTGCTGGGACACCAGGGGATGTTCCTGGTGGTGTGCCACGTGGTGGGATCTCTGAATGCCAGGTTGGACGAACCCAGACGTCAGCGCCTGGCAGATCAGGAATGGCACTTTAATCTGAAGGTGGCACAAAGATTCTTCTGCAAATGGCAAGTACCTTTGCTTGATCTGTACTTTTAAGCATTGGTGTTTCCAGGGCATCTCTCATTCAGAGACGTGTCTGCGTAGACTGGAACTCAGGACTCCTAAGCACCTTTCCGCCAATACCTCTCCTGACCTGCATGTCACTTCCAAAGTAGAGATACGTCAACACTGAGCTGCATGGCGCCACCTGTCGACGCCCAGGGGTGCTGCTTGAGATGTTCCAGATCCAGTCTGACGCCTGGGGAATATTTAAAAGGTGAGGAATCTGCAGTTAGATAGAGTTTCTACCTGAAGGAGCGTTACCAAAGGTAAGTAACTTGTTCATTAACCATATCCAATGCTCAAAAATGCAAGGATGTACCTGGTGACTCGGTTTCAATTAGTATCTTATATGGCGATTTTAGAGTGAGTGAATCTTAACAAATGACATTAATAATACCTTAATTTCTGAACGAAAAATACTGTACCAATTAAATACTGCACCGTGCAAAACAGTCTGAATACGTGAATGATCAAAATCGCCAAAATGATTATCTAACTGCCCTACTGTTGAACTGGTGCTCTACTCTGCTCTATTGTTGAACTGTAGAACTAATGTTCTACTCTGCTGTCTAAATTGGCATTGAAACATTGAATTAGCTGTACAAATACGAAGACAATTGAACACAATTTTAATGTACAGTACATACGAAAATGTGCCCTATATTTCTCTGTGGATCCATGCTTGCTAATTGATGTTCCTAACCTAAGAGGCCCACAAATCTGTCCCCACATTCAAAAACACATAAAAATAGATCTATTGTTTTCATTTCCCTCTGAGGTCAATCTTGGGAAAAACAAAACCGCTCTGCCAATTCTCAGCAGTGACTTTTGATTCCGACTGATGCACAATTGATAAACAAGATGCACTTGTAAATACTCATCAACGCGTTACCTGAAATTCAAAGGTTCATTTTTTGATTATAATGGCAAGTCTTTGCACTGGTAAAATAAAATAATACAATTTGAATCCGTTTTCAAAAGAAATGTACTTATGGAATACAAACGTGCAGTCTCTGGCTAATAAGAGAACCGACCTTAGCATATAATGGAAAGAGTGATCTATGCTGAGAAGTAAATGAACGGCTTTGAAGAAAAGAAATATAAAATGTATAATTTCGCACCCGGCAGCTGTGTCCAGTGACTAGATAAACCAGTCTTTCAGAACAGCTTAATGCTTGTAATATGCTACACTTATCATAAAGAATAGTCTTTCTGATTATAATACAACAACAACATAATGATATCCAAAAAGCTCAGTGATTGGCACCTTTGTTTGGTCAGTTTAGAAGCCTAAGCTCATTAAATGCACGATAATGGAAATTAGTTTTAAAGCCAAATTCACTCCCCCACGGATTAGAATGTTAATGAGGTGACTTTAATACTGTGGCCCTCACTTAGAGTTTTGGCGGAGCTGATGAACCCCATAATATGAGAGTTTGTCACGCCATACAACTTACTATTCCTCCACCCATTTAAAGGTGAGGAAACCATAGGGGTTCCGCCGGCAGAGACTCAACGGGTTCCACCAGTGGAAACCCATGACCTGGTTGTCAGCCGTGGTGGTTGCTTAGAGACTGCCATAAGGCATATGGAGATCTCTAAATCTGTCAGGGAGTCTCTATCCAAGGAAGCAAAAGCCATAGTCTCACCTAGCCTGGAGACTACCTGGCGTCCTCTAAACTGGAGCCTATTTGCTACAGTATGTGGAACCAAAGAGAACCTTTTTTAAAATGTCACTCTTAAGTTTTATTCAGATGATCAGTGTGGAATGATAATCTATCCCCATTAGTAAGCAATTGTAAAAGATGGTGCATGTTTGTGGCTGAATGTGTGAGTGTTAGATCATATTCACCTTCCTCTCTTGCTGAGAAAGTTTGAGTCCATATTCCCTGGTCCTTTGGGCTGACACCCTGGTCTAGTTTTGAGTCTTGCAGCAGCCAGTAATCCAAAAAAGGGAATTTGATCTAGATGCCAAAATGGCGTTTGATATGATTAAGTGGCCCTACCTGTTTGCGACACTTGAACGTTACGGCTTCGGACCGAAGTTTCTAGCATGGGTGCGACTCCTTTACTCGGAGCCTCTGGCTAGAGTGACAGTAAATGGGGCCCGCTCGACGACTTTTACCTTACAGAAGGGTACGAGACAGGGCTGCCCGCTTTTCCCCCTGATTTTCGCTTTGGCCCTGGAACCTTTGGCGATTTGGACTAGAGGTGATCCCCTTATAAGGGGACTACGTTGGACGCTGGATTGGGAGGATAGAATCTCCCTATACGCGGACAATATTTTACTATATTTGGCCAAACCCTGTAACTCTATTCATAGAATTCTACATATATTCGCCCTTTTTCAAAAATATTCTGGATGTACCATTAATTGGGACAAATCACTTATATATATATTAGCTGGGAAGGGTTTTGTTCCGCCCAGAGCTTGTGAAGCCAGATTGGTCACTGACGGCTTTCGCTATCTAGGGATATATGCCACTTCGGATCCAGTAGCGTTTTACGATCAAAACTTGGCCCCCCCCACTTTGTCGCCTACAAGATGATGTAAAACATTGGAAGACCTTGCCACTTAGGTTATTGGGGAGAGCAGAGTTTTATAAAATGATGTCCCTGTCACGCTTCATTTACGCCCTACAGAATACGCCGTACCATGTCCCGAACAAGTATTTTCAAACCGTGGAATCAGAAGTGCGGACCCTGCTCTGGAATACTGGCCCCCCTCGCATCGCATTGCCAAAACTGATGAAAAGCTGGTATGATGGGGGTGTTGCCCTCCCAGCGATTAAAAGTTACTATTGGGCCTCTCAGTTGGTGGTCATGAATCATTGGGTGCATCGGCCGATAACTGATCCAGCCTATAGGATGGACAGATATAACATGATACCAGGGACATATCAGAGGGCACTGTATGGGGGAAAGACACATAGTCCATTGTATACTCCAACGCCGACTACGGTAATGCCCTGGCAGGCGGCTACGTCCGCTCAGGGATGGAAGAATAAGATAACGCAGGCCACCCCCCTTCTGGAGACGGAACGGTTGGGGCTTCTGGCAACTGATGCTGGCTTCGATAAGTGGGAACTTATTGGGCTCTCAAGGGTCGGAGACGTCTGGGCAGGAGGTAAGGTAGTTCCCTTTGCAGACCTTCAGCGTGATTGAGTTGAGTGTGGGGGAGACCTTTCGATACCTGCATGTTCGGAACACCTTGCACAGGGCTATCCCCAAAGGTACAGATCTACCAGCTGCCTCACCCTTAGAAGACAGACTCCTTGATGATTACCTTAAAGATAAAACAATTTCCCTGACCTATAGAAAAATATTAAATAATACACCTGATGCGCTAGAGAAGACCAGGGCCAAATGGGCGGAGGAGGTGGGCGACTTGGATGAGGATTGGCAGGAGGCGCTGGCGTCCCCCGGGAGGTGGCAATTCGGTCCAGGTTCAGGTTAATCCAGCTCAAGCTATTGCATAGAGTATACTATACCAGTGTGAGGTTGGTTAAGATGGGTATTTTAAGCTCCCCATTATGCCCAAGAGGCTGCGGTCGAGAGGGGACATATTTCCATCAGTGGTGGACTGCCCGGTGATACAAGTATATTGGGGTAAAGTGACAGGAAAAATGTGGGAAGTTTGCGGGAAATCTATTAATGTCACGCCCCGGTTGTGTCTTAATATTTGGGAGGCAACTGATTTGACGGCAAGGGAAAGGACCTGGATTACCTTGGATAAGGTGGTGGCGAAACGTAACATTGCAAGAACTTGGAAGGGAACCACAGTGCCCAAACTCCGGGATTGGAAGGCCGACATGGCCAGGTGCATGCAGATGGAAAGCGCTACATATGAGGGGAGAGGGTGTCCGTAGAAATGGTCTAAAATTTGGAGGAACTGGAACAAATACAGAGGGATGTTATGTGCTCCACTGAACCCGTCCCCCTACGCAGGAGTAAAGGCTACTTGGCCTCGCAAACTGAGTTGTCAAGATATATTGTAGGTTTAGGCTGATCTACAAACAGAAAATATTGTGAATGTTACATGCACTGTATTATTGTATTATCAACTGTGGCTAATTTTGTTTCTTCTTCAATAAAAAGATTTCTAAAAAAAAAAAAAAGGGAATTTGAATTTTTTGCTGTTTGAATGGCATACTGGCCCCACCCGTCTGTTTAAAAATGAATCACAGCCCTGATAAATTGAACAAAAGGGAAGCATATCCCCCTCCAGATGACGTCCAAGTTCAGGGAATAGTATGCAAGTAACGGAGTGGGGTTTTCTAAATCTCAATCTTCTGGTATAATCATGAAATAACCCCCGCCACTGGTCAGATGGACTTTTGTTCATCGACAAGGCGAGGTATGAAGGCGCAATCATCTACATTAAAGATATAGCAATATATCATTAAAGACTTTTAATACAGTCCATAAAGAGAATTGGTGTGAGTTAAAGGGTTTTTATTTTCTATTCTTTTAGTTTTTCATCATTTATTCAATAAGAATTAATCTTTTAGATTCTGCATTAAAAGTTTATAGAATCCAATAATCAATATTGGATTATAAAATAGAATACAATAATTGCTATGCTAACAGTTAATATTGTAATAAAACAACAAGCGTGTTCCATAAAAGAAATTCCCTGATCTAATTAAAATTGGAATAAAATAGAGTAAAGTTGTCTGTTCTGATTCCCAGTAAAGAGTTCTGGTGAGAGGATCAATGCATAGGCGTAAAGCCTTTGCATATCAAGCTGAAGAGAATTCACAGTTATAAATCAGCAAACATCAAGGAAAAAAGCTAAGCAACCTCTCATGTAGAGAAGTATAAGAAACTCAAAGATGAGTCTCCATCAGAGAGTCGGGGAAGGAATCCAACAACTACTCTAGGAACAATTACTAATATAAACACACAAAATCTACATGGCAACATTTTATTCTTTCTCATCCAAGTCAGCCAATGGAATTCTAGTAAGCTCCTGTGAATAGGTGAACTCCGCATTTTCACACGTTTATACATGGTCGTTTAGAAGTTAGGCTTTGAAAAGATCCATCGTCCACATTCTGCGGTCCAGACAGTTCTTCTCATGAGTTATCATTTCTGTTCCTTCCTCTCCTCCCTGTGAGAACCCCACTATCAATTGTCTAATACAGAACAAATGCCTATTCATTAACTAGCATACTTATGTATTTCACTTATAGACTTATAATGTTTAAGTATGATTACCTACTACAAAATTAGCATTTAGTATATGTGCTACGTAATCATAGACTTTTGCACATTAATAATAATAAGCGTTTTTGTTTGCAAATGAAATTGCTCTTGAATAAGGCAGAAGCTTCTCAAGATCAATGACCAGTTCAATACCCATATTTGTAATATAAAAGCCCCCTAACTCTGCCGCATATAGTATCACTAACCTTCACAGTGTGTTAGGATGGGTGGCATAGGCCTCAGTGGGACTGACTTTTCCTAAATGGTTGCTAGAGGCACCCTGAGGTTGCATATCATGGGCTATAGTTAACTAGTCCAAGAATCTCGTGACATGTGACCAGTAACGGACAATGATTGCCAACTCATATTCTTGTGTGACAGAGTGTCGTGCATAATACACTTGCCAAAGAAGCTCTGTCCAGGACCCTAGGCTGCGACTGAACATGAGTGCATAAGTTCCAGATGTAAAATTAAAACTGTTCTTTTAAAACTGGGAGCCAATCACAAAAAGAAAGAAATGTGTTCAGAGCTGTGGGGATCCTAAAGCTCAACTTAATTGCTAATATATTTTATATTAAATAGAAACTGGTAGTTAGCTCCTATCACATTGGTGGTTCAGAGGGTCAACTGATGTATGTTTTAGTAATATTCCACGTTATTCTCACAACTCTGTAAAACCCTTTCTTGAAACTCCTGCCCGTGGATATGTGGTTTCAACATTCTCCCTCTTACCTTGCCTCTTCCCACTTATTACAATTATATAAAGCATACTTTAAATTATACAGTTAATGTCGTTTAGTATCCATGAAATATAAATCGCAGGCAACCAGCATTCATAAAAGCATACACATGTGTTGCTTACTGCTGTTTGGTAAAGGGAATAGCCCAAGCGCCAGATCTGGTGCTAGAATCAACTGTTAAAGCTGGTTGCCTGTTCTTTGGTTAACACAGAAACACACATTTTCTGTTGGGTTGTCCCACTTTAATGAGCAGCAGATGAATGAATGAACATGGTTTCCATCAGATAAAGTAAGGACTTATGTCAGCTTAGCAGCACTTCGAGGCTCCAGTCATTGTGCAGCTACACACTCATGGGGTTTTAGCAGGTTGCAAAGATGAATCTTTGGATCACCACTTCCTTTCTGATGATTTTTTCAGAGGCTGAAAAAACAGACCCTAATTAAATGATTGGAGATATTACTGAAGTTAGTGGAGTGTTTACTTATCTGGCTAATTTCAATTACTACTGTTCGGTGGGGTCTCAATATTTTGAAGCTAAGTGCAGGGCATCAAGATAAAAACATATGCACTTGGTTAAGGTTTATCATTTAACAAACTCTTCAGAAAGCAATTTTCTTAAAATTATTAAAGCCAAGACTACAGGGGTAGATTTTCCTCAGGACTAAGGAATTAGCAACAGAATGGGGAGTAGCATCGGAGTTAAAAGCCACATACCTAATAGTCATGTCCTCGAGTGCCTTTACCTGATGTGTTGGCTAGATGCCTGCAGATTTTGTTAAGTGTAGGATGTATACCAATCACATATAGCTGGCATTTAAGTATTTTTGCTTCACAAAATAGAAAGGAAAATTGTTTAGGGTTTTTCCTCATAGTGGAGAAGTGCATGAATTTATTGGGAGTAGGCTGTTATAAGCTCACTGAAACATCTAGAAGCAAAACTTTCAGGTTTGTGACAAGAAGTCATGGCTTGTAATGGAGCAGTCGATAGACCCTGATACTCTTACCATCCTTTACAAAAAGGAGGTGATTGGGACCTTTGAAAGGTCAGATTGTCAAACTCTGAACACAAAAGCAGGATGTGGGCCCAGCATGAGGAAAATGATCAACAGTAGGTGAGAGCAGGAACCTAACCCAACGATATTGCCATAGTAAAACCATCCCTTGATAATAATATGAACAGCGGAGGGCTTGACTGGAGACCAAGAATAATCCCACACCCATTTTGGATGGAAGGCAAGCTCCTACATGCACGTGGAGGGAAAATGTGCTTCAGTGAGAGGAGACTGGTTGTAGCCAATTTGATTGTCAACAATAAATAATCCCTTGGAGAAATCACTTCATTCTATTCAAACATTCCACTTTTCATCTCATTCAAATTCATGTATATATCTACACCGGTCTTAAAAGGGACCAAAAGACAACCTTTCTCCAATAAATTTTAATATTTCACTCCAAATAAAAAAGTTTATACACTTAATAAAAATTCATATTTTTTTATATATAAAAACAATTAAAAATCCAATATTAAAAAGTATTGCACAATGTATCATAAAACGTTACACCAAGAGAGACAACACATAAGACACACACATTGGTCATTTGAAAGATGTTAATTTGAATAGAATCAGTAAGAGATCAAATTCTCTGAGCTTTTTTTTAAAATATAGCTCATTGTTCCTCTAATCTAACAGAAAACAAATTGTCTGACTATTTACTATTGGATTTTGAATTATTTTTATATATAAAAAAATATGAATTTTTATAAAGTGTATACACTTTTTTATTTGGAGTGATATATTAAAAATGTATTGGAGAAAGGTTGTCTTTTGGTCCCTTTTAAGACAGGTGTAGATATATACATGAATTTGAATGAGATGAAAAGTGGAATGTTTGAATAGAATGAAGTGACTTCTCCAAGGGATTAGTTATTGCTGACAATCAAATTGTATATGGAACCCTGCCTCTTAGTGTAGTGGGGCCCCTTTCTTTTGTTGAGATGTAGCCAATTTGGACATGATGCCAAGCCTGTTGAAAGGGGTAGGTAATTAGGTGCATTGCAGCTTTTCATTGGAGCTAATGGGCTTCATATACTTTTAGAGAGCATTCATCACCTCACAACATTCAGAAGTAGACCACTTCCTCATTTCACATTCACAATAAACAAAAAAGGTTTAAAGGAGGGTTGAGGTAATAGATTGTGTAGGCCCTGATTGCCCTACGAAATAAGTATCCGTTATATACAAACAGATCATGATGTACCACAGAGGCTATGTAAAAACATGAATTTTCATATATCAAAACACCCTTTATTTTGGCCACCCGGGCCATAAAATACAATTCACCACACTGACAACATGTATCTAAAATAGTATAAATACATCCAGTAGTATCTAAAAACATGTAAAAGGGTTGACTATGTATATCTGTACAAAAATTGAACATAAAAGATCAGGTTCCTAATGAACTTGTTCTCAGATTTTACAATGTCATCATGCTTGGAGAACCCCCACAGCTCAGCAGTACAAGGCTGACCCCAAGCCCTTAAGTTGGTAGATTTTGAGTGCGGGAGAAATGGGCTTATGAGTAAGATGTTGAAAACTCTTTAAGTATTGCACCAGAGATCTGTTTTAACCTGGTGGTAGCCTTGCTAATGTGCGGTTGCCATAACATACCCTCTGCGGTGGTAACCTCCAGCATGAATTTAGTTCACATAGAGATGAGCAATTCGCATGTATGAAAATGGTTACCAAATGTCCACACAGGTGGGGCCACATGTGGGAGTTCTGTGGGCAGCACAAAAGCTCTTCTGATGGCCTGGAAAGTCCTGAAAAATGATTATGCTAGCTTGGCCAACCTGCCCAATGTCTCCGTCCCCCTGGCTGTATATAATCCAAAAGGTGACTGTACGGAAACACCAGCTGTCTCACTGTGGTCATGAAACCAGTAATGACCAGAGCTTTTCAGTCTTCCTTGCCCCATCCATCTGGTTCCTGGCCTGTGGGACCAAGTGAATACCACCTTTGCTTGAAACAAAATCAGGAGTTGAAACCCTACCAATCTAGCTTGTATACAGCATGTGGATCCACCATCACCAGCGATGTATGAATCTTTATCTGTGGTTTGTAGTGAAAAAAGTGAGACAATTTATCAATGCATTCCTGTTAATCTGACAAACGTTTTCTCCACGAGGAAGGACTTCAGGAACTGTACAGAACTTTTTATGAGCTTAATACTATTTCCTTGGAGACTACCTTAAATACCTTGAACAGCAATAAATCGGGCTCATCAGATGACTCCTGCCCAGCCCATATATTTCTTCTAATAGTGCCTACTATGGTCCATCAGTGTGTAAGCTATTCAGTCCTTCACTTAAGTCTGGCTCTTTTCCTTCTGATTGGAACAAACAATGCATTGTTTTGCTAATAAATAAACATTCTGCTGATCAGGCAACTCCCAACAACTACCGCCCTATATCCACATTGCCATTCTGTGCAGCAGCTTTTTGTATTTTTTACAGCTAGCTACCTTCTTAATGCAGCTCAGGGTCTGTGGCAGCCCTCATATTACTTGACTTTTTCGCAGCCTTTGACATCAAGTATTATGGTACAGTGGTGGATAGGCTGGGAGGGGCAGGAGTGGGTGGTTGGCTTTGGAGTGGCTTCAGTTCTTTTAATAGGATATTGCTAAGCGGTATATATGCCTCCTTTTAGATTCCTAGCTAAATCTATGGTTTGTGGAGTCCTAGATGAGTCCTCTCTAAATCCTGAATTTTAACATTGCATTAACATTTATGTGAATGACCTGGCTGATTTGATCAAAGAGCACCATCTGTCATGGATGTGTTATGCAGAGGACACACAGGAAATTTAGAGGCTCATCAGTAAAGATGGCCATATCAACTTTCACTCAGGATTTAAGTCTGTGAGCTGTTTAAAATTGAGCTTGGTTAAAAAGGTCCTTAGATTGGTGACCGGATACTTTATGCAAATACTCTAGTCCAGCACAAGCAGTTAAAATCTAGGGATCAACAGCTGGTACAGAATAGTGCTGCATTCCTGCTTCTGAACTTGCACAGACATATATCACTGTACTGGCCACTAGCTCCCAATACAGAAGAGCATTGTTTTTAAAAGACTGTATTTGTTTTAAGGCCCTGCGTGACTTAAGAACTCCTTTCATTTGCCAACGTTTTCCTGATATTCTCCTCCGAGGACATTGCACTCATCCTCGGACTTCCTTCTACATGTACTTAAGATAAGGAAATCCCTGGAAGCAGTGGTGTGGCACAAAATGGCGGACCCGCTCTTCAGAATGTGATTAGGAGCCCCTCACTCTTACAGATATTCATTGGCCTTTGGCATATTTTTATAACTACTTTGTGTGGTTCTTTTTCATTTAATCTATACTATAAGATTGCATTCTGGTAAAAAAGCTGCTTTACACTCCTTCTGGACTAAGCCTGAAGACTGCTCTCCACAGCTACCACTTAGAGAGCTTTCTAAGGTTGTCTAAGACCTCTTAAATCACCATAAGGGTTGTCTGGACTGGTGCAAGGTGCCCACTTACATTAGTGGACATCATATACCAGACCAGCTTCTCACATTGGTGTGCAGCGGTTGGGATTTAAGCCTGCATTGTTTTACCAGATAAATCTTTGTGTTGATTAATTGAAAAACCATCACTAATTCTAGGCACATATAATATAAGCTTACAATAAGTAAGTTCTACTGAACTTAGGGTTGGGTAGTTAAGGGTATAGCACACCCTTTCTCTAACCTCAGAGAGTTTGGTTCCCACTAGGTTAGGTAGGTGCAACACCACACCACACTTAGTATGTCTTCCAAAGGAGATGCCAGTGGCTCTCTGACTACTAGATATAGTGAACTTTCGTTCCAAGAACTGAAAGCACTGTGTGCCTCTAGAAAGTTGAAGACCGGGAAAGGAGTCAACACCTCTTAGAGGTGTTACTGTTTGATGACCTCAGGAAAACCACAGGTTCAGATGAACAGGAAAGAGTGGGTGGGTAAGGGCATAAGGACAGGCCAGGAGGGGAGCCCCTCTTTGACCTAGAATCTAACCTTGACCAGGAGGAGCTTGATGGCTCCCACCTTGAGACCTTAGAACTCCCAGAGGATACAGCAGGTGGCCTTGAGGAAGCCTTCTTTGTTCCTCCTGGGAAAGTGCAGAGTAGACTCAGGAGGTCTAGATCCTCCTCTATAGAATCCAATGGCTCAGGACAGTCAGTAGGGACCTCCATTTCTAATAGAAGGGGGAACTCTTTGAATAGGGAGTACCAACTTCTTGAGCTTGAGAATGCTGGGCTTAGGCAAGAGCAGTTGGCCCTTGACAGAGAGTCCCTAGAAGTCCAGAGGGCTAGGAAGAAATTGGGACTAGAGTCCCATGGTGGCAGCAACAGTGTCCCTAGAGTTAAGGGATATTCCTTTGAACATAGGAACCTGAACATTATTGTCCCTCCCTATCATGTTGGGATTGACATCCACAAATCGATAACTGCTTTAGAGAGGGCCTGTAAAGTTCAGAAGGGGTCCCTCAAGAGCAGTGGGCAGCTATCTTGTGGCTCTCCTTTGCGGACAAAGGTAGAGATACGCTCCTCACTGTTAGAGAAGAGGATGCTGATAATTACTCCGTTTTGAAAAGTGCTCTCATTGATAGGTTTGGCTTAACCACTGAGCAATACAGGATTAAGTTCAGAGACACCCAGAAAGCACAGACCCAGGACTAGGTAGATTTTGTGGATAGTGCCACAAAGGCTCTGGAAGGTTGGTTACATGGCAGCAAAGTGCATGACTACTTAGGATTGTACAATTTGATTATGAGGGAGCAGATCCTTAATAATTGTCAGAACCAGCTTTTGCACCAGTACCTGGTGGACTCAGATCTGACTTCTGCCCAAGAATTGAGAAAGAAGGCAGATAAATGGGTCAGAACCAGGGTTAAGCAGAAGAACCAAGGTGGTGGTGACCAGAAGAAAGATGCTTCTAAAACCCAAGAGAAAGGTGGGGATAAGTCTAAAGAGAAGTCCTCTGAAGGTCCCCAAAAGTCCTCCTCTGGGAAGAAAACGTATTGCTTTGTTTGTAAAAAGCAAGGCCACAAGAAATATGATTGTGATTGCCCCAAGGCCAGCAATAAGGAAAACATTCCTCCTACTACTACAACACCCCCTAGTGCTCCAAGTAGCAACCCCCCAGGTGGTAGTAGTGCACCCAAAAATGTTGTTGGGTTCTTATGGGGAACTGAGGTGGATACTGGCTTAGCCAGATCCCCCACCCAGGCCACCTTAGTCTGGGTGGGGGCCACAGTGGCCCCTCCTCCACCGCAGGGGCTACAGGGGTCTGCATTATTCCCCTGCTAGGAAGGTGGATCATTTGCCTATCATGTAGAAACGTTTGGAACTCTGTACTGCTAGAAATTAGACATTTGACCAATTTTTAGGGAGCAACTCAAAACCAGGCTATTTAAGTGGTAAGCTTAATATCTGGATATTTGTATGTTATTAGCACTAGGGCACCTTTTTTGGTAATTGTGTAATCTGCAAATACCACAAATAAATATATTCTAAGTTTGTGATATCACGGAGGACTGTTCAAGTGTAAAACCTGATGCTGCAGAGATCTGCATAACAGCAGCCTGATAAAAGGTGTTAGTCATAAAAGAGATTACAGAGGGCATTGTGCCTGAGGCAGAGCACTGTGCCTCAAACTTTGGTGACATGCTTTGAAACTGACTACTTTTAAAAACTAATCTGCATCTCTCGGAGGTCTAAATGCTATCCACGGGTAAATGATCCCTACCTGACATTTTAGTGAGCCGTATATCTGCTACAATCAACTACAATTAGCCAACAACAAACATAAACTAATCCCTGTAAATCCAGTAGCCTTTCAGACCTCAATTAATGAGAATAATCGCGCACTTTTCACTCATACAGTGAAGTGTGAGATTGTCCTGCTGCTGTATTAGAAAGCCAAATGCCCTGGGCTGCTGTAGACCTCCGGGTTGGGTAAACCGGGATGGTGAGGCAGGGGCATCATACGATTCCTCTCCTGTTTCGGCGTTCACAGCACAGCCTATTCCTCCAATGAAAATGCCTTAAAGCTCCTCTAAGCCCTACAGCCAAAATCCCTATTACCATGGTCATCATCCACCATTCCTAAAATGCCCCACCATTACAAGGATATCTACCCCACCCTCTGTCCGTGAAGCCCCCTGGCAGCTATCATGCTGTCTGGTATTCTGCCTACCAAGGGAGTCCAAATACTGGTTTCAGAGATCCACAGCGGGTTTAATCCAAGCCCTCACAGTTAAATCCCCACAGAACAGGAAACTAATTCAACCAACTCTCAGATGTACTGTGCTGGCCCAAACAGACATTACAATGCTCTATTATATTTCACAAAGTGTTTGCCTTATAACAGCACCAACAACCAGAGCCCTCTTATAGTAGCACCTTCCTCATTGCTCCAGACAGTGGCACAGACAAGTGGAGCACTGGGGGAGGATCGCACCCCCAGATCCTGGAATTTAGGACTTTTGCTGTTCTTGTTGCTAACCCCACTCGGAAAGTAAACTACTTGGACATTTTTAATCTTTTGTTGGACCATGCACATTTAATAAATCTGAGGAAATTCTGAAACAAAACGAGGTTGACCCTGTCCATTTGGCTAGCCACTCCCTTTAAGTCCCTAGGTCCATACCTAGTAGTCTGACAATTTGACATTTGCTTTCCTTTCCAGTTTTGGTTGCCCAGGCCTGCCAAATAGCAAGGGTAACCATCATTAAGCTGGCCAGGAAATAATTGTGACAGCCGAAGCTGAGCTTGATGAAACAATGCCTACCTGGATGAAACCAGCATTTCCAATCAAGCATTTTCCATTTACACAACTGAACTTTTAGAAAACCTAGTTTTCGAATTAATAAAAACAGACTTGAATAGGCCATCCCATAGAAAGCAAAAGAACTACTTTGATATATATATATCTGGCTCAGCTGGTACTCCCCGATTTAAAAAAAATGTACGTATGAAAGGGCATGCATTGTGAGTTCCGATCTACACATAGTGGATTCAATTCATTGTATACTGCTCCTGAAGATGATCACTTGATCACCTACTGCACCCTAAAACATACCTATGCTTAAACGTTATAGCTCTTTTGTTTTTTCTCTCGAAAAAAATATTTTGAAATTAATTTCAAAGGACCACTTTTGTGATTGATAAGCATTATACAGAAGAATTCTTAAAACAATATAGTAGAGATACAGTTTTAAGCTTCACACTTTACAACCAAATCTAGAATATTTCGTCTTTTGTTCCTGAGTGCTTCATTTCTCTCTAGACAAAAATATTTTATTTCTGAATTTCTATTTCTCTCCACTTTACCATCTCACACTTGATCCATTTAAGACCGGGAATTCCTCTACATGTTCCTGTATGTCCAAATTCACACATCTGAAGCAATTTGATATTTCCCCTGCACTGTGGTGAGTTCCTTCAAGCTCAGGTATACCCTCCCCTGCTGCCATAGTTTACTATGGCGCATGGGATTGCAGAGATCCTGCAGAGCAACCACACGTGTGACTACCTTGGAGAGCATCATGTACAGCATGACCGTGTGCTTCCATTTTCTGCCACACCTTCGTCTTAGTTAGGAGGGCTCTTACCCTTAGAAAGAGATTTGAGGCACGCCATGGACCATCTCTGAACCTTGTATGGATCCCTGGCCCAGCACCCTAAAGATGCTGGTTCCAGGTTACCTGCCATAGAATGTTGCCTACCCGACCTGGTTCTGCTTCAGAAATACCATACCTGCATTAGAAAATGATCATTCCCTAAATTCACATTCTGGGGGTGCACTGCTATGCGAGTCCACAGAACCCACCTATTACTTTCAGAAATCCCACACACAGGTGATTTATTAAATTTTGCAACCTTCACAGTGACACATTTATTTGAAACGGAAATGTAGGCAAAAAAAAGATTTAGCGAAATTGTTCATGCAATATTTTGTATGGGATAAACAAACGTAGGCAACTGCTTGCCTATGTGATGCCCAGCAAAATAAACCTGTAAATGTTAAATGCTATTAAATCTTTGAAATAAATGAGAAATTGACCTTAAAGTTATAGTTATCTAAGACTTCAGCATAAAATCCCTGTTTAATGAAATATTCCCAAGGAATGTTTGCAGTAGTGTCTCTGAGAACCATATGACCTTCATTCTGAAAGGGAAGTGTTGAGAGTGAACTGGATGAGAGCAAGCACTGAAATAGACATGCCATTTGCCTCAAAAAGATTGTTAACAACCTGGTCTAATCATATCTCAAATAAGAACAATGTTGATGCAAAGAACTGATAGAAGAACCTGCATCGCTTCTTTTCAGTATAGTTCCTTTGAGTATATGTATGTTCTTTATTTTCACATGGTGGAGCTCCGTTACCGTCGATACTTAATAAACACGTGGAAAGTGTTAATTGGTGAATATGATGTGCAAATGCTTTAGTAGAACTCTTTTTGGAACATCTGATTCATGACCCCGAGCCCCCTGGCTATGAGGACATGATCACTGTGGCTCAGGTGATCGCAAAGTGTAAATCAGTAACAAAGAGTGACAGCACTGATGGGAATGTCAAATATAAATATTTGCCTTGTGATTGGTGTCTATGAGGCACCCCATAGATTAGAAGGATTAGTAAATTCAACTTCATTGGTTTTAAGTCAGGTGATTATTGGATGTGAATTCAGTGTTTTAATTAGAGGGAGTAAAGTGAAGTAGGGCAATCCCTGCCTGTTGCATACTATGATCTTTCCCTGTCTAGATGTAATAACTTCCACAGTGTCCTCTCATTAAAAGTAAGGCTTGGGGAAATATACAAATAATGTCTAACTTAATGTGCTGTGTGCCTATAATGTGTAGGGTTGGTTTTCCAGCAAGCCTGTGCTGCCTCACTAGATCTCATACATTTGATGTATCCTGTGCAGCTGCTACAAATATTTGGTGTCACACTTTTTCAACTCAAATGTACTGAAAATTATAATAGTTATTCCTATGGTTTATTTTTCTTTTAGGTAACTGTTGGTGTTTATGATCCGTGCACTTTATCCCAGTACCCAGGTTGGCCATTGAGAAACTTATTGGTTCTGGCAGCATTTAAAAGGTATATTTTAATTCTCAAGAGTGAGATTCTTTTTTCAATTATTGACAGGTTGATTTTAAGGCTTCATTTCTTTCTGATCTTTCCTGAGTTGCACCAGCACCTGGTGGATCCCAAGATGATGGACATTAGAGATGTTTCTCAGAAAACCGATAGGCATGTGAAGGCTCTACCATAGGATAAAACCCTCACGACTCAGCAGAGACTGGTATACTGCCCCCAGGATGCAGTATCATATGCCCTAACTTTCAGAAAGAACCACAAAGTCAACATCTTCATAGCAAGGCTAAGGGGAACATCCAAGTGGGTCCTGAGAGGTTTCACATCCACACCACAAAAGGGCTGTGTATCCTGTAAGTGGAAGTCCCTTGGCAGTAATGTAGCTAGTCTGAGCTTCAAGGTTGCCTGTCAGTCATCAGGAACAACTTTATTAGTTTCCCTTCAGTTACTTCATGTCTTGTGATTGGCCTGGTGAGATTATGTACTTGAATATTTTTGGAAAGTGGCATTTTCTCATATGTTCTCAGACTGGAGGTAGAATAACAAATTAGCCTCCCAACATAACTTCAGTTTCTGCTGCCTTCACAGCTCATCCAAAAACAAAGAAATAGGAATATTGTGGAGACAGAGTGAACTGTTATTTAAATGTGGTGAGGGGTTTACAGTCTGGCCCTTGGTTTGTAGCTATGGTCCCAGCCAGTACACAACGTTACGTACCTCAGGTCCTTTTTAGTAGAGCCAGCACAACTGGGCTTCTGAATACCTGAGCTAGCCAGTAGGTACAAGGCAGATTGGTTAGGTTAGCGCAGTATGTTTATGGGTAGTCATCGTGTTGAACGTTTTGGGGACCGAGGAGGAGTGTCTTGTACTTGAGGTGGCACTGGAATGTGGAGGGTGTTTTCTGTTTTTACATTCATGCTAGCGAAAGAGTTACCCCACCCAGGGGTGGTGGTGCCCTTCTCCGAGGCCCCTGTCTAGATGGAGCCTGAGAATGGCATACAGGAACTCAAAATGAGATTAAGGGGTCGGAAAAGTTGAAAGCTCTATTCATGCAGACACACAGTTGACCTGTCCTGGGGTAGAGGTACCTGTTCAATGGTGGACAACTCAACTAAACTTTTTAACTAGATGATCAGTCTGAGCAATCTAAATTGCAAACGAGAAGACATTTTCTGAACAGTATTCTTCAGGGCACACAGTACCTTGACCACTCGTGACAGACTGAGGAGATGGATAGCATTTCCTCAGATGGGTAAAAAATGTGAGATTTTCAAGGTACACACAGACAAGGGTATCTTGTTTTGTGAGCCAAAATATCTGGAATCTGTAGTCGCTGAAGTACTAGTGGTTCCCCTGTACCTTACTCCATTTTGTTCATGGGTTCACAAGAGTCCGGTTGACTGACCTGCCTGAGGTGACCAATAGAGAAGAGAGACTCTCATGCCATTTTTCCTTGCCTCATATTGAAGCAATCTATAATACATTCTTCAGGTCTTGCCTGATATCTCAAGCATGTTTTCAACGAATGAAAGGTTCCATTAAAACTAATACAAATGCTGCTGATGGTAATACGTCTTAAAAGGATGGGGGTGGCAATTGCATGTTGCTAAGACCCTAGAACAAGTTCACTTTAAAAATGTATCATGGTCATTGTCCATGTTGTAAATCATGCAATTAGATTTGGTAAATCTGTACCATTTAATAATCCTAACTGTACCTCAACCCTGATTAACATCTTTGTATAAGTGGGGTACCCTAATGGGCTTGGGTCTGGCATGGAATAGTTAACCAACTTTTTTTTTTTTTAAACATATTTTATTGTTTTCTTACAACAAATGCATCAGCATGAAGAAGGCATCATTTTAACACATTATTCTAACGTTGCATATCATATGTCATGTCGACAGTTTTACATTAATACTCAACAATATCTTCGAGTACCTCTCCCTTTGCTTAATCTATATTACATCATCTCGTAATTACCATATGATAGGTCTATAAATGCATAACAGTATGTGATGGTATCACTCATGTGCATCCAACAGAAGTCAACCAATGTATACCTTCGTGCATTAATAAAATCAAATATATTTGTCACATTATTTTATACCTAACTTATTTTACCTAACTCCCCCTATCCATCCCTCCCTCCCCCGCATGCCCAACAATTACTTCCCAGTATTAATACACCCACATTGTCATATCTTGCGTCCATGTACTTAGTTGCTCTGTTTCCATTCCTGCAATTCCCCCACATCCCTCCATTGCGAGTACGCCGTCAACGTTTATATGTCTGATTACAACTTTCAGTCCGGGGTTTGGGTAGGTGGAACTATATCCTCTCAGTACGACTATGTCAATCGCGGCGAATTCCGCCATCAATGTATGCCATGCCATGGAGACCGGTATTCTTCTTAACCCCCTGTATTCCTCCCTTTGTATCTCAACCCCTTCTGCTTTACCCCACCTGACCATTTCCGCATGCCAGTCCTGTAAGGATGGCGCCCTGATGGCTTTCCACCTTATTGTAATATTCCTTTTGGCTAATAAAAGCGCAAGATTAGTGAATTTATGAGTTGGGTCACCTTTCTTCCCTCGTGAGCCCAGGCCCAGTATACAGTATTCCATTGATCCATTATTGCGTGATGGGGCGAGGTCCTTCAATATTTGACACACAGATGCCCAGTAGTGACCCAATCTCGGGCAGTCCCATAACATGTGTAGCAGTCCCGCTTTGGGGGCGTGACAGCGGGGGCATGTATCCTTCGCTCCCGGGAACATAGTGCACAGTCTGCGTGGGGTCAAGTAGGCTCTGTGTAATAGCATCAATTGGATAAATTTAAATTTGGGATTACGAGACACCTTTTTAGGGTATCCTATTATGTTGCCCCATTCTTTATCTGTAAGTGCGCGGCCCACATCCCTTTCCCACTTTTCACGGAGTGGTTGCAGCGATATCGCTGCTACTGTGCGGATCCCCTGATATAGCCATTTGGTCAGGTGTGCCCCATGTCCCATCAGGTATTGCATCGTAAGCAGTGGGTGTGTATCTGGTTCTTCACCCCCCCGTCTCCAGGTGTCCCGAATGTAACTAGAGATGCTTGCGTGTAATAGAAACAGTCTATTCGATGCCCCATGTTCCACGGACAAAGGCCTCGTGTGACATTAGGGTGCCCTCCGAGTAGAACGCTCCAAGTGTAGTAATCCCCGTGTCTGCCCAGGCCATTAGGTCTCGGCTAGTAACTACCCCTGACTGCATGGGAATACCCAGTAGCGGAATCGTATGAGCATATGGCACCGTATGTTTCGTGTATCTCAGCGCACAACGGCAATATATTATCGCTATTCTTAGTAGGTGTGGTGTCGATTTTGGGATCTTGGCCTTGGGCAGTAAGAGCCTATGTATAACTCCGCGTTCCCAGTCCTGGTGTGTCATATCTATTTCCTGTAAGTTACGACCCGCCAGCCAGTACGCCAGCCACTGCAGCTGGCTTGCATAGCAGTACGCCCTCAGATCTGGCACTCCCAGCCCTCCCTGTGCTGCACCTAGTTGTAGTTTCATCAGGCCAATACGTCTGCGCCCCGTGCCCCAGACCAATGCTATTACCAAGGAATTCAACAATTTGAAGACCCCGGTAGGGACAAGTACAGGTAGATTGGTAAAATAATAGAGCAGTCGCGGCAAGAGCACCATCTTAGTTATGGCAACCCGCCCCGCCACCGATAGAGGCAGTGAGGTCCAAAACTTTATCTGGGACTTAAGAGCAGTCACCGCTCTGGTCAGGTTGCCATCCAGCCAGTCTGTTGTATCCCGGTAGATCTGTATTCCCAAATACCGGAAGGTATCGGGCGCTATGTTAAATTTCCAATGTCCGAAGGTTAACTGTCCCGTGCGTGCGGGGTCAGCAAAAAAATAGGCATAGGATTTGGAGGCATTAATCGAGAGGCCTGTTAACCCCTGAAAAAGAGCAAAAGTTGAGGGCAGAGGTTCGAGATCCACATCCATGTCATTTATATATAGGATGAGATCATCTGCATATGCAGAAACGATATGTGTTGTGTGGCCTCTCAATATTCCCTTGCATCCCATTTGGGATCGGAGTCTATGCAGGAGGGGTTCCAGAGCCAAGATAAACAATAATGGCGATAGTGGGCATCCTTGCCTTGTACCACTCGCTACGCTGTACTGCCGGGAAATATGCTGCCCTGTACGTGCTCGTGCCGTGGGATTCGTGTATAATAAGCGCACCCAGTTGATATATTCTGTTGGTATACCAAACCGAGAGAGAGCATAAAACATGTAATCCCAGTGCAGCGAGTCAAATGCCTGGCGTAAATCAAGTGAAATGCAGCCCTCTTTATTCCCCGTGGCAAGTGTACTAGTCATGATTTGGTGCAATCGTCTAATGTTAAGCGCTGTACTCCTACCTGGTACAAATCCGCACTGATCAGTGTGTATCAGTTGCGGGATGAATTTACAGAGTCTATTGGCTAATAATTTGCTTAGGATTTTATAGTCTGAGGTTAATAACGATAAAGGCCAGTATCCCGACATGTCGGAACCGTCTCGTCCGGGCTTCAGTAGTGAAACCACAGTTGCTTGCAATGTAGTGTAGGGGAGCACACCTGTTTCCAATGACGCGTGATACAAGCATTGTAAATGAGGTATCAATAAATCAGCGTACACTGCATAAAATTCAACAGGAAGGCCGTCATTGCCAGGGGTTTTATTGCGCGGTAGAGCTTTAATCGCCTGCCTTATTTCCATAGCGGTCACCGGTTGTGCCAGTTCTTCCCTATGTTGTTGTATTAGCTGTGGTAGTTGTAAACCATCAAAAAAGGACTCGAAGTCCGTAACACTATGACCTACTTGTTGCCTGTATAAGTGTGCGTAATAATCCCTAAATGCAGTGTTGATTTCCAACTGTGTATTAACCATATGACCCTCGGCGGTCCGAACCTCTAGGATAGGGGCCGACGGGGGGGCATCCTTAACCAGCTTTGCCAGTAGGGGACCTGCCCTGTCCGCCTGCGTGTGTTGCTTCTGCGTGTAAAGCCGATAATCTATTATGCGCAATTCCTCCAGAAGCTCTGCATAGTGTATATTGGCCTCCCGTACCTGCGTCTGTTGTGCGTCTGTCTCTGCAGCCTCTTTTTCCAGTGTATGCAGTCTACTTTCAATCTCCGTGATCCGGTCTATAAGTGCAAGCCGAGCTCCCGCCTTCGTGCTGATTGCTACACCTCTGATAACTGTTTTGAAGGCGTCCCATTCTATCTGGCGTGTACTAGCAGACCCTTTGTTTTCTGAGAAATAATTGACAATAGCATCAGATAGTGTGCTACGGAAGACTTGGTCTTCCAGCAATAGGGGTTGTAGCTTCCAGGTCGGTATCGGGGTTGGGATTACGCCCCATTGGAGCGTTAACTCTACCGGGTTATGATCCGACAGTGTCTTACCCATGTGCAACACGTTACTAACAGAACCAAGTAAAACCCCAGAGCAGAAAAGTCTATCTATGCGAGTATGTAGTCGGTGCGGTGGGGAATAAAAGGAGTATTCTTTGTGGAACGGGTTCATCGCCCGCCAGGTATCCTGTAGCTCCCAGCCTGTCGCCCATCCCTTAAGCGCTTCCGCCTGTTTCCTGCATGCAGCTGCATGCAATGGAGGGTGCGACCTGTCCAGATCAATATCCAATACCGCGTTAAAATCACCCCCCAACACCCAAGGATAACCAGCCCAGTCGGTCAGTGCCACACTAAGGGCTTCCAGATATCTATCTTGGTCAATGTTCGGGGCATATATACTCCCAAGGACGATATGCGCCCCATCCAATAAACCATGGACCAATACATATCTACCATTTAGGTCCACTTTCTGCTCCAGTAGCCTAAAGGGAGTATTATTACGAACCCAGATCGCTGACCCTCTTGCAAACGCCGAGTAGGACGTGAAAAACAGGTTTCCCCTCCACTTCCGCTGCAATTTCAGCGCCTCATCATGACTAAGGTGAGTTTCTTGCAGGAACGCTATATTAATTTTTCTCCTATTCAGTTGCGCTAATATACGGTGCCTTTTATGTACCGATCCCATGCCCCTGACATTCCAGGTGCAGTATGTATATCTGTTAAGTGACGCCATCTAGAGACAGGAGATACAATCGCCGCAGTGCATGTGATGTCCTACGTCTGACAGGTGCCGTTTGTGGATAGGCTGAGCATGCAATACCAACCAAACTCCCCAATACTAGGTACCCCCAAATAACAACAGAGGACCAAACTTGAAAGAAAAGTTCAACTGGAACTTTAAACAATAAATGCCATAGTGCAGTCGCCAGGGGGGGGGAGGCTACAACTGTCCCGCTCCAACCAGACAACACATTACACACCATAAGAATGAACTTAGTATGTCAGTAAATTCCCCGTTATAGCTAGTGGTAACTAGACCTTCTAGAAATATCTAACATCTGAGAAACCTGTTGCGGAGTATTGTATACGTTACCACTCCCGACCATCCCCTTAATCACAGTTCTAGTAATCGTTTGCAGTTTGCGCTGTGATCGATGGGAACAATGTCAAGCTATCCTCCGATTCAGAACGGACTGTAGCCGCAGCCGAGGACCGCGTCGATGTCTCCGCAGTTTGGGCATCATGGACAGCTAGCGCCGCCGCCGTCAAAAGAGCGTCTTTTTGGCTGTTCGTGATTTGTTCCGGGGATGGACCAGCGACAGCAGCATCTATTACCCGTCTGCTCTCCACTCTGTCGTTCCCGGCATCCAGCATCAGGGGAGGACGTTGCATTTGGCCCGACGGAAGTGAGGCCTGCGAGGCCACCGGCGTAAATGTGATTTCCAACCAGTCCGACACCTCTGCAGGGTTATCGAAAAACATGAGTCTTTGTCCATATATAACTTTCAGGCGGGCCGGAAAGAGCAAGGCATATTTCAGATTGCGTATTCGTAGGTGCCTCTTAACCTCTTGAAAGGTGGCTCTGGCCTTCTGTACCGCTAGAGTAAAATCCGGGTATAGAGAGATTGTTTTGTTCTCGAAGCGTATAGGGGCATTCTCTCTAGCAGCCCGTAAGATCGTGTCCCGATCCTTATAATTCAGGATGCGCGCTATCAGCGGTCTCGGCGGCGCCCCCGGCTGAGGCGGTCTAGATGGTACCCGGTGCGCTCTCTCCACACTGTAGAGGTCCGTTAATCCCTCCTTCGCCACATAGTTCCGTATCCAGTTTTCCACGAACTGGGTGGGGTTAGCCCTCTCGCTGCGCTCCGGTATTCCGAGAATTCTGACATTGTTGCGTCGGGACCTCCCTTCCGCATCATCCACCCTGTCTTGTAATCCCTTCAATTGACGTTGGAATTGTTCAAGCTGAGAGGAATGCGCGGTTTGTTGCGGTATCAAATCGTCCAGGGCCAGCCTATTCGATTTCACTTTATCCGCTAGTTTTTTATGGTCCGCGTGCAGCAAGTTGAAATTGGTGGATAGTGTCCCCATTTGTGCTTCGATCACTACACGGGAATCTCGTATTTCTTTCAATATTAAATCCAGTTTGGCAGCATGCTGATCGGTTCCCGTGGGAGGCACCACGTCACTGTCGAGACTGCTGGAGGGTTCACCACTAGGCGCGAAGTGCGCTTCTTCATTGGATGCTGTATCAGCTTGCTTGGCTCTAGTACGCCCCATATTGCCTCGACGGCTGTGTACGTTCCTCCACTTCAGGGCGCTCCGCTCGGGGACCACTGCATCGCCCCTCTTCCCAGCAGCGTATATCTCTTGCAGGCGGACCAAACCCCAGCACCAGTAAGGGAGTATCTGCTTTAAATGTCCGCTAGCCTCACGCTCCAGCCAGTTCTAGCCGTACCCACACAAAGTGCGCTGCATACGCGATCGTCCGCACCTCAGCCGCAGTACTGAAGACACAGTATTACCCCCAGTCAGCCACCACAGCATCCACGTCTCACCATTTGGCTGCTCTCCTTCAGTTTTCCGCCTCTGTGTATCTGCCCGCCAATGGGCTAAGACATCCCCGTCAGACCAGCAGGCTGTTGAGTGCTCCTGTGTCTCTGAAGCGCTGTTGGGCGCCGCACCTCCGCAGCGGCACCACCGATATCCGCCCCTGTCTCTGTAGCGATCGCTATCCACAGGTCAAGCCGGGCCAACGGTCACTGCCCCCAGACCGCCGTCGGAACCGTCGCCCAGTCCCTTCGTTCAATGTCCGACGGGCCGTCCGCAATGCTGGTCGCAGGGCTCCGCGTTTCCCCCTCACCGGGTCCCGGGTCAGACAGTTGCCGCCACTGCTGTGAGGCAGCCGCCGGACATCGCTCTCCGGGTAAGCCCCTCTACGTTCAGCCACTCCAGTTCTCCCGTAACTCCAGTCAGGGAACAGTGTTCTAGCGGCAGCCGTCCGCCATCTTGGCTCCTCTGCCCGGTGCTCCGTCACAGTCCGGGGAGCCGGACGGACAACACCTGCGCCTCACAGGCTCCGCTCCGCCGGTACCGTGGGGCTCTGCCCCGACAGACAGTACCGAGGAATCACCAGGGGTCCCTGCACATATACCGGCAGTGTCGTGTCCAGATGACTCCCTTCTCGGCAGTCCGCGGCTCCTCCCTACGTCTCTGCGTAGTCCGCGTGAGGGCCAGAGACAGCTGCCCAAAGTATCTTTCCCTGGAGTTAGGTTCTCCAGATCGCCTCCCTCGGCTGCATAACCACTCCGCCCTCAGAGGCCGTCGTTATTTGGTCTGAAGGTCCGGTGCATTACAGGATAAATTGCCAGGTGTCGGGGCTCGGAACGGAGCTCTCTCAGCTCACGTCCTTCATGCTCGGCAGTTGGCCACGCCCCCCGTTAACCAACTTCATGTTTGCTTACATGTAAATATCTTGAATATGTTTGGGGTGGTCTGTGAGCTTTTCATCTCTTTCCATCCTAAACCAATACACTTGTAGAAAGGTTCAAATATGGCCTCAAGTACAGGATCAATAGCCTTGAAGAGCAAATGAGAAAGTATGTTGAATATTATCCTACCATTCCTGCTTACCGGAGAAAGATATTTGAACTTACGTTTGGGCAGCATATAAGTCTGCTGAGACTTTTAGAGGAAAGGTAGAAAGGGAACCTTTGAGCTATTAAGTGATTTGGCCGCTTCCTTCACTTTAAGATGGTCATGTAAGCACATAAAAAAGAAAATCCAAGAACCTGGAAACTAATCTGGCTTTGACTATGTGTTGTCAGGAGATGGCCATGATCACAACATGCCTGGTCAGAAGGCTTGCATTGTAAAGGGTTTGGCGCTGGCCCCATATGGACAAATGGTGTGACCATTGTTTTGCTTGACAAAATGATTAACATGGAACACCAATTGATTCCTTTAAGGAAAGCAACACATTTTTGCCAGTCAAGACTTTTAGCCTCCACTGCAGCTTTGCTGAAAAGGTGCAGCTTGAAATGAAAGCTGAAGAGGAAGAATTTGAAGCCTCCAGCATGGGTTATAAAAAGGATGGGTCGGTGTAGTGATCATGTCTGTCCATGCATCGGAGATACTGCTTGCACCTGCTGCAACGGTTCTCTGCCTTGTTCTCTCTGAACATATGTGACAAATTGATTTGTGCATCACATCGGTAATGGGAACAGTATTTCTGGAAACTCAATGTTCACAGGATATCAACAAAATGAGGGGCAGCATTAAGGACGATGTAGTGAAAATGCTACATACAAATTCTCTAGTCAAGCACAGTGTCACTTGTCCCTAAAGCTGATCACGCGGAGTTCAGTTTCTGTGGGGACTACAGAGCACTCATCATCAAACAGGGAAATCCTCACCCGGTATATCGAACTGGTAAGCTCGTAGATCACTTACTACTGCCAGCTTCCCAAATAATGTTTGGCTTATTATTTTATGTACTGAAAGACTGCCCTAACATAAGGTGCCAAAGAGGAGTATGTATGCTATATGAGTTTGTTTAAAGCAATGCTGTTTGGCTTTAGTTAAGCAGCTCTCAGTTTTCAGAGCTTGGCCTCCCAGGTCCTAGCTGAACTCAGGCAGGAATTCTCCATAGTATAGTTGAATATCATGCTGTATTTAGTCTCACTTGGGAAAATCCCTTGATACGCTTTAGGAAAGTTATTTGGGTGCTCAAAAGGGCTAACATGGCCATAAAGACCAGTAATTGCACTATCCCTTTACTATATCTTGGCTGCCTATTAAGTGGTGTTATGATTCAGAAATTCCTGGCAAATCTAAAAATCCTTATGGAATGAGAATCTTCTATGACGTAGACCAAGATCCGGGACTGCAAAGTAACTCTGTAAAAGTAGTGAGAGCATTGTGGCACGTCGACGGTGTTAACATCAGGAAATTAACCCAGAGAAAATGATTTAAATAGACCGGACTGTTTTAATTGAAAATCAATGGGGCCAACCTTATAAAGAATGTCAGCTGAGACCAATGTGTCGAGAGAGCGAGAGAAAAAAAACCCACACCTGAGCCACATTGTAAGTAGTAGTAGCAGTGACACTCCAGCAATAAGGACCAAGTTCCAATGCCCTCCATTTTTCGGCTCTACTCCAACTCCACTGTCATTGATGTTAAATAGGGGCAGACCTATTACAATTAACATTAGATTTCACATATTTGTTTGCGAATAAAATGAAATATTCAATCATTTGTGTTTTTGCTAAATGCTTGTTTCTGTATTTTTTGTGTATTGTTTTGATTGTTCAGATCACTGTAAATGCTTAGGGAGGGGTCCCCTGCTTTCAGTAAGGACATAGTGGGGGTTCCCGGTTGCCAATAATGATTCAGTGGGGGGCCCTGGGCTCCTGTAATGATTAAGTGGGGGTCCACAGAAGTCAAATGTTTAAGAACCATTGCTCTCTAGAAGATGATTCTGTGTAGCCACTCTGAAAAGGTGCTCCCATATGTGGAAATTTAGCGGCTTAGTCAAAAATTCCTCTCCTGAATCATGACTCACCAGTACAGTAAGAGAGGTTTCCCAAGGTAAACTCACAGGGAACCATGCCATAGGGCGTAGCCACCCACCTTAGAAGAATACCGTGATGTGATCTTCATATCTCATGAAGTGATTCTTTCCCTTGCGTGTCCATAAAATATAAATTGGCAAAATCACAAGCATGAAATCAAGTCTAATGAAGGAATGTTTGACTGCAAAATAAAATCCGAGATTCATTGGGAACAACCAACTGTGCTGACTCAATCCAAGTAATAAAAAAATAATTTTGTACCATATGCTGTGAGCTGGAAATCCATCTCTGATTCTGTCCCTCCTTCTTGCATATTTGTTGGAACATACCTGCTGATTCCTTTCTCTTTTTAATTTCTTACAGTCTGTGCTCCTGCCTTTTAGTGGTCTTTGTTGTACTACTCTCTACTTCAATGTGAATGTTTTTATTTATTTTTATCATTCCTTTTTCCCCTTGTGTTGCTTTGTCATGGTTTCCCGCAACTTTTCGTGTTGCAAAACAACTTTTTGTTTCACGATTGTCTTTTGAATATTTCAATATTTTCTTAAGAAAGTTTTTTTTACACCTCTTTCTGCTGTTTAGCTTCTTGATTTCTTTTAATTGTGTTGTGTCTTACAGATTGAGTTTTCCTAAACTAGAAAGTTTGTTGTGGAGGGTTTTGTCAAGATGCACAGGATTGAGGAGTTGAACTGTCCCAGGCGCCTGTTCTGTTTTGAACTGTAGATTAGCAGCTCCTGAGGAGTGGCAGGGCCGTTGTCATGACCTGGCTATTCAGAGAGCTGGGATAAGGTGCTCACGGAAGAGCTCACAGATGTTTTGTAACTCAGAAGAGTGAGCATAATTGGGTAAACCTAGGATTAGGGAGAGTCAGTGTGCAGATTGTGTGCTACTGCAGCAGATCTTGATGATTGGTCTCATGGGGAGAAGTGGTCTGGCATAAGGAGAGGTTCGCTGATGGCTGAAAGAGTGATATTTGCCAGTGGGGAGGAGGGAGTATTGTCATTGAAGTATGTCCTTTTTCATTTTCATGTAGACTAGGGTGAACAGCACGGTAGTTAGAATGTTAATAGCAAAGGTGTTATAGTTATGTCTTTCTGGCATTATATCGCTATTAATTATCCTGTTCAGAGTAATTTTGGGTCTTTTGAGATTCAAGTCTGACTTTACACCTTTGTCTGTGATGTCAAGCTGAATAAAATGTCATTTGTCCGATACAGAGATTGTTCATTTAAAAGGCAGTGAGTGATTATTCTAAATGCTTAACTTTTCATTTCTAAGTGTTAATGTGAAAGCACATCTCCATTTAGTGCATTTATTTTCTTGAAGCTGATTGCAGAGACTGCCTAAACCTTCATTTTCCAGTTGACCCTCTTCGAACTCTTCTAATTACTTTGCTCTTTGCATTGACAGGGGTAACCATCCACACTCGGTGGAAGTGCTCTGCTTCCGAGACAGGACCTTGCAAGGGGTGCGGGATATCAAGCACAGCATCATCTTTGAAGTTAAGCTTCCACACATAGCACCGGAGTCAGGTAATTTGCTGGCAGCCAGGATGTGGTTTTAATTTTCCTGAGATGGGGATTAATGACATTTAGCACAGATTTAAAAAAGATCAGATGTCGCCATCTTCACTGATGTATTAACATTTGCTTCAAAATGCTCATTGAATAATTCAAGGCGTCAGTGTTTCTTTCATAAGCATTATATCTGTCATTGAAGTACCAAGTGAATATTTCTACTTCATGAGGAGATTGTAGCGCAGCGGTGTTGAATGAAGAGTGGTGACATGGTGATGATTTGCTGCCTGATGGTTCACAAACAGAAGGTTACATCTAAGAAGACCACTAGAGAAATGTAAACATTATGGAAGATGATTCAAGGATTAATTGGTGTTGATGAGTCAAGCAATAATTACAAAGAGGATGTGGGAAGGATGAACCATTCAATGAGTGCTGATATTCAGTGGTCTGTGGTGCAGAGCAGAAGTGTTGGATAGTAACCACATTGGGCCAGATTACTGAAAATATTCTCGTTTAGAACAGTTTTACACCGAACTTTCAGCATTCCTCAGATTTCAATACTGCTGGTCCAGTCTTTCACTTATATTTGCAAAACCTAACAAGCTCTGAAAGTGCTTTTGCAGCTGTCAGTTGGTCAGTGAAATTGCTGGTGCAAATGATGATGCAAGAAGTGACTGGTACATTCCAGAAATAATGGAATAAAATTGCACCAGCAGCACTGCAGTCTATGTAAACAAGTCTATATTTACGTAAAGACATACTGGTTCCATGAAGGACATAGATTTCTGATGCACTTTTATAATCAGTCAATCAATCAATCAGGGATTTATAAAACCCGGCAAATCACCTGTGAGGGTCTCCAGGCGCTGGAGTTGGTAACTGCTTTGTGGTGATCTTGTTCATTTGAATTCAAACAGCCAGGTCTTGAGTTCTTTCCTGAATAGCCAGAGCGATGAGGCAGTCTTGAGGTGCAGGGGAAGGTCGTTTCAAGCTTTGGCTGCCAGGTGTGAGAAGGAGTGTCCTCCACTGTTGCTTTGGCGGATTCAGGGGCTGTCTGCAAGGAAGAGGGATCTCTTCTAGATCCTGAGCCAGTGTAACTTCCTGAGGTGGGGTGTGAGGTGGGTTCATCTAGGGAGGTCGAGGATGAGTCTTGCAGCTGAGTTTTGTATTGTCTGTATTCTCTTCAGGAGTTGTGTGGTGATTCCTTCGTAAAGTGTGTTCCCGTAGTCCATCCTGCTGGTGACGAGGGCCTGCGTGATGGTCAATCTGGTGTTGACTAGGAGCCACTTGAAGATCTTTGCGGAGCATGCGTAGGGCGTGGAAGCATGTGGATGAGACTGTTTACCTGTTTCTTCATAGATAGCTTGCTGTCCAAGATGATCAGGAGGTTGCGGGTGTGGTCTGTCGGGGTAGGGGATGGGCCGAGTTCAGCAGGCCACCCACCATACGTCATTCCATGGCGATGTGTTGTTCCTAAAGATGAGGACATCCGTCTTGTCCGTGTTTAGCTGGAGACAGTTGTCTTTCATCTAGTCAGCGGCATTCATCATACATTCGTGAAAGTTGGCTCTGGTGATAGAGGGGTCTTCTGACAGCTAGAGGATGAGCTGGGTGTCGTTGGCATAGGAGATGATGTTGAGTCCGTGCGATCTGACGGTGTTGGCCAGGGGGGTCATGTATGTGTTGAAGAGTGCGGGCTCAGGGATTATCCTCGTGGTTTGCCGCAGGTTATCTTCTTGGGTTCCATAGTGAACGGTGAGAGACGGATTCTATGGGTTCTTCGGTGAGGTATGAGGCAATCCATTGGAGGGCATCTCCCTGGATTCCTATGTGGTGGAGTCTGTTGAACAAGATGTGATGGGATACTTTGTCGAAGGCGGCTGACAGGTTCAGGAGGATGAGGGCTGCCATTTCGCTATGGTCCAGGAGGGCCCTGATGTCGTCCGTGGCTGCGATCAGGGCTGTTTCGGTGCTGTGGTTGGCTCGAAATCCGGATTGAGTGGGATCGAGGAGGTTGTAGTGTTCCAGGTGTTTGGTGAGTTGCTGGTTGATTTCTTTCTTGAGAACCCTAGCTGGAAAGTGGAGCAGGGAGATGGGCCGGTTCTGCTGGGTTGGCAGATAGTTTCTTCAGGAGGGGCCTCACTTCAGTGTGTTTCCAGTCCTCAGGGAAGGAGGCTTAGGTAATAGAGGTGTTCAGGACTTTCTTGAGCTCGTCACCAATTGTCTTGCTCCCGAGGTGCAAGATATGGCGGGCACATGGGTCCGTGGGTGCTCCGGAGTGCACAGAGTTCATGATGGAAATAGTGGCTTGAGTTGTGAGAGGGTCTCAATGGGTTTGGGGTTAGTGTTTGTGGGTGTGATTAGGCTGATGCTGTCAGCAGCAGGGGTTCGGGTTTGAGGGTTTTGTAGATTATTGAGCTCTTCTCGAGGAAGAAGTCCGCCAAGCTGTCACACATTCCTTGGGAGTGGGTGATGTTGTTCTCGATGGCTGCAGGGTTGGAGAACTCCTTTACGATGGTGAAGAGCTTCTTGCTGCAGTTTGTGCTGGCTTCTATGCGATCTACTAGGGCATTCTTCTTTGTTTTTTTCAGGAGGCGGTGATACTGGTTGAGGTCTGTTTTGAAGGTGGTATTGTCTCTTTTCTGGTACGCCACTTACTTTCTAGTTGCCAGCAGTTGCATTTGGTGGATTTCAGCTCTGCGTGAACCTGCTAGCTCTTTTGGCAAGTCCTTTGGAATTGGCTAGTTTGGCGGGCCGATTGGGTCAGTGCATTCTGTGATCCATTTGGAGAAGTTCTCAGCAGCCTGTTCTGGGTTGGATGTTATGTCTGGGGGGTGGGAGTTGAGAGCGTTGTCTGATATCTTTTTCAAGTTTCTGTGTGTTTAGCTGGGGGGCATGGTGCCAGTGGGTTCTGAGATGGTGAAGTGGACACTGTAGTGGTCGGTCCAGTTGAGCTGTGAGACTTGGTTGAACTTGATTCTGTTGCTGGATATTAAAATGGGGTTGAATGTGTGTCTTGCGATGTGGGTAGGGTTGGTGACAAGTTGCTTGAGGCCGAAGTTGGTCATGCTTTCTAGGAGTTCGGTTGTGTTAGTGTCACTGGGGTCGTCGAGGTGGAAGTTAAGATCCCCTCAGGAATTGTAGTGCTCGGAGTCTATGGCGATCAGTGCGATTAGGTCGAGGATGACGTTGCAGAAGCTGGGGCTTGGTCCTGGTTGTCTGCAGGCGAGGGTGCCTCTGAAGGTACTTTTTCTGTATTTGTGAAGTTGGAAGTTGAGATGCTCGATTATCGGGGTCGAGTTGTCTGACAAGATCGTACAGCGGATGGTGTCCTTGTAGATGATGACAAATCCACATCCGTGTTTGTTGGTTCGGTCCTGGTGTGTTAGCTTGTAGCTTTTGGGGGTGGTGATGGTGATGTTCAGCCAGGTCTCTGTGAGGAAGATGACCTACAGGGTGAGGAATGAGATTGAGTCCCAGATCTCCGTGGCGTGTTTGCCGAGCGATCGTGCGTTGAGTAAGATGCACTGGAGTTGTGTCATGGCATGCGTGCTGGGCTCAGTCGTGTCTGCCGTGTCTCTGGCGTTGTTGGTTGCTTCGGTGGTGAAGCGCCAGTGCTGGCAGGAGAATGGTCCTCTGGTGGTGCGTGGAGATGTGCAGCATCAGTTGTTGTCGATGCGTCCGGGATCCAGGGCTCGGAGGTCTGCGGCGGTATAGCTGCGTGAGGTGGAAGAATCAGGGTTCCTGGCGCTGGGCATGGTTCAGGCACAGGTGGGCTTACCTTTGGCGAGCCAGCGACGCGTCCGTGCTGCGGCTTCCATAAGTAGTCCTGGGAGGTGGGAGGGGCTGCAGCGAGGCGGGAAAGCGGTAGGGCAGGGAGCAGGAAAAATGGTGGGGAAATGAAAACAACAGAATCAGTGGAGAGCAAAATACAAGATACAAAATACACTGCTACAGAAGCAAAAATCAGCTACAATGTGTCGGAAGCAAATGGAGCACAATGTGGCAAACAAAAATGCAATGTCCGGAACAGATACCGGCGAGTATTTGCAGCAGCGCTGAAGCAGCACACTGACCTAAGAGGTCGAAGGCTGCTTCTTGACCTGCAATTCAAGAGCTGTTTGACGATGCTGCATGGTAGATCCCATTCACATAAAGTATCTATTAGGGAAGAAAGTGACAAACTTGAAAATTCGGCAGAGTAGAACTGGAAAATAATTTTCAACAAGCAATGGTAAAGCCAGCAGGTCTGCCTTGGCACACTAGTGCAATGATTATTTTTTTCATTTTTTTCTCTGCAAATGTTTGCCAAAACAAAATAAAAAGAACAAAAACTACATAAGCACCTAAACATGGCAGCCATATACTTGCAAAGCATCACATATAATCTTTCTACTGGAGAACTACTATAACCTGAAGATGTTGATTTAACACACTAAGATGACTAAAACAGGATTAAGAATGAAGAAAAACATATTGGCCCAGCAGCCCTGACATTGAAGTGGACTCATTTTTAAGGGGATGTGCATATGTGATCTTGAAAAATGCTGTTGTTCACAAGGCAAGAGAGCCAATGGCTGGAGTGGGCTTACCCATTGCCTCATGCTGTATGCTGTGCTGTGCAGAAGCAAAATGGAAGGCCGTAGAAACAGACCAAATCTCCTCTATGTATGCATGTTTTATTGTGAATGATTTTGATTCCATTAAGCTGGTAAGGCAACAACATAAAAATGGTTTGTAACATTTACATGACATACATCAATGTTTTTCAATTAACATTGCACGGTTTAATGCCCCAAGTAAATCGGTGCTGCCCTGCAAGTCAGTCTGTGACATGGACATGCGCATGTATTAAGAAAAGGTGTTTGTACCCATCCTTTGCACGTGGATCACATTGTTTAAGCAAATCGAAGAGGATGTTAAATTAACAAATGAATAGATACGCAAACTGTAAGTATGAAACACAAAACTTTATTGTAAAGGTAACCTACGATATGAGCCACTGGAATTACGGAGCAATGCGTCGCCAAATTGTGTGACAGGGTTGACTAAATTATACGTCAGGAAAAGGCAAGTTAGGCAGTATAATGCAAAGTATCCTATGGCAGTATTACTTTGCTTTTTGACCTTTTGGCACACTAATGCTGTATGAGCCAAGGTAAGGTTTCACCACCTTAGTACCAGTTTACCACCTGAAAGGTCGATCAATTCACCCTTGAAGTAACTTTTGTTCTGTTTTAGCTAGAAAACATTTTTGTTGACATCTGCAAAATTATGCAGCAGTTGATGCATTATGTGAAAGTGTGGTAAATCCATAATTGTGGAGAAAACTCTACATCTAAGGAATTGCATACCTCAAGTGGCCCTATCTACAATACATATACACAAAATGCTAAATATATGCAAGACCATTCTGCCTCTTTACTAGCATTGGCAATGCCAGTAGGTCTGGCTTATGAAAGAAAGTGCCTTTTGTGTCAGACACTGAATAAGACATCAAATACGCACTCTGTCACTCATCTTTGCACTCGTGTATTAATTTATCAATCCACCTACTCATCCGTCTGACATAAGCACAATGAAATACACACAAACTCGACTACACATGCATGGTAAATTAAAAGAATAATGGTAGAAAAAAGAAAACATGCTGCCTTCTAAACATGGTGGCATATGTTAGCAATAAAAAAAATTAAACACAGCTGTGGGTATCTGTCTTGTAAAGGTATTGTAAATAGTCTATCATTGTTTTAAAGTTCAAGCTGGCCACCACATTTAGAACCAACGTGTTGGCATCTTGGAATGGTAAAACAATGAGACTGCGGAGAACAGCATTCCTTAATGATCTCCTCGTTTAGAGGAAGTGGGCAGGTGGAATGTGGCGTGGAATGTGGCGCATTGCAAATGAAATGAGCAGCATGCAAGCAACACGTTAGCACTGCCTAGTATGATGTAGTATCATCTTAAGAAACATTATAATAAAAAGAGGAGAAGCAAAGAAATGAAAGGGGAAAATTCAAAACTAAAGGGCTGGCCAACTAGCCCTGATCCTGAAAGCACACTAATTTCCAGGTGGATGGGCACATATGATCAGAACATTCCTTCATTCACAGGGCAAAAGAGTCAATGACTGATGCAAACTTAACCATTACCCCATGCAGTTCACTGTTCACCGTCGTGGCTGGAAGTGTAAATGACACTCAGACAGACCAATGGCAGAACAGTGGACCCAAAGGCTCTCTGTGTATCTATGTGGATATATACATTTATAAATATAGATGTATATATTAATTTTTTTTTTTTATTACTAGATGCCAGCAGACATCTAAGAAAAGATAAGAATTATTACAGTGCAAACCTTCTCACCCTAGGGTTTGTCAGAGACAGTAACTAACCAACACCAAAATCATTCCCTATAAATGTAGTCTGGCATTTTCTGTAACAAAATAACTATCTGTAGTCTTTAATATATACAAATAACAATGCACCCTTTAATTCCGGTTTAAAAATAACAATGCACCCTTAAATGCCTGTTGATTTTAACACATGCTTTTCACAATCAATATGTCAAACCTAATGTTTTTCATAGTAAACAGATCAGACCTGGGGCAACAGAAATATTTTTTCCTAGTGAACCAATCAGGCCTGTAGCTGTTATCAATGGCTTATCACCATAACCAACTAAGGTCTCTTGTACTAAGCATAAGCTTTCCCACAAGGCAACCATTAGGCATACAGTCCTAAAAGTACATGGTATACACAATTACAATTGGCAAACAAAATGCCTTGCTGTAAGCTTTAATACAGAGTAATAACAATCTATCCTTAAATGCCTATTGACTTTAACATGTGCTTTTTACAATCTATATGCTAGGCCTACTGCCTTTATCGTAACTTTTCATGATAAACAATCAAGACTGTAACCTTTAGCGTTGACTTGTCGCAATAAGCAACTCAGTCCTACAGTGTTTGTTCAATAGCCTTCCCACAATATGTACAAAATCCAGTTATCAAAACAATACAAACTCCCTACCATAGAGACTAATAAGGATTACCATAGTGCAAATTGTCTATATGGTTTGTTAAGGTGGGACTCAAGCACCGAAACCCTTGCCACCTACAGTAATCTGTAAGATTCCATGCAACAAAATGCCTGCTTACAGGCTTTAGTACAGTGTAATAATAATCCACTCTTAAAAACTGTTTTTTAGCACATACCTTTCACAATAAGTAAGGCCTGTTTGCTTGTCATAACTTTTCATTGTAAACTGATCACGCTTATGTAATCTGACACAATTTTTCCTACTGAACTGATAAAGCCTTTACCCTTTACCAGTGACTTGACCCTATAAACAACCCAGGCTTACAGAAATGTGCAGAAGGTGGGATCCATCAGGCATACATTCATGAAGTTACAAATATGTACAACATTACAGTTGGTAAAACAATATACAGCCCTTCTCAGTAGGACCCAATAAGAACCATCACAGTGAAATCCTAGTATTTAAGAGTTTGCCACAGTGGGTGACTAACTCCATAACCCATGTCTACGATGTAATCTGTGAGATTACATGTAACCAATTACCTTTCAATGGCCTCTAACATAATTTCAAACGCACAAAAGATGGTGAGAGTAATGCTTGCAATTTTCCTAAGCACTGGCAATCACTTGGGGGTGGCATTCCAACCCATCGTTCTTTTGCTTACCGTGACACCTCAATTTGGACCCAGCCATTTGCAAATCAGTCTTAACCATGCTCCATTTGGAAAAGTCCAGCCCGAACTGCCAGGCCAGGTCCTCCCTGAACCGGAACACAAGCAACCCAAGACCAGTTTCGGCCTGACTGGGGCTCTTCAGCTAGGGGGTAGCTTGGTTCCAGTGGCACAGTGAGCACGACACCCACGTCTGGACATACCCTTGCCACTTAGGGCGGTACATCAAACACACAAAAGGTGATGTGATGAATGCTGGCAATTTTTCTAACCACTGACAATTCCTTGGGGTAGCATTGCAACCCATCATTCTTTTGCCCAACATGCCACCTCAGCATTTACATAGCCATTTGTAAATCAGTCTAGACCCAGCTCCAGTAGGAACAGTCCAACCCAAACTGCCAGGCCAAATCCTCCTTGAACCAGAACACAAGCAACCCAAAACTGGTTTCACCCTGACTGGGACTCTTCAGTTAAGTGTAGCTTTGTTCCAGTGGCACAGTGATCACGGGACCCATGTCTGGACATACCCTTGCCAGTTAGGGCGGTACATAAGACACACAAAGGGTAATGGGAGGAATGCTTGCAATTCGTCTAACCACTGGCAATTGCCCTGTGTTGCATTCCAATCCATCGTTCTTTTGACGACCATGCCACCTCAGTTTCGACCCAGCCATATGCAAATCAGTCATGACCCAGCTCCAGTAGGAACAGTCTCGCCTGAACTGCCAGGTCAAGTCCTCCCTGAACTGGAACCCATGCAACCCAAGACCAGTTTCGTCCTGACTTGGGCTCTTAAGTCGGGTCTAGCTTGGTTCCAGTAGCACAGTGAGCATGGAACCCATGTCTGGGCATACCCTTGCTAGTTAGTGCAGCACATCAAACACTCAAAATGTGATGGAATGAATGCTTTGCAATTTCTCCAACCACTGGCAATCGTTTGGGGTAGCGTTGCAACCCATCATTCTTTTTCCCACTATGCCACCTCAGTTTGGACCCAACCATATGCAAATCAGTCCTGTCCCTGCACCAATAGGACCACTCCAGCCCGAAATGCCAGATCGTATCCTCCCGGAACCCAAGCACCCCAAGACCGGTTTCGCC
This sequence comes from Calotriton arnoldi, assembly GCA_963921515.1. Classification (NCBI taxonomy): domain Eukaryota; kingdom Metazoa; phylum Chordata; class Amphibia; order Caudata; family Salamandridae; genus Calotriton; species Calotriton arnoldi. The sequence continues at coordinate 1,080,361 of CAWUFW010006258.1, read as the reverse complement.
CTCACTGGGGCTTTTCAGTCAGGTGTAGCTTGGTTCCAGAGGTACAGTGAGCACAGACCCATATGTGGGCATACCCTTACCACTCAGGGCAGTACTTCAAACACACATAAGGTGTTGGAAGGAATGCAAAACCGATCCTGGATTGCTTGCGTTCCGGTTCTGGGAGGACCTGGCCTGGCAGTTCGGGCTGGACTTCTCTGATTGAAGCAGGGTCAAAACTGATTTACATAAGGCTGTGTCCTAACTGAGGCTGCATGTTGGTCAAAAGAATGATGGGTTGGAATGCTACCCTGAGTGATTGCCAGTGGTTAGACTTATTGCAAGTACTTCTCCCATCACCTTTTGTGTGTTTGATGTTCCCCTCCTTAGTGGCAAGGAAATGCCCAGATGTGGGTCCCATGCTCACTGTGCCACTGGAATCCAGCTACACCCGACTGAAGAGCCCCAGTCAGGGTGGAACTGATAGTGGGTTGCTTGTGTTCCAGTTCAGGGGGGGCTTGTTCTGTCAGTTTGGGCTGGACTGCTCTGATTGAAGCAGGGTCAAGACTGACTTGCATATGTCTGGGTCCAAACTGAGATGGCATGATGGGCAAAAGAGCGATGGGTCGGAATGCTGCACAGAACGATTGTCATAGTTAAACTTAGTGTAAGCATTCCTCCCATCACCTTTTGTGTTTTTGCTGTTACATAATGTGACAACAACCCACTGTTAGCGGCCTACTGGCTTTGCCATATGCATTTCACAATAATTAAGTCGGGCCTACTGCCTTTGTAGTAACATTTCATAATAAGCAGGCCAGACCTAGGATATCAGCCAGAACATTTCCCTCCACGCCAATCAAGCCTATAGCTATTATCATTGGCTTATCACTATAACCAACTCAGGCCTACGATACTGAGCGTAAGCTTTCCCACAAGTCACCCATCAGGCCTACAGCCATAAAACAGCAAATATATACACAATTTCAGTTGGCAAAATAGTATCTCTCCTAACTGGGCTTAATAGGATTCTCACAGTGCACATCTTCTATGATCATGGTTTGTCAGAGGGAGTAACCAAAAAACCTATCTGTAGTCTTCAATTCAGCGTAATAACAATCCTCCCTTAAATGCCTATTGACTTTAGCATATGCTTTTCACAATCAATATGCCTTTATTGTACCTTTTCACAGTAAACAATCAGGTATACAGCCTTTATACTTGGCTAGTCACCATAACCAACTAAAGCTTATTGTAATGAATATAATCTTTCCACAAGGCAACCAGCCGGCATTTAAATCCTAAATGCACAAATGTATACAAAATTACTGTTTGCAAAGCAAATTGCTGTCTCTCCTGAGAGAGCCTAATAATGAATATTGTAGTTCATATCCTTTATCCCCACAGTATGTTCGGGTAGATCACAAACACCAATTGCCTTGGCTACTACAGTAATCTGAAATTCTATGTAACGAAGTACCTGCCTACAGGCTTTAACACAGTGTAATAATAATCCATCCTTAATAGCCTATTGTCTTTAACATATTTTTCACCATAAGTAGGTCAGGCCTTCTGGCTTTGTCACTATTTTTCATAATAAACAGATCAAACCTATGAAATCTGGCATGCTTCCCAAAATGAACTGATGACGCCTTTGCCCTATAACATTGGCTTTACACTTTACCCACACCGGCCTATTTAAGCGCACATAAACTGATAACCATCATGCTTACAGTTATAAAGTTACAAATATGTATAGAAATACAGCTTACAAAACAATATACAACCTCTCTCAACAGGGCCCCACAAGACTCATCACAGTGAAACCCTGAGGGTTTCTGCAAGTGGGTGGCCAATGTCAAAACCCCAAATTACTATAATCCGTGAGATTCCATGCAACAAAATACCTATATATATGGTTTAATATAGATCAATAACAATTTGCATCTACATGCCTATTGGTTTTAACATATGCTTTTCACAATAAATGTCAGGTCTAGTGACTTTATCATAACATTTCATAATAAACAGATGAGACCTATAGCCATGTTCATAGGCTTGCATCTGTAGCAAACTCAGTCTTGCTGTATCGAGTATAAACTTAGCCCCAAGCCAAAAAGTGCAATTCATGCAGTCTTTTTAATGGAAGCACACAAATGTTGGACCTATCAAATCCTGTGCTCAGGGGGACCAATGTGCGAGTGGAGCCTTAGCCCCTCTCTCAGTAGGACCATAAAAGCTCTTTTATGTTGATCACATTAGGTCGGGTTATCGTGCTGCAGCCAGAGAAACTAATGTACATTTTCAAGTTCTCTAAGACACTTTAATAGCTTTACAGTGTCTTGTTAGTGCCTCTGAAAGTTAAAACTTAGGTTGCTGGATAAATTAACAAAAGGATCACAGCTGTGTGGAGAGCAAGTATGTTTCTGAGGAAGATCACAACATCTGGCCAAATTTAAACATGTACTCTGGTTCCCAACATGTGGGCGGAGGCAAAACCCCTCTTTTGGTGAATCTCACATAGTTGTCTAGCGACAGCTGCGCTCTCAAGCCAGACCATAAAAAGGCCAAACAGTGTAAAAAAGAAACAAATCTGTTTCTCCTACACAATACTGCATCACTAACAAGGCTTCCAGAAGATCTTTTTCTTCACTGAATTCTGATTGGGTTTTGAGAGCTGTTATGAACTGATTCCCTTGAAGACACCCTTTGCAAACCTCTATTCCTGTTATCTCTCTTTGCCCATGTGGGATTACAATTAAGAAAATTGTTTTCTCCTACCAATCAAAATACCTCCTCATTTTGTGATAGGTTTTTATGCATCAATGTAAATACAGACTTTCTCTAATAAAATGTCCAGATAACTCATCATGTTATAATTGTACAGTGCTATTTAAAATATGCGTTGTTATTTAATACAATTGTTCAAGGAAATGTGTAAACAAATGTTAGCTTTTAATAGCAAAACGAACAGAATTCTGCTTATACAAGTACGGAATTAGTTTGAACAAAAGAGACTGTTCAATCTCAAATGGAAAAGATTTTCCGAGTACTTTTGAAAAATTGTTCAATAAGTATTGTCTTTACTGAACATACTTGATTCTAAGAAATTGTGCATAACTAAGGGCATCATTTAGATTGTGGCAGAGTGGGAGCCCTGCTGTAACTCAGCTATGCACCAACCTTTCCAAAATTGTGGTACCAATTCTCTAGTTAGAGTTGGAGGAAGCACTAGCTTTACACCTACAGCACCTCCACTGCCTCAGCTCATATTAACCTCTGAACTGACAGCTCATCTGTAAAGGGGCCGCCAGGTCACAATGACGGTCAGCCCAGCCTATTGAACGAAGGGCATCCACGCATGGGCAGAAAACTCCCTGTGTGTGGGGCCATTTTCTTTTCTTTGGGAATGTTTTCTTAATCAAAATATTGTGCTACTAAATTGGCGCCCACTTCGTAAACCTTCAATACCACCACTGCAACTCCCTTCACAGCACAGCAATCCCCGCCAGGCAGATGGGCAATCAACTCCTATGTTTTTAATGTAACATAGTTTTTGAAAACAGTGCACTCAAAAGCTCCTATTTTGTGGACCCAATTGCCCATCTTAATTTGTTGAGGTTGCAAAAGCTATCAAGCATGTAATGGCATATTTTCTGACTTGGTAAGTCATTCCTCCTAATTCACTATTTTGGTTTGTTCTCTGAAGATAAGATGTTTTTCACCCGTTATGCTACATGGCCTAGCTCTTCCAGATTGTCGTATCTGCAGTTAGAAAATGTATCCGCCAGAAGGAATGTTTCTGTAGGTAAATAACTTGTTCTTTTGGATGATGCAAACAAAGAAATTGTAACTCATACTAAAGAAACAACATATCCATTCTATTTTGACAGTTTACATTACAAAATAATTCAAGTTAAATAGAGAGTTGATTGAAGTGCAACCATGTAGATCAGAAACGCTCTGAATATAGACTCCCACCATATATTATATATCCATCATTAGCTTATCATCAAAGAAGAGAAGAACACTCTCTAAACACTTCATTAAATCATTGCTTTTTCCATGTGGATTATAATGCGTTTCGGCTTAATGTTGAAGCCTTTCTGAAGTGAAAAGTGATCCATTAATAATAGAAACAAATAGACATAGCTTCATAACAGAGAAAAAAATACTTTCATGTCCACATCTCTGCTAATTGCTTATGAATTGCTTATGAATTTATGGTGATTTTGATAATTCCTCCTCATATTGATAATGGCCATCATTGGGTTTCTCTCCCGTCTGTGCGAGAACCTAACCAGTCAAGTCCGCTTTGGCCCTCGGGGGGAATGCTCACCTAAATTTAAAGTAGGGAGGGGTATACGACAAGGGTGTGTGCTAGCGCCAATTTTATTTTCCCTTTTTATTAATGGGGTAGATGACCACTTACAAACGATACAGGCTGATGCCCCTCGGGCGGCTGGTCGTCCGATACCCATACTATTATATGCGGATGATGCAGTATTATTAGCACGGACCCCAATAGGCCTCCAGAGACTGATGGACGCTTTTTTAGATTTTATTATACAAAGGAAAATGGTAATCAATAAAGCAAAAACATTCACTATGGTCTGTGGGCCTAAACCCAAATCCTGCAAATCATTTTGTATTGACAGTACTCCAATTCAAACAGTGAATTCCTTTTGCTACCTTGGTATATTATTTTCGGGAAATGGCTCATGGTCTCAACATATTTTAAATACTAGAGCTAAAATGAGTAGGGCAACCCAAAGGATTTTAAACTCTCCTCAAAACTAGGGAATCGACCAATTAACAAAATGGTCGCCATATACAAAGCAAAAGGTGTAAGCACAGCACTTTATGGGGCAGATCTCTGGGGTTATGCAAATAGCACGGCCCTGCAAACAGAAGAAAATTGCTTCTTAAAACGTTTACTATATTTACCGTTCCCTGCATCAAACACTATTGTACGTCGTGAGGTGGGACTTCGGTTTTTAGAAGATCTTTTATTGGTTAGACCGCTGCTATTGTGGGCCTCACTTTGGAAAAGGGAAGAAACGGCGTTCACTAGATCAATTATTCTAGACTGTTTAAATGTGAATGATGCATTAATAATTCCCTGGCTATTATATATTATATCAGTGGGGTCGGATACCTCAAAAATATTGTCTCATACAAAGAAAGAGTTTAAAGATTCCTTTTTGCAGTACAGACTGGATCTTCGAGCAATGGCTGAGCTGAATAAACCGACTGTCGCCTTGTACAAATCTTTTAATTTAGAGGAGGGAGCTAATAATTACTTGTCACATGTGACTTATGTACAGCATCATTTTGTACTGTTGAGACTGAGATGCGGCATTGCTCATTATCTTGTCGCATTTCCAAAAATGAAGTCCCGTCCATCTGATATGGAACAATGCCCCTGTGATAAAAAAGTAAACAAAGCACATTGCACTTTTTATTGTTTTGTAACTTTTAACATAATTTTAGGTGTTTTTATTTTAAACCATTGTTTGCTGCCCATAACATTAGGTCACACAAAGTAGCAATGACATTTTTGGTGACATTAGATGATCCTCTAACATGCCATAATGTTGCTTTGTTCATCCTGAATCGATTAATGCGAGGAAAAGTATTGTGTTATAGTGTAGCAAAAGAATTGTTTTTAATAATTGCCACTGTAATTATATGCCTTTTAATTCTCTTTTAGATGCATTATTTTTGTCTGTTCTTTTATGGCTGTTTTCCTTGATAGCCGAATAAAGATTTAAATGAATGAATGAATGAATGATAATGGCCATCAGTATGTCACACGTAGATGGACATTATAAATATCAGGATGAATAAGATTATTATTATGCAGGATCCCTGCCCCGTTCTGCAAAAGCTGACGCAAACTAACAGGTTCACTGTAATGAGGCAAGAAGAATTCTGTTTATGTTCAAATATATATTATTTATAAAACAAATATGTCAGACTTAGTACTAGTCAGCGGCCACGTGTGACCCAACACTACTTTGATTTTTGCGCTAAATTGGATTTGAAATGTTTTTGTGTAAATCCTGGCAGGTAGCTCAAGACCAATCATTAAGTAGAGGAATTAGGATGGAGGGGGGCGTGGCCAACCGCCAAACATGGCGGACGTCTTTTAGACGAGCTCCGGGACCGGGCTGCACAATCCTGCCTAAATAGCATTTTCTCGTCGCTAATCGGAGCCCAGCAGAAGCCGCGCAGGATCAGCACAGCAGCGCTAATAAACGGACCCGAAACAGGTGACACTGCGACCGATGTGAGCGGTAATGTAACAACCGCAATCTCTGCCTCGCTGACGCAGTCAACCACAGAACCGAAGAAGAGGCCGCAGGACCCGACATCGTCTCGCTTGAAGCTGCAGCACCAACACGTCGACTCAACAGACCTGCTGTGGGGAAGCGCTGAAGAGCAGTTATCCCCACGCTGTGACCTGGTGCACCAACTGCGTCGCCAACCCTGGACCGGCCCCGCCGGAAAGCGGTGAGTGTCTTCTGATGCCGGCAGGGAACGCCCGGGCGTTCTAGTCACGAGAGCCCGAGGCGCCACGCGGCCCACCACAGGCGGCGCAGTGTGATGGAGGGAGTCGGTGAAATCACTGGGGACGATAGCGATGAAAGGCCTGAATGTCACCGGCGGAAAGATGATCCGCTTTAAACACGTGTGAAGGAACCTGGCCTGCGGTCTGTGAAAGTGCGAACGCAGCACACTTAAACACACGGCACCGATAACATCACAGGTGACGGGGCCTGCTGAACATAACGCTGACTGCCTCGCTGTTTGCTGTTGAGGGGATTTGCCACGGCGGAACGGCTGGAGACAGGCATTTAGAGGCGCATGACCACAACTGCGCACGAACGTGCAGACATCCGGCTGCCTTGCAAAGTCGTATAAAATTGTGATCACCACACCCGGAGGAAGTCAATATCCTAGATACAGACGACAAAGGTGGTGCCTACAAAGACCATTCGTACCCCCCAGCCACGAGAACATGCAAACTCCTGAGACTGGTGCACTAATGAGGAGTGCATGCTACCACTAGCGTGGGCACTTCATGGTGCAAATGCAGAGGGCAGTCACTTGGACCGGTGTTTCACTACACAACACGGCGGTGCCCTGGGAGAGCAGTAGAGTGATAGCGTGACGTGCTGGATACCCAACGCGAGCCTCCACATTGTGATAACGCCGAGAAGAGGTTCAGTAGTGGCCCATTGTACGGACGTGTGGCTACCCGACTACCCTGAAGAGTCATACATATATGGCGCACTGAGCCACTGTCTCGCACCGTTCTGGCCACAGCATACACGCCCCACTACCAAATACTAACGCAGCCATAGACTTAGCGTGCGACTCGTCAGCCATAGTCATGGGGCGCCCAAGAGGAAAAATACAAGACGCCGCCTCAAATACCACCCAATCCCCGGAAGATCTGGAGCACACCAATACTTCACTGTCACTAAGTTGTGTGCCGCCTACTAATGAGGAAGGCCCGATGGATAAACTGGACTTAATCCTACAAGAGGTCAGGGACTCCAGAAAGGCCATTGAGCAACAAATTGGCGCCCTAACGACCAGACTCACACTGCTCAAGGCAGACCACGCCAAATTGGCGGACAGGGTGAAAACTAACGCTATTGCACTGGAAGAGATGACCCCACAGCACAAACAACATATAACGCAGATTCAACTACTACAAAAACAGGTCACCAACCTCCTAGACCGTGTTGAAGATGCAGAAGGGAGGGCAAGATGCAACAATATTCGCGTCATAGGTCTACCAGAAAGAAGTGAGGGATCCGACGCGGCTCGATACATGGTACAATGGTTTAAAGATCACATCACCTCAGAGGGAATCTCAGACCAATTCTGCATGGAAACGGCACATTGGATACCTACTGGTAGGCCAAAACCAGGCGCCCCCCCTCGGCCTCTCATAGTCAGGATGTTGAACTATAGAGATTGGAACATTTTACTCCAGAAGGCGAGAGAACTTTCTCAGATTAGATTCGAGAACTGTCGCATATCTTTGTACCCAGACTACACGCTTATGGTACAACGACAAAGATCTTCTTTCATGGCAGTCAAGAAAAAATTGCAAGATATGCAGCTGAAATACGCACTGTTATTCCCGGCACGATTGATAATAATTTACGAGCAAAAAACATACTTCTTCGAGAGCCCGGAAGATGTAGAGGAATGGTTGGAGGTGATGGAACCGTCTAAATCAATGGGAACCGCCTCCCATAGCTCGTTTAATAGTTCAAGACATGCTGGGAACGCAGGCCGCCACCGTGTCCGGAAGATATACAGTAAGACACAGCCACCAAACCCGACGCCACAACAAGTGCAAAAGAGCAAAGACCTGGCACTCGAGACGGCCTCCACCTTCAGAGACAATGCACACGCTGCGGAGACAGCCTCTTCAGACGACAACACAAACAGATCGGACTCTGAGGGCAGCTTGGCCCTGTTCCCTGTGACACCACAGACGGCAGATGGTTTATTCGATTGAGAAACAATGGACACTGCTGGCTCCGATGCATGAACTCAAACTAGTTCACATATCCTTTTCTTTGTGACTTAAAATGGTGTAATTTTGAATTATTTCTTAGCCCCAGGATCCCTTAGAGCTCACGTGAATACAGTAGTAACAGCATGGACGGCGTTGGCGACAGCCCCCTAGTTGCGAACGCACATTATGCATACAATGCAGTTTTACAAGTTATGTTGTGTTGTTTTTTCCGGAATAGTTCTTCAGCCGGGCCTAGTATTGGGTGTCATGGGGAGGGGGTTGGTCCTGGAGTAATCACTAGATTTGGTAGCATTAGTGGCTTTCATTTGCCGCGGACATGGATATGGCTTATCCCTACATTACGATGCATACGCCTAATACATATAACTTAATATCTTGGAACGTTCGAGGTCTAGGGTCTGTACAAAAAAGACACAGGGTGCATGCGCAGTTGCTTAGACGCAAAGCACAGATAGTATATTTACAGGAGTCTCACATCATAGATCAGGAAGCGGTGAAACTCCGCAAGAAATGGAGAGGTCAGATTTTCTCAACCAATTACTCTGGCTTCGCAAGGGGAGTCACAGTGTGGATCAGACATGGAGTACCCTTCACGGCCTTAGAACAGAGGGTGGACAAACAGGGCAGGTACATCATTATACGGGGGACGTTAGACGGTCAACACGTTGTCCTTGGCAATATCTATGCCCCGAATTTTGACCAGGATAAATTCTTGTCTGCCCTCAACTTAGCTCTGGCAGGCTGGGAGATGTATCCCTGGATTATAGGAGGGGACTGTAATACAGTAATGGATGTCACATTAGATCGTTCTCACCCCCCCCCCCTTACACGGCACGGGAGTGACTAAACAGGCAAAGGCTCTTTGTGGGTGGACAGACGGCTGGGCACTCTGTGACGTTTGGAGAATGCGCCACCCAACGCATAGAGAATACTCCTACTATTTTTTGGTTCACCTACTGCACACAAGGATCGATAGAATCTACTGCTCTAGAACAATAGCAATGCAGGTGACACATGCCACTTATTTGGCTAAGACCTTCTCAGACCATAATCCATTGGAAACAACTGTGAGGTGGGGTAGAGTCCCCACTCCAGTACCCACCTGGAGAATGTGGCCACAGACACTAGAAGATGCGGTATTCCGCACCACTATAGCTGACACAATTACACAATACTTTACAGAGAATAGTAACACCGCCTCCACCATCTTGATCGAATGGGAGGCCTTTAAGGCGGTCATATGGGGCAAGGCAATTAGTGCAATAGTGGGCGCCACGCAGGAAATACACAAAAATCTCATAGATACAGAAAACAAAATGAATATACTGGAACAAGAAGCCACACGACGCCGACAAACGGGCCTCATTGCAATTGATATGTATCAAACATGCAGAACTATTAGAATCCCTTAGAGTCATTGATTACCAAAGATACACGCCAATACGCCATACAGAAGTGGACAAATCCGGGACACTACTGGCCAAACTACTATGTGATGACCCCCCCCACTACAATCATTAATGAAGTTAACACTCCCACGGGCGACACTGTAAATACCCAACACAACATCAATGATGCCTTTAGGCAATATTATGCTGCATTATATAGCAAGCCCGATATAGCAGAGAGTACTAACATTGACGAATTTCTGTCTGCCCTACCATGTCCACGTTTGTCTGCAGAAACCCAGAAAGAACTAACAGGCCCCATTACAAAACCTGAAATTAAACTTGCAATAAAAGGACTCCCCCCGTAACAAAACCCCTGGGTTGGACGGGCTACCAGCCGAATTTTATGACACGTACGCAGAAGCTCTCGTCCCCCGACTGGAAACCCTATATAATAAAGCGCTGGAGTTGGGCAGTCTACCCCTCTCCACGGCGCAGGCACTGGTGGTCTCACTTCCGAAACCAGGCAGAGACCCCACAGATATGTCGGGATACCGCACACTGTCTTTATTAACGACAGAGTATAAAATACTCAGCAAGGTACTAGCAAATAGACTCCTCCCAAATTTAAATAAACTTATACACACAGACCAAAATGGTTTTCTCCCAGCCCGTAGCACTTCATTGAATATCAGGCGACTACATCATATAATGTCGACTGCCCCAGAACATCATGAACATGCAGGATGTATAGCGTTGGACCTGCGACAAGCGTTTGACACGCTAAAATGGGACTACATGTTTAAGGCATTGGGGAAGTTTGGTTTGCCCGCAGAATACCTCAAATGGTTATGTTTACTGTATGAGGCCCCTACTGCCCCAGCCCGAACGGGGGGACACATCTCGGCCGAATACTCGATATACAGGGGCACACGGCAGGGGTGTCCGCTGTCACCACTCTTAATCATACTTGCGTTAGAACCCTTAGCACTTAAATTACGTACAGAAGCACATCGACTCGGACTACAGATCGGTGCCACAACGCACCTATTCTCCACATATGCGGATGATATTATTCTCTACATTCGGGATCTCCGTGGTACCCTGGACCCCATCCCTGATATCTTTCGGAGATTTGAGCAGATATCGGGTTTGGCTATTAACGCTATGAAGTCACATGCTTTTTTCTTTCAAGAGATTATACACCCTGTGGAAATCACGTTCGGGTCCTATGCACTCCCTGTAGCGCAACACACGTTGAAGTACTTGGGTATACAAGTATACCGGACGCACAAAGATATGCTAGAGGGTAATCTTAATAGAACGATTAGGTCTATACGCTAGAGTATTGCATTCTGGACTACACTGCCGCTCTCGGTGATAGGTTGGGCCGCCATATCCAAGATGGTGGTCCTCCCTCGATTGCTGTATTATTTTACCAATTTGCCGATTTTAATACCACATACCATCTTTAAACTCTTGAATACCATGCTTACAGATCTTATATGGGGGACCGGCAGACGCAGAATAAGCCTCAAAAAGCTACAACTAGGGACTGACAGAGGAGGCCTGGGAGTCCCTGACCTTAAAGCATATTACTACGCATGCCAACTACAGTGGCTCTCTTATTGGACTGCTGGCCGTAATTTACACGAAATAGGATACACTACACAAGATATAGATCAGGGCACCCTTCACACATTGTTATTACCTCGTAATAAAACCCCCCAAAATCTACCGCCCCTTCTACACACAGCGATACAGTGCTGGAAAGCAACTCTACAATATACGGACCTGCACCCTCCATACGCTGGAAATATTCCGCTACTGGGGATTTCATTGACAACCGGGAGAGTAACAAAGCGCAGAATCACAGCGTGGCTTGAAGAGGGGATTAGCATGGTGAATGATTTATTCAATAATGGGATACTCATGGACCACGATAACTTTGTGAGGGAAACGGGGGCACCCGACCATTTAGATCTACTGCATGCCGCACTGCTACAATATGTAAAAACACACGGGCCCCTCAACGACAGGAACCCCCCATACACGAGTTAGTCAAGGCTTTATACTACATGGGTAGAGGAAGACATCTCATTAAGTGGCTTTACGTGGGAATACGTACACGCAGCGGTAGAACTCACTACATTACGAAATACTTGGGCGGTTGATATAGGGCGGGACCTATCGGACAAGGAATGGGCTGGAATAATAGAATACCCTAAGAAAGTGTCCAGAAATGCGAAATTTAAATTTATACAGACGCTTTTTCCTTTGCTGTCGTGCCGGCACCTGCTGGGCTCTGCTGGGGGGGCTCATCTTCACTGCACAAGTCACGCCGCATCTCTCCTCCAACATCCACAACACCCTGGTGGGAACATCAAGTCCCAGGGTGCAACGCGAAAGCAGCCAGGTGTTGCCAGGTGCCACTAACGAGGGGGAGGCACTTCACCATCTCTGCGCATAAAGCGCCACCTCTCCCCCCGCGGCGCGGGACGCTTTTTCCTTTGCTGTCGTGCCAGCACCTGCTGGGCTCTGCTGGGGGGCTCATCTTCACTGCACAAGTCACGCCGCATCTCTCCTCCAACATCCACAACACCCTGGTGGGAACATCAAGTCCCAGGGTGCAACGCGAAAGCAGCCAGGTGTCGCCAGGTGCCGCTAACGAGGGGGAGGCACTTCACCATCTCTGCCCATAAAGCGCCGCCTCTCCTCCCGCGGGACGCGCGCGGGCCGTGCCCGGGCCAAGGGCGGGCCCGTCCTTGCCCGTCATCGCCAGGAAGAGGCAGGGTAGGGCCACCCCCCCTTCATTTGTTGTTTGATCAAAGAAGAGCTTCCCATTATCGAACAAGGTACTGTGTTGACTTGCGATAACTCACTTTTACTTGGAGAAAACCAGTGTAGCTCACAGGCGTCGAACACCTGTTATTTGGGGGAAAGCTTGTGTTGTATTACTGCCTTTTGTCTCTCGTCTTGGTAGCCCTAGAGGAAATACTGTGCCTAAACAAACCATTGACGGTGTAACAATGGGAAAAAGGAAAACCATGGAAGGAACGGGCGGGGCAAATGGAGCTCCTGGCGGGGCGGGTAAGGGGAAAAAGGCAAGGAAAGCCCCCAAGAATTCTGCCAACAATTGTGTGATTGATAGAATTGAGACTCTAATCACAGAATGTGAAGGGATATTAGTAGCTGAGTTGCCCGCGTCTACCGGTGACACGAACTCCCTACTTGAGAAGGGTTGCAGCCAACTGCGCCCAGCCACAATACCTTCAATGTTCCAGAAACCCCCTGCAACTATGCCTCATGCAGCAGTGAGGCTACTCAATTGAAGATAGGGCAGCGGGAAGATATCTCCCCCCAGCACACTAATTCAGCGGTCCACGATGCTGCAGGTCACTTAGAGCCTTCTGTTACCACCTGTTCTAATCGCTTTGCAGCATTGGTTGATGCGCCTGACTGCTTTGGGGGGCCAGCATCTCAATGCCTAACCCCAAGCCTTATCGAGATTTCCACCGAGTTAGTAGGAACTGGCGCCTCTACATCCGAAGATCCTATGCAGATTGTTAACGCACTCAGGATGGAAATAGGCGCGATGAGGCTGATGATCGAAGAGTTAGTGGCCATAGTTAAATTAATATCCCCGGAAAGCACTCTGCATAAATCACCAGTCAGTCTGCCACCTAATCCCCATTTCCAACGGGCACTCACAAACACACATAAAGAAGGCGCTACCACACACAAAGGTCCCTCTTCCCCTTCCACAGCACGCGGCGACCAGGCCCATAAGGCCCCCACTCATAGACAGGTGGGTCTTTCCCAAGCCACCGCACCTAACAGCCAGCCAAAACAACTTCTTTCTCTAGCTAATACTAAACACATTAGATCCAATAACACATTAGTAAACTTATGCCTGCGTCCCAAAGATTCTTGCCAATTAAGTAAACCACCTATTTCTCCCCTTGCACAAATGCGAACAGTCTTCATGGTCAATGTCCCCAAGCTTGACTCGCATGGTGGCTATGAAAATGAAGACTCTCTAAAAAACAAGGCCATACACTGGATTCGCCATATCAGGGCCTGCCGATCGCTGATACGGGAAGACTTAGTCAGAGCACGGAGATGCACGTCCTATAATCAATCTTTGGACTGCATCGAACTTACCCTGGCTAAGCCCGATCTGGCTGAAAATCTTTTGGCATTAGAATACCGGACTTGTCCCCCGGGCTCTTTACCTATTCAGTTCAGACGTTTCCAATAACCGATGCTGTTAGGGCACAGGACAACACATCAGAGCTGCCCGCAGAAGGGGGGACCTCACTAGACGATATTGATTGACTGAGAACCGATCCCACCTTACACCTTGCATCGCAAGCCATTCCTCACAACAGCAATCTAAGTACCCTTCTGAGTATACAGCGTCCGACTGTTTCTATCAAATCATCCACCGGTTTGAGTCTCACAGATTATACTAGCTATCACGCCAACAAGTTGGGGGATCAGAGGGCAGTCACATATATGGACACCTACATGGGTACTCCTGGTGCTCCCCCTGTTACATTGCCCCAGACCCAAGTAACTCTTTCATACGAGCCTGCCCTCATTCCGGCCCCTTACTCCCAGCTTAAGATCACTTCCTGGAATGTAGCCGGGCTTTGTAGCAAATTGTTATTACCTGACTGGAACGAACTAATAGAAGGTCAAGACATTTGCCTTTTCCAGGAAACCTGGACTTTAGATCCTCTCTACAAGTCCGGTTATACTTGTTTCTTTATACCAGCTGTCACTACGGGGAGAGGGCGCCCCTCGGGAGGCCTTATCATTTGGGTCAATTTTGCTCTGGGCTGCAGAATTACCGAACGACGTTGTGCGAGCCCAGACATAATGAGGCTCACTATTCACGGAAGCAGAGGAGGTGTAACCCTCGAGTTGTTTAATGTATATGTAAGGGGGACAAGAGGGGGAGTGTCCTCATCTATTGTTTCATCCCTGGAGCAGGAGTTATCTAGTTGCCCTCCCGACTCACATTTTGTGATCGCAGGAGACTTCAATTGTACATTTGTGCCTCTTAGCCCGGAGGACATGCTGGGACTTGAGGAAGATGATGCAAGGTGGGGTATCCCACCCCTAACTAAACCACCCATTAAAAGATGGTCCCGAGTTGCAATTCAGCTGAACGCACTCACCCTGGAATTTGGGTTAAGGGCTGCCAACGGCAGAACACTGTCAGATGCCGCAGGGGACTGTACATATAATAGTCAGTTGCCCTTCTCGCATTGACTACATCTTAATAGATGTAAGACTTTGGAGAAGTATGATTGACATGGAAATAGTCCCTACTATCGACAGCGACCATAACTCACTTTGCCTGACCATGAAAGCCTTCTGGTCTTCCTCTCGTCCTGCCCCTGGTGCATGCACTATTATGTCAACTAAGGAAGTGGCCCCTTCTAATTGTAGAAGATATCTCAAATGGCCCAAAGTTGTTGCTAATGAATTAAAAATGGCCGGTATCAATCGAGTTCTGGAAGAAAATATAGTCGACTTACAGGAGGTATCTTGCAAACTTGACGCTCCAGAGAAGTCTTTGGGCATTTACACGAGAACCGTAGAGCAGTTGGGGTTTTTCTTCCAAATAGCTACTAGGAGCAACTCCCACAATGTGCGCCCAAAAAGTGAGCAGACATGGTTCTCTAAGGTCTGCAGACAAAAAAAGAAAGCTTTAGCCCTTGCTATCAAAAGTAAAAATTGTCCTCGTGTCCAATCTGCCAGAAAGGAGTACAAAGCAGCTTTGCTTCATGCTAAATCGCAGTGGGAAGAATCCCACTGGCAGGATCTTAAGGATGCTAGCTTAGCTAAGGATGCTAATTTATTCTGGAATCTTGTCAGGGGGGCGAACAGAAAAGACCCTGATCTAATCCCTAATCATATTACGAGCCAGGATTGGTTTGATCATTTCAGGAAACTTTATACGGGGACAGACACAATCTACCAAGAAGGGCCTTATGGCCAGCTTATCACCTGCCCTATTCCAAACACTTGTGATCTTTTTACGCCAAATGAAGTAGAAGCGGCCATCAAAAGAATAGTACCGGCAAAAGCTCCTGGTCCAGATGGTCTTCCGGGGGACTTATTTCTTGCGGATCCTTGTAACTGGGCAAGGTACATCACGCTCCTAATTAATTCCATCTCTAATGGATGCCCTATACCCGAATCGTGGAAGGGTGCCGAGGTGGTGGCAATTTTCAAAAAGGGAGCTAGGGAGGACCCTGCCAACTACCGACCTATCAGTTTGATTGATGCCATCCAAAAAGTAGTTGGCAGGGTGTTGCTGCAGAGAATTCAACTCTGGACCGAGGACGAGAACGTCCTCTCCCATTATCAGGCGGGATTCAGGGCCAGTACCGCGACGGTTGACCAGGCGTTCAGGCTGCTCCTCCTCTATTGGAAGATAGTCGTGATAGGCAGAGGCAGTCTTTACCTCGCTTTTATTGACCTGAAGACTGCTTTCGACCTGGTCCCCCGGGTTCGGTTGTGGCAAGTCTTGGGTGAGATGGGCATCCCTCCGTTTATTCTCAACTTGCTGATTCGATTGCACGAGGGTAATTTTGCACAAGTGAGATGGGGGTCACAAGAGCAAAAAACTGACCGGATTCCAGTGAATTGGGGAGTACGCCAGGGCTGTGTTATGGCGCCCACCCTGTTCTCCTTATACGTGAACGGGGTGGTTAGTTTTCTTCAGGAGATTCCAGCTGATGCCTGGCAGGAGATAGGGTACCCACCCTCCTATTTGCAGATGATACGTTGTTGATCTCTAAGACCCCGGGAGGGTTACAAAAACTCCTGGACAGGTTTCAGCTCTTCTGCAATTCCAGGGGGCTGATTATCAATACCACTAAGACCAAATTGATGACATTCAACCCCTATAAGCCTTTTAGGCATAATTTTACCCTGGGCGGAACGCGTTTGGAGAGAGTTAGCACATTCGATTACCTGGTTATTCGACTCTCCGAAACAATGCAGTGGAAATCCCACATTAACAAGATGCTCCTGAATCATAAACGTGTGGCTGGGGCGATAGGCAGAGAACATCGCTCCTCACAGAGCAGACCTGTCGCACCGGCGCTCACGATTTATGACGCAAAAGCAGTAAGTTTGGCCCTTTACGGTGCCGAACTTTGGGGTTTCGACAACGTGGAAGAGATCTGTAGATCTGAATACAAGTTTCTAAGAGAATTGGTGACCCTCCCTCGAAATGTACCACTCAAGCCCCTGATGAGTGATATGGGTAGACGCTCTTATAGAGACATCGCTAGATTAAGACCTCTGCTTTTGGGGACGTTTGCTGCGGACTGCCGAACTCACTAAATATGCCGCTGCATTTACAGAGGTAATCAATCTAGACGGCAACCACAGGGTCAGTTGGATAAACAATGTTAAGAAACTAGTATTTTCCCTGGGCCTTAAGGATTCCTGGGAAGGCCAGAACCCACCTAGTAAGGATGATCTTAAAAGAGCATATTGTGCCTGGGTTGATACACAGGAACTCAGTAATCCCAAAGTAGGAAGGCTGACAGAAGATTTTTATCAGCATAAGCAACACATACTTCTGGAACCATATTTAGATTTTATTCAGAGACCAAGAGATAGGGCACTCTATATACAGTTTAGGGTTGGCTCCCTCCTGGTTCGCGAATTAACTGCTAAGTGGAGCCCCCCTCATCAAACAATTGCGGATTGCCCCTGCTGCGAGGCACCAAAAGAGAGTGTGGCCCACATCATGTTTGCATGCCCAGCATACACCCGAGCTAGATCCAGATGGCTAAAACCGATCTGTAGACAGCTGGGTACTTCCGATCATTGTGCTGCTCTGCGGATTCTGAAATCAGACCCAAGAACTCTTTTTGCCTGTGGCGTGGCAAAGTATCTTGGTTGCATTTGGCTTGTTAGGTCCAAATTCTTACGTAGGGAGGTTTGATATTACATTGTGGTCGTTTTGTTATATTTTATAAACGTCTTCAAATAGTTCAAATAAGATGAAATGCATTTTCATTCATTTAATTAGTTTTTTATACACTAACCATATTTTACTATTTATTGGAAGTACGAACGAACTCTCCATCTTGACCTTGGAATTAGCCCGTTATTGTTCATAATTCATTAACGAAACGAACAAATGCTAATATAACATATCTCGATGGAATGTATATACTTAGCTTTTATTAATGTTATTATGATAACTTGTATCTTTTATTGCTGGATTGTAAGAATGATGATGCTTTTATGATACTTGTTATCGAAATAAAGCTATTTGACTGACTGACTGACTGATTTATACAGAACATGCTTCTTCACAGAGCTTACCTCACCCCTAACCGACTAAACCGGATGTTCCCACACACACAACACCGCTGCCCCAGATGTCAATTGGAAGAAGCCTATCTGATACATATGTTATGGGCGTGTCCCCGCATACGTGGGTACTGGGATTCAATCAGACAACATACACTGACAGTCACACAAAGAGAAATAGGGAATACTGTAGAGGAATATATTTTGGGACTACACAAAAGATCGTCTAAACACAAAGTACAAACTAGATTCATGGATCT
This sequence comes from Calotriton arnoldi, assembly GCA_963921515.1. NCBI lineage: Eukaryota > Metazoa > Chordata > Amphibia > Caudata > Salamandridae > Calotriton > Calotriton arnoldi. The sequence continues at coordinate 1,061,816 of CAWUFW010006258.1, read as the reverse complement.
GGCTTTAATACTAGCTAGAAGGGCCATAACTATGCGCTGGAAGTCAATGAAACCGTACAAACAACGTAATCCGTGGGTCTACTGGAGCAAACTCCTGTCAGTAGAAGGGACTGAGAGAGAACGTGCCAAGTTGAGCACCAACAGAGGAAAGTATACAGAGTGAAAAACTGTGAAAAAGCTAAATAGGTTGGAATCAATACAACCTTCTGAACCAAATTCGATTCCTCCGTATCAACGGGATGCAGATGGCACCCGTCTCTTACGAGGAGTGGACCTCCCCTCGCCTGGTAACAACTCGGGACTAAGAGGCCCCGCTCTATCCGTCGGTACCTCTGGCTCGAACTGAGCTGGAATGACAACTTCCAGCTCAGTTCGAGCCAGAGGTACCGACGGATAGAGCGGGGCCTCTTAGTCCTGAGTTGTTACCAGGCGAGGTAAGGTCCACTCCTCGTAAGAGACAAGTGCCATCTGCATCCCGTTGATACGGAGGATTCGAATTTGGTTCAGAAGGTTGTATGATTCCAACCTATTTAGCTTTTTCACTGTTTTTCACTCTGTATACTTTCCTCTGTTGGTGCTCAACTTGGCACGTTCTCTCTCAGTCCCTTCTACTGACAGGATTTTGCTCCAGTAGACCCACGGATTACGTTGTTTGTATGGTAATTAGTGCTTGGGGAAATAATCCGTAGTTGGTCTATAAATATCCCTAGGACCCTTTCTTACATTTCAGTTTTACAAGTCAATGAAACCGCCCACGGAACATACTTGGCATAGGGAATTGGTCTTATGGGGCAGTGCCGAAAGCGCTGCAATACGGAGGGAGGAAGCCAGAGGCATACGCAAAATTCCAATAGCCCTGGAGTGGGACATTATGCTGGAAGCCCTTAAAAACCTTGATTTGGACTCTAATGCTAATAACCCTACCACACAATCGCAATAATGGAAAAGTTTAACAAGATATGTACATGTACCGTGAATCTGACCTGTCATGTAAAGTTATTGCACTCCGATTACTGATGATTTGATTACATGTTGATGGCTTCGAGCTGCGACAAAGCAATTACAGATTTGTGTTTCTCCAGGACTGACGGGAGGGGGGGGGATATGTTGGGTTACGTTGGCTACAGACTATGGTACATCAAGTTCCATTGTTGTTACACTGGTCCAGATACGGAACGAACCAATATAGACTGTTGCTTGTTACAACTACTGGATTGTTAACACGATAAATACCAAACGTAAAGCGGTATCATTCGCTAAACTACCCCGATCTGGGTAATTGTAACCGTACCATTTTTTTTTTCTTTTCTATCCTTTCTGTACTGCGACATGTGCCTACAAATTGTGCCTGTTTAAAGAAAACTTAATAAAATTTGTTTAAAAAAAAGTAGAGGAATTAGGATATGATGCGCTGTATTTTCTAATTTGAAAAATGTCTAAAACTGTTGCCATAAGATAATATTGTATTTTAACTCAATAGTAAGTTTTCCTCTGGACAAATCGATTATTCACAAAACACATGTTTGATATTTGAAGCAAAGTTAAGTGAGGATCCTGCTGAGGATGATAAACCAAAATTAACTGGGAATCCTTCAAAAGTTTAATGATTGCCAACTCAGATACTTCATTGATGAAATGTGAATGATGGACAAATAAGGTATATGTATCAAAATGAAGATTTGTCTCTAGCATTCTGGAGGAAATTGATTAATTATAACTAAAAACAAACTTCAGAAAAGTCTAGAGTAAATTGTAGCTAAGAATAAACTTTTTTTTTTTATATTGTCCTCATTCGCCTTAGGTTTAACCTCTAAGATCTCCCTCTATGAGCGCCTCGCCTCGGAAGATCATTTATACCTAAGGCATAAAATCCCATTATTTTTTCCTTAGATTTCCGCCCTGGCCTTCCAGACCGATTTGCAGAACACAATAGAGAAGTAGAGACCAGGAAAAGCCTTAATAATTTACAGATTGTTTCCATAGATTTTTATTCCTTTAACTCCAGCCATTTAAGTGCTGTGGTCTAAAATTCATTTCTCTTTCTCGCTGCTACTTTATCTAATTTCATGGTATATTTAATAGATTTTACCCAATGTGACACCATAGGTGGAAAGTTACTTATCCAATTTTTACAAATCTCCCTCTGGGCAAGGAGGATTAAATAGAAAATCATATTTTTATTTTATAATTAGTCAGACATTCATGTGCTAGCACCCCAAAGATTATAAGAGGCACGCTTACCTGGAATGCCATATCAAGAATGGTTGCCATACATCTACTCACGTCACCCCAGAATTTTTGACTGCATTTTGCACATCTCGGCATTCTTCTGTTACCCAACTTCAATAGTTTTAGAGGGGTCCAATATACCCTATGTACACAAAAGAGGTGGTTTCTCCTTAAATTGTCAGCATAGACTGTGGAGTAAAGAGTATTAAAAGATACTTTCCATAAATCTTCTGGCTGCATCCCCGGCAAGCAACTTTCCCACAGCTCATCTGGCAGTCTGAAGACACCGTCCGATAAATCCACTAGTAACCAATACCATCTAGAAACTTCCTTCATTCTTGTTGGCCCTCGGATTAGACGAGTCTCTAGATCGTTTGATGTACCTATATCCACCCAGTTTGTCTGGAATCAACTTTTGACTTGAAGATATTTAAACCTCGAGACTTTATTATTAGAAGCCTCCACAAGTTTGTCCCAGGAGACCAGCTCTCCCTCTTCAACTAAGTGTTCCCATCTCACCAGGCCTGCCTCATTTAAAGGGACTACCAGGATATCCTTAGTCCATTCAGGGGAACCTGGTGCATCCCATATGGGTGCTAACCTACTATAATAAGTGAGTTTAGTCTCTTTTCTAATCCAAGACCATAGTACAGCCATGCTCTGTAAGACCTTAAGATGCACCGTCTTGTAATATTTTGGGTCACCAAACTTATACATGTTGCCCTGCTCTCCTCCTCTTATGTCCAACAGCATGACTCTAAACATTCTGCCAATGTCTGAGCTATCTGGCTCCCATAATAGAATCTTTCCATCCTTCAAAGGAAAGTCCCAGGCATAATAATGCAAGTCTGGCAGGGATAGACCTCCTTTGTCTTTCTTCCTTCGTAATTTCTTCCAGGCAATCTCAGGGCCTTTTGAGGCCCAAATAAAACTACTGATCTTGCCCTGCATTTTTGCCAACCACTCATTATTAAAAGTTAGGGGTATTGTCTGAAATAGCAAGGTGAATTTAGGGAGGATGGACATTTTAACCAGATTTATTTTCCCTAAAATAGAGTAAGTGGGACCAACTCGTCATCAGGTTGTAAGCTTCCTTCATTACTTTAAAAAGGTTTACCTCCGGGAGTGCCTTAATATCCTGTGTAATTTTTATACCTAAATATCTCATTTCTTTCTTACATAAACCAGATTCCTTCTCCAAATTCCAGGCCATGACCTCTGTTTTAGCATTATTGACCGAGTAGTCTGTAATCAGTCCAAATTTCAGAGTTAGGCTATTAATTGAAGAACCCGCTGCATGCAAATCTGAGGTATATACCATGAGATCATCCGCATACAAGGCCACCTTCTTTTCCCAACCCTTGTATCTAAAAGGGGATATCGTTCCCTCATTCCTGATCTTTGCTGCCAGAGGTTCACTATCGAGGTTGAGTAATAGGGGAGATAGAGGACAGCCCTGCCTAGTCCCCCTCAAGATCTTAAAGGGTGCAGAAATATTCCCATTCACCAGGACTCTGGCACACGGTGTTCGGTATATCCTGGCTAATACCCTACAAAGATATTTGCCTAGATTATACAGCTTTAACATTGTCTGTAAATAAGCCCAATTTACCCGATCAAAAGCCTTTGTGGCATCTAGAGTAATAACTGCCTGGGGAACTTCATATGTAGTGGCCAAATCAATTGCACCTATCAGATTGAAAGTCAGCTCATGTATTCCTCTTCCTCAACCCTTCTGATCTTAATGCAGGAGGTCTCCCACCACTCCATTCAATCTCTCTGCCAAAATTTTAGCAAATATTTTTTAATTGCTATTTAACAGCGAAATGGGTCTATATGACTCACATATCCTTGGTGGCATCTCTGGTTTTAGGATTAGTATCACTATGGCCGCATTCCAAGATGCGGGCATTCCCGCACCGTTCTGAAAGATATCTACAAACAGCTTAGTCATAATCGGCAGTTGGACGTCTTCTAATAACATATATTTCTGTTGTTCTGTTGCTATACCTATCTTCCCCAGCCTAATTGTGGTATTGACTTCTATGGACGTTATACTACTATATATAGCAGTAATGCTGTCCTCACTAATTCTAGGTGGGCTATCCTGGTTCCGCCAGGCCTTAACCTCTTTCTCAATATTCACTAGCCCTTCCTGATATAAATCCTTAAAGTAATTCTGAAACGCTACCTCAATGTCCTTGTGTCTTGTGAGAAGTCTCCCTGAATGATACATGGTGTTTCTTACTTGCTCCGTCTTAGCTTTCCAGGCTAGCCGTTTCCCGCAGCTCTCTCATGCTCAAAATGCTAAATTTTGCTTGCCTCCCACCTCTTTCTTAGCCTATCTTCCACCACTTCTTCCAGTTCCGTTTTTAAATTTTGAAGAGAAGCTTGTAGACTAGCTTTCTTACTATCATCTACAACACGAACCATCTCCCATTTCCGGGCCTGAATTAGAGTTTCCAACTTCCCCACCTCTGCCATATACTTTTTCCTTTTATATGCTAGCATACTAGTTATTTTCCCCCTTAAAAGGGCCTTGTATGCATCCCAGACTACTCCCACCGGGGCGCTATCCAAGTTGATATTAAAGAATTCCTCAGTCTCTACCCTAAGCACTGTCATAGCTGCCTCATCCTGTAGCAAGATGCGGTCCATAGTTCACATTCTTTGACCTAATCTAGTGGACAGAGACAAAACTAGTGAGACTGCAGAAAGGTCTGATAAGTAGGCCCCTCCATGTGTGATATCTTGCACAAGCTCTTTTAATTCCTAATCGACCAAAAGAAATCTATTCTGGACTGATGTCCATATTTTTTGTTGTCATAGGTGAACAACTTTCTAACCCCCATCTTCTCTCTCCATATATCACATAATCCAAGCTGTTTCATGTCTCCTGAGGCTTGAGCCGGGAGAGACCATAGTGGGGGTAATCCATTTGTTCTGTTTTAAGTCATTTTAAACTGATACCTGCGCTACTAGCTTGACGCTGTTTTTTAAAACTTGAATTTGCGTGTTTGCACATTATCTGATTGCCTCACTCTTGGGGTCCGCATAGGCAGTGCGAGACCGCCATTTTGGGAAGAGGCAGGGTTAGCGGGCTAGTCGCTCTCCCACCTCTCTACTTAAGGAGAGGCTGGCGCGAGCGCACGACCGATGTCCTCCTGAGGCTTGAGCCGGGAGAGACCAACGTGGGGGTAATCCATTTGTTCTGTTTTAAGTCATTTTAAACTGATACCTGCGCTACTAGCTTGACGCTGTTTTTTAAAACTTGAATTTGCGTGTTTGCACATTATCCGATTGCCTCACTCCCGGGGTCCGCATAGGCAGTGCGAGACTGCCATTTTGGGAGGAGGCAGGGTTAGCGGGCTAGTCGTTCTCCCACCTCTCTACTTAAGGAGAGGCTGGCGCGAGCACGCAGCGGACGCGTGCAGCGGGCGCGCCGCTGGCACGCCGAAGGCGCGCCTAAGGCAAGCCCGTCTGCGCCTGTCCGCGCCCGGCCCGCGCACAGCGCCAGCCCCCCTGCCCGTTTGGATGCAGGGCACCCCAGGCTTCAATCCTACTCTAGCAGCATGCTGCATAGCCTAAATGATATTAAGAGTTACCCTAATTGTATATGTGTCCAACCCGGTATCGAGCTCCCACATGGTGACATAATCTGCCCTGGCTGTAACACTAAACTACCGGATTTTATGATCCAGCAGTCTAAAGATACACATAACATGCATAGAGCCCAGAAAAGACACACAGGTAAAAAAGTTTGTAAGTGTGTCCTTCTTAATGCAAGATCCTTAGTTAAACATAGTATAGACTGTGCCTCCTAATTGAGGAAGAGGAAATCAGCATTGCCTTTATCACTGAGTCATGGACGGATGATGCATCAGGTCCAGACTTGGTCAAAGCCACACCACCGGGTTACCTCTGCCATACCTTAAATAGGCCTCTTAAGAAAGGAGGTGGCTTAGCAGTGATATACCGAAACTCACTAAACGCATCTTTCAACTGCGCATCTAACACTGAATGCGAAGCGTTGGATTCTTGCTTTTATCTTTCACACCACCACACCTTTAAAGGCAACCTCATTTACAGGCCACCTGGCCCCAGAAACCGGTTTATAACTCAAGCTGGTAGTATGTTGGAGAATGAGTTAAGTGCTTGCGCATACACGATATTAGGGGACTTTAACTTCCATTTGGAAGTTCACACGGATCCAGATACTTCTAGCTTGCTTGATCTGATGAATAGTGCGGACCTAAAGCAAATGGTCCTTGGCGCCACGCACAAGGCAGGTCATACATTGGATGGCATTTTCTCTAACAACACGCAGCTGGCATTCACTGACCTTCTCCCAGTGGTTTGGTCAGACCACAAGGCTGTATTGTTTGAAGTGCTTCTGCCTGACTGATGCATCAAGAAATCAGCAAATAAACAATTGATCAGCAGAGCCTGGAATAAGGTAAACGCTGATGAATTACAGGAATTGTTAACCTCTACTTCGTTTGCCCTACCCTGTGATCTAGATGATGCCACTTCCGCCTATATTAACTGGCTGGAAGCAGCAGGCAACAAGCTAGCTCCTAAAAAATTCCTCCGCCCCAATAGGGCACGACCCTCCGCGCCGTGGTACACCCAAGAGCTTAGAGATAAAAAACTAGCCTGCAAGCATATTGAAAGAACTTGGAGAAGGGAGTACAATGAGACAGACAAAAATAAATACAAACTATGCCTAACTCAATATAAGCAGTTGCTTCAAAAAACAAAACAAGAGTTTTTCACAAATAAAATTAATTTGGCAAAAAATTCTACTAGGGAACTTTTTCAAACGGTCACCGTCTTAGCGCACCCAACCCCCCCTCCTATTACGGCCAGCCAAGAACTGTGTGACAAGATAGCAAAATTTTTCTTCGATAAAGTTGAGGTGATCTTTTCCACTATTACTGGCTCAACAACGAAGACACCCCTGACCGACACAGTTGACCCTAAGCCGCTACAAAGCTCCTTGCCACAGTTTGATAAATTTGCTCCAGTTACGGTCACAGATACTTTTAAGCTTCTTATGACAACAAAATCAGGCTCACCATCTGATCCATGCCCCCTCGCTATACTAAAACTAGCACCCGAGCCAATCACACTAACGCTGACGTCCATCATCAATGCTATGTTTGCCGAAGGGTATTTCCCCAAAACATGGAAAAGTGCATCCATACTACCCCTGCTGAAAAAACTAAGTCTGGATCCTAAAGACTCCAATAATTTTAGACCTATCTCCAGACTCCCTCTCCCTGCAAAAATCACAGAAAAAATTATGAATACACAACTCAGTCTATTCTTGGAAGAAGCCCAGGTGCTAGATCCTACCCAGTATGGCTTTCGAGGGGGGCATAGTACGGAGTCCGCGCTTTTAAGTCCACTGAAGAAATCAGGACTATACTGGACCAGGGAGAAAAAGCTGCAATGATTATGCTAGACCTCTCCGCGGCATTTGATACGGTCCATCATGTCTTATTGATGGACCGGCTGCAAGAGATTGGAGTCAAGGGCACTGCCTAGAAGTTACTCAAATCCTTCCTATCTAGTAGAGTACAGACTGTTTCCCTTGGAGATTTCACTGCAAAACCTTTTTTATTGCCCTGTGGAGTCCCGCAGGGGTCGTCCATGAGTCCGACACTTTTTAACATTTATGTATCACAGCTGGCTCCCCTAATTGAATCCTTTGGTTTTAAATTGACCTCATATGCAGATGACACCCAAATTGTAGTGTCACTGCTACCGGATGGGGTACAGGAAATGGCGTCCCATCCAGCGGATTATCTAAAATCACATTAAAATCACCAGCTAGAATGACAGGATCAGGGAATTTAATAACTTTGTCAACATTTTTCTAAATGGCACTCCGTCATCAATGTTCGGGCTGTAGTAGTTTTGATGATGAATCTTCAGTTTCTCGATGACCCATCTGCCCGCTCTATCTCCTATACTGTCCTCTATAGTAATATTTGGTTTTCTTTTTATCAATATAGCCACCCCCTTTATATTAGAATGGTGACTAGTGCAAACAACATTCTGGACCCATCTCCTAGTGCCGAACAATTCTAGAGATTCACCTTCAGTTAAATGAGTTTCTTGTAAAATAATATGTGCTGAAGCGACCTTTAGGAACTGCAAGATCCTTTCCCTCCTTCCTTGCACCCTTAGGCCTTTGACATTCCAGGATAATATTTCTACTTGGACACTCCGCTCATCAACCATTCTCTACTCGTTAGGAAAACTGAATTAGGATCTTCTGTCAATGCTCTAGAGGGATTTCTAGTTGATGAGGACATTTTTGTTGGTTTTTCCATAATGGTCCCCACCCAGTGACCCTACCTCTAATACTACCTACAACTCTCCCCCGGGAGAACCCTCCTTTCTTTCTCATGGCCTAAGACCTATGGGGCCACTGAGTCGAGGCTAGACCTAAAAAGAAAAAAAGTGTGAAGTAATTTGATTATACCACCAGGGACGTAGATCTATCATCTACATCCATAATACAAGAAAGAAGAGTGCAGCACAGGAGAAAAGTCTAGAGTTTCTGAACTATACCAAGAGAGACTGAACCCCGAGGAGGTGTACCCGCCTTGTTTTTCTTTCAGGCTCGGCTGACATCGACTTCTGAGATATTCTTTAAAATTTGGCCACTTCCTCATATCTTCTGAAATTATGCATCTTGTTCTTATACATCACTCTCAGCGAGACAGGGAATCTTAGCTGTGCTATAGCTCCTAGTTTTTTCAATGGTTCCAACCTTTTCCCTAGTTCCCATTGTTTATTTGCGGTAATCTGAGATATATCTGATCTAATCACAAAACTTAGCCCATCCACCCTAAGAGATTTCAATTTCAGAGCTTTCGATAAAATCTCTTCCTTCATACTATAGGTATGGAAATTAACTAAGATCTTCCTGGGCTTCGTTCTATTAGGATTTAGCCTATAGGGATCTCTATGTATCCTCTGAATATCATTGATAATATCTTGCTCCGGAAATTCAGCTTGAGTCCCTATCTTAATCAATCTTGCAACAAAGGTTTTCAGATTATCACCTTCTGCCCCTTCCGGAATTTTCAGAAGATGCAGGTTATTTCTTCTCTGATTATTCTCCAGGGACTCCAACTTTTCTTGCATACCATCTCCGGTTTCTTCCAAAAGTCTGATGCCTTCCTTATTTACAGCAACTTGAAGTGTTAACTCCTTAACTGAGTTTTCCAACTCCTTGGTCCTGTCCGCTAGATCATCAAACTTCTTTTCCAAATTATCGCAGACCGTCTGTATATCCTTCTGATTTGACTCTGAAGTCTCAAATCTACTCCTGATTTCTTGTAGTTGGAGGGTCTATGGACTGCTCCATTGTAAGAGATTAGATTAGTGGTTGAAGGGGTAAGTACCCACATCAAGTGATAACCAAAACCCTTAGTGGGGTGAACAGCTAAAGTCACTAAATAAACCTGACCATATCCCCTGGAAGGTATGGCACATAGCAGATAGGCTTAACTTGGAGGCGATTTGTTAAGTATTTATGCAGCACTAAAACAGTAATAAAGTCAAAATGCAAACCAATAAAAACCCCAAAACAAATTTTGAAAAATAGAGTAAAATGTAATAAACAAAATGACACCAACATGACAAACATCCAGTAAGGGGAACTGGAGATATGAATTTTTAAAGTTTTAAATAACAATAGCACCAAGAAGTACAAAGTGCCAAGATAGTCAATGGTTGCGATAGAATAGGACCTAGGTGCAATTTGATGCTGACTGCGATGGAACACGTCGGATCCACTAACCAGGTTTGTCCTGGTCAAAGATTTAATCTCCTGACTTTAGACCTTTAAATCCCAATCCACCACAGGATTACACTTCTAAAGCCCCCAAGGACCTCAGGAGATGCAATTCGAGACTCACAGTGTTGTTGGCAGAGATCAACCGGAGGGTCCAGTCCAGGTCCACTTGCCACTGGTCAGCTGGGCAGTTGCAGGAAACAGCCTCTTATAGCTTATTGTGCCCCTGCAGCTAGAACAGGAGGTCAGCCTTTTGATCCCTTGTGTCCACTTCTTCGTCTAGGTACAAGAGAGAGAGCAGGTCCAGCCCTTCAGGGCTCTTCCCAGGTTGCAGAAAGCAGGTTCAGTCCTCTTCTGATCTTCCTCAGGTCCAGGAGTGTTCTGAGGTGGGTGCCTAGACGTGCTAGATTTATGCCTGACAATCGTTAGTGGGTGGGAATGACCCCTGGGAATGCCGTAACCAATGGGGTAGAGGTTCCTGGGGCTAACCCTACCCACATTGGGCATTTTCAAATTGTCTGAAGTCTTCGGCCACATTCAACTCCGGCTCTGCTGACTGGGGGTAGGTGGGGGCGTGTACTGTGGTAATCCTAGTGTCTTCCGCATCTAATACTAAAATCCAGTTTTAGGTAGTCCATGTATCTCCAAAAAACCCAGAGACATAAGTCTGGTATAACACAGCTGAACTTTCTGCAATTATATAGTGGATAGCACAAATTGTTTTGACAGTCTGTGTCCCTCTTTTGAAGTGCACCCCAAATGTAATATGTAAACCCAGCAGACCTGTAAAACGGGCTGTGACACTGTAATGTTAAAAGGGGCCTGTTGTGATTGGGTCTTGACTGTCTGAGGAAACAACCGAAGGACACTGCCCAAGTGTATGCTGACATTTGCCTGTGACAGGGGCGGGCTCTTTGAAGTGCGTCCCAAGTGTCATATGAAAAGCTCCAGCAGACCTGTCAAGCACGGTGTGACATTCAAGCAGGACTTGACACAATGCCAAAAAGGATCTTCTCACCCTCCCCTGCATATTCTGTCAGGTCCAGATGAGTCATCTCTCCCCATTCAGGTCAGCGTATTTGCTCCTGGCAGCAAGTTCACTCCTCATTCACAACTATTAAAATGCTAATTACTGGCTGGCAGAAGGGAGAGAGAGCAAAATGCAGATTTAGTTTCAGGGACTTCATGCAGGACTAAGGTGACTTTATAAAAGTCATCTGTCTAAAATGTTTATTACAAATCCGACTTCACCAGTGAATTGGTCTTGTAATAAATATTTCGGAAAGTCAAAAAATTGAATTTGTAGTTGTTCCTCAGACGGAGACAACATTTATTAAACTTAATATTTTATCCTAGTGTTTTTCTTTGGAACAGCCAACCCTGCTACAAAAAACAGCTGATGACTCCTCACCAATTGAATATTCCCCAGGTGTCAGACTAAATCAGGAAACTTTTCAGTAGTACCTCTGCTTGCCGGTAGGTGGCACCATACAGCTACGAACTAACGCCGCTCCGTTCCAGAAATGACGCACGGGCCTATATAGGTGCCACTCCAATTCTTTGACAAAAAGTTCCTTTCTTTACGCACCACCAGATGCAGATCCACACGTCTTCTTTTAGATCCTTTTTCTCAAAATGTTAACAGTTTGCAAGGGAAATGTCACCTCCCAAAGCAGTAAGTTGTATCTGTGGTGCCTGGGTTCCAATCATGTTTCCAAGACCTGCAGAGACTGCGTGTCGATGAACCCGAAGGTGATACAGGACCGTGAAACGAAACTCTTTGTCCTGACCAGTCAAAATCCAAGGGTCAGATTGGTCACATTCCCGGTCCAGGAGTCAGTCGAGTCAATCCCGAGGCCGATCAGCATCGCACTCCAAATCTTCAAGTAAGTTGGAAAAAAAACATAAAATGCAAAGTGGGCTCTGCCCCTTCCCAGCGCACTCGTACTCCGGAGAAGGTACAAGGCTGTCACCATGCTTCTCTATCTTGCTTCCGAAGTCAGTTGAAGTTGAAGCCCATACCCCAACTTGTCCCGGCACAGACCAAGTTTCTGGGGCAACTGCGACACAGAGGCAGATCATGGAGTTCCTCAAGGCCATGCTCTGACTCTTCGAATCTCCTTGGGCCCCAAAGAGCCGGGAGGCCCTCCATCTGGTGATACCCCTGGCGAGTTCGGCCTCGGCGCCAGTTGAACCATATGAACCTATCACTGGGCTTATGCTGGCTCCCTCACCGACTCTGGGTCCACGATTCATGCAGGTTCCCAGAGCGTCGACACTGATGCCAGAATCCCTATGATAGAGGACGAAGAGCCTATTGTACTTTCTGACTCTGGGTCAGCACCACTTTGACCTCGACCAAGGCAGAGACCGGTTTCCACAGAACCGCATTCTTCTGTCTTTGAGCCGCTTGCTCTCCAGCCTCCGCAAGGCAACTCCCATACGCTACATTTATTGTTTGGGGCAGATTCCGACAATTATTATGATGAGGGAGACAAAATTGGTCAATCCTACTACAAAGACAACCATTATGATCTCCAAGATGCCAGCAGCCTTGACACCTCTCCTGATACTGGTCTTATTTCACTCCCAAGTCCTGCCACTGAAGAAAGGGCATCTTTTGCAATGGTCATGCGGAGGGTGGCCGAAGTCTCCGACCTTCAAGTTCCCATCTTAAAGGTCAAAATGAATTCCTGCCTGAAGTACTCCAGCCAGGGCAAACCAGTACTGAGCCCCTTCTTCCTTTTAATGAGGCACTCACTGAAACTCTGGCACCCATACTGACTCCACTTCTGGCTCCACGACCCATGCCTGTTCACAGAACTTCAACACCGACTCTCTCGACGCCGGCGAGAAGGTGCCCATTGTGCTCTCCAAATCTGATTTGGCGCTGCAACAGTCTCAACTGAGGCCGCTCTTGGCTTCTGCCAAACCACAAATTTTTTCAGGCGATGTCCAGTCGTCTATTATGGACATGCCCTTCGACGGAACTCGCCTTTTTGAGGACAATGCAGATTCTGCACTGGAGCACTTTAAAGAGACAAGGGCCACAGCGCATTCCTTGGGCTTATCTGCTGTGCCATGCCAACCTCATCAGTCACTTGCAGTGGTAGAGGACGCCCCCTATAGATAGCCACTTCTGCCACAGCAAGGTCCCTAACTTTTTCCTGGCTGCTTCAGTGGCACCCATTCTCCTCACAGACAAGGATAGCGCGCTAGTCAACATTACGCCCCACAGCTCTACCTGCAAAACCTCTTTACCGTGCCCTTGGTAGATCACAGCCACCCAGTTGGTCAGCAGAATCCGGTGTTTATTTTTTTACCAGGTTGGTAGCCCATCACGTCAGACACTTGGTTTCTGCAATTTGTTCAGAAGGAGTACGTCCTACAGTTCTTGGACGCTCCTTCCACCCACCCCGAAATGACTGAGGACCATCTGTCTGTTTTACGACAGCAAGTGCAAGCCTCACCGGCAAAAAGGGCTGTAGAGAAGGTTCATGCAGCGGAAGGGGACCATTGTTGCTACTCCTGCTACTTCCTGGTGCCATAGAAGGACCAAGGCCTTTGTCCTATTTCAGACCTGCACTCACTCAAGGTATTCCTCCAGAAGGGCAAATTCAAAATACTCTCAGTAGCCCAACTTTTGTCTGCCCTCAACCCTGGATACTGGATGGTAGCATGAGACCCGCAAGACACTTATTTTCACATCCCTATTATGCAGGCCCACAGACGTTATCAGCCGTTCATGGTGGGGCAGGAGCATTATTAGTTTACTGTGCTCCTGCGTGATCTCACCAGCACAACGTGAGTGTTCACAAGAGTGATGGAGGTGGTTGCAGCACTTCTTCAGAGGTCTGGGGCTCCAGTCTTCCCATACCTGATGACTGGTTGCCGAAGGCAGCATATGCCAGCTTTTCTGTGAGATCTAAAGTCTCAGTGGGCCCAACATCAAGGGGACTTTTCCGACCATGTCCTAATTTCGAAAGAGACTGCTATGTATCTGCAGTGGTGGCTGCTGGACCGTGGGTCAGCAGCAGATCCTGAACCGCAATTGGGTCAGCAGCAGCCCTTCTACCCTACTACCCCACCCAGAGCTGACTGTGGTGACCGATGCATCGCTGCTCAGTTGGGGTGGCCACCTGGGAGAGGTGGAGATTCTAGGCCTCTGGTCTCTGGAGTAGGCCTGCTTCCACATCACCTTCTGGAGCTGAGGGCCATCTACTTGGCGCTGAAAGCCTTCCTGCCATCCATCAAGGGAAGGCTTGTGTATGTGCCCACAAACAACACCACCACCATGTGGTACTGCAACAAACAGGTCGTGGTGGGGTCATGGACCCTGTGCCAGGAGGCGTTGCACCTCATGGATCATAAGTGGCAGTTAGAACCGGAGTTGGTACAAGGTCTCTTCCAAGCTTAACAAAAACCTTGGCTCCATCTTTTTGCCACCTCCAAGAACACAGAATGTCAGCAGTACTGTGCGTTGTACTTTAAAAGGCGTTGCTCTCTAGGTGATGCATTCTACCTAGAGTGGAATTCAAAATTCTGAACGCTTTACCGCTGATACCTCTCCTGCCCCGAGTTCTGAAGATGATCAGGACTTTGATCATGCTGCCATGAGGATTTGGTGTCGCAGCAATGGAGCAGGGTCTTGCACCTATCTTCATGCTTCATGCTTGGAAACTGAGCGCTGACAGCTGAATACCTTTGACCTTCCTCTGGAGGTGGTTGATGTTATCTTGGCAGCTAGGTGTCCCTCAAGGAAAACTGTATACGCCTGTCGTTGGGACAAATTTGTGGTTTGATGTGGCACATGACAGATGGACCCTTTCTAGGCCAGACTATCCAACATTTTGTTGTTTGCTCTGTTCCTTGCCAGGCATATCTTTGCTTTGGGCACAGTTAGAGGGTATCTTTCGGCTCTTTCGGCCTATTTACGGCTGCTAGACCAGGCCTTGTTGTTTAAATCACCTGTTGTGATGCATTTTTAAAAGGGTTACAACATTTGTTTCCTACCTCTCCCTTTGCTATGCCATGTCACAGTGGGACCTTAACTTGGTTATCACATATTTGACATGTACTTCCTTTGAGCCGCTTCATGGCTTCTCACCTTTAAGGCTTCTCACCCTTATGACAGTGTTTCTTGTCACCATAAAATTGGGGTGGCAGGTGAGCGAGCCTTAGACTCATTGTGTCAATCTGCCATAACCACCACCTTCCCAGACAGGCTGGTTTTCCGGATACAGGTCTCTTTTTTCCTTAAACTTGTGCCGGCTAAAGCTGCTACCACTGCGTTGGCATGGGAAGTTCCAGGAAATTTCCGAGGCAGCTACTTGGTCGCCCCTCCACACGTTTAAGAAGCATTACTGTCTGGACAGCTAGGCTCTCCGAGAGGGGCATTTTGCTTGCTCGATCTTACAGGACTTTTTTGGTTGAGTTCATCCACAGACCCACCTCCAAATAGGTACTGCTTTGGTATCTATTTAAAAGGTGAGCAATCTGTGGTTGGAAGTTCCTTTCAGAAGAACATGTTACTTACCCTCAATAATGCTCTTTCAGGTAGAGACTCTTATCTAACCATAGATTTCTCCCCAACCCTCTCATCCTCTCCATTCTGTGAGTTGAATTCTATCCATTAAAAAAGATCCCAAGTCTAGGAATCTGCATGCTGGTCATGATCAACTTGCTGTTGGGACTCTATGTCGGAGGGCATGGACAACTTTTAAAGCAATTGATGTCAGCACACTGGACGGGCAGAGTCGGTCGCGACACCACTGCACGTCTCGTGACTCCGGAGTTGTTTGACTCCCTGTACCTTCTGATTTTGGTCCCCACAGAAGAGGAACCTGCTTGTTGATGACGTACTGACTGCGGATGGTGTAATTAGAAAGGGATGGTGAATGGACTCTACTATATAGATATGTACCACCCTTTTTTCGAGTAGTTAGTAGTTGTTTTAGGTCCTGAAGAAATAACACAATCATTTTTGAGAATATAGGGCATGAAACATGTCGACCGTCAATTGCACTTAAATTCTTGACGAGACTATTAGCGTCTACGTATTCGATTATTACCTTTCTTTAATCATGACTTGGAACCCACTAATTAAAGTTAGTTCAGCGGGCTTCCATAGTTATTTTTAATCCACACAATTCCTACACTCTACTCACCTGTTATATATACCACACGTCCCACACACACCCACTTCATCTACAGCTAAGACTATGGTCTGCAAAAGATCTCCGGCAAAGAGTCCCCCTGCGGGGCCCGTTGGGCATTGCAGCGCCGGCCCAACGAGGAGCTGCCCTATGATGAAGCATGACACATTTCGGGGGGTGTGAGGGCCCTTGCTCCTTACAGGAGCCACTTCCCCTTTTTCTTTCTTACTAGTAGGAACAGCATACCTCTTTATTCATAACATATATATGACCTACATGTCATTTACTGGGCGAAACAGCAGCAGTGCTGAGTCCCACGACTCCACCTACCAGCTCACAGGAGTGCTACTGAAAAGTATCTGGATCCAGTGTGACACCTAGAAATAGTCAAAAGATGAGGAATCTGTGGTTAGACAGTCCCTACAAGAAAGATTGTCATTGAAGGTAAGTAGCTTGTCTTTTGAGGGGATTGTCTCTGTAAGGTCCTTTTTAACATTACAATTTTACATGTCCTACTTGTAAATACCATGCACCCTGCCCTTTTGGCATTAACGCCTATTTAGGTATGACATACATATTTAAAAGGAAGGATTTGGCCTGTCATAAGGGGTTATTTGACATGTTGAATTTGCGGTTAAAAAGTACACAATCAGGCTACTGGTGGGTCTGGAGACATGCTTTACCATGCGAAATGCACTGGACGGCACAATGAATACTGCAGTCCACTAGTGGCATTTCATCTACCAGCCCTGGGTACATTTGGTATCATATACTAGGGGCTTTTAGGAAAATCAAATAAACCAATCAGGTGTATATCAATTTCATCATGTTGAAAGGAGGAACACTGTACAACTGGTTAGCAGGGGTAAAGTGTGCACCGCTCTATAGCCTCCAAAAACATGGTTCAGCGAAAAGTCAAAAAGATCGGGGTGACCCCGCAGAAAAGGCAAATTTCTAACACCCATATTTTATCAGTTACTGTGAAAGTGTTTGCAGTATCAGTGTCGTACTTGAAAGTCATGTTAAACATTCATTGAGACAGCAAAAAAAGATAGTGGAACTCTCTAACTATTTAAATAGAAGGAGGGAATCTAGTTGAAAATGATAAAGTATTTTATTACCAACAAGCAGAGTGATAAAATAATTGAACAGCACAAGTACTGTAACTATCATAATGTTATGGGGCATACTATAGTATCTTGGTTCTTTATTTTGTATCATACGCATGTACTTGAATGTTCATGTGGGTTGCAAGGTTGAGAGAGAGTTGAGTGCAAGTCCGCAGTTTCTGAATCTTTCATATTCACACCTCAAACGAGATTCATGTTATTCTTGCTCCGTAAATCTAGACATTAACTTGGTAGATTTTCCCCTGACACACCATCCAACACACTCTGGTGTAGTATGTTGTTATTTAAGAAACATAATGTGTTGTAGAAACATGCATGTAAGAGACATAGGGTAAAATTTTAAGCGTGCGTACCCCTTAAATTTTTGGCACTCGTCCAGTGGGTTGGAGCCCTTGGCTTGGCATAACATACTTAAAAAGGAAATATAATTTCCTTCTCTTGGTATTGTTTCCGCTACAGCAGTTCAAACTAAATATGACTGACAGGCATTGAGGCGTTTGCCCTTTATCAAGCACATTCAGGGAACCTCGTCTCATCCTCGTCTCCAGTTTGATGATGTAAACTCACACAGCTGTAGGTTTTTGTATATCTTTGAGTTTTTTCCATAGCATAACACCTCAGCCACCACACAGCAGTTGAACCATCAGCCGTCCAGCACTCCACTCTCTCCCCACATTCTGAAGCCACTCAAACTTCCAATCCACATGAACATTGCAGTGCATGAGTATGATAAAAGATAAAGATACAAACTACTACACACTCCTGTGCTAAGCTATGTGCTGCTTTCACTGTGCTAACAAATTCTGAATTAATGTCAATCGACAGAGGAAGTTTGTTCATTAAATTTTAACTGCCAAAACTCCTTGTAAACATGTGTATTAACGTGGAATTTGTGTAGCACAAACCTAGCCGAAAGTCAGTGGAGTGCTGCAGTGCACTGGTTCTAAACCTTTTGACATCTGTGGATCACCATTGAATGACATTTGGAAGACAGGGGTCCCCACCAAACTAATTTCTACGATTTGAACCTCAAAACAATATGTAAACAAAATGCAGAGGCAAGTATACATCCAACAAATACAAACTGCATGAAATATGTTATTTAATTCACAAGCAAACAAATATACAAAAAGCCAAATTTTAATGGAAACATTAGTGCTTTCCAAAATGTTTTTTTTCTAAAGGTTGAAGTGATATGCCATACTCTAGCACATTGCGATGTCTTTTTTGCTTCTAATGCGTGCTGTTTTATAGTCGGCACTTATGAATGCTGCAATTAAGGCCATCACTCATCCATGTTAGATTTTGTTTGCTGTACTTTCCCTGCTCCAAACAATCAAGCGAAGGATACCAACTTAATTTTTTTAGCCTCCAATTTGAAGCCCCTCACGTTTACAGTGCATTTTATTTCAATTAAAAAAAATCTTTTTTTAATATATATACTTAGTAAATCAACTAATATTAAAATTTTTAAACAGTCATGGACCCCTCAGTACCCGACACGGGCCCCCGGGGGTCAACAGCAAGGTTAAGATCTGCTGCTGTAGAGTGTGAAAGGTGAAGATGAAGCTAACAAGTGATTTGAGGGTTATCAGGGTTTTGATGGTTGAAGTGGACACTTTGTGGTCATGTGAAGTTCTTTAAAACAATGTGTGTTGATCTCTTTCCTAAGTTGGGGCATACAAGGATGCATCAATGGAGAGGGCATGTTGCCATGTTTTTCCTGTCTAATGGTTTCCTTGCTGGGAATGTTCCAACAGCCACCGGAAGTAGTGATCCTATCATCCACATAGGTCTGGTACCAGTCATGAGGGCTTTGTAGATGGTAAAGCGGGTGCTGGCATGAAAGGAAGCCATTGTAGTTCCATCAGGATGGGAGTGATGTTGTTGCATTTCTTCAGGTCCATGCAGAGGTGTGCTGCAGCATCTCTCTTATCCCTCCCTCTCACTTTCTCAGGTGTACTGAGATAAATGTATTCTGCTGCTATTCATAATCATAGAACTCCCCAGGTTCTCTGATAAAGTTTTTTATATGAAAGGTAGTATTATGATAGTGCAACCAATTTAGTACAGTTGTGTTGTTCTTCTAAAGGGCAATCTCGCCTCTTATAACTCAGTGGTTTTTAACTCTTAATAATTTAGCTAAAGTGGTTTCTTTAGGTTAATGATTTTATTTAGGCATTAATAAGTAATGAATTAGAGCATGGTGTGAACATTGGTGCAGGTTAGGAAAAAGTTGAACCGAGCAATAACAAGAATTGCACTTTATCAGATAAAGATGTTTAGAGATGAAATGGAGCTGCCTGAACTACTCATAACTGGAGTGTCTTGGCATCTAGTTCACCCTTGAAGTTTGCAGTACTTGTGATGGAGAAACACAAAGATTGAAGTGTAAAGACAACAATTTTGGAGGAAATGTTCTTGACTTTTATTCCCAACCATATTCAACGAAGTGAGTGATAATTTAAGAAACAGTGGCCCCAAAACGGGTTATGGAGTGGTTCTCCCCTGAGTTTGTCAGCGTTATAATAGGTGATGGTTCAAAGTCAAATCAAGCTGAAAAGTTTGGCATATGGTTCTCTTGGAGTTTGTTTGGTGAATTGTTTTAACATTGTAAAAGCCTTTGCAAAACTAAATGAACTCTTCAAGTTTTATTGGCAGTGAGCAGAGGTTCTAGTGGATTGAGTCTTGGATGCTTAGTAACCTATCGCATTAACAGTTTATCTTGTGCCCAGCTCTCAGGCCACTGCAAGCCCACCTTAGCTGTTTGAATGGTAAGTTTGAATGATCCTTGCGATTATGTTGATTGTAAGTTTGTCTACCTAGGCTAAATGGCACTTTATAGGCCTCTTTTCTTTCTTGAGTATACGTCTACATTGGTTGCTCTCCGGGATAGTTGGACACAACTCCAAATGAAGCCATAGGCAGCCACATAACGTTGTCTTGCCCTAGAATTGGCCCTGTGGTTGACGCATCCTATTGTACAGGTGCACATTTTTTGGGGTACGATGTAATAGGTTTTGAACTAAGCAGCGTTAATTGAGAGTCTGTGGAGGTTAATTCTTTAATTATGTAACTGTTCCCTTTTTGTCACATAGCACCACTTTGTGCCACGTAGTGTATGAAAAAAAAAAATAGTGCAATGTATATTTTAGATTGCATGTCACGATATACAATGCAGAAATTTCTCTTTCAGCATTTCTGTTTCGAAAACATTCTAGTAATGTTAAACTTATGTCAAACGCTCAGAGAAATGGAGGTGCCAAAACGTAGGTGTAGCAACTACATTTGAGTCTTCACCATTTTCCTCTCAAGTTCAGTTGCTAAGTTTCATGGACAGTAAATACGTGCAGCAGAATCAGCCTGATTCACTGCTTCAGCATAGTAGTAGCACAGTTAGCTAAGAGCAATTAAAAAAAACTGAGTTGCAGTGAACCTTAGCTAATTGACCCTGGGCAAAATGATGCTCCTTGCATGCCCATAGCCATAATCCATCAACAAAGAAAAAGAATTGCTATCATTCTTACAGCAACTAGGCTTTAGTCAAATTAATAGGCCAAACAAGCTGCCAGAAGCAAACCTTGAGCTATAGAAATAGAATGACAAATGAAGCAGTCTACTCATCGTACGGCAAATAAGAGATTATCACACTAGCAGTTCACCCCTGAAACACATATATGATTACTAGAAATCATACATAATTATTACGCTTGTGCCTGATCCATACCATAGCACTAGCGCGTCACCATCGTAGAGCCTAATTTTAGGGCACTGCAACCACCTGTCACATGTAAGAAGCCACAAGACCTGACCTTGCACAGAGCCTGTCAGACAGATTTCTTGCATCCACTATGCATCAACGGTTATGAACATGACGCCACACACCAACCATGAAGAAATGGTGGAACTATTAAACATACATTTCTGCCTTCCCCACTCAATTCAGATAAAATGCATACATTAAATAAAAATTCCCCAGGTTTTTGCTATGCTATTTTATTTCAAATCTGCAATAAAAGTAAACAGAAACAAACCTCTTGTGTGGAAACATCCATAAGCTTAGGATCCTTCAATAGAGGAACCAAGAAAAATACATATTTTTGTGTTTTCCTGGTCTGAGGCTAGAAGCATTGCTTGAGAAAATTGACCGGTTTCATTCATATTATTCTAAATGTGTATATATATTCATATCTAGAACGTTGAATGTGCCTCAGTCACCAGCAGTTTTCTAGGTGAACTGGCCTGGTAACTTTCCCTAAAAAGGTTTTCACTACTCTCTTTGCGGTGCCGAGTGTGATCCCGCACTCTAAACTGTGCCAACCTCTCTCAGACATGCACTACTGTGTTGTCCAACTTCTCCCCCGACTTGGCACTGCTTCACTACTTCTTTAGTATTTATTTTTTCTTCTTGATGGAGTGGGGCTCTTATTCTCTGTGACTCTTCAAACTGCTGATCTCCTCCCCCTCAAGGACATGCTTTGGTATGTCCTGAGACTTGGAGATACTCCCTTGGTCTCCGCACTCTAAAGTTTCAAAGTGGTAGCCACCTTAATCCCTTTTGATGTTAGGCAAAGGAAAGTCTACGTCCACTCTCAGTCAGGGAAGTGACTGGTTCGTTCTCCTCAGGAGGGTGATCCAACACCTGTTAAAAAAAAGAAATTAAGATTTGTGGAGGGTATATCTGAGGATCTATGAAGTAAAACGTAGACAGAGGATACCAGCCCTGTTCCTCAGGCTCCACCAAGTTCCATGCCTACACTGTCGCATTCCCCAATGTTTTCAGCCCAATCACAGCACACAACAGTTCCACAGGACCCATGCTGTGACCCTGGCCTTACTGATGAGGGCGATAATACATGGCAGGATTTTATTGTGCATCCTCAGGATATCAGCTTTGAGCCCTACCCTACCAGATGACACAATGGCTTAAAAGGCTTTAATAAACAAACAGTCCTGATTTCCTAATGCAGAGGTAGGTCTAAGCGGATGAGAGGAGAAGGGGTCCCAACGTTTGCACCCTCACTATCTAAACATCAAAAAAATAAGCAAACCTGACTAGTCTCAAAGACAGAAAGGAACTGACAGGGAATTACCCTTTTATTTAGGAGCCCTTTTGATCCATGTTGTGTCTCCTGATATGTATAGGACGAAGGTATTCACAAAAGAATTATAGGTATGGCCGAACACCCCCTTCTTCCCCAGGGTGTCATGCTTCTTCATTGGCCATGCCTCATTCATCAGAGAACATTCTAGTGGTGAATTTGCTCCCTGTTGTTGCGAGGAGTGCTTTTGGCATTGGGTGTCTGTGGAACCAGGATCTAGTGAATATGTAAATCCCTGTGGCCTAACTAAGGATTTACCTTTATTGAGGCTGGTTCTAAGGGATGATTAAAAACTATGGTGATGATTGCGGGCTGTGATGGAAGTGGACCTCCCCAGGACACCCCAACTGATAATTCTCAGCATGCCCAACAATGTAGATATCCCTCGAAAACAGTTGTTGTTATGGATGCTGTGGTTTATCATGGCAAAAGATGATGTGGCCAGACTTTGGGTGACTGGATCAGGCCCATACTGGGGACAAATGGGGGGAGGAGCGAATGGATGCTTGGAGAAAGTAGTGTATGAAAGCCGAAACTGCCCCTGAACGCTTGCAAGGGTTTGGGGGAGTTGGAGATTGTACAATGGTTTGACAGAGGCTATGAACGGTGCTGCCGAAGAGTAGATCCCACCTCCACGGCCTACCCAAGGAGAGGACATGGAGGCAAATTGTCCAGAGGATGGGCAGGTGGAGCCTTAATTTGTGGGTCAACTCCGAGGGGAGACAAGGGAGGAACCAGAGGTGAGGGGGGTTAAGAGGTTAGAGGTTGAGTGCCGAATGCATGTGTACGGTTCAATGTAATTGTAACGGTATGGAAATAAAACTAATAAAAATATTTATTAAAAAACTATGGTTATGCATGGGACTGCCTATTATCCCTGCATCAGAACAGGTTGACATGTTACAGTCTATGTAGTGGCCCTGCAACTGGGTCCCAGGACTTCTTAAGGACCCATAGCCCTATTTTCCTAACTCCTATACTAAAATCATGTGCATTCATCCATCAACAGTCACACAATACCTATTAGTACAGTCCTGTTGAGCAATGTTCACTGAATTGTGTAGTTTTTAGGTGGTCCTGTTGGTTGTGTAAAACATAAAGCATAACAAATCATAAATAATGAGACAAATAACTGGAGACACACAAAAAACAAGAATAATAGAAAAAAAAATGAAAGTAATCTAGAAAGTAATTTGTTTAATTTCATGCTCTATTTGTGGATTTGAATGTCACACACATGGCAAGTACACACTGCAATCCATAGCAATTCTATAAATGTAAAACAAATGCGTTATTTATTCACACATTTCATAGTATTTTTTACCCTAACTCAAACTAGTAAGGGTCACATGGAGTAGTCTGAAATAAATCTACCTTTTTACTCCCGACCCAAACCGCACCTGCGGATTGTTGGCCTTTGAACAGGCAGTGATTCACGATGTTGGAGTATCTCAATAGTACACAAGAAAGGAAGTTCTATAATTTGTCCCATTCTGAAAGAATGGCATTAACATCACTTGAAAACAATCGTGACTTGATTATTAAACCGGCAGATATAGGTGGTGATGTCCAGGGAGATGTATGACGCTGAATACAGACTAGACTAAAAAGCTATATATTACCCCACTCAAGAGGGTGACATTGGAAGTCTGGAACAAGGTGGGTGTTAAATGTGGTCTCACTACTTTCCCCTCCATATTCACGCCTCTCTGGGAAAACTACGAATTCATGCCAGCCTGGCAAGAACCCCATATGGCAAAATTCTGGGAAGATGGGTGCAAAATGCTGAAGGATCGTTTACACAAGGATCAATCAAATCTTTCGAGCAATTGAAAGAGGAGTACTGCCTCCCAGACACCAAACTACTGATACCTTAGGTTACGCCACTGGCTATCGCACCCTAGAATGAAACAGGAGAGGATGAGAGCTCTTCCATCCTTTAAAGGTACCTCCTTCACTGCACAGATGACAAACATGCCATTTCCATTACATAAAATATACTAAATATTACACGAGACCCTTTTAAACACACATTCCAACGGGTTTGGGAGATGGAACTAGGCATCACCCTAGACCATGACAAATGGGAGGAAATCTTCACCCAAGTTAACAAATATGCATCACACTCGGAAGGGAGAGAGGCCCTACTTAAGATATTCTACTGCTGGCATTACACTCCAACACGCCTAGCCAAAATGAAGATGGGTGCAATCCTTTGTTTTGAGGGGGTGCGTGGAAGAGGGATCCCTTACCCACGTACTTTGGTCTTGTCCTAAAGTGGTTCTGGACCACGATACTGACTACCGTAGAACAAATCACTGGGCCAGACCTGGCCAGATGTCTCAAGGTCATTCTATTGGGGCTCTCCATACTGGATATCTACGTGCTTTATGGCACAGTAGGCAAACTGATATCCCACCTCCTGCTGACAGCCAAATAAACCATACTAGGCCTTTGGGGACAACAAGTTCACCTTCTGAGCACAAATGGATTGAAAGACTAGGGTGGATTCTAAGTATGGAGAAACTGTTGAAATTGGCACGGGCTGAGGAGAAAACTTTCACTCAACAGTGGGGCGGTCTACTGGACTACTTCAGTAAAGACTTTAAGGAATTGTCTTGCCCATAGCGCCTCCTAGACCTGAAACTCCCAGGCCTCTCTAAGCCAGATGACTATTACTCTACAATTTATCGATGCCATGAAGGCCTGTAGAGCCCAAATGTGACCAATATTGGCACTTAAGGGGGATGAGAACTCTGACACTGTGGCAATATGGTTGTCTTGTCATCAGGTAGCGGTGGAGTGGGTGAGGGAGAGACGGCTGAAGGGAGGGCAGGGGGAGTTATTTGGGGTTTTCCTTTTGTTCACTGCAGGGCTTGATGTACATATTTATATTGTTTGATGGATAATTGAACATGACAACAAAATGTTAATAAAAATGTATTTAAACCTAAAATGGTTGTATCGTCCACGTACCACGAATCTGAAGTAGTGATTGGGCGCTGCATTCAAGGGGATGTGAATCTAAGCGTCCTTGAGATCAGGAGTCGCCACATGCTCTCCTGTGTAGAGCAACAGAATGACATCCTGTAGGGTGACCATCTTCAGATGCTCAGACTGTATGCAACGGTTTAACGGCCTATTGTTTAGGATAGGCCTTAGAATCCCATCTTTCTTTGAAAGAGTATTCCCCTTGACCCCTTTCAGTGAGAGGAATAGGTTCTGTAGCATCCTTGTTGAGAAATGCCTACGCCCTTCTTGGAGTAGTCTTTCATGTTCCTGATTGATTGTGGCGGAGAACCAAGATATACCGCCAACGGCCTGTGTACTTGTTTGAGGGTTTTTATGAAAGTTTCTATATATATAAAGACCCTGGTTACACAGGACAAGTGGTCCATTCTCCCCTCTCTTTGATTAGTGTACCAACCATTGGAAGCCGAATGGATCACAGCTTCTTTTTCCCTCCACATTGATTATCCTGATTGATTGTGTCATGGTGATGTGGGATGTTTGGTGGCATGGTGTAAAACTGCAAGAAGTACCGTTGTTGGACAATTCACAGGTCGGCTTAGCCAATGTATTCCTTTTCATGGTCGTAAAGAATAACCTGATCCTTCCCCTGACAGTTGTTGTGTGATCATGGGAGGGGATAACCGTGTTGTAGACAAGTTATTGCTTGGAGGCAAAGGTGCCTTTTCTTGGCCACATCTACCCTTTTCTCTGCCATTGCCTCAAAGCTTACTCCTGCTCTGGAATAAGTTCTTTGAGACTGTCCCTCCTCAAATGGCTGATGTTATTGAAAGGCAGAATGCTACAGAGCTGCTGCAGCCTTGGCGCCACCTCTCACCTAATGGCACTGACAACTCAGTTCAGAGTGCCCAAGGTCTTGGCGGTGTTAGTGTATTTTCTTTTTTTCCATCATGGTGTGGGCCAAACAAGTCTTCCACATCAAAAATGTCATTGCTGATGTGTTGCTAAATCCTGACACCCATAGCCAAGCATGTCTACTCAGAATGACACTAGAGTTTCATCTCCCTAGAGGTTGTGTCTGTCACATCTAAGGCACTATGGATGTTTGTGTTGAATATTATTTTTCCCTCTTGTACCAACTCCTTGCCATTCTTGCGGTAATCATTGGTCAGATATTTCACAAGCTGCTCCATTTCCTCCCAGTGATATCTGTCATATCTTGAGAATGCCCACTGAGCCGTTGATGGATCACTGTGTCACCACCTCTACCACAACCCTTTTTCCTCCAGAATCAATATTCTGGATCTCCTTACCTGGAGGTGGGGTGTCACCAGGTCCTTGGGAAGAAGGCTCTCTTCCTAGCACTTAGCACCACTAGGGAATCAGGTGGTTTGTGACCCGTGATTTATAGTGAGTCATCTGGTGCTGGTTTATATTTTATTCTCCCACTAGGCTTTACAACCCTTCCTTTGATTGCCTCTTTACAGTTCTCTGCTGTGCACTGTGTGATCAATCATGCGCCATCCCTTTTTGATTTTTTGCCGTACCCAGCGGATAAGCTAGCAGAAGTGAGCTGCGGCTTAATAATAGGATAGGTTGGGAATTCCTAATCCCCCTAGTTGTGGACAATATGAGCCCTGCTTCTCACTAATCCTCCTGCCTTGCCCTGCCATAGGAAGTTGGCACAGATCGATTGAGGGTCGGCTATGTATTCGCCCAGAATTTGAAGAGCTAGGGTCTGGAACAGGTAGTGTATCTTAGGCAATATAGTCATATAGGCTTTTTGGGCATCCAAGGTGACCATGATAGATTGCTTAATTCTTGTATCTCCAATGTTGAGAATATGGCAGGTCTTCTTTGTATTGTCGCCAGATTGACTAGCTTGAATGAATCCTGATTGATCTGGGTGTATCGGAATCTCCAGAATCTCCATCAGGGGTTGGAGTCTCAAGGTGGCTATTTTGGTAAATATTTTGGCAACTGTGTTGAGGAGACAAATGGGGCGGTATGATCCGCATTCATTTTGGCTTTTGTTAGATTTAAGGATAGGGGCTATGTTGGTTTCATTCATGGTGGGGGTGACCCTACCCTCCTCGATTATCTCTGAGATACTTTAAGAAGTAAGGGTAATAAGGGGGGTCCAAAGCACTTGTAGAAGGCTGCTGTCAGCCCGTTCAGGCCTGTTGCTTTTGGAGGGTCAATGTTTCGATAAGGCTGCGAGAATTTCCTACTGCTCCAGCGGCTTATCGAGGATCTGTTTATCGAGGCAGTTTAGCTTTGGCAATTGGGCTTCCTGGAAATTTGTGGATGGTCTTAGGGGTCTGTTTGCTTTCTTTTGTTTAGTTGGGTGTAGAACGTGTGAATGCACTTTGCACTTTGCCTTCTCTGTGTCTCCTGTGCATATTTCCCCTTGCAAGGGTTTGATCTCTGCTATGGCGACCTTAGCAAGGTGGATCTGTAGGATGTTCAGGGTCTGTAGATGTTCACCAGCATTTTGCCTGATTTGTTACCATGTTCATAGTATTTATTGTTGAGTTGTGTCAGTAGATATGCTGACCTACTTGTAGAAAGGAGTGTTTCACATTCTGAATAAGACTTGTAGATGCACTGAGGATTTCTTCATAAACCTACTCTTCACACTGTGCTTGGAGCGCATTCTACTCACATGGAAAGAGCCACAATAGCCTTCCTGGGAAAAATACCACTTGCAGACATCTGTAAGGCTGCTGTATGGTCTACACCACACAAGTTCACAAAGCATTACTGTGTGGACATACATGCGTGACAAAATGCATGACTGGCAAACTGTCTTTCAAACATTGTTCCAACCATCTGCTTCTTCTTGCAAGTCAGGGCATTACGGAGAGAGCACTACTTTTCAGTATATGAAAAGCATGTTATTTACAATACACATGCTACAAACAGAAAAACTTACTTAACCTGTAACTATCTGCTTGTTTTGCTGTAGATTTAAATATGCCTTCCCACCTCCCTGGATGCAAGCATATGTGTCAGATGTTTTATATTACAAACATTGCAAATTTTCCTACAGTGCACCTGTAGACAGTTACCATCCTCATTCACTTCATTCCACTTTCTTTCACTCACACTTCGAGGAAAAAAATGCAGTCTGATTTGGAGTTTTGGAGAGGGATCACAAGTCATCTTGAAATTGAAATGTATATTTTGAAGAAAAATAACTTGCAGCATCCATACCCAACATTTGATGGTGGTAGAGGCATAACATATGAATCTACAGCTTTGACAAGCTATGAACATTTACAAGGTAAATAACATTTTCTCCTTTCTAAGGATGTCTTTTAGAAGATGGAGGGTGGCTGCTGTTCACAGAAGACAACCACATCCCCCACTTCTTCTTTCTATGTTGTCCTGAGCTGTCTGGGGGTGATGCACATGGTTTGCCACCAGGTCAGCACCCTCAAAAGTATGTCTGGGCTTCTTCATGTAGACAGAGGCTCCACCTTGCATTAGATTATGTGGCGAGGACCTTCCCAGATTCCTTTTGAAGAAATAAAACTGTGTCTAATCAGGGCATGTAATCAGACTTCATGTTTCACTCTGTGTGTGAACAAGACTGTTTTTCTGTCGAACGCGTTACAGGAACTATTAAATCATTTCTGGATTGGCGATCTTCCTGTGTGCGCTAATTGGACTTGTTTGTGGGATATATATATATATATATATATATATATATATATATATATGTGTGTGTACATATATATATATATATTTGTGTGTATGTGTACACATATGTGTGTATGTATATATGTGTATGTATGTGTGTATATATGTGCGTGTATATGTATATGTGTGTATATATGTGTGTGTGTGTGTGTGTGTGTGTGTGTGTGTATATATATATATATATATATATACATATACATATATATATATAATATCTCCTACTGGCCATCGCCAGTAGGTAGTTATAGTATGAACTCAGGTTCCATAGGAAAAGTGTTTTTGTTTTGCTAATAACTTTGGCGCCGTTCGAAGAAGATTCACAAAATTTTCAAAACTAGTAAGCCACTCACTTCAGCTGCTGTTAGGAAAGTTTCAGGGTACTTTTTCAAGTGGGGCCGAAAAAAAGGGGGTGAGGGGGTCCCAAAACGTGTTTTCCCCATGAAATTTCCCATAGTGATATTGAACACGACTACAGCCTGAACCTCTGAACGGAATTACACTAAATGTGGCAGTAAGCTAGGTCTTGATCCCAAAAGATCCCTTTTTGTAATTTGGTGTAAATCTGTTCGGTAGTTTTGGAATTATTAAAGAAAAAAAAGATTTATGTATATGTAGGGACGTGGAGCTACCACGGATCCGACAGATCTCAGGGTAAGATCTGATTGGCTGCCAACACTTCAACCAGGAAGGGTAGGAATGCCATGACCCCCTAGGCCTGGTGGTGGGTTCCCACAGCAACCCCGCTGGGGGCCAAAAACTTAAAAAAAAAAAAAAAAAAAAATCCTGCAAATTTGCAAAGGATCCGCGGGAAAGATTTTTTAAAAACACAAGCGTGGTTTCCTGCGCTTGTGTTTTACTAGCCCCCCGGATTGGCCAGTTCCAGGGGGCAATTCATTATTAAATATATAGGGAAGGGGGGGGCGCACATGCCTCCTCTCCCCGGGCCGATTTCGGCCCCAGGGACCTCATCCCCTGCGGCCCAGACATTTTTCATAGTGGGAGAGGGGCACACTGCCCCCTTCCAGGCTGATTTAGGCCCCGAGGACCGCCACCCCCAAGGGCCCGGCCATGAAATATGAAGGGGAAGAGGGGCGCGTGGCCGATTTTGCCTCCGGGGACCGCCTCTCCGGGGCCTGGTTGTGAAAATAAAGTGGAGGGAGGTCCTAGGGCCAAGCTGTGTAGACAAATAGGAAAGGGGCACCGTGGCCTCCCTCCCAAAGCCATTAATGACCCTGGGGACCCAATCCCCAAGGGCCGGTTCCAGCTATGTCCCGGTTTGCCCACACCCGGGACATAACGGTTTCCCTGCCTGCACTGATGCGGGCAGGGACGCCTGATTACTGCCAGACTCATGGTGACGCGGTGCTGGCGGTCTTGCAACCGCCACAATACAACTCTAGTGGTCGTGCCACCCTGGCACCACCAACTCCGCCAGGGGACTGCCGTTCCCTGGCGGTGGTGCAGCGGTCAAGAGGCATCAATATGCTTGGGGGGGACCGCTGCGGTCCCGCCAAGCATATTACGACTTTCATCACCCCCACTGATTTCATGGAGGTCTTTCCTGCAGGGCCCCCTTGTGCATCACGCCACGTGAATGCGCACAGGGGGGGCACAACATGTGCCCCTCTGTGTGCATGCACAGAAGTTTCAGCACGGCATGGACTTTTCAGTCCATGCCATGCTGGAACTTCCTTTGACGTTGCCTTTGAGGTGCCTATCTTATAGGCACCGCCGTGGGAACGACAAAGGAAATGCCTTCCAATGACTAAAAAAGTCATAATAGGGCAGGCGGTCCTCACCCGGGTTTGTTGGTGCGGCTGCGGGGCGGTCCAGCATACGCACCACCAAACTCGTAATCGGGCCCTAAGTCCGCTCCCAGCGGGCGGGAGCATGAGAAATGCTCTCGCCTTTAGGGAGTAGACTTTTCATCTGTTCCCCTGCCCGCACTGAAGCGGGCAGGGAAACAGTTGAAAATATTGCTCCCACCTGCAGGGAGAAGTATTTTTAGCTGCTTCTTGTGGCTGGAGCAATGCCAGCTTCCTCTGGAGGTGGGGAGCCGGTTGAGGCCGCGGGGTCATTGGGGCTCCCCTCGTGGCCCCCAAAAATGATGCAGTGGGTGCCCTGATTGGGCTCCAGGAAACCCACCGTTTTTTGGATGGGCCTTGGAATCAGGCCGGGAAGTGGGGCCATGTGACCCTCCTTCCCCTTCACTAATTTTCCGGGCCCTCTGGAATGGGGTCCCCGGGGAGGCAGGCTGCCCGGCCCACCTCCCACCATTTGTAATTGGCCAAGCCCCAAGAAAGGGGGTCTCCAGGACTGATAATGGCCTTGGGAGGGGGGGCTGTGTGCCCCCCTTACCATTTGATAAGGTGTAGGGCCCCGGGGGATGGGGTACCCGGGACCAGATTGGCCCAGGAAGGGGGGCACAAGTTATAGTTATCTTAAGGCACGAGTTATAGTTACTTGAGATAACTTGAACTGTAACTGCTGAATTTCTATGGTTTTGTGTGTGTACAAATCTGATCCTAACTATAACGTCCCTGCTACCTTTGGTTTTTTCAATGAATTTGTAGGGTTTTTTAAATTCTATTATATATATATATATATGTGTTTACTTTTGGGGAAACCATCCAAACACCCCTTAGTGATTTCATAGATGATGTCATAGACCATATCATGAGTGATATAATATGTGTGGTCATAAGCAGTGCATGACAGGGGTACAAGTTATAGTTAGCTCACTATAACTGGTGAAATTCTGTGTTTTTTTTTGTTCAAAACTTTAATGTCACTGAAATATTAACCTAACTATAAAGTCGCTTAAACCTTCTTTTTTTTCCAGTCAATATCTATATCTATCTATGCGTGTGTGTGTGTATATATATATATATATCTATATATGTATAGCTATACTTACCTTAACTATACTTACCTTAACTATACATATGTTGTGTGATAAAGGCATGCGTGGTAAAGGCACATGCATGGTAGAGACGTGTAGTATAGGCATTGCGAGGCAAAGGATGTTTCTCATAAATAAGTGATTATTTTGTTGCTGTGTAGTTTGTTCTTACAGTGTGTTTCCTGAAGGTATGCACAAAAAAATTGGCATTTTTGATCCACTCAATTACAACAAAAATTAAATAGACACATTCAGTTTGAGACCTCTTTTGGCCAAGGGTTTTAAAATGCATGTCAAATATAATCCCTGTTTAAGTAGAGGCTATTCAGTGTCGTGCACAAAGTGTGTTTGATGTGAGCTATCCATTGAGTCATGCAACTATGCAGTTCATACTTGGATGGGTGTATTATCTCTGAATCAAAGTATTTCTTTAAAGGAGCGCAATATCGTTGTCCATATTCATTTATTTTTTTCAGTGCAGTATTCTATGTTTTATAGATTGTCCGAAGTCAGTAGGATGGGAGAAGAACCAAAAGGAGGAATGGGGCCACGAATGGTGAATCTTAGTGACTGTATGGACCCAAAAAGGTATGCACTGGTAAAGAGTCTCTACAAGTCTCTCTTGCTTAGATAAACAACATGGCTACACTTGTTAGTGTAGAAATGTGTTATTCATGCCATTTAGCAATCCAAAAGCAAACTTTGCTTTGAATGTGGTTTAAAGTTATTTTAGGATGTTTGTGACAATCACATTTCACAAGGAAAGTGTGGTATGCAGTATGGAAGAAACCAAGGCTGAGGTTATAAGCCTTGATAAACATTGAATAATGTTTTTTTGCATTGCCAGGTTTTCACACAAAGCTCAAAAATATCTTAGTATGAACGATCAACCCTTCTGGCTCTGGCACGGAGCACCCTATCTTGAGCATAATTTTGGCAGCTTCCATTTCCATTAGAAATCCTTATCTATTGGACTAGATGGTGTTTTTCTTTTCTGAAAAGTAGCACTACTGTTGACTTTTTGGAACTCATTCTGATAAAATAAATAATTGATACATGCCTGCTATATGCCACAGTGTGGCAGCAGATGGAAATCCAGCTGCATCTTTCACTGCGCGTACCCAGCCTTTAGACAAGTCGCGAGTACCATTACTACACTGCCAGCCCCAACATGGTGTATAAATTGTTATATAGCCATATGTTTTGTTCAGATAGTGTTAACCATCTGCGCAAAATATGCACAGCAGTTTATTACAAACCATAATGTTTATATAACATGCATATTTTAATGGCACAGCTGAAATGCTCACTTTCTGAGTAAAGCAAGGCAG
Organism: Calotriton arnoldi; assembly: GCA_963921515.1. Taxonomy (NCBI): domain Eukaryota; kingdom Metazoa; phylum Chordata; class Amphibia; order Caudata; family Salamandridae; genus Calotriton; species Calotriton arnoldi. The sequence goes on along the minus strand of CAWUFW010006258.1, from coordinate 1,028,479 downwards.
CAGTGTGCACGCGCACACTTTATTTTTTATGTTATGATGCACCTCTTTAGCCAATACACTCTGCAGCCACTTCCCCTTCACAAGCAGCCTTGCAGCTACGCTCTCTCGGGGCTTACTCAGCCCTGGAATCATGTGTATGCCAACTGATCGATAAACAACCCGCCAACACAAAATTTAGAAAAATGCTAATTGCTCAGTACACAATGGTCCAATCATCCATGCAGAGCAAGACAAAAATGAATCAGTTTCTTATTTCATAAGTACATTTTATATACATTTTTTATTTTTTTCTACTTCGCGACAATCCTTTAAATACAATATACATAATTCATCAAAGCTTCACTGTACACATTTTTTCATGAATACATTCCTTGAAAAATTAATACAAAAAGATATAGCCACCCAAACCCACACAGAGCATTAAAAAGACAGCCATTCATACACTTTCAGCCACAGTTTTACAGACTCCTACACTAAAATAACTGAAGACCATGGGGTGTCTGATCATCATAATATACTGAAAGACATTGCCACTTTGTATTCATATATTTGCATTAATATAGAGTATCTCAGTACTATCACTGTTCTTTCACTTATCTGTTGACGTGTGTTTCGGTGCACAACGGTGACCGTTTTCCTTCCTCAGGACACCTCTATAAGACTAAAGTCTTGACCATGAACTTGAAGGTGAGAAAGGGCACAGAATCTTAATCTCTTCAATGCTTATTTGCTGATTGAAATTCTACATTGACTGGAAAAAGACTTTCAGAAGATCAGATCACCTCTTTCATGGCAAGGATAACAAAGACTTATCTACACAAAGCTTTGCCAAGGAATTTCTTCATCCATCACTTCGAAACCCGGGCCGGGGAAATCGTAGTCGGACCCGATGGGGGCCCGGGGCAAATGTCGCCCGGAGGCGGGAAGCCCTCCCTCCCCTGTCGGAAGCCCGCGAAAAAGGGGCGACCGCGATTGGTCGCCCCAGGAAGGCCTATCGCCCCCCCCCCCAATCAGGGGGCGAATGGGCAAGCGGCTGGGAGGGATAAGAAGGGGCGCAAGGCCCCCAGAGTATACAGAATCCCCCCCGTTGGAAATGGAGGAGTGAAATCCCACCCACCCACACCAAAGGAAGCGGGCTTCGCAGCCGCAAAGTGGAAGAAACCCAAGATAGATAGACAACAGAGAGAAAGTTGACTAGAGGTAGATGGAAGGCTTACACACTGTCCTTGGAATGCATCACGGCAGGGGCACTGAGGGAGCTAAGGACGGCGTACAGCCGCAAACAGAGTAGAGGTAACTCTCCAACAGGGCCCTTGGGATGCCTCACGGCAGGGGTACTGAGGGAGCGAAATAACAGGATGCAGCCACAGGCAGATTACATGAGACGCTCACGCAGGGCCCTTGGGATGCCACGCGGCAGAGGCCCCGAGGAGCCGACAAAAGGTACAGGGCAAGCGGAACGGCACTTGCGGCCTGGGCAGGTCCTGACAGACACCCACCAGATTTGGTAGCAAGTTGAAGCCTGGAACCGTGAACACGAAGGCCCTGAATAGGGGCAACCCCGCAAATGACACTGCCTGGGGAGCGCATAACCAAAGGGAAGGTACAAGACGTTAACAAGGACAATGGGATAGGCATTATCATGGATGTTATGAATGACCAATAAAATGCGAAAATGTACAACCATGTTATATGTGAATAAACTGCGACCTTTTAAGGCACCAAATCAAGTTGTCTGTGGTGTAAATTGAAGGTAAAAGGGACGCAGCTAAATGGGCAAGGGGGAGAAGAGGGAGAGTCGCCCCTGGGAGGGGTTTGCCATAAGTAGTCTGGCAGGCATCTCAAAAGCAGTGTGCAAGATCACTCTGCCAGAGGCAAAAGGGCCACAGCTCCACTTATCGCTGAGGTATCCATTACTTACATCTGTAAGATAGCAATGTAGTCTTAATTTGACACTATTACCAATAATGACTGCCTTGTCATCCAGAAGGCATCTGAGATGGTGTTTGAGGTCAGTGGTACTGTGTAACCTCTTTAAATACCGTAAGCAGCATTACCCCTTTCCTTTGTAATTTGCATTACACTGTTACTGCTATGGTTATCACTATTCAAACATATGAATCGATAAAAAAATCTAATTTTGGAGGAAAAAAGTTACATACCTGTAACTACAGTTGTCCAACTTTGAAATCTTTTATAGATTCCAATGCAACCTACACATGTCTCTGGAAAGAGGCTTTTTCAGGTTTACTATATTCTGACTATCTGTGAAAATATAAGAGGCTGAGCCTCTGTAAGACGTTAGAGGTCTGAGTTTCTTCATCTCATTTGTCAGCGTTCTGGTCACATCATGAGGTGAATGGAATACTTACAGTCTACGGCTGCTGCAATGTTAATTGCAGTGAGTGAGAAACTATTGACTGTTGCCAAGCTGAGAATACCCGGTAGTCATTGTTGGCTGACGGGTATCCCCAGTTTGACAATGGAGAATATTCAAGCATGTGAATCACTGATAGATATTAAAGTTTGAGAACTTTAGTTACAGGTAAGTACCTTTTTTTCCTTATTCAACTGTTTCTTTAAAAAGCTTCATTCAATTACAGCAAGTATAAGAAATAGCACTTTTGTTGAAAGCCTGTGAAAATATTGAGGACGCTGTGCTGTTGAGATCAGTAGCCTGGAGAAGGTCACATGTGTCTAGTGCAAGCCACTGCCCTGCCATGTGCTGGGTGGTCAGTTGGGGGTGTTTTGGAATAGTAATCCGCAATGTAATGAGTTGAGCGGGATAAACTGGATTTGACTGGACAGAGTTTCTATTGTGGGTCTCCCCTCCACCTTTTGCTTCATGTTGACAAGGTCACTGGAGACCTGTATCTGAAAGAGACACGTTAGTGACAGATTCCTTACCTTAGAATATCCCCAGGCGTCAGGCTGGATCCGGAATGTTTTTGCGTAGCAGTACCCTTGCGCGTCGGAAGGCGGCGTCGTGCGGCTCCGCGTCCGTCGTCGGCGTCGAGATCGCCGGGATGATGTCGCGGGCAGTACTTAGACGCCGCCCCTGCGCGCTGGCGTCAGTTCTTTCTTTCCGCGCCAGTAAGCGCAGATCCGGGAAGAGCAGTGCCCTAGTCATTTTTGACTAAGTTTTTGGGTGATTTTTCACAGTTTTCTCCAAATGTCTCGACTCCGTAGGTGTCGGTAGGGATGCCCGGCTTCAAGCCATGCGACGCCTGTGGTCGAATGATGTCGATCACAGACCCGCATCAGGAGTGTCTTTACTGCCTCGGCCGCGACCACGACACGAAGTCGTGCCCCGACTGCCGGGCCTTGCACCCGAAGGCTTTGCGAGAGCGGTCTCGAAAGCTCTGCGAGGTCCGGCAGTCGACTCCTCGCCATGCCAAGCCCCGGTCACGTGACAGGTCGAGGGGCCGGTCGCGGAGTCCTCATCGGTCGTCGGGATCCCAGTCTTCGCACTCCTCCGGTAAGTCGAAGCATAAGAAGTCTAAGAAGCATCATCGCTCGACGACTTCCCCTCGCCGGTCTCGCGACTCAGCTGAGGGTCCTATCGGCACCGTCCCTGCGGCGCCGGGAGTGCCTGTGGAGCCGTCCCCGCATTACCCGTCCTTCCCGTGTTCGGGGGCGACTCCGGCCGAGATACAGGAGTTCCTGTCGGCCATGGCCCGCCTCTTCGGACCTCAAGGTCCCCCCGGTGCGCCTTTGGGCCCCGCGGGCCCTAGTGGGGTTCCTACGGTGCCGCCGGCGACTCCGGTCCCGGCGCCGCCAGCGACACCGGCTCCGGCCCCGGCCTCGACCCCGGCTCCGGTGCTGCCACAACCCCGATCGACGCCGGTTGACCTGACGACACCTCCACCGGCGCCGATCTCTCCGGTGCCGTTCCCGACGCCGCCCGGGGCTCCGGGCGGCGTCGTTGCCCGGTTCTCTCCGGATCCAGACATGGCGCCGGACCGGCGTCGCTCGACGCCGGCTCAGACGCCGATGGGACCTTGGGTCCCGCATGTCCCTCCTCCATATTTTGAACAGGAATTGGAGGACGCAGAGGACTGGGAGGGGTCTGATGACCCTCTCACACAGCAGTGTGAGTTTGATTAGGACTGGGCTGAGGAGCTTGGGGATGCCAGTGGTTTGGACAACTCCCCTGACCCTGGCATGCTGACTCCGCCTTCCGTGGCAACGGAGGAGGGAGCAAACTTTGCAACGGTGTTGCGTAGAGCAGCTGGGGCCTTACACCTCCAGTTGCCTACGGTGGCTGTCAGGACTAACATCCTGACGGAAGTTCTTCAGCCGGCGGCTACCTCCTCGGAGCCACTGCTGCCGTTTAACGAGGCGCTTTCCGACGTTCTTTTGGGCACCTGGTCCAAGCCCACCACAGGGGCTCCTGTGGATAGGAACGTGGCCCGACGCCATCTCCCTGCTCCGGGCGACCCCCTGTTCCTCTCCCAACACCCCACCCCTGAGAGCTTGGTGGCCCAAGCCTCTGCTTCCCAAAGCGCCTTCCCTACCGCTCCCCGGATAGGGAATCCAAAGCCTGGATCAATTTGGGAAGAAGGTTTTTCTTCCTCCAGTGCTGGCTTGCGGTCCGTCAATACCACTTGCCTCTTGGGCCGATATTCCCACTCCCTGTGGGATTCGGTGGCGCAAGTTCTGCCCCAGTGTTCTGAGGAGGTCCAGACACTGCTTACCCGCGTCATTGCGGAGGGAAGAGATGCGGCAAAGTACACCATCAGATGTGGCCTTGATACCGCCGACTCGCTAGGCAGATCGCTTGCGACGACAGTGGCGCTGCGCCGTCACGCCTGGCTGAGAACCACTGGTTTCTCGGGTGATGTCCAAAACACTCTTATGGACATGCCCTTTGATGGGATCGGTCTTTTTGGGAACAAGGCAGACCATGCGCTGGAGCATTTTAAGGACTCGCGGGCTACGGCTAAGTCCCTGGGCCTTTCTGCTGTACGCCCTCCGCAGCCATCTGCTTTTCGCCCTTTCGTGGACACGGAAGGGGCGCCCAGTCACGTCCGCTGCCCAGCCACCGGCCCGCGCAGCAGCGTCTTCGCGTGGCCGAGGGCGTGGCTCCCGCCGTGGCGGGTCAGGCAACCAGCGTCGCGGGTCAGGCCACAAACCCCGCCCCGTCCGCGGCCTCCAAGCCCTCCTAGTCCTTCCTTTCAGGTGCACAGCACGCCAGTAGGGGGCAGGGTCCGCCATCACCTTCACCAATGGCGTGCCATCACCTCGGACAGGTGGGTCTTGGACATTGTCCGAAGGGGCTACTCCCTCCCCTTCGAGACCATCCCCCCAGCCATGCCACCTCAATTCCACCGCATGTCAGGGGATCACTTGGTGCTTCTTCAAAAGGAAGTTGCGGCCCTCTTGGCCAAGAGGGCCATCGAGCATGTTCCGACCCCAGAAGTAGGACGTGGTTGCTACTCCCACTACTTTCTGGTGCCCAAAAAGGACAAGGAGGACATGCGTCCTATCTTGGACCTCCGGAACGTCAATCGCTTCCTCCGGAAGGAGAAGTTCAAGATGCTCACCCTAGCTCAGGTCTTGACTGCTCTCGACCCTGGAGACTGGATGGTAGCGTTGGACTTGCAGGACGCATATTTCCACATCCCCGTCCTGCCGGCCCACCGGTGTTACCTGCGGTTCACGGTAGGCCTCGAGCATTTTCAGTTCACTGTGCTCCCTTTTGACCTTACCAGCGCTCCTCGGGTGTTCACGAAAGTGATGGCGGTGGTCGCAGCTCATCTGCGCCGGGCAGGGGTTCCAGTCTTCCCCTACCTCGACGACTGGCTGCTGAAGGCGGGCTCGTCCCAGGCAGTCGTCTCCCACCTCCAGACAACGGCCGAACTCCTGCACTCGCTGGGGTTCTCCATCAACGTGCCGAAGTCGCACCTGATTCCTTCTCCACAGCTCCTTTTCATCGGAGCAGTTCTGGACACGACGCAGTTTCGGGTTTATCCTCCCGAACGGCGAGTCCGGGATATTCAGGCTATGATTCCGATCTTTCGGCCTTTATCCTGGGTTTCGGTACGGATGACCCTGAGGCTGCTGGGCCTCATGGCCTCCTGCATCCTGCTGGTCGATCATGCCAGATGGCAAATGCGGGCTCTGCAGTGGGACCTGAAGTTCCAGTGGGCGCAGCACCAGGGCAACCTGTCCGATCACGTCCAGATCTCGGAGGGGACTGCAAAACAGTTGCAGTGGTGGCTCTCGAACCGGCAATGGGTCATGGGCAGATCCCTCTCCCTGCCCCAGCCAGAGCACACAGTTGTGACGGACGCGTCCCTTCTGGGATGGGGCGGTCACATGGGAGAGGCGGAGATCAGAGGCCTCTGGTCTCTGGCGGAGTCCCGGCTCCATATCAACATTCTGGAGCTCCGGGCGATCCGACTTGCACTCAAGGCATTCCTTCCCTGTGTCAAAGGGAAGGTAGTGCAGGTGTTCACAGACAACACCACCGCCATGTGGTACTGCAACAAACAGGGCAGGGTGGGGTCGTGGACCCTATGTCAGGAGGCTCTGCGCCTCTGGACATGGCTGGAACATCAGGGCATATTCCTGATAGTTCAACACCTGGCAGGTTCCCTGAAAGCCAGAGCGGACAAACTCAGCCGCAGGTGCATGATGGATCACGAATGGCGTCTTCACTCGGAGGTGGCGCAAGGTCTCTTTCAGCAGTGGGGAGAGCCTTGGTTAGATCTGTTCGCCACCGAAGAGAACGCGCAATGTCAGCAGTTCTGCGCGTTGGAATTTCCAAGGCGGCACTCGCTCGGCGATGCTTTTCGTCGCGAGTGGAGTTGCGGTCTGTTGTACGCCTTTCCGCCTATACCACTTCTACCCAGAGTGTTGAAGAAGATTCGGCGCGACCGGGCCCAAGTCATTCTTGTGGCTCCGGACTGGGCTCGAAGAGTTTGGTATCCCGAGCTACTCAGTATGAGCGTCGATCCCCCGATCCGTCTGCCTCTTTGGGAGGATCTTCTGTCGTAGCAGCAGGGGACGGTCCTCCACCCGAACCTGTCCAGTCTACACCTGCTTGCGTGGAGATTGAGCGGCGGCAGTTCATTCCTTTCGACTTGCCTCCCGAAGTTTGTGATGTGATTCTGGCAGCCAGGCGACCCTCCACTAAGGTGGTATACGCCTGCAGGTGGAACAAGTTTGTGGCATGGTGCACAGCAAAGGCTGTGAATCCCCTTTCTGCCCCTCTTTCTGAGGTTCTTCTGTTCCTTCTTTCTCTGGCCCAACAGGGTTCTGCCCTGGGTACCGTCAAGGGCTATCTTTGTGCAATATCGGCCTTCCTCAGGCTTCCTGATCAGCCCTCTCTTTTTAAGTCCCCTGTTGTTAACAGGTTTCTTAAAGGCATTACTCACCTCTCTCCCCCTGTTCCGTTTATAATGCCTCAGTGGGACTTAAATTTGGTTCTTACCTTCTTAATGTGCGCTCCCTTTGAGCCTCTGCATAACTGTCCTCTTCGTCTTCTGACTCTGAAGACAGACTTTCTGGTGGCCATCACCTCCGCTCGGCGGGTGAGTGAGCTCCAGGCTCTTTCATGCAAACCCCCCTTTCTGTCTGTTCATCCAGACAAGGTTGTTCTTCGGACACGTCCGTCCTTCTTGCCAAAGGTGGTTACTGCCTTCCACATTGGGCAGACCATCACTTTGCCCACCTTCTTTCCGCCTCCACATCCTTCCAGAGAGGAAGAGAGGCTCCACCGTCTGGACCCTAAATGTGCGCTTTCCTTTTACCTCAAACGCACACAACAGTTCCGGGTGGATGACCAGCTCTTTGTTGGCTACGTGGGCGCCAAAAAAGGTCGGGCGGAACACAAGAGGACCATCTCCCGCTGGGTCATCTTGTGTATCAAGGCCTGTTATTCTTTGGCTAAGAAGGAGCCTCCTGTTGGGCTGTGTGCCCATTCCACCAGGGCTATGGCTGCTACCACGGCTTTAGGTCGCGGTGTTCCGTTGCAGGATATTTGTCAGGCAGCTACGTGGGCCTCGCTGCACAAGTTTACCAAACATTACTGCCTTGACAGCCAGGTCCGGAGGGACGGCTTCTTTGGCCGTTCTGTCCTCCGGGACTTCCTTGTCTGACTCTGTTCGCAGACCCACCACCGGGGTTGGTATTGCTGGGGTATCTATTCTAAGGTAAGGAATCTGTCACTAACGTGTCTCTTTCAGATGCACAAGTTACTAACTTGTGTAACGATATATCTGTAAGAGACAGTAGTTAGTGACAGATTCCTACCGCCACCCATCCTCCCCGTTCTGCGAACTGATTTCTAGGGTTAAGGACATCCCTTTCAGGGCCCTAGTATTTTTTCAGACACCTAGGTCAGCTTCTTGCATGGCTCTGCGTTCCTGGCGCGGAAAGTCGTGTACAGAACTGACGTCAGCGCGCAGGGGCGGCGTCTAAGTACTGCCCGCGACGTCATCCCGGCGATCTCGATGCCGACGACGGACGCGGAGCCGCACGACGCCTCCTACCGACGCGTAAAGGTACTGCTACGCAAAAACTTTCCGGATCCAGCCTGACGCCTGGGGATATTCTAAGGTAAGGAATCTGTCACTAACTACTGTCTCTTACAGATATATCGTTACACAAGTTAGTAACTTGTGCTTCTGTTTTAAATCCTAAATCTAAACCTTCATGTTAAGGTTCCTAGAAAGTCAAGCAGCAGCCCTTATGTAAAGTGTGGCTTTAAATTGTGACATGAAACAATTGAAAGTTATTATACATTTGAGTGGGGGCTCCCACAAATTGAAACAGTTCTCCTGAAGCCCAGCCCCTTCTCTGGCTTTTCATTTTGGGCTCTTTTCAATCTTTTTTTGTCTCGGTTTTCCCGACGATGAAGCTTCGTACTGGGTGTGATAGTCTTCTGGATACCCATGTAAGGGCCAGCCTCCAGGTCAACAAGTTCCATACCATTGTCGGTAACCAAAACTAAAGTACTTCAGGACTACAAACCTCCTCACCCCCTTTCTCTTTGTTTTTGAAAGTAGTCTTCAGATTGCCCTATGTCCTAGTCAGTTTTAGAAGACCGATGTTTCGTTTTTTCTGTTTGTTTTATATTTTTGATTTGTTTTCCAATGAATGTGGTATTTTAACCGTACTTCTTCATTTGCATGATTTTATTATATTTCTGCATAGTTTGGTCCCTGTAAGTTTGAAGTAAAATATTAACAAATATTTTTATTTTTGAATATTTTTCAGTTGGGTTTGTTCCCATGCTGCCAGTGTTACATTTTCCCATTCATTTTTACCGATGAGTTTTTGTGTTTTCTCTTAATACTTGATGTAGTTTTTTATTGGGTCTCTTAGCTGTTTTTCATTATTGCTGGGTTTCCAGTACTTCTGAGTGCAACACATATATACATCTTACCTTTTGTGCTTTATCTTTGTCTTACTTTTCATATTAGTTTTCAATAAAACTTCTGTATCGTTCACTGGGCTATTGTTGTTTTGGTTATGCTTGTATGCAAATGTGCTTTCTCTGATGATTTCCGTTTCCAGCTAGGTTTACCGCACTTAAACCTGCATACTTCGCAGACTGTTCACTATCGTGGGCACCTCCAAAGAGGGAAACAACCTTTACTACGCAGGCATTACATCGCATGCCATTAGATCGCAGTCTTTACAACGCAAGTCGTTACAACGACTTGCGTTGGAGGGCTCTATAGGACAAGGAATAGTTTAATTTACTATCCAACACCTTCCCTACTGTACATAGGCTGGAGTTGGAATAGTAAATTAAACTACTCCTAAGTCCAGCACCCTCCAACGAAAGTCGTTGTAACGACTTGCGTGGTAAAAACCGCGATCTAATAGCATGCGTTGTGAAGGCATGCGTTGTATCATCATACATTCCTCCAAAGAGACTCGCCATCCAGCACATTCTATCACATATCAAATCCTAGCGCCCCAAACCTTTCTTGCGAAGTTTGATGGATAGCACATTGAAGTCTACAGAAATTGAAGGCAAACTTCGGATATGCTATCCGTGACTTGTGTCCACCTTTGTAAGTCAGTGCCAGGCAAGGTTGCATTAGTTCTGTTGGAGGTGTGTGTGCCTGGAGTAAGTGATCCATGTGTTCCCCGTTGACATTCTGAGCCTCTATACCAGGCCGTAAGATCCCAAGGGGATGAAAATTTACTGCTACTGTGCATGTTGAGACGTATGCACACTAAGAGGAACAAGAAAGCTGTCACTAGCATGTGTATTAAAAGCCAACGGTAAATAAAATAAAATCTAACTATTGCGTAAGTTTTGCCAGAGGTTATCTTCACTTTCGAAAATCAGATCTTACCAATGTTCTTTTTTTTTTTAATGCTTAATTGAAGCTGGTGGTTGCAAGTTGGGTCCACTGGCACTCATTTTAGGGGACCAGCACTTATTTTACTCATCAGATTTTAACCCAGAGCAAGAGCGAGAAAAACAAAAAAGGGTGAAAGGGGGAGGGAGAGAAAGACAGAAAAATAGTGACAAAGAACGAAAACAAACGGGGATGACCCTGAAAGAGTGAAAGAAAGGGACAAGGAGAGTGTCTGGTGGTGAATGAAAGAGGCATGATGTGGACTCAAGACTATGTAGCCTCAATATTCGGCACCCCCCACATTCGATAGCACAAGCTGCGGGCTTTTGAGCAAACCTTTGGGCCCAAGCACTTATTCTTTTACATATTATGCACTGCCTTGTGTACAATATCAAGACTATGTGAGTGAGAAGTAAACAATGAAATATTGACAAAGCACAAAAATAGAACTTGACAGAAGGTAGAAGCATGCATTCTGCTGCCTTGAAGCAGGATCTTGTGCTTGTCTACTGCTTACCAGTAAAACTAATGGCACCAATACCTCTTTGTTTACTGAAAGCATAAGGAGACATCAAACGCAATAATAAAGCTTCTCACATGATGTGATTGGTTGCCAAGCACTGCAAAAAGGGCGGATGCCTTTCTATGTACCTGTTCTGATAAGCATCATTTATCTAAGCAAGCTACCAGTGTCCTAGGACATACTATTTGTCCTTAATTATCACAGTCGAAAAGTATGTTCATCATGCTGACTGAGTTGGCTTTCGTGAACTTGTTGCTTGTGCATTAGCATACGAATTAACAAAGTGGATGTTTTACCTTGATAGAAATTGCTTTCTAACTTGCTTTTTAATTGACTATTTCATAAACAGCATACCCATAATCTGAGATGTGGCAAACACGTTTATGGACTTTTTAGGCTGCACTCAGTAATTTGCCTGTAGCTAGAAAGCTGCGCTCCTACCTTTGTAAGGGATGTTTCCATTAAATTGTGTTTTCTTGAGAAATGCTAATTGTTTATTCTTATTTAAGCACCACTAAAGGTGAATGTTTATTTTATAGCAAACTAATTAGTCTGATAACGGAATGTAATAAGTTGTTAGGCAGATTTGCAAATTTTACTTTGTTTTGACAATATGAAAAAACAGGGCCTTGGGTTAAGAAGAAAATTGGATTCACAACTCAAAAGTGACACTTTTTTTTGTCAGCAGTTTTGTTCTCACCCCTATTGGTCGATGGGCACAAGCGTCCTTCTCTAATTTTAAATAGTGTACATGGGAACTGCCTATTCCAGCTATTGCTGTGTGTACATCATGTAGTAACTTTGAGATGAAGTTAGCTTCATTGACGAAAAACACCCTTATGACTTTCTGTACGGCACACTCCATGCTGTTATTATTTCATTATGTTTACATGATAATTTCTGATCAGTGTATCTGAAATTTAGAAACAAAACATTTTGTACTTAACGAAATTAGCATTGCATAGGTAGAGCCAAAGAAGATTTTTAATATTCTGAAAAGGATATAAAAAGCCATGTAAATGTCTGTAAATCTACGCAAGCATGAGTAAGAAAAACTACCAATGTGTTACTGAACTTGAAAGGGATACATGTACTAAAAGGAACTGCTGAAAAAAAAATAAGCAGATGGGTAAACTGAATGTAAACGAGGACTTAATGTCAGAAAACCTAATTTGGAAATTGCTGAAAGATACAAACTTTCTATGGCTCAACTCTTTTTTTGAAGCCGACATCAGATTAGGGTGGTACAATATCTCAAGGATTATTAAAATCTTAAAAATCACAGTATATAAATTCTTATTCCCCACCCTAACCTCCGTATGAAAATCCTCACACATCTCCACTGTATGATAAGTCATTTTCCTTCATGACCGATGTCCTACTCTGCAGGTCTGTCTGAGCCAATGAGGAAAGGGAAAGCAGAGTGGCAAAAGATCAATGATACAACTGCTTTATACTAAATACTTTCCTTCTCTCCTGAGAAGATTTCCAGCAAACCAAATATCCGAGGTCCACATAGTCTCACAATTCCAACAAGGCACATGGTCTGGAGCCTGTCTTCTGAGACAAACGTACTGTACTCCAAAGCAATTCAGTGTGCTGCTCTAAGTGCTGGCAACAGTGTTTCTTCTCGGTTACGCTGCCTCCACCACAGGCCCCCCCCCCCCAATTCGCTCAGGGCTCACTCCCTCAAGAGTCCAGTTCCACCACAGGGGTCCTTTGGGTCCTTGTCCACTGTGTGGCTCCCAGCCCTCAGCTGTAGTCAACACCGCACTCCTTACTCTCACACACACCAACAGTCCTCTTTCCTCTTATTACGGTGCCAGTTTCCACATCGAAAGAGGTATAATTTCCTCTACATCAGGATTCACCGGTTACAGGAGCCTCTGGGAGCTAAGGAAGGGCATGACAGGCGAGGACACACAGGTGCAGGAGGTAACCATGACGGCCAAGGCCATTTTGGTTCCCAGCCTGCCCCGCCCCCTGAACAAACATTCTAGAAGGTAGGTATTCACAGACCTTGTTGAACAAGGCAATAATATTTGCTGCTGAAGAGTGAGTTAACTCTACTGTTAAACTTACCTTTGTACCATAGTATAGAAATAGGACAATAAACATTCTCTAAATGAATCCCATGTTAAAATTTTGCAAAAATGTCCTCTTGAGGACATCATTATTTATTTGGGCTGTTGCTTTTCGATGTAGCATTTCCTTAAGTGTGTCTACTTTATCAATAACATTTCTAAAGATGGTGGTGGAGAAAAGTGTCAGGGTGTATAGTCTGTTTTCTTTTAAGGTTGTCATTGTTTTGTTGCATGCCCAAAGTGACCTGGTAGGTACTTCGAGGCCTCTTCTCTATTTTGCAGCTAATCACAGTGGCGGTGTCAGTTCATATTGGAGGACTTAGAAAGGGATACTTCATTCTCTCGGTTCCTATTTGAGGAATTGACACAGATTGACCATTGCCTCTGGCATGCTCCTGCTTGAGGAATGCTGAAGAGTATGTCTTGTTAGATGCATGTGTGGCTGTAGATACACATGTTTAGCGTAATCCTGCAATCTAGTGTTGGGTTCGGATGTGTGCAAGTTGGCTTTCTTCGAAGAAAGTCTTTCGAGTCACAAGGTATGGTGACTCCTCTTGTGGTAATGCGCATGGTCATCGGCTCCATTGTTAGATTGTTTTCTTCTACCGTAGGGTTTGGACGTGTTCTCCTCTGCTCCGTCTCGACATTGTCATTTCCTAGTTTTTAGGCCTTAATGCCGGTATTGTCTTCGATCACGGCTATTTCTAGATCTACATTGATCCCTTGTCGACCTCGTCAGAGCATCTCAAGGGGACCAATGCCCCAGAGGGCCTTCACCCTTCAAGGCAACTCTCCATTTCTCGATGTCTCGTCTGTGCCATGTCCATCTGGTGACGGAATGGAAGTTCCTCCGTTTCTGCCGTCGCTGCCAACATCAGGTGTGTAGCTTGTGCCTTTCTCCAGAACACCAAGAATCAACTTGCGAGGCCTGCAAGTTCTTCCGCTCCAAGAAGAAGCTGCATGACCGATCGAGGTCGGGGATCCAGCAGGCAATATTCAGCCTTGCAGGGACAGCAAACCTGCCAGTCCACAGCGCCTTCGGCAGCAGCCTCCAAGCCACGTTAGTTTGCCCTTAGTGGCCCACAACTACCCAGTAGGAGGCAGGATCGATCATTGTCTATAAGGGTGGCAAGACATTACATCTGACAGGTGGGTCCGGCAGATAGTCCGGTGAAGCTATGCCCTACCATTCCTTTCCATCCCGCCACATCTTCCACCCTCATCATAGAGGTTTTTGGAGGACCATTTGTCCATGATGCTGCAGGAAGTTAAGGCTCTATTGGACAAAGGAGCCATAGAGGGGGTCCCAGCCTCAAAGATCAGATCTTGGTGGTATTACTGCTATTTCCTTGTGCTGAAAAATGGCAGAGGCCTCCATCCTGTTTTAGACTTTCGACCCACTCAAATTCTTCCTGCAGAAGGACAAATTCAAGATGCTCACTGTGGCCTAGGTTCTACCTGTCCTGGATCTAGGAGACCGGATGGTGGGTTAAGGTGGTGCACAAGCATTTTCAGTTTGCCTTGCTCCCCTTTGTCCTTAACAGTGACCCTTGGGTGTTCACAAATGTGTTGGCGGTGGTCGCAGCGTTCCTTCAGAGATTGAGGGTTGTGACAACGCAGGTTCTTCGTGAAATGATGAGATGAAGATCCAGGATAAGGTAAAAGCAAGTAGCTTTTATTGGGAGGAAAGAATCCCATCCAACATCCCAGTCAAGGGACAGCCAGCAACTGCCAGTCCCTCAAATGACAACATTCCATCACCTGAGCCCAGCTCCCCTATGACATCAGAGTTCCAGGCTCAGACAAAGTAACCAAGGGCAACAGCTGGAATACCACACACCTCCCTTCCTTATCAACATAAAGAAAAAATGAATAGAGAGAAAAAAAAACAAATACATGAAACTTGCAACATTAGTTAAACATGGTCCTTCAAATAACCAGGTCTTTTGAAGAAAAAAAAAAATACATGAAATCTGCAATATAAGTTAAACAAAGTCCTTCAAATAGCCAGGTCTTTTGGCCACACGGCGTGGTGCACCAGAAGATTTGCTGCAACCTTCACCACCATTATTGTCATCAGACGTTCCAGAGAGATCCGCTGGCACAGTTCCACCGCCAACAGTGTTACCACTACAAACCACCACACGATTCAAATTCCATATTCTGTGGTCCTGGGTTTTCACAGCATTTGTAAAAATTTTAATGACACAAATAGGTTTAGAAAACCTCGGATGGCTGCACTTGCCGGGATTTTTAATCATGACTAAATCCCCGACACACACCTTAGTTACCTTCACAGCCTTTCTGGAATCAAAATTAATCTTCTTTGAGCAAATTTTCTGTTCCTCACGGTTACGCCAATCGAGATCACCCACACACCAACCAGATTGTAATGTATACGCATTCACCCATGATGGTTCAATGAAGGTGTTGGGAAGCCTACCACGGAACAGCTCAAATGGGGTCTTTCCTGTAGTACAATGTGGAGTAAGTCTGTACATTTCAATCATTTTACAAATTTCTGCCTTCCAATCCATAGCATTGGATTTCGCCAAAGAAACAGTCTCCTTAATAACTCTGTTGAAGCGTTCAACCATTCCATTGGATTCTGGATGGTACAACGCACACTTTTTGTGAGTTATTCCTCTTACTTGAAGAAAATCAGCCATCTCCTTCGACGTCAACTGTACCCCATTATCAATAAGGATAGAATGAGGAAACCCTTCCCTGGCAAACAAACAGTTGAGAAACTTAATGACATCCCTACTTTCTATAGAGCTTGTAAAGAAAACCTCACACCATCTAGAGAACATATCTAGTACCACAAAGAGGAAAGAGGACCTTCCTTGATCATAAATAGGGCCCACAATGTCTAGAGCGATGTCTTGCCAAGGACTGGAAGGCAAGTTCCTCGCCACCATGGGTTGAACCCTTGGTTGCTTTGACTTGTGGAGAGGTGTGGTGCAGCGGCCAGGGCAGCTGACTTCGGAGCACAGGGTTCACGGTTCGATCCCCGGCTCCGGCGGCAGCTCAGCTCAGCACCATGTGACTCTGGGCAATAGCTCACTAAATTTCCACTCAGGCCCCCAGCGCCTTGAGACCCGTAAGGGTGAGTAGCTGCGCTATATAAAAACAGACTTACATTTTTTTACTTACTTACTTGTCGCTCCAGGCACACATGGAACAGTCACGCACCAAACGCTCCATGTGTTTGTCCATGCCATGCCACCAATACAACATTCGCACATGCTCTTTGCATTTGGACATACCTTGATGAGCCTCAAGGGCGAGATCCATTATCTCACACCTGAGGTTAGATGGAGGAATGAGCTTAGTGCCCCTGAATAACAAACCATTGTTAACTGACAATTCATCACGTACAGCCCAGTAATTACGACACACATCAGAGGCTTGCTTTTTCTTGCACCAACCCTCAGTCATGCACCTCAACGAGCACAACGTCCTTAGCTAACTCCTCACGCCTCCTATCCTCAGAAAATGTGCTTACCGCACAAACACAGACAGAGTCATCATCCATAATTTCATCAGAATCCGAAGCACATTCAACACTAGGAACCAACCTAGAGTGTCAGCAATAGTATTACAAACACCAGGTAAGTACTTGACAACAAAGTTATACTCTTGTAGAGCAATGACTCACTTGGTAATTCGACTTGATATTAAGTCCACACCTTTCTTTGTGAAAGTCTCAACAAGGGGTTTGTGATCAGTTCGTATGACAAAAGACGATCCCCACAAAAAAAAATTAAGTTTCCTCACAGTCCAGAACACAGCTAACGCCTCCCTTTCAATAACAGAGTAGTTTACCTCTGTATCCTTTAATGCTCTAGACAGAAACATGCTGGTTTCTGTCCCAAACTCTCCCTCCTGCTGGAGGACAGCACCCAAACCCTTGAGACTGGCACCCGTAGTTACTATTGACCTCCTTTGGGGGTCAAAGTTCTTTAGTTTTGGAGCCATGCTGACATGAAGCTTGAGAGACTGGAATTCTTCTTCGCACGAGGAATCCCAAGAAAACACAGAACCTTTCCTCAAGCATAATCTCATATTGGCACTGAGTTCAGCAAAACGCCAGTGTGACAACGCAGGTTCTTCGTGAAATGATGAGATGAAGATCCAGGATAAGGTAAAAGCAAGTAGCTTTTATTGGGAGGAAAGAATCCCATCCAACATCCCTGTCGAGGGACAGCCAGCAACTGCCAGTCCCTCAAATGACAACATTCCATCACCTGAGCCCAGCTCCCCTATGACATCGTGGAGTTCCAGGCTCAAGCAAAGTAACCAAGGGCAACAGCTGGAATACCACAAGGGTCCCACTCTTCCCCTAGCTCAAAAACTGGCGGCTGAAGGTGGGCAAACCTCCCTACATCACTGGGGTTTATGATCAACGTGCTGCAGTTGCCCTTATTCCTGCCCTTATTCCTGCGCCGAGACTCACTTTCATCTGGACCTTCCTCAATATGGTGCACTACTGGGATTTCCCTCCAGAACAATGAGTCCAGGACATTCAGGCTATGATTCTGATGTTTCAGCCTCAGTCCTGAGTCTCAGTGAGGATAGCTCTGAGAATTCTTGGTCTGCTGGGCTCCTGCATCCTGCTTGGCAACCATGCCAGATGGCACATGCGAGATCTGCAGTAGAATCTGATGTGTCACTGGGGCCACTACTAAGGGAATCTGTCAGATTCGATCCAGGTTTCTGAGGGGATTTCAAAAGATCTGCAGTGGTGGCTGCTCATCTGCAACAGTGAGGATAGCTCTGAGAATTCTTGGTCTGCTGGGCTCCTGCATCCTGCTTGGCAACCATGCAAGATCTGCAGTGGGATCCGAAGTGTCACTGGGGACAGCCAGTACTACCGGAACCTGTCAGATTCTATCCAGGTTTCTGAGGAGATGTAAAAAGATCTGCAGTGGTGGCTGCTCATCTGCAACCTGAACAGTGGCAAACTCTTCTCCCTTCCCCACCCAGTGGTGACAGACGAGTCACTACTGGATTGGTGAGGTCATATGGGCGAGGTGGAGATCAGAGGACTCTGTGCTCTGGCTGAGATCTGCCTTCTCATCAACTTACTGGAGTTGCGGCCCATTCGTTTGCCATTAAAAGCGTTCCTGTTTTCCATCAATGGCAGGGGTCAGAGGGGTGTTGGTTCAGGTCCTCGCATACAAAACCATCACCATGTGCTATTGCAACAAGCATTGTGGGGTGGAGTCCTGGACCCTGTGCCAGGCAACCCTGCACTTCTAGACGTGGCTGAAACGTCAGAGCACTTTCTTGAGCGTACACCATCTGGTGGGATCTTTAAACACCAGTGCAGACTAACTAAAACTGCGACGTCTAGAGAATCACAAATGGCAGCTATACCCGGAGGTAGTGGAGGGCATCTTCAAGCAATGAGGAGAACCCTGCCTTGATCTGTTTGCCACTGCATAGAACTAGAAGTATCAATGCTTTTGCTAGTTGGAGTTCCCAAAAGGGCTCTCTCTCGGAGTCACATTCCACTTAGAGCGGAGCACGGGAATAGAGCGGAGCACGGGAATCCAGTATGCCTTCCTGCCACTGTCTCTCTTGCCTTGAATTCTGAATAAGATCAGGGATGACAGGGCCCAAGTCATCTTAGTGGGTCCGAATTTGGCAAGTAGAGTGTGGGATCCGAACCATCTGGGCATGAGCATCTGTCCTCCTATCAGGCTGCTATTTTGCGAGGATCTCCTGTCATAGCAGCAGGGCAGGGACCTGCATAATTTACATCTCCATGCAAGGAGATTGAGTGGCAGCAGTTGGCTGCATTCAAGTTCCCTTCCCAAGTAGCAGAAGTCACCCTTTTGGCAAAGTGTCCTTCTACAAAATATATTCTCATCAGATGATGGGACAAGTTTGTGGCTTGCCTTGGCATGGCACCCGTAACACAGACTCGTTGCAGGCCAAACTGTCAAATGTGCTACTGTTTGTTCTGCCTCCGGCCCAGCAAGAACTTGCAATGGGCACTGTTAAATGTTACCTTTCAGCCCTTTTGGCGTTTAACTAGACAAACCATCTTTAGTTAAATAACAAGTTGTAAGGTTTGGTCAACATGTTTCCACCAAAGCCTTTTGTGATGCTTCAGTGGGGCCTTATTTTGGTCCTTTTTTTTCTTATGTGTACCCCATTCAAGCCGTTACATAGCTACCCCTTACATCTCCTGACCCCGACAACTGTCTTTTTCCTCTCGATCACCTAAAGTCATCATGTGAGTGAGCTTCAAGCTCTTTCAGTACAGCTGCCCTATGCCACCATCTTTCAGGACAAACTGGTGCTGAGGACTAGAGCGGCCTTTCTACCGAACTTTGTGACTCCCTTTAACATCAGTCTATCACACTTTCCGATGTTCTTTGCCCCAGCTTGCTCATCAAAAAATGAGGAGAAACTCCATTGTTTGGCGTCCCAAAAGAGCACTGAGCCTTAAACATTGATTGCATCAAAGACCATTGGGTGGATGATCAGCCTTTTGTGGGATAAAGAAAGGCTATGCAGTGGAGAAGAAGACCTTATCCAGGCGTATAGTCCTTTCCTTGAAGTTCTGCCACGTGTTGGTCAAGAATCTGCTTTAGTATCTATTCTGTGAGGAATCTGTGGTTAGAAATATCCATCAGAAGAACAAGTTACTTACCTTCGATAATGCTCTTTCTGGTGGATCGTCTATCCAGACGAGAATTGCTCACCGCCTTTCCTCCTTGTTCTATGCAATGGACACTTTTCCATCTAAAAAGGCCCCAATTTAGAGATCTGCTCACTTGTATGACCATTGTTTTTTTTGGATCCGTGTCCAAGGGTGCAGACTGTGTCCATAAAGAGCCTGACATCAGTGTGTTTGGGTGGCACTCATATGCAGGTCCAGCTGAGTGGAGTCGACATGGAGCCCCACAGCAGGGGCTATGCTGAAAAATCTTCCAGATCCAGTCTGGCATCTGGGGATATTCTAGACGTGAGGAGTCTGTGGTTAGATAGAGCATCCACCAGAAAGTGCATTACTGAATGTAAGTAACTTATTCTGACTCTTATGGACTGTTTCTCAGCCTTCTTGGGCAACAAAGTGAACTATGAAGAGTGAGGTACTACCAATGTCCAGGTCCACTTCGTCTGCTAAAAGTGTGAGATGGCAATTGACAAGGGTGATCCATAACATTAAGCACCTATGCATACTGATAAATAGGGGGGGATTGAGAATATTATAACTGACAGTATAAAACCACTGATCAATATAGATGCTGCTGAATTTGCCAGAAGATCTAAACTTCACTTCCCACTCAAGGGTAGGGTACAAGTGATAAAGATGGCAGTGGCCCTCATAATTATCTACATTCTTATTTTCAAAATTGTTTTAAAAAACTGACAAAAGAATACCTCCACCCTCACTGTTTCATCCAGGTATCAAAGTGCTGGTGAAGTCGCCTTTCAGACTGAGACCTGGTCTAAGTTCTCTAATCCAGTTCTGTACTACTTGGATACAGAGGTTCACGCTTGTATACCATGAGTTCCACAAGTGGATGAACATTTCAGTCCTCTGCATTGCTCGCCATACCGCGAGATCTGTTCAACATTAGCGATGTGACAAACCTTGACTGTTCCAAATTATGCATCCGTAGACACAGGAGGAGACTCACAGAGACTCTCTGAATGGCTATCTAAACTGATGCACATGACATCTTAGGAAAAGATCATACGGAGGCTAGAGGGCTGGCTGTTTACTGCTGGTCAGGATGCTGACTCTATCACAATACATTTGCAGTGAATGACAAGGCTACAAGCACTACTTTGAACATTATTCTAGTTCAGCCTTGGTGACTGTTTCATATTGGACCCACAGTTTTCATGATATTTAGTTATATGCTACATTAGTTTTTACAGACTCAATAGTAGCCTCCTTTTCAGAGAGCTACTGCTTCCTTCCTCCCTCCCTGTTCCCCCTCCTTTTCTGAATACGCGGGTTTACTATAGCCTTATAGCCCGCTGCCGAGGGCTATACCGGCTGTTAAAGGCCCTGATCCCGAGTTATAGGCCCGAGCCGCAGGTGAGGGCCTATAACGAGGGAGAGGGCCTTTAACAGCCGGTATAGGCTGAGGCAGAAGGGCTATAAGGCTATTAGAACATTCCACCTACTAAGGGTAGAATGTTCTAAATTAAAAATGGAGAAACAAAAAGACTAACATTGGAATGTTGGAGCGCTGGGCTTATACCAGCCAATATAAGCCCAGAGCAACTCCATTGTCTTCAATGGAGCCCCCAACATTCCAATGTTCTAATTCCTGTTGACACTTTGGTATATGCGCTTTTCGTGGTTACATGCAAGACTCCCGAGATATGTATTCTGCCCTGTTATTGTTAGAGCGTTTTGTATTCTGTGAGTGTTTACACCTTGCTTTGTATTTTGTGATGCCAATGAAAAAGTAGCAGTTCTTTTAAAAAATACTACTGCACTCTACCGAATCTCTGTTTTTGCCTGGTGTAATTATTGTGGGCACGAATTTAAGAAGCCTGTCGCACAATTAAACGTAATAAAGAGCAATTGAAAATACCGCAACACTTAATAAAACCTAATGAGACATAATATGTTGTACTTTCCAGGATTTACGTTTAATTGTCTGAAGAACACAAAACTAATTAAAAAATAATATTTAAGTATTCATGAGCGGTAGCATCAATAAATGCCTCTGAATGTGCTATTATACACTTGCTTAACACATAATAAGGTTAACTTATTGGACTGTCTTAAATGCAGTGATTCAAAAAAAAAAAAAGGCCCTTGAACAGGGGTGCATCTACAGAACACTAGGGTTAAATATGAAATTAACACAATTACAATAATAGTTCATTTAATAAAATATTACTGAAATCCTAAACATGTCATAAATAACTAGTTGCCGACGACGAGATTTCATAAAAATGTTGTTCTAGATTGCATATAATAGAGACAGTGGGGAATTTGAAAGCAACAAACTATTTGCAAATAAAAAGGGGTGATGTAGTTGTAATGACTTTATTAAACGTAAAGTACAAAGAATTAAACGTCTATTTATTTTCCTCTCCTTATTTTTGTTCTTAGGTTAGCAGAGTCGTCTGTGGACCTTAATCTGAAATTGATGCGATGGAGACTAGTACCTACTTTAGATTTGGAAAAAATAGTATCAACTAAATGTCTGCTTCTAGGAGCAGGCACACTGGGCTGTAATGTGGCCAGAACGTTAATGGTAAGATTCAAACAGTAGGAGATGTTTTTTTCTTTCTGATTTCTATGTTGGAAAGACCTACTTGGACTTCTTCCTTCAAAGAGTTCATCTGCTCCGTGGTAGAAGTTTGTTTTCTTTATATTTTCTGTAAGGGTAATCCATGTGGGTAGTAATTTGTACTGTAATGAAAAGTACTAGTCTGCAATGCAGCAGTTTGGGCTGGACTTTTCCTATTGGAGCAGGGTCAAGACTGATTTCCCTTTGGCTGGGTCTAATTTGAGGTGGCATTGTGGGCAAAAGAACTATGGTTTGGAATGCTACCCAGAGCGATTGCCAGCGGTTAGACTTATTGCAAGCATCCTTTCATCAACTTTTGTTTGTTTGATGTACCACACTAAGTGGCCAAGAGTATGCCCAGATGTGGGTCCCTTGCTCACTGTACCACTGGAACTAAGTTACACCTGACTGAAGAGCCGCAATAAGGGCAAAACTTGCCTTGTGTTGCGTGTGTTCTGGTTCAGAGAGGACCTAGCTTGGCAGTTCGATTTAGAGTGTTCCTATTGAAGCAGGGTCAAGATTGATTTGCATATGGCTGGGTCTCTTCTGAGGTGGCATAGTGGGCAAAAGAACAATGGGTTAGAATGCTACCCGAGAGATTGTCAGTGGTTAGACTTATAGCAGGCTTCCCCCATCATGCTTTGTGTGTGTCTAGCACCTAGCCTCATTTGGCCATGTGAGGGGGGGATTGGGCACAGGGCCTGTACGTTCGCCATGCTCTGGAGCAAGCCTGCTGTGGTTGGGCAAACACCGCTGTGCACTACCTTTGATAGTGTGCAGTGGGGGTAGGCCACAGGGTCGAGGTTGGTCAGCACGAAGGTTGTGCGCATCCAGGCCTGAGCCTTCACTGCACATGGCTTGATTGAAGAGCCTGACCAAGCCCTACACCCAACCTTCCGAGAGCAGCCAACCCCCATTGCACATAACAGAGCTGTGTGCAGCAATGGTTGACCGCAGGGTTTGGCCTTTGGCTAGGTCCTATAGGCAAACTGCCACAGCAGTCAATACCCGCAGCACGCAGCCTTGCAGCCAAATATTCAATGTGTTTTTTTAAATTCTTATATAGAACTTTAAAAAAAAATTTTTTTGCCAACCTTCTTTTAAAATATGTTTTCAATTGTTTTATGTTTTAATATGACCTTTTTTTTTGTTTCTTCCCCTATGTGACAGTTTTATTTTTGTACTTTTTATTTAAGGAGGCTTTTTCTACAGTACTTTTAAAAAGAAATATGACCTTAAAAATGTTTGTAACTTTAAATGTTTTACATTTTGAAACTTTAATTATTCTGTGAAACTTTTGGTGAAAGCGTTTGTGGTGTTTTCTTCAAGTGTCCATTTAGGTGAATTGAGATGATGTGACAATTTTGCTCCCCTGAGAAAATTAATAAAGTAGATAAGAAATATTTGGAGCCATGGATTAGACTCCATCTTGCTTTCAGAAATTTCTGAAGCCACGTCATCTTCCTCCTGTTCAGCTTGCCATCTACTTTGGAACTCTGCTCTTGAAATTTCTGATGCTTTGCACAGAAATGCTTTATCATTCCAGTTATTGCAAATGACCACAGCCTGGGGTGTCCTCTTTGAAATATTGATCACAAAGGATACAGGTGACCTTTTAAAAAAAATATTTTTGTACCCCTAAGATGCATAAAGAATTGTCATGCCCAGGAATCACGAGGTGCAGCGTATGTGGTTGCCACCTCTTCCAAAACAGAAGTGTCTTCTGGTCAAGCTGTTGCATGTGGGCTGGTGTCATGGCTTTGGCTGTTTTGTGCCTGGATCATGGTGTCGGTATTATGCTGAAAATAATTCTCATCAATGTCAAGTGTGAGACAAGTGTGTAGAGAAGGCAGATCAATCTGTAGCACAGGAGGGTTTCAGACCATGTTTGTAGAGGTCAGGAACTTGTTTTTAAGTTAAAGTGTGGATGTTTTTTTTTAATAATGTGCCCCCTTTCTTTTTCTTTTGGTGCCTAAGGATTTGCAGAGGGTTATAAATAAGACCCTTATCCAGGTGTTTTATTTATTTATTTAGTGTTTTGTATAGGGCGAACGTGAACCTTTAGGGTATCAGAGCGCTTTACAGCAATAGCAGGTTATTTACAAGATTCAGTAATAACAAGTTAAATACAAGATTGGAGTAGTTGATCATGAGAAAACAGTGCCGAGATAACAGGCTATTTACTAGGAGTGGCAATCAAGAGTACAGTTCGGGGAGATAGCAAGAGGACGTTGGCAGGAGCAGAGGAAGACTGCACAACACCAGCCTTGCCCCAAAATGACAGTGAGGCGAAAAAGATGCAGAGTGGTAAGCAACATCAATGAAAAGGAATCACGTGGTTTGCATATATGAGAACAAAGTCGGCAACCCTGGTAGAGTTCAAGTACAGAACAATAGCAAATCGCTGGGCTGCTGAAACTGTAGAAGCACTGAGAGATTTTAGGGTAGGAATTTGCCCATTAGGAAAGTCTTCGCTTCCTTTTTGAATCTTGATAGAGCTGGTATTCTTCTGATGTAGGGCGGCAGCGAGTTCCAGATTCTGGGTGCAGCCCCTGAGAAAGCTCTGTTGTATGTTTTCTTCTTCCGGAAGAGGGGTGGTTTCAACACAAAATCCCTGGCACACCGACAGTGCCTGCCTCCTCCGGAAACCACGATTTTCTGAGCAAGATACGCAGGAGACTTTGAGTGTACCGCTTTGCGAGTGATACAGGCCAGTTTGAGTTGGATTCTGGCTTCATACGGAAGCCAGTTCAGCGCCTTCAGGTGCGGTGAAATGTGGTAGAATTTTTTTGAGCCTGTTAGGAGTCTTGCGGCTGCATTAAGACAGGCTTTTAGGAGAGCTGTTGAAATCTTGGGTAGGCAATATAAGGTTGAGCATCCGTATTCGATCCTAGAGATAACTAAAGCCTGAACTGCCATTTTTAGGTCCGATGTATCTAGGAATGGTTTGAGATTTCTCAGGTAGCTCAGGTGAAACCTGGCATTTATGGCCACTGTGTTGATGTGGGCTTGCATATTCAGGTTTTTGTCCAGTATGATTCCCAGTGATTTGGCTGAATCCACTATGGTCGGGGTGCAGTTCAGCGCGTTGATCAAGTTGGTCCATTCAAGTATGTCAGGGGAGCTTTTCAGAGGGGAAATTAATAAGAATTTGTTTTTTTGCGCATTAAGTTTGAGATGGTTGCTAGCAAGCCATTGAACAGTCAGTTTCAGAGCTTCGTTCATTGTTTTAATCTCCTCTAGGGATGAAATTTTGATGTAGATCTGAGTGTCGTCTGCGTACATGTGGTAAGAGATGTTGGCGATACGTAGAATTTCAGCTAATGGTTCCAGATAGAGGTTAAAAAGAGTTGGGGAGAGAGTTGAACCTTGGGGGACACAATCGTAATCGGGGAAGGGGAGGATAGATTACGATTAACTAAGAATCTCTGGGAGCGGTTCTGTAGGAAGGATTTGAACCACTCGAGAACGGCTCCCCCCTAGTCCCATCCTATTTTCCAGACGTTCTAGTAGCTTTTCATGGTTAACTGTGTCGAACACCGATGATAGATCCAAAAGAATTAAGAGACATGTTTTGCCTTGGTCTAGAGCTTGGTGGGCATCATCTACTATATGGAGAATAGTAGTTTCAGTACTGTGATCTGGCCTGAAACCAGATTGGCATTCATCTAGCAGGTTGAAAGTGGCGATGTGTAGGTTACGTTGTTGTTGCACACATTTCTCAAGTAATTTCGCTAGTAGAGGAATATTAGATATTGATCTGAAAATGTCTGGTTCAGCATGATTCAGTGAGGTTTTTTTTAGAAGGGGGATGACTTGGACCCTTGCATTAGGGAAGCGTTGATTATTGCGGTCCAGATGGGTATGATAAATTGGTTGGCTGCGGATAAACAGTTGGATGGGAGCATGTCATTGAAGGGGTTTTTCGGTTTAATGGACGATAGAATTTTCGATATGCTATCGTCGTCATATAAGTTGAAGGTGGTCCAGTGGCCTTGGTTTTTGGGTACCGCCTGTAGGGAGTGTGTAGCGACGTTTGGAGGTGTCACCGAGGCTGTGAGAGGACGATGGCGGCGGAATTCAGCTCGTTTCCCAGGGAGTTGATTTTAGCGAGAAGGAGGAGGAGAACTCATCACAACTTATTAGGGCTTTAGTTGTTTCTTTAGAGGTTTTTGCCAAATTGTTCGATTGTTGTTTTACCAATTGAAAGAGCTTACGAGGTCTGTTCTGTACCAGGTGTATAGTCCTTTGCATGAAGATCAGCTACGTTTTGGTCAAGAAACTACTTTAGTATCTATTCTACATTTGTACCACATGTGGTGGTATCTGGAACGAGTAGCATGTACCCCATGAACTTTTTTGAGACTTTCAGATTGATAAAAAACATTCTGCAATTTAGTTTGAAAGCTGGCCAAATATAAGAGCAAGAAAAGAGTTATAGACGTGCAGTTTCTTTTCAAACTCTGCACTATTTACAGTGTAAAAGGATTGTGATACTGTGCATGGAATTATGCTCTTGCGCCATTGCAGAGGCGGGAATTTCATTCTAAGTACAAGAATACCAACAACCAAGGCCTCATGTAAATAAAATAAAGTCAGAATTGTATAATCACTTTTTCATTTCAGCACTTTTTAAACTCTAAGTTTTATAGTACCAGGTACCGGTATCACAAGACTAGGCATACTGGTCCCATCCTTTTTTATTTTTCTGAGTTCAGGGAGGATTTTCAAAACCTTGTAAATCATTGCAGAAGTCTGGTTCCTGAGGTTGTTTTGTTCCACACTCAAACATTTGTTGGTTATCTGAACCAAATATCTGGTCTCTGCACAGTTCTGCAGTAAAGGAGGCTATACATTTGCTGCAGAAGTGTTCTTTTTTCGGAACCAAGAATTTTTCTTCTTTCCACATAGCTTCTTGGCAAGAAGAAAAGGACAGGAGAAGTCCAAAAGAAGGAGAAGAAAGTTAAAAACTGGAAGATGTTCATACTGAGGGCTCCATATTTCAATGAGAATCCATTGTATGGAAAAGTTTCACTGTTCAACCTGGTTAAAAAAATCTAGCAGCAAAGTACGTGACTTGGTTTTTGTGTGGGGAGAAGCTGAATAGGTGCAACTGAGGGAAATACAGCTTTAGAACCACATTGACATCTTAATGAAAACAATGTAATTTCCGAGGAGATGAAGTGGAAGAAAGATGCAGCAGAGACAAGTACATCATTTTCAGCTTTGCAATAGGCTAATCTTTGATGTACAGAGGTTTCCTGAACATATCTTGCAGGAGGAGTAAGAAGTAATTGGGCCCTGCTTTGAAATTGAGATTGCATTGCTTAGCGTGTGGCATGATCATCTCTTCCGGAGAGCAGTCGCAGAGCTTTAAAAAATTAAGTGCTTCTGTTCTCAGATGGATCGACTCCTTCCTCATTGGAAGAACTCAAAAAGTCCGCCTACCACCATTCACCTCCAACCCAAAGAAGTCATCTGTGGAGTACCGCAGGGATCCTCCCTTAGCCCCACCCTCTTCAACACATACATGAAACCACTTGCCAGCATCATCAAAACCAACAAACTCAACATTATATCCTATGACGATGATACACAACTCACCATCTCCCTCTCTGAAAACACCACAACAGCAAGACCAGCTTCCACAACTTCATGACAGACGTTGCCAACTGAATGAAGGACAACTGCCTGAAGCTCAACATGGACAAGACAGAGGTACTGATTTTCAGTGACAAATGCTCCCCATGGGACGTCTCCTGGTGGCCCACGGAGCTTGGACCAACTCCAACGGACCACGCCAGAAACCTAGGCATCATCCTTGACAAGAAGTTAACAATGACAGACCAGATCAACTCTGTCTCCTCCTCCTGCTTCTTCATCCTTCGCAAGCTTCACAAGATATTCAAATGACTGTTCCAAAGCTCCAGACACACCATCACCCAGGCCCTCATCTGCAGTCAACTGGACTACTGTAACGCTCTCTGCACAGAGATCACAGCCCAACCCCTCCGAAGGCTACAGACTATACAGACTGCTGCAGCCCAACTCGTCCTCGGCCTCTCAAGAAGAACCCATACCACCACCCACCTCAGGGTACTCCACTGGCTCCCTATTCAGAAACGATGCCAGTTCAAGTTCCTGAACCAAGCATTTAAGGCCCTACATAACTGCTGATCTGCCTTCATAAACCACCATTTTATCTTTCACCAGTCCACCGGACGAAGCATGAGTGGAGCATACTCTTTCTCCTACCTGGCAGCAAAGACATGGAACAAACTACCCTTATATCTCCGGACCTCCCCATCGCTTGTGGAGTTCCGTAAGGCTCTGAAGTCCTTGCTCTTCAGCTGATCACCTGAACCCTGCCAGCGCCTAGATACCCTCACGGGTGACAAGCTAAAAAATATTTTTTGTCTTTATTTAACACAAATGTTCCCATTTGTATTGTTGTCTTGTCACTAGGCATATGAAATAGGTAGTATTTGTTTTGTTTTTTCCCAAAAAGTATGAACCTTCCCTCTCCCTTCTTTGTTATCTTCAGCTTTAAGCCTCAGTTCACTTATTTGTTTGACATACTCGTCCCTTCTGCCATACTCAGACTGTTCACTCCTTTCTGTCTTTTTACTGTCCCCAAAGCCCTGTAAATAACACAAAGAACGGCTATCAGAATTCTGATCTGGGTTTCTGATTTTTTTTTTTCCCCCTCAATTTATATTCACCCCTACTGGACACCAGCGTTGCAGGGACACATTTATGTGTTTTTTTCTTGTTTTGCCTTCTGCATTTTTTTGTCTCAGGTGCAACTTTCTCCTTCCAGACCCTTCCTTCTCATTTTCAATTTGAGTTGCAACTTTGCGGCTCGAGAACCTAACATATTATGACCCACAGATTTGTAAACTTCTAAAATAATCTTAGGAAGTTCTCGCTTGTGATCTTGAATGGGAACTTCTGGCTTACTGCCAGAACTGCAGTTTCTCCTCAAATGTTGCTCAGAACAATCGAGAATACAGTCTCAAAATTACCTATTAATTTTATTCTTAAATCAAGAGCAGGTGCAGGTCAGTGCTCATTTTGGATTTGT
Source organism: Calotriton arnoldi (assembly GCA_963921515.1). Lineage (NCBI taxonomy): Eukaryota > Metazoa > Chordata > Amphibia > Caudata > Salamandridae > Calotriton > Calotriton arnoldi. Next base: position 999,182 of record CAWUFW010006258.1, on the reverse strand, counting down.
TTTAACACCTCGATTTACAAAGTTAAAGAGTGTTCCATGCATAGTTGTATAAATACTCACAAATATTGTTCTCCAAGTAGAACATTCTTCTACAGGTGGCTCCAAGACAAGTGGAACACACATAGTTAACATCCTGTGTCTTGGGTCTTATCAGAGGGTAAACCACTTACTAACTGGTTGGTTTTGCGAGCAATCCAAAGTGGAATTTTATCTTGCTATGTAGGCGATTTGCCCTTAAGAGCATTTATAGTCTGTGGACTAATTGCCTGCACCACAGGATCGCTTGTTCTGCTACCTTAGCTTGCGACTGTAGAACATACTATTGAAGTCGCCTATAAATAGGCACTATCTGGTTTAGTAAATGTCTTACTTGAATTAATGAGTAGATGAATGAATTAATGATTTTCTAATGTGGGCAGTTGCTGCAAGAGTGTCCCGGCACTAGGGCAAATGACCAATGGAGGGTAACAACAACCCTACAGTTTGAACAAATGTGTTTTAAGTTGCTTGCAAAATAAGTTCTTCTCTGGGATGCACATGAGAGGAAGAGTGACATTGTTCCAGTAAGTGGCTGCCAGAACTGAGCAGGCTGAGCTACCCCATTTCTTCCGTTTGGTGTAGGAGATAGCCAGCAACTGGGCAGACTGTGAATGTAGAGTTCTCTTTCGACAGTATTCAACAGTCCTTCTGGACATGTATTTGGGCCCAGTCTTATAGAAGGCGGTACCCCCTGACACTAAGGTTACTTCTGCAACTGTCAGATTTGCTATATCAGATGAGGTGTATACCAAGCCAATATGAGCCAGATAGCCCCTTTATTACTCAAGGTACCCAGTCTAATATTCTAAAGCACATGGTTAGTTGACCACCAATTATGTTTGATGTTGTTTATATCCTAACAAGACGTCAGGGTTCATGAGTCAGGATTGCAGCAGCTCTGTATGTATGAAAGTTTTTGTATTGGGATCTAGAGCATCAGACTTCACTCTTGAGTAAAATATTTTAAAAGAATATGCTGCATGTGCATTCACAACGAAAGTTGAATCTGTGGTATCCAGGTATCGAAGAATATCTGGAATGTGAGGTAGTGGAATGCGGGATTGCCATTGTGCTCATATACATTGAGATTACTTCATTAAGTGTCCACAGGAGCCTTTGTCCTTTGATAATAAGTTTATTACCCTGGTTCCGCGTGAGTAGGGTTCCCTTGTTCCTGTCCTACTAGAGGTTCCGAGGGCAGCGGTTGGGAGTTGCAGACCAGGGCTTGATGGTGGGTGAGCCGTTGTCATCACATACTTGAATAAACCCAATTTGATGTATAAAGTGGTAAAGTGACTTCTTTACATTGGCGACAGTCTGGGCCATCGCAACGCCTCAACACCCTGGGGATCGCTAGAGACTGAAGGAAAGACTTAGCGGTGAAGTAGTGAAGAAGGCAGCAGCAGTGTCTGGTAGAAGAGGCAGTGCGGAGTGCCGATGTCTGTAGGACTGTGTCGGAAGGAGAAGTTCGAGCAGAGCTGAGAGCTGATCGGAGCTGATCATTCAGGCTTCCAGTGCTACACGTTAAAGAGGGGAGCGGATCAGGTGGCCGCTCAGGGTCACTTTTCAAACCTGGTGATTTCCTGTGCTGAGATAACGAGGACGTTTCTCAGCCAAAGAGAAGCAGTGTTTGTGTGGGTGGACTAAAGTTACAGGTATGCTGAAATGTAATATTGCGCAATACCCGCTCAGTGCTGTCCAAGCCGTGACGCGATTAAGCGCGTCCAGCCAGAGGCATTGACTGAGAACGCTCGCACACCGGCCTGTCTGTATGTTTAGCGAGTCATTGACTGAGAATGCTCACGCACCAGCCCTCCTGTATATGAGCCCCATGTTAAGTGCTGCTCTCCTTGGGCCACAGCGGCTGCATTTCACCAGTGCTCACCATGTAGTGATTTTCCCAGCACTCACCGTTGGTTCTCAGTGCATGTTCCTGTCTCGTTCTGTGGTTCTCCTAACTTCTCCTTCAAAGGAGTGCCGCGCATGAGCAGCTAATATTCAAGGGGGAACCTGATTGAAGGAAAGTTCTTCCACTGTCTGTTATTGGTTAGAAAAGTTGGTGGGCATCTTTGTTTGGGATACCTGATTGTCTTTTGGTAAGGTACCCGATTGGTAGAAGGTTATTATCCAATGGACAGCGGCCCTAAGAGTTGAATTTCTTCTACAAGTGTTGAGTCTAGTTGGAAGGTGGACTGGACGGTCATTTTGGATTGGGATAGCCTTTCAACTTATGGTTTGACCTCGAGTATTATATCGGGTACTGATGGGTTTTGGCTGTGGAGGATCCTCGAGTACCTAATCAGGCACCTAAGGGTTCTTCTATTTATTTTTTTCTCTTGGGTGTCTAGTCGGACACCGGTGTACGATTAGTGATACACAGATGATTTTAGGCAGCAAGTGCCTGGAGAGACAGACAGAGTGCAAAATATAGCGCCTCTACCATTTTTTTTATGTCACCAGGAGAGCCAGCGTTAAAGTGGGACCAATGGAAAAAAGTGTTCTCTGATTATGCTAAAGTGTGCTGGACTTCATTGAGTGCAGAGAGAAAGACTTCCCTGCTTATGCATTGCCTAGGTCCGGAGTGTCAGGAGGTGTTTGAGCACCTTCAGGAGTTAGACGTTGCAGAAGCAGAAGATCTGGGTGAATCTGAGTTGTGCATAAAGAAACTGGATAAACATTACATACCTAAAATTAGCACAATTTCGGAGCACTACCATTTTGAGAGGAGGGTCCAGTTAGCACAAGAGTCGATGGAAAATTATGTTACTCAGTTGCGTAAACTTGCATCTATGTGCAAGTTTGAGGGGAGTTTAGAAGAGTGTATTAGGGATCAATTCATGCTAGGGTGTAATATAGAAAAGGTAAGAGATGCACTTTGGCAAAAAGATGATCCTAAATTGGATAAAGTGTTGCTTATAACAAAGAAAATAGAACACTCCATTTTGTGTGTAGAGGTGATTAAGAAAGAGAGTTGTGACCAAGGAACTAGTACAAACTGTGGTGAATTCCAAAAATGAAGATACCCAAAGGAAAACATTCTCTGGGAAATTCTTCAGATGTGGGGTGATGGGCCATATGGCCAACAACAAAAAGTGCTTGGCACAGGGTGTGGTATGCAAATCCTGCGGTTTGAAAGATCACTATGTGAGGAATTGCAGGTCGCAAAAGAAGAGCACAAAAGTAAAAGAAGTTGGTCTGTGTGACTTTTATGAAGAGGAGGAGATTGATGACTTGCAATTTGGTGAAATTGTCATACAAGTGTGGGAAAAAGGGGAAAGGATGAGGACCAGAAGGTTTTGTGCAAGTGAATGGGTGTGAAGTTAAAATGCTATTTGACTCTGGAGCAAAGATCCCTCATTTCCAGGGGTTTCTTTGAAGAGAAATTGGCTAGTAAGGTGAAGTTGTTCAAGCCTGGCATAAGACCACTAGGCTATGGTGGACAACCCATCAAACTGGTAGGATACTTCATGGGGCAAGTAGAGTATAAAGGGCGGATAACAGCAGGGAAAGTATACGTTTCCAATAAAGGCAAGAGCATCATCAGTTGGATCCATCAAGGGGATTTGGAAGTAATGCTAGATCCGAACAGTTCACCATAGATCCTTTTAGAAAGGAAGGAACACATGATGGAACAAGAGAAGGAAGGTAGCCCTAGGTTGTGTGTGGTGGGGGTTTCCAGAAGTGAGACGGATCAAGTGAGTAGTGGTACATGGCAGAAAGAATTCTCTGAGGTGTTTAATGACCGGTTAGGATGCCTGATAGGCTATAGCCTTGACATAATCTTGAAAAAGGATGCGGTGCAAGTGGTCAGTAAGGTAAGGGTGTTCCCCTGGCGATGAGGCAGCCCATGAAAAATGACATCGACAGATTAAAGAAGGAAGGTATAGTTGAAGAAGTGGAAGTAATCGAGTGGGTGGCTCCGGTGGTCCTGGCTCGGAAAACTTGCGGTGATATTAGATTCTGTATGGATCTAAGGGGCTTAAACAAGGAAGTTGTTGTGGATGTGTTTCCCTTGCTGAACATCTCTGGCATGCTAACACAGCTAGAAGAGGTAAAAGTATTCTCCACTGTAGACTTACAGGCAGCCTACCAAATTGTACTGGGAGAACATTCTCGCGATCTTACATTGTTCATCATACCTTTTGGGGTTTTTAGGTTCACGAGGAAGCCCTTTGGTCAGGTCTCTGCGGCCTCTGTTTCAGAGGGCCATGGAGAATGTACTGGGGGGATCCTGAAGTTGTCAAAATCTACCAATACAACGTCTTGAACTTTGGGGACACCTTAGAGCAGCATAATCAGTGCTGGAGATATGTAAGCAACGTGGTCTCACGCTGAGAGAATACAAATGTATGCTTGGGTGCGAGGAAAGCATTTGTTTAGGATACAAACTGACAGCAAGTGGGATCAGTCCGAGTACAGAGCTGGTGCAAACTATCAAGCGGTTGGCTGTCCCGGATAGTATGGAAGATTTGGTCAAGTTTTTGGGGAAGGCGGAGTACTATCACAAATTTATCCCCAACCTTGTAGCCCGGGCATATAACAAGAGAAAGCTCTTTAAAAAGTGGGGGTAAAGTTTGTGTGGTCCATGCAGTGTGACTGGGAATTTGATCATCTTAAAAGGACATTGTCTTACTCCCCTTCATTGAAAAGTTTCAGAACACAGGATAAGTTGGTATTGGTTACCGACTCTAATGCGAAAGGGTTAGGTGCTGTCCTAAAATAAGGTGTAGGAAAGGAAGAGTGCACTATAATGTTTTTGTCAAGGAGTTTAAAGGGACCTGATACTCGGTGATCGAGAGAGAAGCTCTATGTATAGTTTAGGCCATAAAAAAATTAAAGCATTTTTTTTGGGGCACACACTTTATGGTGAGAATGGGCCACAAACCACTGAAAGGGAATTGATGCAGTATCAAGTAGAGTTTGCAAGTGGATAATTTAATTGCAAGAAAGTGGAATACATACCGGATACTGAGAAATCTGTAGCAGATTGCTTATCGAGATTGGTGGAGGAACCACTTGAGGAACACCTGTAGTAATTGAATGAGTTTGAGGTGTGTGAAGTGACGGAAGGGATTATAAGTAGGGAGGAGTGGAAGGATCAGGTAACCAAAGATGAGAAGTTAACACAAATGACAGAACTAATTGAGAAAGGCTGGGGTGAATGCAAGAATTTGACTCCATCTTGCAGGGAATATTGGGAGTTCAGGAATGAGTTAGCGGCACATGATGGGTTGTTATGGAGGGGCACCAAATTGGTTCCGCCCATGGGGCTAAGGTGTAGGTTGATGAACCTGGTGCAGGAGAGGTTAAGACTACACTTTGGTGGCCAGGTTTAGATAAACAGGTAGAACGTGAAATTAGGGAGTGCACGGATTGCAGAAACAGTGACAAAGACTGCAAAGCAAGGACACAACATATGGTGTTAATACAACAACAGCAGAGACAGTGGGAGCAAGTAGTTCCAGACATTTTGGGTCCGGTCACCACCAACTCAGGGCAATATTATGTTTTGGTTTTGGTGGACTTGTTCTCCAGGTGGCCTGAGATAAAAGTTACTCAGGGTATTGAGACAAGTAGTGGAGTGAAGTTTTTAAAAGAGACTTTTGCCAGATTCCGGATTTCAGTTTGACGGACAATGGAGTGCAGTCGGTTTTTTAGAGAAATGGGAAAATTCCACTCACTAAGGGGTATCCTCCACAAGAAATGTGCCTTATACCACCTAGAGTCTAATAGGGTGGTTGAAAGGTTCCACAAAGTACTCAAGGAAGCTATACATATAGCCAAACAAGAAGCAAAAGATTGGAGGGAGGAGAGTCAGACAAGAGTGGAAGTGTATCGTCTCACCCCACAATCAGTGACAGGCAAGGTACCCTTTGTGTTGTTTAGGGGGAGAGAGCCCAGCTCTCTGATGTGCCCACCTTGGATTAATCAAATAAAAGATATTGTGCAGGAAATGGCAGTATGACATTAGACACGTGGTAAAGATTACAGTAGTATCTGTGACTGATTTGGTCAGGATCAAACTACCTACGGACATGGCTAAAACAACAATGTATGGTAGTCACCAAAAAGGGGTTAAACTTTTTAAGAATGCATGCAAACTAGAAGATAGTCGTTTTTGGAATTTGGGATGAGTGGTAGTGGTTTCAGAACATGGAGTGGCGACACAAAGGAGGGATACCACGGAAATAGGTCAGTATACAAACCAGGAGGATGGCATTTCTCCACAGTAGAAAGGCATTATATCAGGTGGGGTTAGCTCACGGGACAGCAACAGGAGTGTAAGATCACCTGAATGTTTAAAAGATTATGTGCTATTTTAGTTTTCAAGGTGGATCTGTATTGGTAAGCTTATAAATTATTGATGTATGAATACCATTGAAACAAATGATACTTTTTATTTCTTTTCTCTCTCTTCTGTTCCTTGCTCTGAGTCAAAGCATGTATATAAATTGTTATTCATGATATTTCCTTTGTACCTCATCGTGGTTTAGGTGGTCCCCGTCATCTGTAACTCATTCAAAGTTTTTTGCACATAAATAAGTTATTAATGATGACTTCCAGTTGGTGTAAAGGGTGAGGTGTATGGTATCCAAGTATACCTGGAACATTTGATAGTGGAATGTGGAGTGCCAGAGTTTCCGAGGGTGGCGTTTGGGAGTTGCAGACCGGAGCTTGATGGTGAATGAGGAGTTGTCATCACATACTTGAATAAACCCAATTTGATTTATAAAGTGGTCAAGTGACTTATTTGCAGAATCCCCCCCCCCTCCACCCATGTTATAGAAACCCCTAGCAAAGACATGTTGTGTAACTAATGCCCGAAGGTTTAGCCCTATCAGAGAAGGTGGTTCCATCATTGTTAAATAGATTCAGATCATAAGACCCAAAGCCGAAATCAAAGTGGAGAATGGCCTTTTATAAATCAAGTGCCTGACAAGCCCACAGTAGAAAGGAAACACCTTTTCTCAACTGAAGGAGGTAACCAATATTTCTATGCACAGCTCTACTAATAGTAATAATTGATATCTTGAGTATCTTCTAAAACGACTTCAAGATCTAGAAGATCTTGCCCATGTTGGGTGCCATTGATACGGTTTCTGGATTTTCTTACAAGAACACAACCCGGTCATAGGCTTTCTAGACCCCCTGACACTAAGGGCTTTGTCAGTGTGCCAACGCAAGAGAGGAAGCCAGTTGGACTGTAACCATCCCACAACCCACTGAGCATTACTTGAGTGACATTCGTTCTAGATCGCAATCAATCCTGTGAGATAACACAGGGATAGTTAGTGGAACCAAAACCATCTCTCGTCATGGAAACATACACTGAAGAACGCTAGGAACCAAGGACATATTTTAAAGATTTATTTTAAAATCAAAACCCTATCTTTGTGCATACAATATGAATCGTAACTATTATGAACACCAAAACAATACTGACAGTGATGTTTATCAAAAGTGTGAATATCAAAAAATATTGTAACATTGTGGTGATATCATAAAGCCTTCTTTATATTAATATCTTCACCCTACCCACTTTTTTCTTGACCACCTATTCTACACTTTAGAAGCAAAAACAAGCCTAATTCAATAGTAACAGTCGAAACAGTGTCTGCTATTCTCATATGCATAGGCAGACAGGCAGATAAGCCCGCCGAACAAACGCTAGATATGCCCCTGATTAGCCTTCAGCAAAGGAAGATAATCATAGCTCTGTATGGCCTTTGTCTTGAGTCTCTGGTACAAAGAACCTTTCTATCTCATTACACTCTTAGTTCATATAAAGTATCTGATAATTGCTGAACAATTTCAGAATAAACAATAAGTAGATAGGCCTTGGCACCCTTTATTCACTTACCTTCTGTGAAGCCTTGCCTAGTGTTTAAAAGCAATACACGAGAAGTGACGTTATCAGCTTCTGTGAAACCTTGTTCGTTATTTAAAAACAATCACTGGAAAAGGGACTTGAATCCATACAGAAAAACATTAATATAGATAGTCAAGCAAATTTGATTATCACATTACGTCGCAATTAATAATGACATGAATACATTTGCATTTAAACTTTACATTTATACCTAAACAACATATAAAATTCAAGAAGGGGGATACCTAAAAAGAAAAATATTTGATAATTGTAACACTTGGACCTGTACTGGTACTGCTGAACAAACTGAAAAATGTTTGACTTTTAAGAGCTGTTTTAATATCTTTTGTTAAAATGCCAGTTAGAATGTCTTAAAGCACCACTTTGTACCTCCCGTTTGTAACTTGTCTCATGCTTTTAGTTAATTCTGCTTATTGGACACTTAATCAAATGCTGAGATTTCCAATACTGCTGAAATAGTTAGTTTTCTTCATGCCATAACTTGTTGAAAACTGTTGTTTTTTGCACTAGAGTTAATTGAAGGTCACCAAACACTGTTAACTGTTTATGTTAGACCTGGCATCTGAAAGAGACACGTTAGTGACAGATTCCTTACCTTAAAATATCCCCAGGCGTCAGGCTGGATCCGGAAAGTTTTTGCGTAGCAGTACCCTTGCGCGTCGGTAGGCGGCGTAGTGCGGCTCCGCGTCCGTCGTCGGCGTCGTGATCGCCGGGATGACGTCGCGGGCAGTACTTAGACGCCGCCCCTGCGCGCTGACGTCAGTTCTTCTTTTTCCACGCCAGCAAGCGCAGATCCGGGAAGAGCAGTGCCCTAGTCATTTTTTGACTAACTTTTTTGGTGAATTTTTTCACTGTTTCTTCGAATCGACTCCAAGGTGTCGTAGGGATGCCCGGCTTTAAACGTTGCGACGCCTGTGCTCGGATGATGTCCATCACAGACCCGCATCTGGAGTGTCTCTTCTGCCTCGGCCGAGGCCACGACACGAAGTCGCGTTCCGACTGCCGGGCCCTCAACCCGAAAGCTTTGCGAGAGCGGTCTCGAAAGCTCCTCGAGGCCCGGCAGTCGGCTCCGCGCCATTCCAAGCCCCGGTCACGTGAGAGGTCGAGGGTCGGTCGCGGAGTCCTCACCGGTCGTCGGGATCCTAGTCTTCGTCGTCCGGTAAGTCTAAGCACAAGAAGTCCAAAAGCATCATCGCTCTAGGACTTCGCCTCGCCTGGTCTCGCGACTCGGCTGAGGCCCCTCCCGGCACCGTCCCCGCGCGCCCCGGACATGCCTGTGGAGTCGCCCCCGCAATACCCGTCCTTCCCGGGTTCGGGGGCGGATCCGGCCCAAATACAGGAATTCCTGTCGGCCATAGCCCGCCTCTTCGGGCCTCAAGGTCCCTCCGGTGCGCCTTCGGGCCCCGCGGGCCCTGATGGGGTTGCCCCGGCATCGCCGCCGACTCCGGTCCCGGCGTCGCTCGTGCCTCCAGCCTCGATTCCGGCTTCGGCCCCGGCCTCGATCCCGGCTCCGGTGGTACCGCAACCCCCATCGACGCCGGTCGACCTGACCACGCCTCCGCCGGCGCCGATGTCTCCGGTGCCGTCTCCTGACGCCGCCCGGGGCTCCGGGCGGCGTCGTCCCCATGTACTCTCCGGCTCCGGACATGGAGCCGGACCGACGCCGCCGACGCCGGTCTCCGGCGCCGATGGGACCTTGGGTCCCAATGTCCCTCCTCCTCCTTATTTTGAACCGGAGGAGGACCAGGAGGACTGGGAGGGGTCTGAGGACCCTCTGGCACAGCAGTGTCAGTATGATGAGGACTGGGCAGAGGAACTAGGGGATGCCAGTGGTCTAGATACTTCCCCTGACACTGGCATGCTGTCTCCTCCCGTGGCTACGGAGGAGGGAGCCAACTTTGCAACGGTGTTGCGTAGGGCAGCTGGAGCCTTACATCTCCGACTCCCTACGGTGACGGTCAAGACTAATCTCTTGACAGAAGTGCTTCAGCCGGCGGCCTCCTCCTTGGAGACTGTGCTGCCGTTTAACGATGCACTTACTGACGTTCTTTTGGGCGCCTGGTCCAAGCCCAACACAGGGGCTCCTGTGGATAGGAACGTGTCCCGACGCCATCGCCCAGCTCCGGGCGACCCCTTGTTTCTCTCTGTCCACCCCACTCCTGAGAGCTTGGTTGTCCAAGCCTCCGCTTTCCCAAACCGCCTTCCCTACCGCCCTCCGGATAGGGAATCCAAACGCCTGGATCAATTTGGGAAGAAGGGTTTTTCTTCCTCCAGTGCTGGCTTGCGGTCCATCAACACCGCTTGTCTTTTGGGCCGATATACCCACTCCTTGTGGGATTCGGTGGCGACTGTTTTGCCCCAGTGTTCTGAGGAGGTCCAGACACTGCTTTCCGCGCCATTGCGGAAGGAAGGGATGCGGCCAAATACACCATACGTTGTGGCCTTGATACCGCCGACTCGCTGGGCAGATCTATTGCAACGACGGTGGCGCTGCGCCGCCACGCCTGGCTGAGAACCACTGGTTTTTCAGGGGATGTCCAGAATACTCTCATGGACATGCCCTTTGATGGAGTCGGTCTTTTGGTTCCAAAGCAGACCATGCATTGGAGCGCTTTAAGGACTCACGGGCTACTGCCAAGTCCCTGGGCCTTTCTGCTACACGCCCTCCGCTACCTTCTGCTTTTCGCCCCTATCGTGGCCACGGAAGGGGCGCCCAGTCACGTCAGCAGCCCAGCCACCGGCCCGCGCAGCAGGCGTCTTCGCGTGGCCGAGGACGTGGATACCGCCGAGGCGGTTCGGGCAACCAGCGTGCGGGTCAGGCCACCACCTCCAACCCGTCCGCGGCCTCCAAGCCCTCCTAGTCCCTCCTTTCAGGTGCACAGCATGCCAGTCGGGGGCAGGGTCCGCCATCACCTTCACCACTGGCGTCCCATCACCTCGGACAGGTGGGTCTTGGACATTGTCCGAAGGGGCTACTCCCTCCCCTTCGAGACCACCCCCCAGCCATGCCACCTCAATTCCGCCGCATGTCAGGGGATCACTTGGTGCTTCTACAGAAGGAAGTCACGGCCCTCTTGGCCAAGAGGGCCATCGAGCATGTTCCGACCCCAGAAGTAGGGCGTGGTTGCTACTCCCACTACTTTCTGGTGCCCAAAAGGGACAAGGAGGACATGCGTCCTATCTTGGACCTCCGGAACGTCAATCGCTTCCTCCGGAAGGAGAAGTTCAAGATGCTCACTCCTAGCTCAGGTCTTGACTGCCCTCGACCCTGGAGACTGGTTGGTAGCGTTGGACTTGCAGGACGCCTATTTCCACATCCTCGTCCTGCCGGCCCACCGGCGTTACCTTCGGTTCACGGTAGGCCTCGAGCATTTTCAGTTCACCGTGCTCCCTTTGGCCTTACCAGTGCCCCCTCGGGTGTTCACGAAAGTGATGGCGGTGGTCGCAGCTCATCTGCGCCGGGCAGGGGTTTCAGTCTTCCCCTACCTCGACGACTGGCTGCTGAAGGCGGGCTCGTCCCAGGCAGTCGTCTCCCACCTCCAGACTACGGCCGAACTCCTGCACTCGCTGGGGTTCTCCATCAATGTGCCGAAGTCGCATCTGATTCCTTCTCCACAGCTCCTTTTCATCGGAGCAGTTCTGGACACGACGCAGTTTTGAGCCTATCCTCCCGAACGGCGAGTCCAGGATATTCAGGCTATGATTCCGATCTTTCAGCCTTTATCCTGGGTTTCGGCACGGATGACCCTGAGGCTGCTGGGCCTCATGGCCTCCTGCATCCTGCTGGTCAATCATGCCAGATGGCATATGCGGGCTCTGCAGTGGGACCTGAAGTTCCAGTGGGCGCAGCACCAGGGCAACCTGTCCGATCACGTCCAGATCTCGGAGGGGACTGCAAAACAGTTGCAGTGGTGGCTCTCGAACCGGCAATGGGTCATGGGCAGATCCCTCTCCCTTCCCCAGCCAGAGCACACAGTTGTGACGGACGTGTCCCTTCTGGGATGGGGCGGTCACATGGGAGAGGCGGAGATCAGAGGCCTCTGGTCTCCGGCGGAGTCCCGGCCCATATCAACATTCTGGAGCTCCGGGCGATCCGACTTGCACTCAAGGCATTCCTTCCTCTGTCAAAGGGAAGGTAGTGCAGGTGTTCACCGACAACACCACCGCCATGTGGTACTGCAACAAACAGGGCGGGGTGGGGTCGTGGACCCTCTGTCAGGAGGCTCTGCGCCTCTGGACATGGCTGGAACATCAGGGCATGTTCCTGATGGTTCAACACCTGGCAGGTTCCCTGAACGCCAGGGCGGACGAACCTCAGCCGCAGGTGCATGATGGATCACGAATGGCGTCTTCACTCGAAGTGGCGCAAGGACTCTTTCTACAGTGGGGAGAGCCTTGGTTAGATCTATTCGCCACCGAAGAGAACGCGCAATGTCATCAGTTCTGCGCGTTGGAATTTCCAAGGCGGCACTCGCTCGGCGACGCTTTCGTCACGAGTGGAGTTGCGGTCTATTGTACGCCTTTCCGCCTATACCACTTCTACCCAGAGTGTTGAAGAAGATTCGGCACGACCGGGCCCAAGTCATTCTTGTGGCTCCGGACTGGGCTCGAAGAGTTTGGTATCCCGAGCTACTCAGTATGAGCGTAGATCCCCCGATCCGTCTGCCTCTTCGGGAGGATCTTCTGTCGCAGCAGCAGGGGACGGTCCTCCACCCGAACCTGTCCAGTCTACACCTGCTTGCGTGGAGATTGAGCGGCGGCAGTTGATTCCTTTCGACTCTGCCTCCCGAAGTTTGTGATGTGATTCTGGCAGCCAGGCGTCCCTCCACTAAGGTGGTATACGCCTGCAGGTGGAACAAATTTGTGGCATGGTGCACAGCAAAGGCTGTGAATCCCCTTTCTGCCCCTCTTTCTGAGGTCCTTCTGTTCCTTCTTTCTCTGGCCCAACAGGGTTCTGCCCTGGGTACCATCAAGGGTTATCTTTGTGCTATCTCGGCCTTCCTCAGGCTCCCTGATCAGCCCTCCCTTTTCAAGTCCCCTGTTGTTAACAGGTTCTTAAAAGGCATTACACACCTCTTCCTCCTGTTCCGCTTGTAATGCCTCAGTGGGACTTGAACTTGGTTCTTACCTTTTAATGTGCGCTCCCTTTGAGCTCTCTACATAACTGTCCTCTTCTGCCTTCTGACTCTGAAGACAGCCTTTCTGGTGGCCATCACCTCCGCTCGGCGGGTGAGTGAGCTCCAGGCTCTATCTTGCAAACCTCCCTTTCTGTCTGTTCATCCAGACAAGGTTGTTCTTCGGACGCGTCCGTTCTTCTTGCCAAAGGTGGTTACTGCCTTCCACATTGGGCAGACCATCACTTTGCCTACCTTCTTTCCGCCTCCGCATCCTTCCAGAGAGGAAGAGAGGCTCCACCGTCTGGACTCCAAAACGTGCGCCTCCTTCTATATCGACCGCACAAAACACTTCCGGGTGGATGACCAGCTCTTTGTTGGCTACGTGGGCGCCAAAAGAGGTCGGGCGGTGCACAAGACGAACCATCTCCCGCTGGGTTACCTTGTGCATCAAGACCTGCTATTCTTTGGCTAAGAAGGAGCCTCCTGTTGGGCTGCGTGCCCATTCCACCAGGGCAACGGCTGCTACCACGGCCTTGGGCCGCGGTGTTCCGCTGCCGGTTATCTGTCAGGCAGCTACGTGGGCCTCGCTGCACACGTTTACAAAGCATTACTGCCTTGACAGTCAGGTCCGGAGGGACGGCTTCTTTGGCCGTTCTGTCCTCCAGGACTTCCTTGTCTGATCTTTGTTCGCAGACCCACCACCGGGTTGGTATTGCTGGGTATCTATTCTAAGGTAAGGAATCTGTCACTAACGTGTCTTTTCAGATGCACAAGTTACTAACTTGTGTAACGATATATCTGTAAGAGACAGTAGTTAGTGACAGATTCCTTACCGCCCCACCCATCCTCCCCGCTCTGCGAACTGATTTCTAGGGTTAAGGACATCCCTTTCAGGGCCCTAGTATTTTTCAGACACCTATGTCAGCTTCTTGCATGGCTCTGCGTTCCTGGCGCGGAAAGTCGTGGTACAGAACTGACGTCAGCGCGCAGGGGCGGCGCTCTAAGTACTGCCCGCGACGTCATCCCGGCGATCACGACGCCGACGACGGACGCGGAGCCGCACGACGCCGCCACCGACGCGCAAGGGTACTGCCACGCAAAACTTTCCGGATCCAGCCTGACGCCTGGGGATATTCTAAGGTAAGGAATCTGTCACTAACTACTGTCTCTTACAGATATATCGTTACACAAGTTAGTAACTTGTGCATCCTTAAGGTGGTCTTCCCCCTCAAACGTTTTGCCTTTCACCTCCTCTTTTTTCTGATTCTTTTAGTTGGCCTTAGAACTCTGAGCACTTTACCACAGCTAACCAGTTCTAAAGTGCATGTGCTTCTCCCCTAAACATGGTTATATTGGTGTATACACAACTGGCATATTTAGTTTACTTAAAAGTCCCTTGTAAAGTGGTTTGCCATATACCCATGGCCTGTAACCTAAATGATACTAGTGGTCCTGCAGTACTGATTGCGCCACCCATACAAGTAGCACTTCAAACCTGTCTCAGACCTGCCATTGCCGGACCTGTGAGTGCAGTTTACTGTCACTTTGACCTGGCATTTAAAACTACTTGCCAAGCCTTAAACACCCCTTTTATTACACATATGTCACCCCTAAGGTAGGCTCTAGGTAACCCATAGGACAGGGTGCTGTGTAAATAAAAGGTAGGGCATGTACTTTTAAGTTTTGCATGTCCTGGTAGTGACAAACAACCAAATACCTTTTTTCACTACTGTGAGGCCTACTCCTCTCATATGTTAACATTGGGAATTCCTTAATATCCTTTTAAACTGTTATTCCGGATTAGAAAGGAGTAGCTGCTTTATGTTTTATATCTGTGGAATGAGATTGATAAATCCTCTTTACTGGTAAAGTTGTATTTTATATTACTATTTTAGGAATGCCACTTTTAGAAAGTGGGTGTGTCACTGCTCTGTGTACTAGCAGGCTGTTTCTAATCCACGTCTGGGGTGGGTGACAGCTACACATTGTGCATTCCTCTAGACAGCCACAAACACAGGAAGATTAGGTGTGTCTGCATGCTCTTCTGCATTCTGATGACTCTTCCTGAGCAGGAAGGGAGCGGGAAGCTGACACACCGAATAGACAGTTTCCTGTTTCCCACACAAAGGGATGATTACCCCCTTCTGAGAGTCTGGAGCCAGGGCTGGGAAGAAGGGACCTGTGTGCACTACAAAGACTCTTCTTTAAAGTCACCCCCATTTAAAAGGCACATTTGAGTATAAGTACTGGGTCTCTGAGCCCACCAAATCAGACACTTCTGGACCTACAAGTGGACTCTTTCAGAAGAACTGCTGTGCTGCATCAAGGACTGACACTCTGCTGGACTGCTGACCTGGAAAGGCTGGCTTTTCTGCTGTGCTGCCCTGCTGCTCTCTGGCCCTGCTGAAGGAGAGCTGGACTCTGCCTTGCAACTGAAGTGATCTCCAAGGGCTTGTTGAGCCTCGAGACTCCGGGATATCAAAGTCTCTAACCCTGCTCCTGTGCCTGGTTCACTGGAAGTGGACCCAGATACTTGCATCACAGAAATCAACGCTTCTCCAGTCTGCGTGTAGCAGAAACGCCGCATCAACCCCGTTGTGGGAATAGAACCCGGCGCATTCCTCTCAGAACTGCTGCTTCACGTCTGGAACCACCGCTTCAGAACCAACGCATCACTGCCAGTGCGTGGAGAAGATCGATGCATCGTCCCTCCAGCATGGATTAACCCGGCGCATCGTCTTCGGAACCATTGCACTCGGAACCGATGCTTCGCTCAACAGACCCCGACACATCACCGCCACTGCGTAAAGAAAATCGCTGCATCACCTCAACTGCAGGCCTGACATCGACGCATCGCTCGCCTGCACCCCGCATCTTGCAGTTGCGACCAGGATCAAGGTACTCTGTTCACTGGGCCTGCGTAGCTCTAGTCCCTGACCTGCGCTCCATCGCAGTCGGCCTGAACTGTTCACTTTGCCCCAGTCCAGCGTGACCTTAAGTAACCCCTAAAGCGATATTGCTCCTAACTGCTATTTTTACACTTATTCTTTTAAAATTCATATCTCGACTTGTACTTATTGGATTTTTGTCATTTTGGTCTTGTCTTGTTCAGAATAGAATAATCTATTTTTCTAAACCTGCATGGAGTCTTTTTGTGGTGTTATTAGTGTTACTGTGTGTAGTGTGCTGCACAAATACTTTACACATTGCCTCTTTAGATAAGCCTGACTGTTCTGTGCCAAGCTACCAGAGGGTGAGCACAAGTTATCTTTGAATATGACTCTTTACTACGCGAGTCATTACATCGCAGTGCCTTTACAACGCTGTCGCTACAACAAACCGCTAGCTAGTTACAACGCAGTACTCATTACAACGCAAGTCGTTACAACGACTAGCTCTAGATGGCGTGCTGGACTTAGGAATAGTATGATTTACTATTCCAACTCCAGTGTGTGCAATAGTAGAAGGTGCTGGAATAGTAAATCATACTATTCCTTAGTCTAGAGCGCTATCTAGAGCAAGTCGTTGTAACGACTTGCGTTGTAATGGCATCATGCAGTTAATAACGCCGGTCGCGGTAACGACTGTGTTAGTAAGGTATCGCGGTGTAATGTCCGCGTTGTAAAGGTTGTTTCCCGTTATCTTTTAGCATGTATCTACCTTACCCTGACTAGTATTGTGGTTCCTTCTTGTACAGGGTGCATACTCTGACAACCAGTAACCCAATTTCTAGCAGTTTGCCTCCAAACAGTACATCATAATCTGTTCTGAGAACATCTTGCATTCTCAGATGATCAAAAGCTAGCATCCAATTTGAAGCCATGTTACCATCATCAGTGATTAGCACTTTCATTTTTCAATTGACTCTGTACACATCATGACATGGTTTACCAGAAAATCGCTGGCATTTTAGTTGATGTCATTTCCACAGACATTAGATCGTATAAAATGCGGACGTTGATTTTGTGAGTAGCCAGTCCAGTTGGTGTAGTGACAATCCATGAAATATTACAGCATGTTTCCTTTGGGAATGGTAGCGTTGAGCATTTGAATAAGAAACCCTGTTGCAAATGCATTCAGAAATGTCATGCAGCATTCCGTGGTCGACTGAGTCAGTTATCATTTTGAAAATCTTAAATTGCTCCTCATCTATCAGAAAATATAAATATTTTACCTCACTTTTGACTGGATCCATAGTGTTTTTAATTTCACTTCGTGCTATGGCTGCCTTATTTTCAATGATTTGTTTTCCAAGTGAATCGTGACCACGAGTCGCTAAACATTGACTAGCTTCAGGAGTTTCTTTGGCAATTTCTGCTGCACTCATTTCTTCTTGCTGAATCTCGTCATTCAACATCTTCATATAAGTGGGAAAGACAGGACATTGAATATTGTCTTTCACTGCATTGAAGATATCTTGATGAGAATCATGCTGTGATAGAAGTTCGCTTTCATTATGCCATGACTTGAAGAGCTGTAGCAGCGCCATGGAAATAAAACTCTGATAAAATAGTTTATGGTGGTTGATGAGACTTGGTTTGTTTTGTCTCACTGACAACCATTGCTGTCTCTCACTGCTAAAACAACCAGCTCTTGATTCTCTTCAACATCCTTCCTGTATGTATTGTACTATACAACTCCATACAGGTTCAAACTTTCTAGTGTTGGACTTTGTTTTGACAAGATTTATCCAGCATGTTGCTTCTGACAATATTGGTACTGTCCATTTTTGTGTGAGCCAGGTACTGAATATCTGAAAAATAATTCAAGACTCTTTTACTAGAGAAAGCTGGGAGTAAACTTAACCTAAGTATATTTTTCCTC
This sequence comes from Calotriton arnoldi, assembly GCA_963921515.1. Lineage (NCBI taxonomy): Eukaryota > Metazoa > Chordata > Amphibia > Caudata > Salamandridae > Calotriton > Calotriton arnoldi. The sequence goes on along the minus strand of CAWUFW010006258.1, from coordinate 981,311 downwards.
TTCCTGTATAGTGCGGAACAACTGATGCGATCAGGTCTCTAAGAACCATTTTCACAATGTGATAATAGTTTGAAGCTAAAACTGTTCAATATTTGAGATAAAGACTTCTCCTATTAATCCTTTTCCCATATTTCTTTCATTTCCACCTTCTCAGACTTTGCAATGCACAAAGTGACGTAACGTGTGGCTGTGATGGTGATGTCCACAACAAACTGAATGTCCATTTTTCTATTGCAACTGAATACAATAACAGGATTGTAATCCTTGATGAAATATGAAGCTCACTTTTTTGAATGTTACAAATTTTTGGCCATCTTGTCTGTAAAACTGCAGACATGAAGCTGTTTACTCTGCCTTTGGAATACACAGGCCTCCGAAGTCCAAAACAGCATCTGGTGCAATATATTCTTTTGGTTTGTACCTCAGTGACCTTTCTTTCCACCACATTTATGTGGCTGAAATGGCAACACTTTTTGACTAATATTTTTATTCTGAGCCTCACTTGGAATTTCATAAGTGATATATTGGACAGTGAATGACAAGATGTACACATCAGTGCCTGCTCCAAATTTTGTAACTCTTTTCACTAACAGTAGCATGAGAATGTTAGGAACACCCCTGGCTCGGTATTCTTTCCTCTAGAAGTTATCCAAAACTTCACCAAATAGAGGATTTTTTTTCCAGATGAACCGAGGAATAGTTTGAAATTGGTGGCTAAAGCATTTGGAAACAGCTGTATCCTCTTATCAGAGTTCTCCTGGTGTTTTATAGTTAATACCTACAATATTTGAATTTGCGCACTCAAACTCACCGAGGCCATCCCATGCATGAGTCAAAACCAAGTAAGCGCACCTAAGTTGTATGCTATGCATTTCAACTCAGCATATCAACTGAACCAATACTTGTTTGTTCCACGTTGGCTTATTATGAGATTCAGGAGGTTGCCTTCAAGAATTTCATCTTTGCCAAACACTTTTTCCACAAATTCTTTTGCAGTCACTTATAGGAGAACCTAACATGCAGCCCGCTGCCATGACAGCACCTGCAGCACGTTCCTGCACATTGTGGAATGCATGCCACACCGTGCAGGAACGGGGATGTAATTACAGGGGGGCACAACAGGTCCCCACCCCTGCATGCACCCCAGGCCCAAATCCCGCAGGGGGCCCTGTTAGTTGCCTCCCCACCATCCTTTTCAAATGCAGGCTCCCTGCATTGAAAAGGGCTGCAAAAAGGCAAATATGCTTGGTGGTGCCAGCAGCAGCACCGCCATCATATTCGTGCCGGTTGCAGACTGCCGGCCCAGCGGGATCCTTGATCCCGGAGGAGACACCTGTCTTATAGCAGTTCAACCGCCACACTCGTAATAATGCGGGCGGGCCAGCAGTGTCGCTGTAGTCAGACCTCTACCACAAGTACCGACCGCAAACTCGTAATAAGGCCCAAGTACTGAAGAGCTCGGTTTATTCTGTCAACCAATTTCTTGCCTGATTTTTGTGTCTTTTGTTGGTACACTATTGACAGCAAGTAGTTATTCAATGTTATGAATGACACCTAAAATTTCAATGTTCTCATAGATCCAATTGAAGGTAAATGCCTTAAGCTTTCAACCCGTTCAACAGTTTCTTTTGATGGCAATTAAGTGTTTTTAAGCTGAAGATACACTGTTTTCTGAAAAGTATGTACAGTTTGCATGATTATCTTTTAGTACACAGTCAACTGCTCCAGATCAGCAGGAATAGGAGACATTTCTAAATTATTATGATTACATGTGTCAGGCATTTTATTATCATTCAGTTTTAGTAATGCAGTATTTTCGGAAGACTTGTCATTCTAATAAATAAAATTCATCTCGAACTAACAGGTAAAGGGAAACGTCCGATTTGAACCACTATGAATGTTCATTATTTTTGGTTTTGAAGTTCAAATGAGCTTCTTTGGTTTGTGCTTTGTAATTTGTATGATCACAACAAACTCAGAATTCACTTGGAGTTTCAGCTGAACTGGCTGTGCATGCAACAGTTTTGTCTTGGCTGGGAACCTGTACTACTACTGTATTATCTTAATTCTCGTTTTCAAGTCCAAAGTATCTCGTTTAAATCTCCATTGAGATTCCATTGACTTTTGAAATCTTCCTTGCAAGATTTCCCTTATTAAATATTGAATTGCTCTAGTTAAAAAGCAGGAGTTTTCACATAGTACAGTTTTCTTACTAGATCATATATTTTGATAAGGTGAACAGACAGCATCCAAATACGATAGAATGTGCTATCACAAATTGCTGTTGAATCCTGAGTTTCATTCTTACTTTTTCCCTAGAGTATTTGTTCAAAAACAAACCACGCTTGGTAGGTTGTTCACTGTTGTTTTATTCTGCAAAGATCACTACACTGCCATTCAAACACAGGTGCTGGACAATGTCTTTGTAACACATCATCCATGATAATGTCTTTTTTTTCTTTGTAACTAGTTACTCCTTTGGGACATGTGTACCTTCTTTCAGCTGATAAGCATGTGCATATTTATCTATAACAAATACTTAGACATCTGTTTGTAGCTTTCTTCTTCAAAGAAAACGCTCTGTGTTTGAAATACGTTTCCACTCTCTTTAGAAAAGAAACTAAAGTTTGATTTGTCAACTTTGTTTTTGTGTTCCTTTTTTTTTTTTTTTGTGCCTCTGATATAGGGGCTGCCACTGTGTATTTATTGCTCAAACATTTTACTTGGTACTATTGTTAATCTATAGTGACAAAACAGCACCTTCATTGACAAGGTAAGGAAGCACATTGGTTTTTAAACATAGAGGGACTGCTCCATCTTCCCACCCTTTATAAAATCACTGCAGTGCATACTCCTCTGTGCCCTTACATACTTTGCAGTAATTACTTGAACTTCGCTGTGCTCAGGGTTCTAACAGAACACCTCTCAGTCTATATTTTCAGGGAGAAGTGGTGGGTCTCAAGTGCTTCCAAAAACAGCACACAACAATAATTGATACCGAAGACTTTGAGCTGCTAGCTTTAGCTAGCCCATAACTAAATCATTGGGGCCTATCAAGGTGTCGGGGAAAACTTAATAGCTTATATTGGGTTGGTTTTACTGTCCTTGGATTTGTGCAGAGACCACCAAATATTGTCACGTAGTGCCAGTCATAAAATCCAGGTACAGTACGAAAGGATCATTTGCATCTTTTACCCATAATTCAGATGGCTTCTCAATGTATCAAAATGGCTGCCTTGGGCCCCGTAGAACCTTCTGGAAGAGGACATAGGTGCATCCTAGTAGATGTTGACTATGCTACTCACTGCCCTGAAGCATTCCCTTTGTGGGGAACCACTGCCGCCCATCTCACGTATGTCCTATTGTCTTTAATTCACTGGATTACCTTCACAGGTGTTAATTGATCAAGGAACCAACTTTATGTCTTGTATTCTTCAATATATGTGACATCTGTTCAAGCAAATATAAAATGTCTGTGTGCCACCCCCAACCCGATGGCCTGAAAGAAAGTTTCAGACCATAAAACAGGTGCTACAAAGAATCACTGACCCTGAGGGCCAGGATTGTGGCAAAAGTCTTACCCATTGACCTTATTTACCCTGCACAGTTTTCCTAACACAGCCATAGGGTGCAATACCTTTGAATTATTGTTTGTATACCAACCCAGAAATATCATGGGTATGGCCGTGGAAGAATAGAAGTAGAAAATGAACAGAACACTTCCATTGTCTCCTCTAGTCTTACGTTAAGAGACTACCTAAAATCTATTCACAGCAAGGTTATAAAGCCCAAGCACAACAGGGACAAAAATATAACAGAGGAACAAGAGTGGAAATAAAACTGCAAGGAGGTGACAAAGTACCCATACCCTTGACCAATTCCAATATTAAACACCTGGCACAATGGTACAGATCATAGCAAGTAAAAGATCTTCTGAGTCCAATTACATACAGATTCGAACAGCATGACCCAAAACCAGCCACCCCACCCTACTATGTCATGCTATTTATGAAATGAGAAGAACCAGAGCCTATTTGTCTTGTAGCTATCTCCACCACATCTGAGTCTATCCATGATGAGATTCCACCATCAGAGTCCCCTGTTCCTCCTTCCTGACAAAGTTTGGGCAGGGATCTGGGACAACGCGAACACAAGCTCCATGGCGCTGTTGATGTACAAACCAAAAAGGTATGCAGTTCCTAAGAGTAAAAGGAGGGGACAATAGGGCTGGGTGGTTTTCAGTCCTAAGAGATTACAGAAGGAATGGGGAATTCCTCCTGTTGGAATTAGGGCCCTCACACACCCGGCAAGGTATCATGCTTCATCATAGGGCGTGCTCCTCGTCAGGTTCGCGCTGCAATACCTGACGGGCTCCCTATGAGGGGCTCTTTGGCGGAGATCTTTTATTCCAAAGTGCCGTTTGGTGCCGTGGAGGTGAGGGGCCTAGGTGTGTAGATGGATGAACTGCAGGTGAATGATCAGAGTGAGTATTAAAACAGGGTATGAAAGTTCCAGAGAAAATTATTTTAATCAGCGAGACTTCCAACCTGATTAAAAACAGGGAGGCGCACTACTGGAATAATGTTTCAGGGATGGTGCACTGTAAAGTGGTCAACATGTTTCTTGCCTGAATAGTCCTCAGATCTAGCGGCAATTCGTCAGGACCAGAGAAAAATGCTATCTACACCGTGAATGGTTGTCTAGTAAAGTGACCCTGACAAACCAAACCTAAAGTGTGGTACCTGAAGTTGGATGACTGACCTGATAAAACAAAAAATCATGTATTAGACATATAATTAATTAATGCAGTCCAACACAAATCATGAGTAATGTACAAGTGTCCCCTTGGGATACGGCATGTTGAAAACCCATTGTGATAAATCTTTAAAAACAATGTGACAGCCATGTGAGTTAAAAACGAGCTAGTAAGTAACCAGCTCATGAAATAAGCATGGTGGAACATACACCGTGGTAGCAGAAAGAGGAACTCACCCCTTTGGGGTTGGTAACAATCGTCATCGAATCTCGGCTGTTAGGACACTTGGAATTACCTAGTGTCCTGAACGGAGACTGTTGACTGTTGATGTACACTCAAGTGGTGAGGCCTGGAAACTCCCACTGGTTAATAACATAAAATATTTTGAATTAAAAAATAATATAATATGTTATTGATTTTTAATACCATTTATTTTTACATTATTTTTTTTAATTAAAAATCGGTTATTAACCAGTGGGAGTTTCCAGGCTTCACCACTTTAGTGAATGAACCCATGTGTGTACCTCAACAGTTCCATGGAGATTATTTTTGTGTTTTAAATATTTTAAATAATTTTATTTTATGTCCTATTGAGTTCTTTTTTAAGACTGCACCTCCATTAATTTCTATTTTCTAATTTCTATGAGAGGATTTTGCAGTACCAGTGGTTGGCCATGTGTAGTACTAGACTTGCTTCCAAAAGTATAAGTAATTACAAAATTCCAGTTAGTGAATACCGAAAAGTAGTAAACTTACTCAAAAGTGTAAACTTACTCAAAGTGCAACTTGTGAATCAGGCACACTCTCCTGATTTCATACCTCAGGACTTGGGTATTCAAAATCTAAATCAAACTTTTTTGGACTAATTAAGTCTCTAAACATGTGTCTGTCAGAGCTAAGCATTGTTTTATCGTGCTTGTAAGGTATTGTTATGTTGTCAACTGTCTTCTAAAACTATATTCATGATGTGCACGATCCAGACGCATGGTATGTTTCTTCCGAGTACTACAGAAGTGCCCTATCTCCTTTGTGAGCATTTCTAGCATAGTGCATTTACTGTGTGTAGAACTGCAAGGTATAGTGTTCTACTAAAGTATTTGCAACTTCTGTGACCAGGCCAATAGCTCCCTCATAGTGATACATAGACTTTGAAGGCTGCACCTGAACAATTTTGTTATTCTGTCTGGATCTTTACATAGATTTGAGGAATTGGTGGTAGACACGTTGGATAATAATGTCCTTCATCTGGACAGTTCTTATTTTTTTTCTTGATATTTTTCACTATTTTTATGCTTGATGTAGTTGACTTTGACTGAGGCTGTTTTTAGGCTTTATTGGAAACATCAGTGTCCTTTTACAAACTAGATATCACCTTTAAAAATTCAAGCAGCAGCACCTTGGTAAGCCTGATAAACTACAGGAAGACATCCTCCATTATGAGATTGACCGTTCCCTGTCTTATACAACAGGTGCAATTAGGAGCTTTGTTTAAGAGTCTACATGTGCCTATTGCTGGTCCTACATAATTGATTGAGACCAATGAGGACTGCAGTCATATTGATCAGATTGCTAGTGTTTGAAAACTTTCTATTTGTCAACAGGCTCCACCCTCAGGTGTTCAAGTGATATAAATTCCTGCAGTGTGATAGGTTACGAGCATGGGATGTCAATATACTGAAAATTACCGGAATAACGTGAATATTCAAAGTTAATATATTGTGCTCTTTTCGCTTTTGTTCAGGGGTGGGGAGTTAGGCACATCACGTTTGTCGACAATGCCAAAATATCATATTCAAACCCAGTTCGGCAGCCTCTCTATGAATTTGAAGATTGTCTCAGTGGAGGAAAATCAAAGGCGCCTGCAGCAGCTGGAAGACTTCAAAAAATATTTCCTGGTGTGGTGAGTACGGTTTAACATTTGGATCAATAAACACCCTTAAAGAATTCTGAAATTGTTATTTGTGTAGTTAAAAACGTCAGCCAGGCAGTCAAAATGAAAACAATTGTTTCCATGGTATCACTTTAAAAAAAAATAACTTGATGTTGCTGTTCCAGGCAAGCTTTGTTCTGGATGTGATTTTTTTCCTTGTTACAGCTAATAAATACAAATGTTTTTGTTTTTTAAAGAGCAATCATCTGAAGAGGTTGTACGATAGTCGACCATGGCCAGTAGTGCCATATTCCAACTCGGTTAAAGACAATAAAACGACCATATTAGAAAGCATTGATTGAGGGATTTGTGTATAACCTCAAATTCAGCTGTTGTAAACTGAACACTTCACCGCCCTAATTCAGATAGATGCTATTGAACGATAACATCTCTACTAAAGAGTGAAACTGTGTTGTCTATAATATCAACAGCATTCTGTGGATTTAGGTGCGCATTTCTGTTTTGCAAGTACTGCAAATCGAAGCAGAAAGACTAACCTTTCAATTGTGTTATTTCACCAAGAAAGGCACTTTGTTTACTCAGCCACTCTGCCTCATCCTTTTTTACGATGGATGAACCTTGAGAGCACATTGAACCACTGGTTCCGATTAGCAAAGTTTCTTCTAGAGGAGCTTTTGGAGTGTACATTCAATGACCAGCCCTATTTTTCTGTTTTTACAAAGATTGGACTTGACGTAAATCTTGGAGATTCTCGGAACATTTTTTGAGATGTTCACATGCAAATAGAGCTCACAGTCATAGGCGCTGTAAGAAGAGGTGAGGGGGTGCTGCAGCACCCCCAAAATAATCATGCTGGAGTTCAGAAGGTGAATGAGAAATAAAGATAACTTCAGTTTTGTTTTTATCTTGTCACATTTGCTGTGCAGTCTAAGACGGAGGTCAAATGTCAAGCTTTGCCTTCTGACAATTTGCTCCTTATTCTTTTAACACTCAGGCAGAAAATTGAGAAGGTTTTGTAAACTGCACTATTTGACAACCTTGTTTGGGTACAGAGAGACCAGGAGTGTGGAAAGGAAAGGCTCCGGGATTTTTTTTTTTACCCCATAACAAAAGTTAAATACTTGTACATTAACTCTGCAAATATCTCTAAATATTTCAGCAGTTACGAAAAACTCAAATTAATCACGTTTCTTTGTTTCCTTCACAAATCGAGACACTGTACTTGTTGATACTCAAATGATCGCTGAAACCCACTTTCCACTCGTCGTTTGTGTGATAAATAGTTTAATTAGTAAAATTGCATTTGTGTAAATTTAGTGGCCATTTGAATTTAAAATGTGCTGTCTGTAAATGACAGTGCCTCTTGACACTGCCCATCAGACTGCAGAAGCCAGCAGGTGTGCTCGTGCCAGCGCTCTTTCCCGTTCTGCTCCCATCCTACTTTGCTGATGCTCAGCCCCTGTTCCATGGTTGGCTGTGCTGTGGCACGGTGTGCGGCTTGACCGCTGGAGCAATCTTAGTTCCCACAATTTCAGTCTAGTTCGGTCTTTACCATTGCCTTGGTGTGCCCAATTTTGGCCGCCTGGCTCCACCTGGCTACAGCTTTGCCCGCTTTTCCTTCGCAACAGCACGGTGCAGTGCTGGCCGCTGGGGGCTCTTTAGGGTTGCTCTTTGTTGGTCCTCAGTCCCGTTCGCTCCCCCTGTGCGTGCCCTACCTGTCAGATTTTGCTCCTTGTTTGGGACTGCACCAAACTAGTGGCGGAGGACATTTGGTGGGTGTGTCCATTGCAGGAGGCACTACTGGGGGTAGTGTTGGTTGTTTGGCACTGTGGGGCTTGGGGATGGGTCTTGGGGGTGCATGCGGCTGTGTGCCATTGCAGTTTGCAGCTGAGGGAAAAAGGTGAGTGGTGGGACTGGTCGTCTGTTGCAGGGGTCCTGGGTTGCCCTGGAATAGCAACACTTCCGTGATGTGCTGTGCAGCAGAGGAATTTAGCGTATAGGCTGCCCTGGTGTGGCTTGTGATCTGGGGTTTGAGTGGAGCACGAGAGATTATTACTGGCTACAACTTGCTGTTAATCCTCTGTATAATTTGGTGCTCATTTCCACATGGTTATGTCTGCATGTTAGAAATGGACGTATTCGAAAAGATAATTGAATTCCAAACAGACCAACAGACTATTGATTTGGAAAGCTTGGCCCTCGTGGAAGATGAGAACAGGTCGCCTCAGAACTGTAACTGCTGTCTTGAGCAAACACAAAAGGAAGAGGAGGTCCCTGGGTAAAATAGCAGGTGTATCTGATGGGTACAAATCACTGTTTTAAAACAAAATACATTCAACATCGAGTGCACCAATTGGATTAAAGGAATTATTCTCGCAAGTTATAACTTCAGCAAAAAACATGAGGGCTCCCAAGCCTCTTCACTCATCCCCATTGCTAAAAGAAGTAGCACACAAGGAGCAAATCAGCGCCCAAGAGGAACAACAATTTAACTTGGAAAACATCCATAGAATCAACCAGCCTCCTTGTCTTACAGTCAGTGCATCTACTATGAGCTGGCAAAACTTTCCAAATTCCCAGGGCAAATGTAACAGAAAGGAGAGTTGTTTATAAGGAAACTCCCGTTTTTGGCTATTTCGGACCAGTCAGTGTTACAAGTGGAGGATTATGGCAATATGGGTGCTCCCATAAAGACCAGTGGGGCATTGCACTTAAGTGTTGCAGAGAACTTGTTTCCTCCTGTGGAAAACAGCTTGGGTTCCCCTCAGAAACCAGAAGTATCCTCAAATTTGTCAACGTGGAAAGCTGTCCTTGACTCTCTTGACGCGGCAGTGAAGGTGCTAAACTTGCAATCTGATAAATTTGATCTTCAAGTTGACATCTTGTAGAACATAGCAACACATATGGCAGGAATAGATAATAAGTTGAACCGCCTGAATGAGCTTATTTATTGGGCAAAGGCAGAATCAATACAACCTAGTAATTCTTGTTCGTGCACCCCAATAATCAACAAGTTAGAAGTTCTACGGAATATTCTAAAAGCACTGGTAGAGGAAGTGAGAGTTGTAACTAGAGCGTCCACCCCCACTGCGATAAATAACATGGGAGATCAACCCATAAAGTTAATATCATCAGGGGGTAGAAGATTGTCCAATAGCTGAACAGGGTAAAGATGGTAAACCCAGTTGTAAAACCCTGCACAAAAGCATAAGTATAAAAAATGTATCTTAAAAATTAAATAATGTTCACATGACTCTAGTACATAGCCCTCTGGACATTGAGGAACTCTCCTTATTGAAAAACCTCACACAATTGATAGAAAAGGAGCACAGTGATGGGGTCTGTAATGAAAACAGTGCTAAAATTATTCGAACAAGACCATCCCCATTAAACACCGCAGAGAATGTATGTAAGCCATTGTCTAAGCTTGAAAGGAAAAGACAATGCGAGGCTTATAGTAAAAAAGACCTCCCTTCACTGAATATAAATGAACAGGCTGAAGGTCCCAAGCTTTTTCCGATATTCAGTGCAATGGTCGAAAAAGACTCCCGGACATTAACTCAATCGGGACATTCAAATCGTGATATAAAACTGCAGGTTTTGCAATTACGAAATGTGCAGGGGGAAAAGGATGACATGCAGGTGGCTACTTTTAATGCAGACTTCACAGGAGAGTAGGGATTCCTTATCCATAACCTTGGCCAAACTTATGGTACAAATACACCCTTCAAGTAAGGTAATCTCTTTGATAGTGAAACCCTCTGACTCTATTATTACGACTAAATATTCAGAGTTTTGGTCAATCCCTGCTTGTCAGCCAATGGAGCAGCAAATTTATAGAACTCCGCCGCCAAAGGAAATGGTGATGGACCATTGCTTGGCTCTTGTGGAACCAAAGCAATTACAGGAAGGGAAATTACAATCTCAACTCAATATATCGCCACTGCACCAGTTAAGTGTCCAATGCCACGAAAATCTGGCAAATGTAGCTCGCTTATACAATCTTGTAACCTAATGTTTCATCCTTTATACAAGTCTAAGAGTAAATTTGACGTTTTAAATAGGGGCAACATCGTGAGGCTTTTAAAAGCCATTAAAGACTAGCTCATATTAATACAAGTAACATTGAATCAATAGAGTTTACTCATATGAGGCACCCAAATGGGAAGGAAATTATTGTGGTGACCTGGTCTTCACTCAATGTTTCAAAAGAAGTATGTGCGCAAAAAGTTCAATTTGAAACTTGGGGCATCGAGTTGTGGCCAGAAGAAATTCCCAAGTATCCTAAAATAATTCTGTCTTGAACATATTATGACTAGAATTCACCTGAGCAAGGGCCTACTTGAGGGGGTAATCTGAATTGTGGTCTCTTGTGAGGGGCTTTATGCCCTGAAAATAATAAGTACAACAACCACTTACCTATAAAGATCTGCTTGGGGACCAATTAGCCCCGATATTTCACGATAGATGGGTAATAAGGGGAACTATTGACAAAAGTCAGTTCCAAGCTCCCAAAAATTATTAAAAATATGTTTATGAAATCTTGGAGGTCTGTTTCCCTTGTTAGTAGATTGCAGAGGTCACAAAATGTTGGCAAAACTTTGACCTCTTAGTTTTCCACGAAACATGGGCAATCAATCAATCAATCAATCAATCAATCAGGGGTTTGTTAAAGCGCGACTACTCACCCGTAAGGATCTCAAGGCGCTAGGGGGGGGGGGTGCAGGTTCCATCCATCAAGGAGGGGTCTGTCGAAGAGCCAGGTTTTGAGGTTTCTTGCGAAGATGGGGAGCGATGTTGTCTGTCTGAGGTGGAGCGGAAGGGCGTTCCATGCTTTGGCCGCGAGGAAGGAGAAGAAGCGGCCTCCCGATCTGGTCTTTCTGGTGCGGGGGACCACGGCGTAGGAGAGCTGGGCTGATCGTAGGGTGCTTTGGGGTGCGTGGAATTTGAGTCGGCTGTTCAGGTATGCTGGTCCGGTGCCGTGGAGGGCCTTGTGTGCATGGGTGAGCATCTTGAAGGTGATTCTCGCCTCGACAGGGAGCCAGTGGAGTGTGCGCAGGTGCTGGGAGATGTGGCAGAGTTTTGGCAGGTTGAGGACCAGTCTTGCGGCGGCGTTCTGGATGTTCTGTAGCTTGCGGGTGAGGTTTTTGTTCATTCCGGCGTAGAGTGCGTTGCCGTAGTCGAGTCTGCTGGTGACCAGGGCGTGAGTGACGGTCTTTCGGTGTTCGAGGGGGATCCATTTGAAGGTCTTACGAAGGAGGCGGAGGGTGTGGAAGCAGGAAGACGAGACAGAGTTGATCTGGCGGTCCATTTTGAGCTTGGAGTCCAGGATGATTCCCAGGTTGCGTGCGTGGTCCGTGGGGGTTGGCGGGTTTCCGAGGGCAGGGGGCCACCAGGTGTCGCTCCAGGCATCGGGGTTTGGGCCCATGATGAGTACTTCTGTTTTGTTGTTGTTTAGTTGTAGGCAGCTGTTTTTCATCCATTTGGCGACGGCTTCCATGCCTTCTCGAAAGTTGCGCTCTGGCGGTGTTGGGCTCGTTGGATAGGGAGAGGATGAGCTGGATGTCGTCTGCGTATGACACGATGTTGAGTCCGTAGCTTCTGACGATGGGGGCGAGTGGAGCCATGTAGACGTTGAAGAGCGTCGGGCTGAGGGAGGAGCCCTGGGGGACTCCGCAGGTGGTAGGTGTGGGGTCCGAGAGGAAAGGGGGAGTCTGGACTCCGCTGCGTCCTGCCGGAGAGGAAGGAGCAGATCCAGTCGAGGGCCTTGTCCTGGATTCCTGCGTCGTAGAGTCTGCAGTATAGGGAGCAGTGGGAGACTGTGTCGAACGCCGCTGATAGGTCGAGGAGGATGAGGGCTACTGTTTCTCCCTTTGTCCAGTAGGGTGCGGATGTCTGTTGCGGCGAGGAGGGCGGTTTCCGTACTGTGGTTTTTTCTGAAGCCGGATTGGGAGGAGTCGAGGATGTTGTGTTCTTCAATGAATGTGGCGAGCTGGCTGTTGATGGCTTTCTCGATGACTTTCGCTGGGAACGGGAGCAGGGAGATGGGTCTGTAGTTTTTGAGGTCGGTGGGGTCCGCTGAGGGTTTCTTTAGGAGGGGGTTGACCTTGGCGTGTTTCCAGTCGCCGGGGAACCAGGCGGTCGCCAGGGAGCGGTTGATGGTGTGGCGGAGCATGGGTGCGATGGTGTCGGCGGCTCTGTTGAAGATGTGGTGGGGCAGGGGTCCGTGGGGGCACCTGAGTGGATTGACTTCATTGTCTTCAGTGTGTCTTCGGTGGTGAGGGCTGTCCAGTCGTCAATCGCTGGTTTCCGGGTGTCTGGGGTGGTTGGTGAGGGTTCAGTGTGTTGGTTGTCTTCGTCGAAGTTGTCGTAGATGCTCTTGATTTTGTGGTGGAAAAAGGTGCTGAGTTTGTCGCAGAGGTCTTGTGAGGGAGGGATGTCGGTAGACTCGCTAGTGGGGTTGGGCGAACTCCTTGATGATGCTGAAGAGTTCCTTGCTGTTGTGCGCGTGGGTGGAGATTCTGTCTTTAATCGCTTTTTTCCTCGTTTCTCTGATGAGTTGATGGTGGGCGTTGGTGGCGGCTCTGAAGTTGTCGTGGGCTTCTGTGGATTTGGTGTTCCTCCAGGCCACCAAAGAGTCTTGTCCCTTATTATGGTACATTTAATATTTTGTACCTGCAACAAGAATATGTAATTAAGGTCGGCCAAGGGTGAGGGGGTCTTGCCATTTATGTAACATCACATTTGAAATTAAAATCTGCCTGCTTGAATATAAACTCAAAATGGTTGCTGGGGATAAAGATTAATAACTGGTCAGACGAGCACCAAGGATCTCCTTTGATAATCCTGAACGTTTACAATAATCATCAAGAAAAAAGATGGCACCGGACGTGCTCAAGAAAACCATAACTGACCTAAAGTTGTTATATCCAGTGGCTTATTGGTTGTTAACAGGTGTTTTTATTTAAATCTATTCTCTGACTTTGAGGAGTGTGAATACTTATCACTGCAAAATCAATCAATCTCTAATCTTAGTTAGAGAACAGCCAGGGCTGGACTGGGAACCCAAAGCAGCCTTGGCAATTTTGTCGGACCGGCCCCCACCCCCTAGGGGTAGGGGCAGTGTGAAGAACTACTGCTAAACAAAACCGGCCCCAGCACGGCTGCCTTTGTTACTGGGGGACGATATTGCAACATCGCTGCAAATCCGTCTCCCACCCTTCCAGCCTTATGGGCAAACACCTGATGCCCGCTACAGCCAGTCCGACCCTGGCAACAGCTGATGATTAACGAATCATAAGCCTTTAATTTAAAAAAGCTAATGTGGTTTGGTCCTATTAAAGAGCAAATTGTGATAAGTGCAATAGAATCTTTCTTACCCGGGTGAACTTCTACAAATATAGCACTCACAACCCAGGTTTGTTCTGTAACCTTGTCTAAATTCACAAATTTACTTTTGGTGCAATACGGTCATTCATTTAAATTCAGAACCTTGGACATATCTCCTTGTGTGAAGAATAATCAGTGCTTTTGGTTTTCAAAGCACTGTTTCTTCAAAAGAGAGAATTGAATGCTGAGAGAAGAAGATTAAACAAATGCTCCCTTGAAGGAAGATGCTTAACTTGTAGACAGGTGTGTAAAGCATTTAAAAACACCAATATATTCAATAAGTGGTACACACACAATAAAAAAACAACACCAATTTATAAAAATAGGAAATATTTGTATTAATAAAAATACACCAAAATGACAAACATCCAGTGTAGGGAACCGGAGATATGCTTTTTAAAGAATAAACACTTTCTCGCGCCTAAAAGACAAAAAAGAATAAACACTTTCTCGCGCCTAAAAGCCAAAAGCGCCACTTTGGAACATCTGGTTGAGCTTGACCGTGACAAAGTCAAAGTTTCAGGCCGACCGCGATGGAGCATGGGTCGGATACACTTAGTGGTAGTGCCCGCTCAAATTTTTACCTTCTGACTTGGTCACTTTTTTGGAGCTTTTTCTCTCAACGTCGAGCAAGGCTCCTCGTCAGGTTGGTTTGCAGGTCAACAATGACTGCTTGGTTCAGCGCAAGACCTCGGTGAAATCCTGGATGTCTTGAGCTCTGGAGCTTTCAGCGAGACCAACCTGAAATCCAAGCTTGGTCACAATTCAATATTGGCGGCTTGACTCTCGTTGACGAGTCGGTCACCTTATGGACCTTTTTACCAAAAATTCTCCAATCTTCTCCAAACGTCTGGACCTTCTTCCAGAAGGTCCTTTTGGGGTTCCAAAGAGTCCACAACACCAATCCAAGGTTCCAGAATCTCTGAGTTGCTCCTTGGGATGTTGAGACTACGTCACCCACAAAGCATCTGGCCAAATCCTTTAAAGTTCAGCTGAAGGTGGTCAGCTGGTTTCTTCTTGCTGTTGCTGAAGATGATGGAGGTGGGGCTCTTTAAACCTGTTGCTTTCAGGGAGTCCACCTCTTCTCTTTTTAAAGCAATGCAAAGTCCTTAGGGCTATAGTTCCCAAAGTGTGCAGCAGGTGCAGTCATTCAGAGTGCAGTCCTCTTGGTGCAGGCCAGGGTTCCAAGGCTGTCCTTCTTCTTCTTGTAGTTTCAGTCAGGGATATGAGTTGCTGGGCAGCTCTCCCATATTTATCCAGTGTTCCGGGCGAGAAGCAGGGGGGGCACCCCTGACCAATTGGTACAGGGTGACACCCAGAAGTATGACAACTTCCTCCAAAGCATGGCATATTCTTGTTCCAGAAAGCACTATTCCTCTAAAATCCAAAATGGAGAAAATCTCTCCTGGAGATTAGGATCTGACTAAGCCAACCTACTGGTGTGGCTAAAGTTCCCTAACACTCCCCTTCCAGTCCCTCTGCTAATTCAGTTACAGTGGCTCCTGTCTGGCTGGGGGTGCAGGATGTGGGGGTGAGCCTGTGTCCTGTCCTAGCTGCCATTCCCTCTTTGAAGACCAGTTTGGCTACCCAGCCCCCTTCCTGCCTTTTGCTCTGCAGCTGTAGATCTCCTCCCACCAGATGTTCTTTGTCTCTGTGCTGCCCACTTCACATCTCATCAGAGCAGTTTGGATCAGCCTGCCAAAGACTAGTCAATCATGAGAGGCTGCTGGAAGGCTAGATTTTAGCACTTCAGAAATGCAAGTTCTATAACTTCTTTTCCCTGATAGTTATAATAAATTTAACAATGGCAAGCCGTTGGATTTATTCTAGCTATCATTTTAAGTCTTTGAAATATTATTTTAGCTCACTCCTATCAGTAGTTGCACTTCATTGGCAGTTTTTCCCTCGCTAGGGCATATAAAACATATTTTATAACATCCCTGCGTATAGTTACAAAGCACCCTACCCCTGGGGCACCTAAGGAGACCGTAGAGGTGACTTCTATGTAAAAATAGGTAGTTTAAGACTTTGGAAGTACCTCTAATTCCAAAGTCGAATTTGCATATAAGTTTACTTTAAAAGCAGCTTGCAAAGCAGGACTGGCTTTTAAAGTGACAGCAGGCAACACAGCAAAGCACACTTAAATGTATTAAATCTACTGGGCCTCTAAACCAATATGCCGTACCATATACTAGGGACTTACAGGTAGGTTGTCAGTACCAATTGTAATTTTACCTAATTACCATGTACTTTTAATCAGAGCGCAGGCCATGGGTCTGGTTAACAGAGCCCAGGGCACAATCTGATTCAGAATATTAGCATCTAGTAGTCAAAATGTGGGCAAAAATTGGGGGTCACTGCAAACAGGTCCTGGTTTCTCACATCTGCAAAGAATAATAAGACATCTTTGAACTTCATGAACAGCATATCAACAGGGAGCAACCATGCGAACAATGCAAATATACTAGAGGATGTCTGGCTTAACTATATCAAACAACTCTCCAATAATAATTTTTAGTAGCGCATGACCAGGGTTCAGTTGAAAATTTGAATGAAGCTTCTGACATCATAATAACAATGCGAACTTGGTTACCATTAAAGATGAAGTCAAAAAAGATGTTGTGGCAGCTCCTAATGGCTTTCCGCGGCCCTCTTTAAGGAAAATGTGACATTTTGGGCCGAAATGTTGGCTTCCCTTTATAATGCTTGCCTTTGCACAAATTACATTCGTGACTCCTGGAGAGGTACAGATTTACATCCAATTTTAAAATCTGTTCAGCCAGGAAATTCTGCAAATTATAGGCTAATTGCTTTGATGTATATAGAAGCAAAAATATTTGCATCTTTGTTATGGAAGGATGTAGAGGCATGGGCTGATCGTCTTAAACTTATCCCACTAGAACAGACAGGCTTTCAAAAAGAAGTGGTACGATTTCTTACTTGACTGTTCTATCTATTCTTTTTGAAAAGTTCCATGTGGGAAAGCTTCCAATACATGCCTGCGATATAGATCTAAAACTGGCCTTTGATAGGGTCCCAAGACAAAGGCTGTGAGCTAAGCTAAAGAAAATGCCCATCTACTTTGTCAAGGGCAATTGAGATGTTCTGCACAGATACATGGGTTGTAGTGAAGTTGGGATATGGCTCTACTGTCTCTAAAAGAGTCAACACTCATACTGGGCCTAAACAAGGATGTGTCTTGGCGCCCTTATTATTTAATCCTCTTTCAACATTTCTCAATTAAATGGTCATCTGATTTCAAAGCTCCAATATGCAGACAATATTGTATGGTTAAGCAAGACCCTCTGGGACTTCAGAGTATGTTGACCTCCCTTGCTGTGTACATTAACTTAAACAAAATAGTAATCAGTCTGAAAAAGACAAATGTGCTGACCTTAGCTAAAAGTTTTTAAAAAGCAAGTGATCTATTATTAAGATGAAAAGTTGGAAACAGACTTCAGCTACACTTATTTGGAAGTTAAGTTTGATAATCGGGGTTCTTTTAATTTACACCTGCAAGGAGTAAGGTTGAAGTATAAAACCTTGTTGTTGCATTTGCCAGGCTTCAAAAGAAATTAAGCTCCCCCTCATCTGAACCCATTCTTAGACTAATTAATTGCATGCTTCTCCCATCTTTGACTTATGGATCTGAAATCTGCAAAGGGAAAGACACAATATTGCTAGATTCCATGCAAGCGTCTGTTTTTAAGCATATGTTTGGATTACCAAGGAACACCTCACCAGCCCAAGTACGCCTGGAGTTCGGGCTGTGTCACAGCAGTTAGCCCAACGAGGCGCATATATTAAGCTCTGCAAAAGGATGAAGGAGGCACCAGAAAGTACATTGGACTACCTCATATGGGCGGAATTGGTGCATCCCAGACTGGACAACCTTTAGCGTAAATATTTTAAATCTTCATTAACTGAGTTGGATCTGGATGAACTATGGTCTACCCTTTGCCTGTCCTGACATTTTCAAATGGATGGTAAGCAAAAGTGTACAACTATACTCACCACTAATTAATAAAACTGTTTTAGCCAGAAAAGCTCATGGTTTGGATTGTTTTAAATTCCTATACTTTACTAATTTTGCAACAATACCTAAAAATGATTTTTATAGTTAACTTGAAGCAAAAATTCTTATTAGTTAGAGTGGGTAATTTTCGGTCAAAAGATTTTATCCCTGCTTGGAAATGCACTCGGGTAGACTGAAAATGCAGACTTTGCGGTTGCATTCAAGAGTCGTTATTGCACATCATATGTATATGCCCAGTGTTGCTTGATGCACGAAGGAAATTGTTAAAATTGTGATCAAACCAACTTAATACTAGGTTGTCCAGGCTGGCACTGGTTCAGAGCCTGAGTGGTAACCATATTAATTAAGCTCTTTTGTAATTTGATTAAGTATTTGGACTATTTTTATAAATTACTGTTGGAACTGGCCCTTTCTGCAGGGTTGTCCCCAAACTTTTTGCCTTCCTCCTGTATTTTTTCTGACCTGCTTTTGTTGGTTTTATGACTCTGGGCACTTTACCACTGCTGATCAGTGCTAAAGTACATGTGCTCTCTCTTGTAAACTTGGTAAGATTGGTCTACACCTGTCTGGCATATTTAATTTACCTGTAAGTCCATTGTACAGTGGTATCCCATATACCCAGGGCCTGTAAATTAAATGCTACTAGTGGGCTTGCAGCGCTGCTTGCGTAATTCACTGAAGTAGCCTTTCAAACCTGTCTCAGGCCTCTGCAGGGCCTGCACGCGCAGTTTACTGCTGCAGTGACGTGGCATTTAAAGTGGTTGCCAAATCTAAAACTCCTCTTTTACTACATATAAGTCACCCCTAAGGTAGGCCCTAGCTAGCCCTATGGGCAGGGTGCTGTGTAGGTAAAAGTTAGGACATGTGCCTTAACTGTGTGGCATGTCCTGGTAGTGACAAACAGCCTATTTGGCTTCTCACTACTGTGAGGCTGCCCTCTCATAGGGTTGCATTGGGAATTCCCTGATATGTGCTTCAGTGGTAATTTCTAATATGAGGGGTAGCGTGGCCATGTTTGGTATGTTTGGAATAGAAGTAATAAATCCTGCTTATTGGTGAAAGCGGATTAGTTATTACTATTTTAGAAATGCCACTTTTAGAAGTAGGCATTTCTGTGTGCTTATGATTCTTTGTGCCCTGCCTGGTAGTGTATTCAACGTCTGGTTTAGACTGACGGGAGAAGGGGATGTGCGCTCACTGTAGACAGTCACAAGGGGGGTTGAGGTGTGTCCTGCATTTCCTGGGTGACTCAGCGCTGGGCTGAATAGACCTTAGCTGCATTTAGATAGGTGGGAGGAGTTTCCTTTGCACCTGAATAGGCCTGGTCTGAGTTTAGAGTGGTGGGAGGAGTTGCACCTGCACCTGAATAGGGCTGTGCCTGACTTTCACAATGCCGTCTCCACCCCCCTGTAGTGTGTCTGGGGCCAGGGCTTGGGATGTGAATAGGGGTGTTGTGAACTTCTGAAAAGTGTGTTAAGTGCCCCCAGAACAAAGACTTTTGAACTATGGGTATAGGCTGTGACCCCATGAAGGTAGACACTGCGTGGACTTCTAACCGGAATGCTGCTGAACTGCCAGGAGGAACCGCTGTGTAACTGGATTACTCTATAGTATTGACGTGCCGCCCTGAGATAAGGACTGCCACTCTGCTCTGAGGACCCCTCGTGCTGGCCTGCCTGTATGCACCTTGCTGGTGTGCCCCAACGCTTTTCAAACTCTAGCGCCAGGTGAGCGATGGACCCCTTCTGCAAACAAATAGCGCATGGTGAGCGCTTAGAAGGCTGCTGCCAAGGCGTGGGCTCACCCTGCAATAAAAACCGGGAGGGGAGAGCTGAAGTAGACGACGCACTCTCACTCTCCCTGTGGTGGTCCCGCATTTCTTTTAGCTGTTTAGCGGCAGACCGCTGGTCCGGGAGTTCCGCCGCATTGCTGCTGCAATGCCTGAGAGAGGCGGTGCCCGGCTGCACCTGGAAGAAAACCGGAGCCTCACGGGCTCCAGTCGACTGCCTGCCGCCTGGGGAGGAATCAGAGCCTCGCGGGCTCCACTCTACTGCTCCTCCCCCCCCCGCCTGAAAAGGGAAGAGAAGAGCGGCCGTGGGCATTGGGTCTCGTCACGGAGACCAGGGCGGGGCCCAAAAGCGGTCCCAGGGAGATCGCTGCAAAGAGGTCTCAGTGAGTTAGGGCCTATGGAGGTGGGCACGGCCGCCCCCCCTCTCCCCCGCATCTGTGCCATCAGTTGAGCCCGTGTCTGGATGCCGCGCTCCCGCTGTGGACCCGCTGTGGACCTTTGGGGACACTTGGTCAGAAGTACGGGTAGCGTCCTCGGCGGAGGGCTCCCGCTGTGGGCCTCTCTGTGGCTGCATGGAGGCCGCACTGATGTGTTCGCAGCTGCACTGCGTGTTCTCAGGCAGCTGCATTTTCTTGTTTGCCTATCACTGCTGGAGACCCAGGAAGGTCTCCCAGGTACCATTTGCCGTTTGGGTGCTCCCCCCCCCCCCACATTCGTGCCTAAATGTACCTGGGAGAACGGTAGTGGATTAGGCAGGATGGAGCAAACCTCGACAGAGGCCCCCATTCCTGGATGCAGAGGCGTCCCTGGTGTAGGCGAGCAGGTGGCCCAGGAGCCTACGTGTGGGAAACAAAGTTACAGTGTAATCTACAGTAAGAGCGCAGGTGCCGCTCTTGGTGTTGTTTAGTGTTGTACATGGTAATGTGGACATACTGGGAGAAATTCTTATGTGTGGTGCCTCACTCTAACTGCTTCATATTCCTGCCTGATGTGATATGTGTTGCTTATGCCTTACAGTATCAGGATACAGAAGAGTACTCCAGGAAGTTGTCTTTATATGCACAGTGATGATGTTTTTGTGATGTGTGCAATCTACAAGTATTTATTGGATTGTACTACCTTGTAATGTTTTGACAATTGTACTATGGCAAAGTGATTTTATGGTCTATGTAACGTCAGTGACAAGTGCCTAGTGGCACAGTATTTTATGTGATTGTGGTCTAATGTGTTTTATGAACAATACGAAAGATATTTTATATAGTCTTGTGTGGAGTCTCTTTTTGTGGTGTGCCTAGTGTGTCACTGGTGTGTGTGTGTTGCACAGACACTTTACACATTGCCTCTGGGATAAGCCTGACTGCTCTGCCAAGCTACCAAGGGGGTGAGCAGGGGTTATCTTGTGCGTGTAACTCCCTTACACTGACTAGAGTGGTGGGTTCTGCCTGGCTTAGGTGTATCCCCTAGCCAACCAGAAACCCCATTTCTAACAATTACTGAATCATTGATCTTAGGCTTTGAATGTTTTTATTACGTTATGGAATCTGTATGTTTTTAAACTTGTGTGCTAATATATTGTGTTTAATAACCTTATGCAATAAAGTATTTAATTTAATTAAAAACTGTAATTTAAGTCAGTGTGCTACCACACCATGCGTTAGTAATATATTTGCAACCCGTAACCAATAGCCCTCTCTTCTGTGTCTGTTTAGGCACTAAGGTTGCTGCTGTTTACATTTTTTGCTGCGCTTTGGCCGAAAAAAAGCTGATGTATTGGAAGGGTGTGGGCGCACTTGATGCAACTGAGAAATTGCTATTTTCAGACAAAATGAGCGTATGTATTATGGTGCAAACAAGAGTTTTTGTGTGACCAAATTAAAAATAATGGCCAACTGATATTTTCAGACACGATGAGTGCACAGGCTGCTAACAGACGATATTCAATGAGTGAATTTGCATCAAATGACAAGGTAGTAATTTGAGTAAGAGTGTTTACTGTATTGTGGGCCCAATTCCAGTGAAATAATGTCCTACTTTCTTTTAGGAACACTGTAGTGTAGACGCAGTTTGACGCACAACTCCGTTTCATGCTCACTAAGCTTTGCTATGATCCACAGTTTTTTTCGTAGAGATGTGTGTCAGGAAGTATAAGTATCTTATTTTAATCAAGCTTCCGGTCTTGTATTCGTTAGTTTGTTACATTTTTATATTTTCATTTTTTCTGTTTAGAGACTTTAAGACCCTTTTTATTGTCAGTTTTGCGATATCACTCTGCAAGTGGCATCAGAGGTCTCGCACATCACTTCCTGTGTTGTACTAATATTCAGTTCACTGGTTCCCTGGCCTGTAAGCTGATGAAAAAAATCTTGCCACCATCCCCAGTTCCCCTCTCATAAAAGGTTCAACGCCTCTTCTGCACAATGTCATAGCGAACCACTGTAGTCACGACTCCACAAAAAAAGTTTGAAAAAAACACATTGTAACTCCCTCAAAACAGCACTAGAATAGTTGTCCTGTAAATCGATGTCTACAGTTGAATGACCTATTGCCATATTATTCCGGTGCTTCAACATTTTTGTAACCACTTTATTTTCGTTTTATATTCACACAGAAATGTAAATCGTCACACAATTGTCGTGATCCCACATTTTTTCATATCATTTTTTGTACTGTAATGTTAAAACAAAATCTGCAAAAAATAAATAATCCGTGGTTAGCACTAAGCGTGTGTTTATTTGAGTTCTGAGTTAGGACAAAGTTGTTTGAAGAAATAATTCAACACTACTCTTCACCATTATTTTTAACGCTGAGGCAATGAGTTGCTCTTTGCTAGCTGATAAGAAATGAGTTACAAGTCTCTGTACAGGTTATATTGGGACATGTATGAACAGCACAAAACCCATTATCACTGTGAGTCGTCTTCGTCATCCACTCCAACGAGTCCGGAGAGATTTCTGGATTTTTCCGTCCAAAAGCGCTCTTCACAGTGTTTACTGAGGACGTAAGCTAAGGCTTTTTTTGTGCCGCTCTTGTTGCTTAGAGAAAGCAGGGACGTCAGTCTTGTTGAGCTAGTACTTGCTAGAAGTAACACAAATGAAAAGGTAGGCATGCGGTGAACCTTCTGTGGATGCTGTGATAAACAGGCCTGCCTTTGAATGAGCGCCTGCAAAGTACAAAAGGAGCCAAATAACAAAGTGCCTGAAGTCTGCGTTTGAAGAAACTTCACTTTTTTGTAACAGTAAATCTCTTTCAGCTGCATGTCATCTCTATGGACTGATGATTTCTGAATTAAAGCATATTCTTATAACGCCGCAGGTGAGAGAGTCAAAGAGAGATATTACTGTTGGTATGGAATACGAGATTTAAAGTGACTCGGTTTAGATTTTACTAAAGGAAAGTTTTGAGAGACTCCATCATGGGCAATGCTCTTTACATTTCGTGGCACGTGCTCTAATGACAATTAAACAATTTCCCCCCTCAAATTTCGGCAGGTAAAACTAGGCAACATCTGTGCAGGCAATATACTACACATTCTTAGCCTTGCAAGCTTGAACAGAGGGAAATACGTTGTATGTCTGTGTTATTCTCCATTCGACGGCACAGAACGTGCAATGGAGTGCTCATAATGAATCTACAGAATGCTGCATACTCTGTTTGCCAGGTGAGATGTTACCACCCCTAATACTTACACACCTAGAATGAGACCTGTAGTATCGTTCATGTTAAAACTGGACCCTTCATCACATTTTAGCGAATCATACAAACAAATTCACACACCAGGCATTGTGATATAAAATCAGACAACCAGACAGCTACAACAAGCATCGGCAAAGCCAATAGCTCCAGTTTTAATGTGCTAATGCACATAAACTGCATATAGCATGCCTGTATTTTTCCCATGAATTAATATATTATAGCCATACTGATTGGCTTTACCAATGCTTTTTGGTGTAGGGGTGGGTGGTAAACTCTGCTCCTCCGGTAGAGTTTCGGAAAAACTCTGCCAACCACTGTGCTGCAGACTTTTTTCTTGCATGCGGCTTGCCAAGTTCAATTGGCGTGCAAGAAAACCGAGCGCTTGACTGCCTCCCGGACCCAGAAAAGTCCTCTTGTCAGTCAAATACTTTCGCCGCAGTCACCGAGTCAATCAAATGGACGCGCTACTCCATCAAAGAGTTGAAGAATATCCCATCCACCGAAATATAAATCCCATACGACATAATGGGATTTATATTTCAGCGGAAAGGATATCCGACACCATTGTGATGTAGTAACCCATCCGCCAAGATCTCAATCAGTCCCCAAGTCTCTTTTTTGAAGCTCGGAATCTTCCAGTGGGGCAAGGTTGCAGGCTGTATCAGACGATGAGTTCCATAGGACATGAGATCAACAATATAAAAGTTACAAAATATGTACAATAGATATAATTATTCATAAACTTAACATCTTTAAAACAATGATACAAAAGTGTTAAATAATGTAAACAGATTATAGCATACAAATTTATTTGGTGGAATTCGTATTAGGTCGATCAAATCCTTAATTCTAGAAATATTGTATCTAAAATATATAAGTTTTTTCAAACTGTGCCGAGGTTCAACTAAGAGTTTATTTGGGCAGACGTATAAAGTGTGGGCGATTCTTGGACACCTCTACATAGATCACAATAATCTGACTTATCAGTTGTGACGCCCCAGTGTTTAGTGAAGGCTTTTAGTGGCAAGATCCCTAATCGAAGCATAAATATGCATAGTCTAACTATGTGATTTAGTGTGAATCTGTTAGAAATGAGTGTCTCTAGTTGGCAGAGGTAGGTACCTTTGTCCAAATAGGGACACTTGCTTCTAGTCAGGGTAAGGGGGGATACACACTTTAGAAAACCCCTACTCAACCTCTGAGTAGCTTGGTACGAGCAGACAGACTTATCCCAAAGGCAATGTGTAAAGTATTTGTACTCAAAACACACAGTAATACAGTGATAACACCACAAATGGACACCGCACCAGTTTAGAAAAATAAAGTATCTTTATCTAAACTCAACAAAACCAAAATGACAAAAATCCAACATACAAGTATTAATAAAATGACTTTTAAAAAGGGTTTAGGCAACTAGGTCCATAGAAAACTATGGATGCGTGATTTCTCTCAAAGTACCTGTAGTTGCGACAAAATTCACTAGGCCGAACAGCCGCAGTGACGGGAGGCGTCGAAAAACAAAGAGATGCGTCGTTTCCTGAGACCTTGGGGATGTGATGCAACAGTTCTGCTGCACACAGAGAGCGGTGCGTCGGGTCCGGTCTGTAGGGGGAAAGCGATGCGTCATTTCTGAGGCAACTCCGATCCGCAGGTGATGCGTCGGGAAAACTTGCAGCACAGGTACAATGCGTGGAAATCCGGGATGCGTCAGCGATCAATGCGGCGGCAGCGAGAGGCGCTGCGTCGGTTTCTTCCGCCGTGACCCCTCGATGCATCGGTTCTTGCAGTGGCAGCAGGCGCTGTGTCGGTTTCGGTAGCGGCGCGGCAATGCGTGGAGATTCTTCTCGCACCGCGTCGAAAAAAACTTCTGCAAGAAGAGTGATGCGTCGATTTTCTTGTAGTTGCGTTGCTTTTCCAGCTCCCAGCAGCAGAAACAACCTCCAGAGGCCCAAGACAGTCACAGGCCCCTCCTGGCAGGTCAGAACTCCCAGCAAGGAAGTTCAGGGGAGCTGGGAGTGAAGTCGTTGTGTCCCTGAGACTTCAAAACAGGAGGCAAGCTCTACTCAAGCCCTTGGAGATCTTATTCAAGCAGGGGACACAGCACAAAGCAAAGTCCTTCTCCTTTCCGTGGCAGAAACAGCTACTGCAGTCCAACCCTGGACACACAGCAAAGGGGCAGTACTTCTCCTCAGTTTCTCCAGCTCTTCTCCTTGGCAAAGGTTCCTCTTGATTCCAGAAGTAGTCTAAAGTTCAGGGGTTTTAGGTCTAATACTTATACCCCAAAATGTCTTTGTTCTCTTTTGTGCAAGGGTCTCTGAGCCCAGTCCAAACCAGTTCTGTCCTCACTGGTGCAGTATGACCACAGGGAGTGGAGACAGCATTGTGCAAAGGAGACAGGCCCTATTCAGGTGCAAGGAGATCTCCTCCCACTACTCTAAATTCAGCCAGGGTCTACTCAGCCCAGCTCTGAGTCATCCAGGAAGGGCCAGGCACACCTCAACCCCAACCAGTGGCTGTCTACAGTGAATGCACATATCCAGCCCCTGTCACTCCAAACTTTAGTTCTCTATCTTGTTCCAATGGGAAGTTATATTTATAAGATGTTATAAATAAACTCCCATTCTTTCCTATGAGGCAAGATAGCCTTTCAATAGTGAAAAACGAAATTGGCAGTATTTCACTGTCTGAACATGTCACGCAGACCAGTACATGTCCTACCTTTCACATACACTGCACCCTGCCTAGGGGGGTACCTTGGGCCTACCATAGGGGTGTCTTACATGTAGAAAAAGGGAAGGTTAAGGCCTGGCAAGTGTGTGCACTTGCCAAGTTGACATGGCAGTTAACAACTGCTCACAGGCACTGCAGTGGCAGGCCTGAGTTACCTTTTCAGAGCTACTCGTGTGGGTGGCACAATCAGTGCTGCAGGACCACTAGTAGCATTGTATTTATAGGCCCTGGCACACTTCAGTGCACTTTACTAGGGACTTACCAGTAAACCAAATATGCCAATCAGGGGCAACCAATTGTAACAACAATTTACACAGGGAGCACTTGCACTTTGACACTGATCAGCAGTGGCAAAGTGCCCAAAGCATCTAAGCCAGCAAAAACGAAATCCAGCACAGCATCAAAAATACAGGAGTTGGAAGCAAAAAGTCAGGTGGAAACCACGCCAAAGATGCCAAGTCTAACAGAATCTGAGATATTTTTGGCCAATTTTATATTCTATATTGCTATACAGGCCCTATAGTGAGTTAACTGAGAGCAATGTACCTTATTGAGTTCAAAACTCTGTCTTGGGGTCGATTTTTTCTCAGACAAAAACTTTAAAAGTGCAGGTGACCAGGACTGTAAGAGATTATTGGAGCATTGAAAATACTCCAAAGCTATCTGAAGGTGTTCTTTAAAAGTGCATTGTCTTGAACCAACCTTACAGGTTTCCTGATTTAAAGATGCTCTCAAGGAGCCTTCAGGCGTATGAAGTAAATTATATGCCCATCTGATGAAGTTTGCCAAGGCTCTTGTGTACGTGCTGACTACTGTTAGTTCTAGTCGTAATGCTTGGACCGGTGTAGCTTGGTTCATGGTGGTAATCTTACATAGTAGCTTAGCTTCATTAAGATTTAAGATAAACAACTTTTTTTTAGGAATGTACTCTGAGTGGAGTAGAATAGGGGGAATCTTAACACGATAAATTTCGAGAAGGGAGTGAAAGTGTCTGCTCCCCAAGGATGTGTAAAATCTCTTTATTGCACTTCAGTGGGCTACGGCCTTAAGTTCATTTGCTACTGGTCAGCTAGACATTTATGGGAAAATGCCTCCTGCAGCTTGTTTCTTCTGGGTATAGGTGGGAACATGACCAGCCTTTCAGGCTCCTTACAGGCCTCAAACAGCAAGTGCAGTTGTTCTGTTCTTCGCCATGTCCAGAGAGTGTTCTCAGGAGGGTGCTTTTGGTTACTACATTTATGCTTGGCATCAGCTAGTGAGTGGCTCTTCCGTGACCAATAGTGTAGAAGTGACATGGGGCAATCTTGCACACTTTTGGAGCCATTCCTGTTTGTCCTACTGTAAACAAGCCAAGACAGCCAGAGCCTTCCACAATGAAAATAGCTTTGTGGGGCTTGTCACTGCAGCAACATGGTAGCATTAAATTTCTACATCTTCTACTTTTTTGCTACTTTTAATTACCATGCACCCTTACTAGTGGGCTACAAGGACTACAGAAGGATGACGTTAATATTTTTAAAAGGAGGTTTTTCTATGTCAAAGGGGTTTATTGATTAGCATCATTCTTTTTTGTACTTGAATACTAAATGTTTACCTTTTTGAATCTTACTTATATCCTTTTCCATTAATTGATCTGATCTGTAGTAAATCTGAATGACATTTATATAATAGCTGACTGCTTATTGATTAGCTGTGAAAAGTAAGATGCTGGATTGGTCCTACACATTTATATATGGTTGTTTGAGCAGACGATACAATGTTAATTGTATGCAAAGTAAACATGTTTGTTGATACAAGGTTGGCTTGATGCTACCAGAAGGAAAAGGCCCAATTCATTTACCTACTTAAAGTTTTTGAGCGAACCGTACATTTGATGGCTACTTGTAGCCTTCTATGCCTCGAACGTCTGTGGGGAAAGGAGATGGCTCTTACGTTTGGTGGGGTGCTGCTGTTTTGGGGCTTCCAAATTATGCATTTCTTATCCTTTCTTTATTCTTTTCCCATAATGCTATTATGACGGCTGACGCTCAAAAGGCAGTATTACCTGACACACACATCGCTTTAGGCTTTCAGTGCAAAGTTGCATTGTTAGTTGTTTTTCTGTAGTCCAGGTAGCATTTATGCGCTCATTCCCATAGGAGTCAACTCTTTCAACATATTGGCAGTTAAGGATGGGCAACAGAAAGAAAACATGCTTACCAACCCGAAAACATCTTGCTACAATACAAACGACTAACTTGAACAAACAGTCTTTACCCTGAACACCAAAGTGTAAAGCCACCCAGTTAAGAGGAACGCTTATGGTACAAATCCTCTCTTCTTTTACTTACTTTTACTTAATTTTATATCCGTTAGGCTGCCCCGCACCAACAATGGACACATTACCCTACTAATGGAGCCTCAGGATCGTTGTCTCGTCTATCGTAACGAGTACTACAGCCCGCAATTGGAGCCCCTGTCTTTTGTTAATATGGGCTCTTAGTATATTTTACATATTGAGATGCCGTACCAGGCTGGAAATATATCTTGATCTTGTATTTTTTATCTTCACACTTGTTGCTTGCAGCACAATGTGACGCGCTCACTGGAGGTTATTAAACATGGGACTCTAGTAATATACGACGCAATGTGAAAACTAAAAACAATCGCTTTTGCAAATCTCGGGATGTTTTCATATCTATTCATATAGGTATGCACTAATAGCTACATATGACTGGTTCTTGGGCTTAACAATTTCTTCTTCGAACAAAACTAATCGTGTGACATAGGAGCCAAATGACCATAATAATAGGGATATAATTGAGTGATCAATGAGGTTTTACTGTTTGCAGGAATATAATAATCTAAGTGCACTTCTTGTATCCCGCAGTTTGACTCTCTTATTTGAGAGGCAACCTTTAAATCTGGAACAATATCCACTGTACCTAGGATACTCTTGAAGTTTGTACTGTCCAAATTCCCCAGTACACCAAGGGGACTGGAACCTGTCCTGAACTTACAAATTACAAACGAAACAGTTACAGTTGAAGGTATCTTATCATCAGTTCTCAGTTTGAACTGCTTTTTCTTTCATGTATATTCTTTAGTGTCTGGTGCCTCAGACTTCTTCAATTCACTTATCTTATGAACAAATTTTATTAAATATTAGGAGCACACAATGGACCTTTCACACGGGGTCTTTTGTACTAAGACTATATCCTTTTGTCTATTCCCTTTCTTTCTATTTGGGTATTTTCTTCATATTTTGCACCATGGTCAAGGTTGACTGTCTCTATCGAGCACTTTTCTTGTGGAACTTTATACGTGACACTTCAGCATTTTTATATATGACAACACTTGCATGAAGTGGTTGACACTGAGAAAATTATCTACAATTTCCAATTTTGTGGTTTTTAGTGGTGTATTTAACTTTTTGTCAACAGCCTTGAGAAAGTCGTCTACACGACGAAACACGTGTCAGCTGTCTGCGTCTACGCTCTACCTACGTGTCAACTAATTAAGAACTTACTTATCATTGTGTTTACATGTGGACTGTATCATATTGCCCATTTTGTTTTCCTTGGTGTGTTGTTTAAATTAAAATCAAACTGACAACAGAGTCGGTTTTAAACTATCTTGGTGCTGAGCTCTGAATTGCATTTTTGAGGAGGAAAAATATATTGGACTATTGCTGTAAATTGAAAGGAGACATCATCCTCTTAAAACATTACATTGGATAGAGGAGTCTATTCTCACCTGCATAGTATAGAAAAAAAGATTAATTGCTAAAAAAACAAAAGTACGTTATTTCGTTAATCTCGACCCTGGGAGATGAAGAAGGTAAATGGCTAATCACAGAAATAAAATAAGATAATGATGTTGTATTTGTAATTAAAATATGCACACCTTTTTTAATTTTTGTTTTTGTTTTTATTAATTTTTCACATGGAAGAAAACAATGCTATA
Organism: Calotriton arnoldi; assembly: GCA_963921515.1. Lineage (NCBI taxonomy): Eukaryota > Metazoa > Chordata > Amphibia > Caudata > Salamandridae > Calotriton > Calotriton arnoldi. The sequence continues at coordinate 951,082 of CAWUFW010006258.1, read as the reverse complement.
GCATGGTCAAAGCAATATAGTCATTCGTGATCCCCTAGACCAGACACCGTATCACAATGATTTAACAGCATACATCCTTTGCCATGGGGAAGAAAAGAAAACAGCTACAAAACAAAGAGAACTACACAGTAACAGCTGCAACAATGGAGTCTGCTCCTGAAGTGGGTAGTGCATATTGTAACATATGCACACCTAATAATGATATTGTCAAATTCTGCTCCAAACTCAATGGTCAATTTTTCAAAACATGTTGTAATGTAGTGGGCCGCTATTTTATTAGGCATACACATCACAAGCGCAAATGTTACTCTTACGAAATCACATAATCTCATTGACTTATGGCAAGTGCACAACCCATCAGTTAAAGACTATACTTACTGAGTGCACACAGATCTCTAAATTGAACGGACACCTATTTCGGATCATTCTTGTATCGCGATTGAATATAGTTGAGCAATAATGACGCCAAACTTAAAGAATTAAGGATCATTGACTACTTCATGGATAACATAGAATGGAAGTTGAAGATCAGGAAAGACATCTTTCTTTTCCTTCAGGAAAACACAAAGGGAGGAACCTCACCAGAGCTCATATGGGATCCTGTAAAAACACCAAGGGAATCTATGATTATTATTATTATTGTTGCAGTCAAAAATAACAATATAGCCTAAAGCTAATAAACTGGAAAAATATTATTTGGTCTCTATAATATAATCTACTTCACACTAAAGGATCAAGTACACTCCAAGAATTAGATTCAGATACAAATACAACATAGTATTCAGTGAAAAAGTCTCACAATGAGTAGTAGAAAACAAAGTGAGGAGGTTTTGTAAAATGCAGGCAAGTTACTTAAAGTTCAATAGTAACTGTCCAACCCAGCCATTAAAGATAAATATAACCATACTTCCACAAAATATATCCTAGATGTATTCCATTCTTTCTGCAAGAACGTATACAGCTCTGATGAGGAGTTATCAATAATATACTTGAACGATTATTTGGAAATTATCCTGCTGTTATCTCTGGGTTTAGAAAGGAAAAACATTCAGGATAGATCAAAATTAGTTGCAGAAATCAACAAGGGCATAAAATCCTTTAAAGATTGCTCACAAGTTCTTAACCACTTGAATCATTTTTTCAACAATTTGCAACATTAGCAAACATAGAAGGCTCTGTTGTCACACTGACCGTAGTAGTTATACCAAAAGAAGGAAAGACACCTTTGAAATGAAACACTATTGCCCCATATCACTAATAAGCATTGATTGTATTCCAAAATACTTGCAATAAGACTGAAAAAAGGGTTGTATTTTTTAATACATTCAGCAAAAACAGGGTTCTTAAAAGGTAGAATGGTATACAATACATAAGACTATTCACCCACATGTTGGAGAAATGTAAACACCCTGGCTGCCTCTTATGCAGAAAGGGCTTTTGCCAAAGTATCATGGCTTTTTCTCTTGGTGACAATCAAAATTCTCTGCAACCTTTTGGAGACTAGTCCAAAATAGATCAAGCAAAATCAGTTTGAAAGTCACACCCTCCATCTCTGCCGGCAAGTGGTCAGAATGCATCTCCAGCTTGTACAACACCGTGGCAGAAGGGCCAGGCCTAAATCTCCAACTGGCTGACAAAGTCAGTTGTCTCAACAAAAACCAAGTGCAATGGGGAGAATCACTGGCCAGTAAAGACTCGATCTCATGAACTTTGCCTTCTTTTCGATCAGCAGGGGCCCCAGGACCCAACGGACTACCTACCAGAATATTCCAATGAGCACCAACAGAATGGGCCTCCCTGCTCTTCAAGAACTGCATCTGGGGCAATGAAGTGCCGGACAGCTGCTGGGGCTCCATATTAATGCCAGTCCATAAAAAAGGCACAAGAGACAAACCATCCAAATTTAGGCTCATCTCCGTCACCGACATTGAGGGCAAATGCTTTGCAAATATTTTGAACAACGAGCTTGAGGAATGGGCCAACACAAAGGACTTAATCCCCACTATTTAATCAGACTTCAGGCCCGGCCATGGTACATATAGATAACCTAATCATCTATGCGTTTTTAATCAAGGCTTATGTTGCATCTATCTACTTCATGACAGCATTTGACAAAGTGGACAGATCAAGACTCTGGCAGAAGCTGTCCAAATGGGGCATTCCAGAAAACCTATTGAGAGCCATCAGGAGTCTTTACACCAGGACCTGCGTGAAAGTGAAAATATTGTCCAACAGAGTCACAACTCACAAGATCCGGACCAACACTGGTGTAAAACAAGGATGCATTTTTGCCCCTCTTTTGTTCAGTCTTTACCTGGCGGACATAAACACCACATTTGCTTCTGCTGTCACTTTCTTCCTAAAACTGCAGACGTACACATCCATTGCTTTCAGTACGCAGACGACTAATTTCTATTTGATCACACAGCAGTCGATCCTTGAAAGCACCTACAATGTATTGCGAGGAAAATAAATTAGCACTCAAGCACATCAAAACTAAAATCATGGTATGTGGCTCCCAAAACATCAATTCTTCCAACAAATTAAATTTTTCCATGAGCAATGTAGCTTTAGAGCAATTATTGAGCTTACATTTTCTGGGCATCAATTTCAGCCAGTATGGTTCTCATTTAACACAGCTTTCCTGCCTAAAAGAGTTGGCTTTGTCTATGATGATGAGTTTTAAAAAACTGGCAAAAAAGATGCATTACCCAGATCTCACTATCGTTTGCAAAGTAGTTGAAGCCAAGTTAATGCCAACTCTTGTTTACGGCTCACTGATATTTAAAGACCACATCACCTCATGACTGGATAAAGCCCAAACTCAATGATACAGATGTCTCTTCAATCTGCCATACGCCTCACTGTCATCTCAATTATAGCTAGTATTTGAACTCTGCAAACAGTCTTACATGCTGAAAGTTCAGTTCTTGGGCTACTACGCGAAGCTTAAGGAGGCCCCCCACAGGATCCCTCAAAGAACTGATAAGGCACGGCATATGAGATAAGAAACTTCTCTGGGAACCCTATGCGAGGAATTCAATTAATCTCCTGGAAGCCCAAAGCATTTTTGACCAAAACGTCTCTCCAAAGTTAACCTAAAAAATACTTGTGAAAATCGCAAAAATAAAATCTGGAGATGAAGACAGACGAGACTTATCACTAAAGACCCACTTGGATCTTTGTGTGCGTCACTTTATCATGAACATGGAATAGCCATATATCTAGCCAGCCCTATGAAGCTGGTCTTCAAAAAAGAGCTTATGAGGCTGAGATGCGGGCTAATTCCCATAAAAGTGTACACATATGGGAATTTAAAAGGATCTCCCAAACACAACTGCTGATTGTGTAATTATAGGAAGGAATCACTCCTGCATGTGATCTGTAATTGCCCTTGTCAAATAAACCAAATTTGCTACTGGTTGAAGCCGATTTTTCGCCGCTTGGGCATAGCACAATGTAACAAAGCCATTAATGAATGCTGTCATGTCTTTTAGGATAGTCCCATCATGTATACCCCGTTTTCATTTTTATCCCATCCAAACAACTATAATGATTCTAAACAGGTGACCTTTTACCTAATAGCTTGCTCCTGTCTCTTCGACACCAGGCTCTTAGTCAACCTGACGTACATAAACATGTCCCCAGGCACGGCAGAATTATTCTGTATATGGCTCAACGCTTTTTTTTTCATCCTTGGCCAACAGCCAGCTGTGCATGATCGCACTTGTTTAGAAAAAGCATTGGTCATTGTTTTCAAAACATCTATGATTGTTTTAAAAACATATCGATTCTAGAAAAAACCCTGGAGTGACCACTTTAGTAGAAAAGACCCTCACTCCCCCCTACAAGATAGAGGAGAATTCCTTCCAAGCTGAGATGGGGTCTTGCATGCTGAATCTTAGACAAGCAGCGGTCTGACACCCCTTGCGGGCTGTCATCCTCGACGCAGAGACGGGGTCCTTCGTTCTAAACCATCAGGTGAGGGGGCTAGTTCTTCCCTAGGGGTTTCTTGGCTACAGGTACACATAGCTATACGCATATACACCTACACACCCAGGCTAGGCACACTTAGGCAAATTACTTAGGGCGCGCATTTTAGGAATATGCAAGTGCTACTGTTTATATCTGAACTGTTTACGTTCATCTTATTAGCACTATAGTAGAAATGTATCTACTATTTACTATATAGGTACTAGCAATCTCTTTCGTATGCTTCTGTCTCCTGATTGTCGCAGCACATATGTTTTACAAAAGGCTGTCGCTGGACCAATAAATACTTATTGAAATGCCCTAATCGCCATCCTGTGTAATTTCTGAGAGAAAGCAAGCACGAGTGTCTGAGTGAAACATACTGTACTGTTTTCCACGATCCCCGAGGAATCAGGGTTGTCGTGTTCAGTGGTTGCCAGAGACTGCATACACCACTGTAGAATACAGGGGGGTGGTAGTGGCACTGAAGAGCTAGCTGGTCTAACGGCTGACATATCCTGTGGGGGTGTCCGGAAGCGGTTGGGACACCAAGCCCTCAGTTTAGGTCATCCAAAACGCGCAGGTCCTGGGGGACTCCTAGGAACTATACGACATTGCCTGAGTGGAGCCAATGCACAGCTTTCAGCCAGATGTGTGAAATTTCTCAGAGAGGCTCTCAAGCTACTGAACACGTGCCCCGTGGACAGCCAATAGTGGCAGTATACTTCCCCCATTTAATTCGAAACATCGCAGCATAAGACAATCTCTTTATGTACCCGTACTCGCGGGACACAGTCTCCCCAGCCAGATTCGGTCAAGACCAACACGGTACAGGTACAGATGTCATGCTCCCGCCACAAAAAGAAGTTCCAACTTAGATAAGAGTCTCCATGGTGTGTGAAGTCAAATGAATCGGTCTTCGTAATCAACTGACCCATGATCTGGGTGTTCTAGAACTGCTAGGCCATGTAACATTGCATTTTGCACTTTATTTGACTCAAATGGACTGTGGCCTGCACTTTACTCCTGGGTCGGTGACCCGGGCCCTTGAAGAATGAAATTGCCCTGCTTTTTTTATGAACTGCCCCATGAACAGGCTGCCCCAGGTTAGCTAGATTCAGAGAAAGCATTACCAATAAGCCACACAACACTGCAATAAGCACCGTAGCAAATTTCACCCAATTGCATTCTCTTGGTATCCTCGGACCTGTGACCCCTTACGTTTTGATGGGATCCCCCATCGCTCTTGCTAGCTAAACAGACCCCTCCGTATTGTCAGAATACTTTTATGTATAAGGATTTTTTTACTGATTTGAAATTTATAAAGTATAAGTAGGTGTAAGGCGCACTACAAATGAAAGATACTTGTACAATCGGATTAACTGTAACGTCAATGGGCTCTGTGCTGTTTTATTTGCTCTTATTTTTATTTTTCTATGGTTTTAAAGAACTAAAAACAATACAAATTTACCTTACCTTCTTGGTGACATTAAACAGATTCAGTTTGGGAGAAGAGGTTATAAGGCTGGCCTTTGCCCTATACTCAAATCATGGAGTTGCATACAGGCGGACTGTAATCTTTCAAACTCTTTATTCCTTTCTCAAGGCACCAGACGGGGTGCCCTTTATCACCTCTATTATTCCTCCTTGATTATGAGCCACTCCTTACCTCATTTTAGCCAGGACACCAATCTGTGGCTGCATATGTGGACGATGCCTTAAATTTTACGTGAGAAGCTGACACAGTCATCCCTAAAATTTTAAAAGAAATTCACAAATGCAGCTGTTTCAGGCAATACTCTGAATAAAGAAAAAAGTGAAGTGTTTCCATTAAATTTTCTCTGCACCTCTTCGATAATAGGGGTCACCAGACTAAAATGGCAACACAGTATTTTAAAATGCCTTGGCATTTTGTTCAACAAATAATTGAGAGAAACCTTTGCATACAATGAGACAAAGATATTGTCCAAAATCAAGGAAACACTTACTCTGTGTTCTCCAAAAGTAAGTTCTTGGTGGGAAGGACAGAAACTATCAAATCAAAATGATGATGAACCCCCTAATAAATATTTAACCTGGTACGCTCCCAAAACCTCTTCGTCCAAGTTTCTTCAGAACAGTAGACAAATACATTAGCAAATTTCTGTGGACGTACAAAAACTAGAATCACATTAGCAATATTAAGATTAAACAAAAAGAATGAAGGTATAAATCTACCGAACTTTAAGAGATACCAAACGGCCTTCTTCATTTAGCAAGTTGAGTGGTGGTTTAAAGAGGCTATACAAGATGGCGCATTATGACCCTCATGAGAGAATGATCTGCTTCTTCCACTTGTGCCATGCCCTTCTCTAACAATTAAATATTTTAAAGTAGATCACTCCTACAACATAATTGCCTGTACAGTAGAAGATCTTAAAAGGCTGGTCAGAATGGTGACGTGAAATGTCCAACTCGAGATGAGCATTCCTATGGCACAATCAAAACATGAAAGTAAATGACCAGGCAATCTTTTGGAAAGAGTGGGTAGTGAAGGCTGTCACTTTAATTAAAGTCTTAGGCCAATGTTAGAATTCAGCTACATATGCTGACTCTGATATGACCTAGCCAATTTAGAGTTCTGCAACTTTCTTAAACTCAAAACCACTTTAAGTAAAATGGGAAAAAAGGTTAATCCATATTTGGCAAACCTGCCTAACAAACTTGACATGGAAGGGCAAATGGCATCTAAAATATACAAAATTGCTTTGTTCAAAGTCGCATTAAAGAGAACTCTGATAAGTAAATGGGAAACACTACACCAGGATCATAAACCTCAGGCCTTAGCATCCGTTGAATCATGCAGAATATGAAATTCTCTTGTCTAGTCAAAATTGCCTCAGCCATTGCACATGCTAGACTCCGGACTACTCATACCACCAACTGATACCCAGACATATTGCATAAACTATGTCAGTTAGACAATAACCAATGCTGGAGTTGCGGGAAAGAAAAAGGTGATTTAAATTGCACACAATATCTGCAAATTCGTCGAATCATATTGGAATAAGATTCAAAACCTGATGTGAAAAAATCTTCAATATACACTTAGAGCTGAACTACCCCAACATATCCTTATGTGTGCAAAATCACCAATTGGCTACTTAAACCAGCTGAACTCCTGTTAACTTATTCTTATCTCCAGGTGTCAAAAACATATGCAGACTTGAAAAACATGTAAAATCTTTCTTGCCAAACCCAGTGGGTATGGGTTGCTTTGCAAGGAGTGCTGATAACTTTCTTTACTCAAGCAAACACGCATTCCACTCCTCTGAACGGCTCTGGAATAAGATTGATTTTTACCTACTTAAGAACAAAGCATCATGAACACTAAGGGCCCGATTAAGAGTCTGGCGGTCGATGGACTGCCAAACTCATGGGGGCGTGGCTGTGGCGGTCTCCTGACCACCCTATTAAGAGTCGGGCGGTCTGACAGCCACAGTCACTCCGCAGCTGCCAGGGAACTGTGTTCCCTGACGGTGTTGCAGCAGTTTTGAGGCATCAATATGCTTGCGGGACCCCCGTGGTCCCGCCAAGCATATTCGGAGTTTCCTCTCCACCAGGGTTTTCATGGCGGTTCCTCCACCATAAAAACCCTGGCGGAGAGGAAACAAAGGGGGCCCTACAGGGCCCACTGGTGCCTCTGTGCCCTGTGGATGCACACAGGGGGTACAACATGTGCCCCCCTGTGTGCATGTACACAAGTTCCTGCACAGCTTGGACTTGACTGTCAATGCTGTGCAGAAACTGTTTTTGGCGTTCCCATTGCAGTGCCCGTTTTTAGAGGCACTGCTGTGGGAACGCGGAAAAAGAGCCTGCCAGACAGGAGAAAACTCCTAATCTTTCAGGCAGCCCGACCACGGCTTTGGTATTGCGGCAGCAGGGAGGATCTGGCACCGCACTGCCAAAGTCGTATCCGTGCCCAAAGTGTCTGGTCCTGACCACCACAGTTCATTTAAACAGTCCCATGCTTGCAAGTGACAACAATATCCCATCTCTATCCACCTGTTCCTAGATGCCAAAAATAAAACTAATAAAAACGCAGTGTACTGAGTGTTACAGCAAGCTTTTTTTCTCCTCATTTGTCCCTTTCCTATATTGCTTCTTTTCTTTCACTCATATACTTTTCCATTCTTGCTACTTCTCTGTCGCTTTTCTGGCATGTTCTTTTATGTACATCAAATCAGGATTTTCTGACATCGAACACATATATGCTCCACCATTAACACGCCAATATGTCTCATACTTTTATTGAACATAAATCCGCACATATCATTATGAATGAAGTATGTATGACAGGTCGTTTATCAGGTTTCACTTTTACAAGCCAATATGTGATGTATATCTCCTGATATTGTTCTCTTTATACTTCGTATCAACTGTACATGTTGATAAGGGATAACAATTTCTGAAACAACGTTTAATAAAATGTAAAAATTAATAATATTTTCGATTTAAGTCATTAAGTTTATGGTAACGCCAGGTGATGACTGGGAAAGGAAATTCTAAGGTAAGGAATCTGCGGCTAGTAAGTAACTTGTTCTTCTAAACGGGTTACTCATTCCCTCGAAGCCTCCCACTCTCCAGTGTAAGAAAATAGGCAAATGCAGTTCTCTTCTCCTGCAGTTATATTTCCATGCTGTGAGTTCTCAAGCAGCGGTGGCATACGTAAATTCGTAACCAGCATTTGTTAGCTCCCCACCGGTTGGCAGTGGGAAAAAATAATACACAGGCATACCAGAGGGAAAAAACGGAATTATTTTGCTAGAAATGAAACATTAGACTAGTAACTGCCCACTGCACGTCTTTCCAGATATAGAGCACTGCTTTTGGAGCTAAATGTGGCTAATTGTGATGTATGTTCCATGTCCTCCTTAAAAACCTTTTAAGACTATTGCATTGTACGGGAAGTTGGAACATGCCAGTCATGTAGGGGGATCGTTTCTTCCTTCATTTACATTTTTAGGTCTCGCCTACGCAGTGCGCAAGCGCTGCTTAGGAGATGACCTCTTGGAATCACTACGGACTTTTTCGGAAACTCGTGCATGTACTGCACTGTTTCCAATGAGCACTCGTGCATGTACGGCGTTTACCTTGCGGGAGCGAGCAGCGGTGCCATCTGTTTGCAATTATCGCGCCCGCGCTTTGGAAACAGATGGCGCCGCTGCTCGCTCCCGCAAGGTAAACGCTGTTACATGGACTGAGCCTCGAAGTACTACTAAATGTCCAGGCTCTGCTCTGCTCCCCTCGAACAGTTACGCCTGGTTTGTGAAATAAGCCGCTTAGATCTCTTCACAAACCCTCTGGTACCTGTGTGCTTTTCATTTTGATCAAAAGGCTCCAATAAACGCGCCGCACTAATTAAGAAGGTTCACGTCTCCCGTGCGCGCTGGTCGACGCTATTTATTAGATATCAGTTGTCATGTTAAGCGGGGAAAAAAGCTTTTCATCTCCTTGTCTGCTCCAGGGGCTTTAACCAAAATCCCCATAAACCCATGTTGGTATCCACACATGTGCCCCGTTAACTTCTCGTTTCTCCTTGTTAAAACTGATGCCTGTCTGGCAGCGGCAGCACGTGCACTTTCTTTAGTTTTTCCATTTGCGGCAGAGAGATTGCAGGTTAGGCCCGGCCCTAAATATGTATTTGTTTGCCACCTGTAAGGAATGGTCTCATTCTCAATGATTAATAAAAAAAAAAACATGGCGGTGGGGGCTCACGCTGAACAATCCGCTCTCTATCGAAATCCGTAACTGTGATAAAAGACATAAGCAACCTGGATGCCCCGCAGGTTGGGCTGCGCTGACAGCCCGCACAACCCTCCTGCCGCCGCCCCTCCCCCGTCGGGTTCCATATTCATTTGAAAGCGAATCGCTTGACTGTTCAGGGTGCACTTCTGAAAGTGATTCATCTAGACAACTTATTTTTTTCCCTTCCTGTGTCGGGTTACATGCAAACACGTGGGCCTGTCTTTTCCTGTAAAGATGCGCATAAAATATGCAACCGTTTTTATTGTACCTTTGTAAAAATCAATTTACTGTAAAGAACTGGTCACAAGCTAAACTAAAAAAAAAAAAAAATGGAAAGCATACAACGGTTTTAGGCAAAGTGAATGTTGGGAAAGCAGTCTCAGAGGTGCCTTCCCCCACCCCCTCGCGATCTCAAACCACGATTATATAATAATCCCCTGGAAATCTCTCTGCCAGCAAGAGAAAATGGAACACAAAAACTGAAACTCCGCCCCCCTATGCATAATCATAAAATACATAAAATGGGTGGTCGTGACAGTGTTTATATTATGGGATTGCCTTTCTATGCAAATGTGCTAGACAGCTGCTCGGCACAGTGACTCATTTCCTGCTCCTGTGACAGATTCTGGTCAGGCCAGTTTGGCAAAGTCTCCGGCTAGCTGCATGCACTCACGGGGAGCCTCTCGTGCTCTCTCCCACTCTCGTCCCGCCACCCTCTTCCTTTCCGTCCCTCTGATCTCTGAGCTTTTGGCATCCATGAGTCAGGATTTTCAGTAAACTGCGTCAACGCACACAATGAACAGCAGCCATTCCAGAGAGCTCTGTAGTTCCTTTCTGTCGAGTTTTCATGTCACTGCATTCGAAAAGAGAGATATTGCACGAACACAAGAATAACCATGCCTTTGGCTTTTACTCCAGAACAGCCGCCTAACCCCCTCCCTCCCCCCGCCCCCCATAGCGATGTCAGTGACTTTTACTCAAGAACAGAGACAGGCGAAATTGAAATGCGTCATTTCAGTGAGAAGAACCAGACTGTCACAGTCCCCATCAGTAGAGGAGTTAGAGTTTTCAGGGTATATTAATTAAGTCTTCCACCTTAATGTAGCAGAGAGCATAAGAAATGGGCAATTGCCCAGAACCACCAACTTCCAAAACCCTCCTACCCACCCCCAGAATATGATCTTTCTCTCACTCTATCTCATCTTTGTCGCGTTTTTCTACCAGAACCTCTCTCTCCTACCTCTACTTCTGAGGATTTCTAACCTCCTATATATATATTTTGTTTTTCACTGACGAAATGCAAACAGTTAAAGTGAAATAGTCAGGTGTTGAAATGAGACATGACGGTATTAACAAGCATTGGCATAGCCAATAGGTCTCGCCTTTGGGACCTTATAAGTGTTTAGCCATGCAACAGTTGATGTTGTTGCACCAAGGATATTGTGCTGGATAACTAAACACTTATAAGGTCCCAAAGGCGAGACCTATTGGCTATGCCAATGCTTGTTAAGTTTAGCAGCACTGTTTTAGACCTGCTGAAATACATGCTTGCTGTACGTATGCGCGCGCTTTTTGCGTTTTTCACTTGGTTCTGCTTCTTTCTTTGTTTGTTTATCTGGGTCTCTGTCAATGTTTTGTGTGTGCGTGTTTTTGTAAATTCTGTGCGTTCGTCACTGTGACTTGATTACGTGTCTATTTTTTGTGTGAGTGTTTCCTTGTGTGTTTCTGTGTCATTTTCTGCGTGTACTCACTGTGACTGTGTGTTTGTCTTTTGGGCGCTTCCTTGTGTATGTTTGTTTATTTCCTCTCTGCTCTTCTACCTCTTTCTCTGTGATTCAGAGAGAGAGAGAGAGAGAAAGAGAGTGTGTGTGGGGGGGGCAAAGGAGTGGGATGCGGATGTGTAAGCGTCTGCCTCACGGTGCAGCTAGCTTAATAAATGCTGGGAAAACAGCAATAATTTCAAATAATCACCTTCAGTCTTTCTTTTGTTTTGGTGGCTCGTGGTTCATACCACTTCCCAGTTGGATTGCAAAAAGTTTCATTAAATAATAGCGGGGGATGTCGTATACGGTGCATGATTTAAATCAGTCCTACTGGCATGCTGTTGGGTAATTTAATTTTTAATGCTATAGACAGGAACTATCCGCAAGCAAATTATGCTCCCAAAACATTTGAAAGAAAAGCCCAAAGTTTTGGTTCCTAATTCACTGTAGTACATTTACAGCGCATACTTTGCACAGTGAATTTCCTTTTAAGTGTGTTCGTTGGGCAGAGATTTCACGTGCTCCACAGACAAATCGATATTATATTTTAGGTATTGGCATCTGTCCGCTTTTGACATTTTTAACACAATCAGCACAGAAGGAGCTACACACTTTGCTTCTTTCTCTGAAGTGCTTGTGGCTCTGTGGAAGGGAGGGATGCTGCTTGTCAGAACTTTAAGATGCAGAACTGTAAGACTGCAACTCCTGGTCATGTGCAGCAGCAAAATTGTTTCTGCTGTTGTAGAGGGCCACGGTACAGCTTTTCATGTTGTAAAAAAACTTTCTGAGCTTTTTACTTTGCAAAGCATTGACGTTTAAAAATACCATGTAATTAGCCCAGAATCATAATTCAGTTTTCAGGATATCCATGCTGTTCATTTGTGCATCATAGCGGTTAATAAACTCTGCTGACTTCACATCTCTCCCCAGTCCTGAAAATATCCTATGTCAATGTTGTTAAACATTAAAATAAACGATATGGTAGAGATACCACGGGGCTGCACGCCCCTATGAAACATTAAGGTGAAAAAAAACTTATTTTTCAGTTCTGAACGGCCTTGAATGGGCCACGGTATTCCTAGTGGCCCACCCTCAAGAACCTGGCCTGATGATGTCGCTTGCACACTGCCTAATTTGGTTAGAACATGCACATGGGGATATTGATATTGGTGGATGGAGTTGCATTTCTCGGGTTATTGCATTTCTTGCACGTGATTTAAGTTATAAGTCACCAAGAATAGTTCTGATGTGGAGTTACTGGTAGCCTTTTTAGGTCTCGCCTAGGCAGCGCATGCGCTGTCTCTCCGAGACATCAAGTAATTAGTATATGTGGTGAAACTCCACCTATTGGCTTTTTATTGGTTTGTTTGCTTGTCTGCTTCAATCTCTTCGTTTTCACAGGCTAATGCGGTTTTTAGTTCCTCGTTTATTTGTTTGGGAACGCCTATGCAGCACCGCCTAACTACTGTAAACATGCTGCTAGAGGAATGAAGTGTTTGTCTTGGAACTTGTTAGAACCCCACTTGCCAAGTCGACATGGCAGGCACAGACTGCACACAGGCTCTGCAATGGCAGGCCTGAGACACACTTTACAAGCTGCGTCTGTGGGTGGCACAACCAGTGCTGCAAGCCCACCAGCAGCATTTGATTTACAGGCCCTGGGCACCCATGGTGCACTATACTAGGGTCTGATAAGTAAATCAAATAATCCAATCATGGAGTCACTAATCAATACATCAATTTACCATAGGGAGCACTTGCACTGTGGCACTGAATAGCAGTGGCACAGTGCCCAAATCTAAACCATCAACACATATCAAAAACAGAGGAGGCAATCAGTAAAAAATGGAAGGGAGACTCACGCCAATGGTACCAGGTCTAACAGAACTCTTTCGTTTATTTTTGTTGCTTGCTTATTCTGCACGTGTTTGCACGTGTTTTTTTTGTGACCGGTGAGCTTTAATGTTTTTGTGTTACGATGTATTACTTTAGTAAAGCTGCCGCCCGCTTCTGGTTGCCGGACGCATTTGTTTGTTTATGTACTTTTTAACCGCTTAACTGCTTAGAACGTTCCGCGCCAGTGCGGAACGTTCTATTAAGCGGGCGGGGCCGTGTCGGCCAACGGACGTGCGCAGCACTACCGAGGTAGTGCTCGCGACGGCCGTTGGCCGACAGAAGCATAGAAGGGGTTAACAGTAAAGCTGCCGCCCGCTTCTGGTTGCCGGACGCATTTGTTTGTTTATTGTGTGGCAGGCGCGCTTTTACTTTAGTAAAGCTGCCCCCCGCTTCTGGTTGCCGGACACATTTGTTTGTTTATGTACTTTTTAACAAATGTGGACATACTTTATCAGCGCAGCGCCCATTTCACGAGCGCCGCACTGGTTTCGCTTTCACTGTTGTGTCTTTTCCGTTCCTCTACACCCTCCCTCCCAATGAGTGAGCAGGCTCCTGCCTCGCAGCAGAGCCAGCAGGCAGACCAGGGGGAGGGCTGTGCTGCTTGCCTCAGAGCAGGGGGCACTGGTCTGTGTTTGCTCCTCACAGCTGCCCCGGACATGGACTGGCTCTGGTGTCCGGTTAAAACTGGAGGTATGAGCTCTATCAGCGATGCGCTCCTTCACGAGCGCCGCGCTGGTTATGCTTTCATTGTGTCTCTTTCCTCACTCCTCCACCCCACTCTCTCTGTTCTAACTTCCCCCTCCCTTCCAATCAGTCATCGGTCTCCAGCTTGTAAAAATTACCTGACTAAGGCTGCACTTAATTCACTTAACCCACCTCTTGTCTGGCCAATAAACATAAGCAGAACTGTGATAGCTTTTGTTAGCATTTATCACGGACAAATTGGGCTAAAGACGTGCTACATGCTCTTCCGTCAGTGCGCCTTTATTTCAGGTGTCCATAAATGTATCATGGAATTGTTTTATCCTGGCGCGCGGCATGCTGCTGCAATTTTGGAATACCTAAAACAGCGTGGAGTTTTCATCTGCTACTTTTAAAAGCAGCACTTTGGCTCGGAGAGTAATAAACAACCAGATCTTTCAATTAGGGAAACAAGTAGCCGAGTGCAGCGGAACTGCAGGGTTCACAGAGCTCTGAATAGGAGGCACGGAACGTAAGGACAGCTTCTGCTTTGCCAATGTACTCACTCTTATAGCCGGGCACCACAAGAGCTAGAACCCTGTAAAAACACTGATTACTCAGGGTGCATTTAAATTCTCCATCAATCAAGGCACCAGAGACCGATTACTGATTATGGCAATCTTAATATTTCATTAGTATAAATGGCTGGGAAGTGCCACAGAAACCGGGTGTATGTCAATGTGTTTTTGTGAGATATTGGTATTGTTAATGACAATGCCTTTTATTATTGCAGGTTTTTTAATCACATAAATAAAAGGCATTGCCATTTACAATGCCAATAGCTCAAAATCTCGCAATTGCGAGACCTATTGCGTTGCAAATGCTTGTCTAATGTCTTAACATTTCCCTGATCTTCTCTTGACATCTCTTGTTCTTCTACCCCAGTTCTCATCCATCCTCTTCCTCAATTTGCCGGTCTCCTTTTTCTCCCCTCTCATCCTCTTTCGTCTTTTCTTCCCCTCCAGGCATTCTTCTCTCCATCTTTCTTTTCCTTTACTACATAAATCCCTCATTCCTCTCTTCTATCCTACTTTCCTCCTGGTCTCATCTTTCGCCGTCTTGCTTATCTCTTTCTCTCCTGCTTCTTCCTGTCCCCTCTCTGTTCTTTCTCTTCATTGCTTCACTGCTACCTGTGCTCTCTACTCCCCCCCCTTTTGAATGCTCCCTCTTTTTTTTCTTCTCCATGCCTCTCCCGCCTCTCTCACTAGTTCTCTCCCACAGGCTTTTCTCCATCCTTTCCCCTCCAGGTCCCCTGCAGCTTTGTCTCTACGCCTGTCTCCATTCTCTCTGCCCCTCCTCGAGCTCTGTCTCGGTTTGTTGTACTTATAAAGAGATGGCTGGCTCTGCCTTCTCTCTGTAACCTCTCTGTGAGTCTGCTTATTAGGCCCGAAGAGGATTGATTCCTGTTTACAGGCACTGAGTGCATCTGGAGCTCCGTGCTCAGCAGGCCCCGGAAATCATTCTCTGGTGGGGGGTCCTGCAGATGCGGGGGAGAAGGTAACATCTCTCTCTCTCACCTGCGTCAGACACTAGACCAAAAACACAAGCCATGCATCGGGTACTGCTCCCGGCATCCCGATATGTTTTTCTTTAACTTTGCTGACAGAAATTTGTTTAGGGGTGTTAATAATAAAGCGTGAAGCCGCATTTTGCACCGCTTGTAACTTATTCAATGAAGAGGCGTTAATATTCATATAACGCGCATTGCAATAATCGAGTCTGGAGGAGACTAAAGCAATGACCACCAAATAACGCAGTTCAATGGGAATAAATGGAAAGATTTTCCTAAGAGTCCTAACTGTGTAGAAGCAGATACTCGTGGTACGACTGACCTGTGACTCAAAGCTCAAAGAGGTACCAAAGATCACCCCAAGATCTTTTGCCGCTTTAACCCGTTTACCGCGGTGGCAATTCCGCCGCGGTGCGGGGCGTTCCATTGAGTGGGCGGGGCTGCGTCGGCCAACGGACGTGCGCAACATTACGGAGGTAGTGCTCTCGACGGCCGTTGGCCGACAGAAGCAGCGAAGGGGTTAACAGGAGTGGGTAGAGGACCACATTCCTCCAGCCACCATCTGCAAGACCAAATAGATTCTTGTACACTAAATACCAGCAGCTGAGTTTTTTCCATATTGAGTTTAAGAAAATGTTCTTTCATCCTGATGTTAATCTTGGTCATGCAAAAATTAAACTTGTTAGTTACTGAGGACAAGTTGTCAGTGATGGATATGATAATCTGAGTATCGTCAGCATATGAAAGTGCTGGAAAACTGCAGGAGCGTGTCAATTCAGCGAGAGAAGGGCAACATACAGATTGAAAAGAGTGGGGCTCAACGAGGACCCGTGAGGGACCCCGCAAGTAAGAAAAAAAGCCTTGGCTTTAAAGCCACCACAGCTGACAACCTGAACCCTGTTGGTGAGGAAGGAATGGCAGGGATTAAGGACTGATGAATACACTGCACCAGGTGCAAGGGTGAGGCGGTGTCAAATGCTGGTGAAAGATCCAGCAGCACCAGGACAGTCACCCCACCCTGATCCACAGGGTGCCTGATACTATCCGTGGCAGCCACAAGTGCTATTTCTGTACTATGGCCACTTCTGAAGCCGTTCTGTGAGGGGTCAAGACTGTCACATGTATCGATGAGCTTCCCTAATTCCTGATTAAGGTATTTCTACAGTATTTTGGCAGGAGTGGGCAGAAGTGAGATAGGACGAAAGTTTTTAATGTGTTTTTTTGGTCTTGCCCTGAAACCCATGATGTTGGGAGCGTTGAGATGCCTCGTAGGGAAGCACGGGAGTAAAATTGCACGAATGAAACGTGAGAATGAGTGTTATAATGTGTGCTGTAGCGTACTTCTATGGTGAACTGGATAGGTAAACTAAATTAATTTCTACAACATTACTGTTTCATGTCAAATGTCGAGTGTTTGAGCCAGGATTTGCAATTATGTGATAGCCTTTAGAACAAATCTAGTGGAAGTGGTAATAGTTTTCACAGGGCATTTAATTTAAGTGATGATTAATGTGCCTGTTTTTTCTGAGATTTAATGCCTTTGTAATTTTGCCCTTTTTAACGTTTTAAAATGCGAGTTGTGTTGCCAAGCAGTGTCCCTTTACTGGTGATTAAGGGACTGATTAGGATGACGATAGGACCGCCAACGACAGCCCTTTGGTGGTGGTCCCACCGCTATCGGACGCATCATATCCGACCACCATATTTCAATAAGTGGGGTCATATTCCCTACAATGGTGGCGGTGACTGCCTGGCACCGCCGTAGGGATTACGATGTCCCTTTCCGCCCGTCTGTTCATGGCGGTTAACCCACCATGAGCAGGCAGAAAGGGACTTTGGGGGCCCGTAGTGGGCCCCCCTTCCCTCCTGGCCCTCCGATGTGGGCACTGAGGGGCACCTATTGTGCCCCCCCTACATTTCCCTGCACCATGTGGCAGGCACGGCATAGTGCCTGCCACGTAGTGCAGGGATATGTACAGGCTGCATTTTTTGCATTGCGGCAGGTGCTGCAGTCAGCAGCACCCGCCACATATGCAAAGAATACACGATGCGAGAATACACAGTGCGACCGCCTTGCAGGTGGTCACATCATAACCCCTATGGCGGGACCGCCGACAGCTAGTCGGTCGGTCGGTCCTGTTTCCGATAGGGTGGGGGGTGGACGCAAGTCCGCCCGCCATCCTAATCAGGCCCTTTGTTCTGACATACAGAGAACTCCAATAAGTGATCTATACTATACTTATTAATGTTAGCTAATTGTCCATATTTATTTAGTGCGTGGTGGTGCCTAATATCATGGGATTTGCGAAACCTTTGAAACTTCATGAAAGCAGGGTGCGCGTAACATTAACCCAAAGAGTGCCAGGTTATAGCAAGTCCAACATAGACTTACATTTTATACAAAAACCCCAAAAAAGAATAATAAAGTCTAGACCTATCTTTTTACTGCTCATAATCATTCACTTCATGATCAATAAACCCATATCTTAGTATTCGAAGTACATTATAATTATTCGTATTTTATAATGAGCTTCAATAGGTTAAATGCTACATTCTGCACCTTTTTCCAATTATAGAGTAGAACATTGATTCATTTTTCTTTATGTTTGAACCACTAAAAGCGTTTCATGCTGGTACCAGAACGCCTTGCCGCAGATTGCACTGTTTCTCATTACACCTTTGTTTTATTGGGTTACTGTAATGTGACAATTTGCTGCCCGGTGGCTTATATAATGAAGCAAGGGCATCCTCTGTTCATGATGTACGACCTTTAAATCTTAAAATGTCACAATTATTTTTAATCATTGCGTCTTACATTTTAAGGAATTGAGATGAAGGGAAATTCATCTGGCACCTTTCCTCTTTGCATGTCAGCTCCTGTCATTTTTTGCTCTGTTTTATTCAGGTCTTTCATATTTGGTAGATTCTCTAATAAAACCCAGTGAACATCTGGAGCAGGAAAAAACAATCATCGCTAACGGTTTTAATATTTTCTGGCGATTCTTGATGGTGTTTGGAATGAAAAACATTTTATTGGTGCTTGTTGGTACGTCACATTAGTGTGGAAGCAGTTGAACTAGGGCTTAATTTGTTAAATATAATAGCAGAGGCTCTACATTTTCTGAGAAGGCAAGTACCCACTGCCAACTCTTGGATAGCCCATTACCACTGCTGGAGATGCCACGTTCACCATTGGTGCAAACCACTTCCACCAATAACTTCATGGACACCGGACAGTGCCTTAGGCACTCACATAATTATAATTTTAATATATATGTCATTAAATGTGCAGTTATTACCATCACATCTTATTTCTCATTGTACTTCATGCAATTTTTAAAAATATTTAGATTCTAGAACAGACATCTCCTACGTACAAACTTAGTGATGAAGTTTGTTGTCTTCTCAGTCCATGTTCTAATTTGACTCCCACTGTCTCACCTCGGGATTTTATCTCCATAACCCGAGTCTCACATGAGTGTCACTCACTGCTATCCCTGTTGAAATGGATTGAAAGTGCTAACCACCAGTGTCCGCCTTTTAAGATAAGGTTTGCTGCTGTGCATCTGGGGTAAGAGGCTCTGGGCTGGTTACACATGAACATGTTTAAACACAGTTGTGTTCATACTTGTGTGGGCTGAGCTTGTGAGACTACTGTCTACCTCAGCCCATATCAGTCCACGGGCAGCCTGTCAGAGAGATGATCCTTCATCGATTGATGCTGGTCTGAGCAGGCTTTATAATATGAGTGAGCATTAATAGTTCGAGTGTGTACATCTGCAGTGCTTCACTAAATTTATGAAGAGTGCTTACTGTATAATACACTACAGGAAAAATCTGCACCAAAGTACATTTCCCCATAGAGATGAATTTCACACGCCATTAATATCGTAAATTTGGATACCGAAGCAGAACTGAAATTAATTTCCTCCTATCTGCATTTCTTATGCCTCTTTAAGATTTATCTATTTTATTAGACTACGCTCCTAATTAGATTCTGGACTTTGAATCACCCTGTTGGGCCTAATTAATTGCTTTGCTGGCCAGCTGGAGGATCAAAGACTTCCCCAAACAGTAATACCATTAGCCAGTAATTAGGCCTGCTCCTGGGAGAGGATAGGGTGGGCAAGGAATCTACAGATTCTAATGACTTTTTACACTGCACCTGGCCCGAGAAGGCCCAACCCCACAGAAACCGCTGGAGATGAGCACAGAAGGGCCTACTCTTTAGCGTTCTGAAGGGAAGGCAGCTTTGTCAGTTAGGGGACGGGCTTAGGCTCTCAGAGAATGTCTTTCAGCAGACCACTTGAAGTCACCATCTTCAGATGACCCAAAATTCAATGCAGGAGGTTTGGGAATGAGGTGGACTGATGCATCTTCCCAGGATTGAAGAGCAATGCTCTGGAACTTTACACCCCCACTTAAAAACCCCTACACAAGGAAGAGATGGTTACTGTCTGGACCTAGGGGCAGGGATGCCAGAGGAATGCCTTGCTGGAGCAGTGAAGACACCCGACTCCACTGCAAAGATGAACTCAAGGACTTCTGATTTAAGTTGACACCCAGGGACTAGGGCTTGTTTCTCCGGGCCAGTGGTGCTTGCCCCCGTTTACCTCTGAGGGAAAGTAAAAGGGATGGACCTATTTTGGGGGACCCTGGGTAGTTCCCTCTTGATCTTCTGTGGACTGGTCCTCCAGGTGCTTGACCTCCAGAAGGAGGGGGCCCTGGCTTCCACTGACCCAGGCGCTCTGCAAGTGCACAATAGAGGCTGTGGGACCTGGAGGGTGCAGACAGGGGTGGCACATCCAAGGGGATGCTGCTGAGAATTGCCCCTTGGCCCAAGAGAGGTGCCAGGCACTGAGAAAGTGGACTGGTCCTGTGTGAAGAAGGAAAGCAGTAAAAATCAGGCTCCCAAAGATAGCACACTTTAGAGGCCAGGAGGTCTGAAGAAACCACTCCTCGTGGCTGGAGCATGCCATCAGATGCAAAATGCAACTTTCTCGTTGCAGTGAAACATTACAGGTGTTAATGAATGTAATTGAAAGAGGGGTACCATCCTTATTGGTTTTAATGGTGTTGCATTGATTTATCATAACATATTTCTGCTTTTATGATGTGGTGACACCCTGACAAAGCCAGTAGTCCTTCCATCATGTATATATTTGTAAAATAATAGATAGAACTGACTGGTGTGTCCGTAATATTGTACTGACAGGATATGTTTTATTGGGTGTTATTTGCTGTGTGTCTGCAGTCTGGGGTCCCAGTCCACAAGACCTTTCCTGAGCAGGCCTTGGTCTACTAAACCTTGCTACCCTGAGAGAGTCAAGTGCTGCAGCAGGGCACTTGTTTCCCAGTAGCCAACAGATTGCAGACTTTTTACTTGTGAAGGACCCACATTCTTTGCGACTAATAACCTACTTTCTCACAGAGAATATATAGACGCCACTCTCACACGCTGACATCAGTTCTTTTCTTTCTGCGCCACGAGACGCAGATCCGGAGCACCCTCTTGTCTCTCGGTGTCGCCTACCTCGATATTGTTCATAAATATTCTCCAGTGTGTAAGGATGGCACTTCCTAAAATGACAGGTTTCAAACCCTGTAGGGACTGTTGCAAGCAAATGTCTATTACAGGTCCTCATCGGGTGTGTCTGTGGTACCTGGGGGTCGAGCGGCGACTATGTGTTGAAGAACCTGAAGGCCATCAGGGAAATCGAGGTGAAACTTTACATTCCCAATGTCAGGAATCTTAGAAATGATGCCAACGACCCCTCCCCCACAATGTCAGCATGATGATTGTAGAGCGGAAGAGAGACAAGATGAGGAGTCGTTGCTGAAAAAGGGCTACTACTGATTTACCTTGGAGGGCTCTAGTCCGACAAAGAGCTCTAAAGATGACCACATACGCAGATGAACAAGTTAGCAGTCCAGTTGTTTTCCCGAGGAGCACTCGAGAGCAGAGGCTTGAGTGAAGCGCGTGCGCACTTCACTAAAGAATTTCGACAGTTAGTGTCTCTTCAGAGATTCTCCTCAGTTTTGAACCTTAGAGTAGTGTTTGAGGGATAGTATCCGTTGCGCTTGCGCGTCGGAAGATTAGGGAAGCGTCTGGCCGTCGTTCGTATTTACAATGAACATTTAATTAGCACATTTCTGAGAGAATTATTTTTAATTAAAACTGAGATTCCATTCAGTTTTAGAAGTTTTCTTCAGTAGCTATCAATATCTCACCATCTCTACTGACTACTTACCAGCTGTTCCTGAGGGCTTTTCCATCTTCGCTCGTCAGCCACAGCAGTCAGGCAAGTACCTGAAAGAAAAAAAGAACCAATATAAAAGAAATACAGATAAGTCTTGAAGAACATTAATATATTCAATACTACTTAGCAGTCTACATTACTGTGAAAGATCTGTTTGATTGTAATAAGTCTGAGAGCTTTTTTCCTTGTAGGAAATTAGAAAGATAGACTTTAAGATACAGTTACCTTAAGTGATAAAAAATATAAATGTATTTTGCAGCGTTCAGCAGGAGTAAACATCTCAACTGCTAGAGAGGTATATAGTACATGACGAACTATTAAGCCTTAAGAGACACAAGAAGAGAAGCTACGCCTGTTCTCTCATAGGGTAGATGTTGAGGTAGTTATATCTTGGGGTAGATGAAGTTAGTCTGATTAGAACCAGAGTATCCATGTTAACGGTAGCTTTTCTTACTGGGTGCAAGGAATTCATCAGAAAAAAGACACTTCTGAGGAAAAATTCGTACTACCCAGGAGAAAGAACGAGTCAGACTCTTCTTATTTCTTTTTGTTATTTTATCCACTTCCCCTTTCCCCCTTTGGGAATTCTTTACTCCCTGTCAACAATCAGTGGGGGTTGAGGAGACACCCAGGAGGGGCATTGGGACTCGGCTTCAATTCTTGGGAACTATAGATTGCTCTTGACAGAGTGAAGTGCCCACGTATTAAATTCACCTGAGCAGAATGGCTCAAGGGTTTGAGTTAAAAAAATGTAGGCGTAATTTTAGAAGTCATCCAAAAAGAACTTATGGCTGTTAGAGAAGAAAACAAGAGTCTTAGATTAGATTTGGTGGCTTCTAGAAGGGAAACAACTGAGCTAGCTAATAAGTTGGATGGGTACTTCTCAGGGCCTAGCTTCACTTCTTTTCCCTCAGAAGTTCAGGGAGCAGGCTCATCATCTACACACCAGTCTAGGAACACAGCTCAAGTAATACATTCTCTTTCTCCAGTTCCTTTGGCCCCCCTGACCATTTCAGTGGAGACCCACAGAAAGCCCAAATATTTCTGACTCAATGTTCGCTTCATTTCATGTGTCGACCCGCCATTTTCCCTGAGGCACAGTCCAGAGTTGCCTTCGTATTATCATATTTGAGTGGAGACGCAGCAGCCTGGTCGCTACCATTGGTATCTAAAGATTCATCAATTTTGTATGATTTTGAAGGATTCAGAAGTGAGTTCCTACGCATCTCTGACAGAAGAAGAGTTTCGCAAGCTACAGATAACGAACTGCTTGAGTTAAAACAGGGAAATAAAGAGTTAATCACTTATTTAGCACAATTTAACAAATTAATTGCGGAAACGGAATGGCCTGAGGAGAAGCGGTCTGCCCTCCTCTATAGAGGATTGAAGGATGAGTTAAAAGACGCTCTAGCACAGATTCCAAATAGACCTACCGAAGTCTCTGCCTTGATTGATTTGGTTTTAGAATTAGATTACTGACAGACTGAGAGAAGAGGCGAAAAGAGAGATTTTCGTCCCAGTGTTCCTCGATTTGATCGAATAAAGTCGGAAAGTTAAGAGATACCAGAGGCAAGTCAAACAGTAGAACCCATGCAGATTGGAACGGTGCGGGGACCCCTCTCTAAAGAGGAAAAAGAGAAGAGGGGACAAAATAATCTTTGTCTCTACTGTGGGATGAGTGGTCATTTTGTCAAGATCTGTCCAAAGAAACCAGAAACTTCGTTGAAGGAAAACTTGAGGCACCACCAATAGGAGGAGTTGGATTGGTGAGTACTAGAGCAGAGACAACTCCTGGGCTGCATCAATTGACAAACTCTCTACAATCTGCTGCCCCACATCTTACCCTAATAGTAAAATTAAGGTTCAGAGACATCACCTTGTCTGACATTTCTGTAATGATTGACTCCGGAGCGGCTGGAAATTTCTGTGATTTGAAATTCGCTTCCAGAATAGGCCTGAAGGCAATTAGAAAAATAAAGAATGAAGCAGTAAGAGCCGTGGATGGGACCAATCTCTCTTCGGGTCTCATTGTGAGCCATACTGAGAAGGTAGAATTAATCTTGAAAGAAGAGCACCGAGAAGTTTTGCAATTTAATCTGATTGACGCACCACAGTTCCAATTAATCCTAGGACTACCTTGGTTGACGGAACACAACCCAACCATAAATTGGGAAAAGAGATCCATCAAGATGAATTCTGACTATTGCAGAGAAAACTGTGTTCATGATATGGAGGGTCCAAAAGAGTCCAATATGGCTACGAGCTTGTGTGAGATCGGAACTACAATTTGTGTGAGACGCACAGAAGAAATCCCAGACATGTACCAAGATTTTCAGGATGTTTTCAATGAGGTGGAGGTTGAGAAATTACTGCCTCATCGTTCGTACGACTGTAAAATTGAGCTGGAACCAGGAGCAAATCTTCCGTGCAGCAGAATCTATGCGCTAACAGAGAAAGAAGACCAACATTTGAGAGAGTACATCCAAAAATATTTGAAGAATGGTTTCATTCGGCCCTCGCAGTCTCCTGTCTCGTCCCCTCTATTTTTCATCCCCAAGAAAGAATGAGACATGAGGACGTGTATTGATTATAGGGCTCTAAACCAAATAACGATTAAGAATAGATATCCATTACCATTGATATCTGTACTTCTTGATCAAGTAAAAGGAGCCAAGATCTACACTAAATTGGATCTGAGGGGAGCGCATCATCTAGTGCGGATAAGACATGAGGACGAATGGAAGACCGCTTTTAGAACTAAGTTTGGTCTTTTTGAATACCAAGCAATGCCATTCGTATTGTTCAACGCTTCGGCTGCCTTCCAGCACTTCATCAATGACGTGTTGAGTAGTTTCATAGACAGATGTGCAATCGTATATTTGGATGATATTCTAATATACTCAACATCTGAGGAGGAAGAACATCATGAACATGTTAGAGGTGTGTTACAGAGTTTGCGAGAGAATTGGCTATATGCTAAATTGCAGAAATGTGCGTTCAATGTCAGAACGGTGGATTTTTGGGGATTTATAATTTCTCCTGAAGGAATTACTATGGATCAGCAGAAGATCAAGGCAGTGGAGGAATGGCCTTCACCAACCTCAGTAAAGGAGGTCCAGAGCTTTATTGGATTTGCCAACTTTTATCGGAGATTTATCAAGGAGTTCTCTCAAAGGTTGATTCCCATGACTCGATTGTTGAAGAAAGAGGTACCGTTTGTTTGGTCAAAAGAAGCTGAAGAGGCCTTCGAATCTCTAAAAAAGAATTTTACTTCTGCTCCAATTTTGCTTCATGCAGACCCGTCTGAACCTTTCTTCGTCGAAACCGATGCTTCGGATCAAGCTATTGGAGGCATACTATCTCAACGCCATAAAGAAACTGGACAATTGCATCCAGTATCCTTTAGATCTCGGAAGCTGCTTCCTGCGGAAATAAATTATACTATTTCTGAAAAAGAATTACTAGCAATCAAGGACGCCTTCAAAGAATGGAGACATTATTTGATGGGAGCAAGACATACTGTGACAGTATTCGCGGATCATAAAAACTTGCAATTCCTCAAATCGGCACGGACCCTTACACCCAGACAACTACGTTGGTCTGTTTACTTTGCCGATTATGATTTTGTGGTAACGTATCGACCTGGAAACCAGAGTGGTAAGGCTGATGCCTTATCCAGAATCAACACAGTGGGACAAAAGGCAATTTTAGAAGATCAGAAAATCATCCCGCGATCCAAGATCATCGGAGCCATTTTGAATGAAACCTTGGAGGAAAAGATCAAAGAAATTTTGACTCCAGAAGAAATTCTAGACTGGGTAAAGGAAGATGCTTCAAGAGAGATTCGAGATCACTTTCCGTTTCATAATGGCGCCTTGTATCTACCCACACCAGATTTGAGGAAGAGGGTCTTACATGATTGTCATGACAATCCCCTGGCTAGACACAAAGGAATCAGCAAAACTTCAGAGCTAATTCGAAGACATTTTGGTGGCCTAATATGTTAAGACATCAAGCAATACGTGGCAGACTGTGGACTCTGTGCTCGGGGAAAATCTAGCCGACAAGCTCCCCAAGGGTTGTTACAACCATCACCAATCACACCTCACCCTTGGCACACCGTAACGATGGATTTGATTGTTGATCTATCCCCTAGTAAAGGTTTTAAAACCATCTTGGTGATGGTGGATGCTTTCACTAAGATGGCTCATTTTGTTGCATTAAAAGACACTCCAAATGCAAAACAAATAGCAGAACAGTTCAGTTTACATGTAGTGAAGGCACATGGAATTCCTAAGGTTATCGTTTCTGATAGAGGGTCACAATTCCTATCTCATTTTTGGAAGGAGTTCACTAAAGGTTTAAATATAGAAAATAGGTACTCCACTAGCTATCACCCAGAGACAGATGGACAGTCAGAGAGGGCAAATCAAGAATTAGAACAATATCTGAGGCTTTATTTGTTAGATCGGGAGGGAGACTGGTCAGATCTCCCCTGGGCAGCTGAGTTTGCATTTAATAACGCCAAGAATAGTTCCACTGGATACTCACCATTTTTTCTGAATTATGGTAGACACCCTCATGCATCTCTCAGTACCAAAGGGATATCTGTCCCAGCAGTTCAGGACCTAGTGCAACTCCTTGAAGAGATTCATGAGTTTGCAAGACAAAATCTGGCCCAATCCAAGAGACAATATAAGACTTACGCAGACGAGAACAGAAAATTAGAAGAGAGTTATCAAATTGGAGATAAGGTTTGGTTGAGCACAAAGAACATGAGATTAAAAGGTTGTAGAAAATTTCAACCTCGTTTCATTGGTCCATATTTAATTGAAAACAAGTTAAGCTCACTGACTTACAAATTAAAGCTTCCTCCACAATTAAAGATTCATCCTGTGTTTCATGTATCTGTGCTTAAACGAACTTCTTCAGGGTTTGAGGAAAAGACTCCCCCCTAAGCCTGTGCAAACAGAAAGTGGCGAGGAATTCGAGGCCAAAAGAATTCTTGACTCTAAGTGGAGTCGAGGTGAATTATTCTATCTGATGGACTGGAAAGGCTATGGCCCAGAAGAACGATCTTGGGAGTCACAAGCTGATGTCCATGCTCCCTGTTTGATTAAGGCCTTTCTCTGACAGTTTCCCCAGAAGGCTCGACCGGGAGAACCATTCTTGTGGAGGGGTACTGTCAGGAATCTTCGAAATGATGCCAACGACCCCCCCCACAATGTCAGCATGATGATTGTAGAGCGGAAGAAAGACAAGATGAGGAGTCGTTGCTGCAAAAGGGCAACTACTGATTTACCTTGGAGGGCTCTAGTCAGGCAAAGAGCTCTAAAGATGACCGCATACGCAGATGAACAAGTTAGCAGTCTAGTTGTTTTCCTGAGGAGCGCTCGAGAGCAGAGGCTTGAGTGAAGCGCGTGTGCAACCGCCAATACTGCGCACTTCACTAAAGAATTTCGACAGTTAGTGTCTCTTAAGAGATTTTCCTCAGTTTTGAACCTTAGAGTAGTGTTTGAGGGATAGTATCCGTTGCGCTTGCGCGTCGGTAGATTAGTGTAGCGTCTGGCCGTCGTTCGTATTTACAGTGAACATTTAATTAGCAAATTTCTGAGAAAATTATTTTTAATTAAAACTGAGATTCCATTCAGTTTTAGAAGTTTTCTTCAGTAGCTATCAATATCTCACCATCTCTACTGACTACTTACCAGCTGTTCCTGAGGGCTTTTCCATCTTCGCTCGTCAGCCGCAGCAGTCACGCAAGTACCTGAAAGAAAAAGAGAACCAATATAAAAGAAATACAGATAAGTCTTGAAGAACATTAATATATTCAATACTACTTAGCAGTCTACATTACTGAAAGATCTGTTTGATTGTAATAAGTCTGAGAGCTTTTTTCCTTGTAGGAAATTAGAAAGATAGACTTTAAGATACAGTTACCTTAAGTGATAAAAAATATAAATGCATTTTGCAGCATTCAGCCAGAGTAAACGTCTCAACTGCTAGAGAGGTATATAGTACATGCCGAACTATTAAGCCTTAAGAGACACAAGAAGAGAAGCTACGCCTGGGGTAGGTGTTGAGGTAGTTATATCTTGGGGTAAATGAAGTTAGTCTGATTAGAACCAGAGTATCCATGTTAACGGTAGCTTTTCTTACAGGGTGCAAGGAACTTCATCAGAAAAAAGACACTTCTGAGGAAAAATTCGTACTACCCAGGAGAAAGAACGAGGCAGACTCTTCTTTTTTCTTTTTGTTATTTTATCCACTTCCCTTTCCCCTTTTGGGAATTCTTTACCCCCTGTCAACAATCAGTGGGGGTTGAGGAGACACCCAGGAGGGGCATTGGGACTCAGCTTCGATTCTGCTCCCGTGAATTCTTGGGAACTATAGATTGCTCTTGACACCCAAACATAGGAAGACTCCGGGATGGTTCCAAGTCCCACTCAGCGTCTAAGGTTCAATCACGCTCTCATTCCCGTAGTCTATAGAGTCGCTCCAGAGGTCAGTATTCATCGTGCTCCAAGCCCTCAGTTAATCATTAGAAACCTCAAGAAATCAGCGCAAGTGCAGGGCGGGCACCACCCTTCTTGATCGTTCACGAAGTGGGCGAACTTCAGAGCCAATCCCGCAGCTGGTATCGGCACAACCCGAGTTTCTGAGGCCTTCCACCTGGTATAGAGAGGAGTCTTTCAAGCCTATCTTGCCCCACCTCTTGTTCTGACTCTGGCCAGACCCATGCTGGCCCTGGGCCTGTTATCCCTGATGCCGACTTCAGCATCTGAGGAGGGGCTCCCGATTCTTCTCTCTGATACAGAGTCAATCCCAGTATGACCTCAACCGACGTCTCACCCAAATCTGTCCCAGGCGCCACTCCCCCCTTGAGTTTTCATAAGGTGTCCAACACACACTGCATTCCCTTTTTGGGACTGACTCGAATAATTACTGTGACCCAGGTGATGAGTTCACTCAACCCTACCAGAATGACAATTGCTTTGAGGACTTACAGGAAGCTAGATGCCTCAATACCTCCTCGGGCCAGGACTTTTTTCTCCCCCTGGACCAGCCACAGAGGAATCTGCTTCCTACCACAGTGTGATGCTTAGGGCGGCCAAAGTAATTGACCTCCAGCTCCCCACCTTGGAAGTTAAAACAAATGTATTGACAGAAGTCCTCCAACTGGGCCAAACATCTTCTGGGCCGCTTCTTTCATTTAATGAGGCCCTGATGGATACCTTATTGGGGGCTTGGGCCAAACATTGTTCTGGCCCCCCAGTCAATCAACAAATTGTCAGACGCCATTGCCCTGCTATTGGTGACCCAGCTTTTCTTTCGCAGCACCCCCTCGCCCAAAAGCCTAGTCGTGCAGGCTTCTACCTGTTGCTCTAATCCCAACACATTTCCACCCACTCCCCAGATTGGGAATTCAAGTGAGTGGAAACATTCAACAGACATGTCTTTTCCTCTACAAGCTTGGCCCTTTGATCTGTTAATGCCAGCTGTTTGTTGGGACGCTTCCCACAGGCCTTTAGGAATTGGTATGCAGAGGTTCTCCCTAGTGTGCCTGAACGCCTGTGCTCTCACAGGCAATTTATGATGGTCATGATGCAGACTATTTCACGGTTTGTTGTGGCTTGGACACCACGGATTCCATCGGGCAGCCCTTAGGCAGCACAGCTGCTATTCTCTTCTCCTAGAATGTCCAGCTCCCCGTGATGTACATGCTCTTTGGCGGGTCTCACCTGTATGGGGATAAAGTTGAATCTGCTCTCAACTATTTTAAAGAGAGAAGGGCTATCACTTGCTATCTGGGCCTTCCTGCCCCACCTCACAAACCGTGACCGTTCCATTGCCCCTTTCCCAGCTTTGGCTAAGGAGTTCTTTGCCGCTAGCCTGTTCATCCCCCACAGGGAACCCAGTAGTTTTGCAGTAGAGGCTGTGGAGCCCACCGCCAAGGTTAGCGTGCACCCAGTCTGTCTCTCCCTCATTAGCCCCACTAGCCAAACTTCCTTAGTGTGCCCTTGCAAGGACAAATCCACTAAATGGGAGGCAGAATCCACCAATTTTTACCAGAATGGCAAACCATCACGCCGGACGGGTGGGTCCTATAGATTGTTCGCAGGGGCTAAGCTTTGCTCATGCTCTCTTCTCTGCCGTACCTTCCAGTGTCCCCTCAGTGACTGATGGAGGACTGACCATCTATTCATTTTGCAGCAGGAGGTGCAAGCCCTTTTAGCCAAAGTGGCTGTGGAGAGGGTGCTGATGCCAGAAGTAAGACATGGTTGTTACTCCCACTACTTTCTGGAAGGATGGAGGTCTTCAGCCTATACTAGACCTGTGTCCGTTCTCCATGCCTTCCTCCTGAAGGAGAAGTTCAGAATTCTCAACCAGGCCCAGGTCTTGTCTGCCCTCAACCCTGGAGACTGGATGGACGTCTATTTCCAAATCTCTGTCTTGCCTCTACCGGCAGCTCGTGGTGGGAGAGGAGCATTTTCAGTTCCTTGTGCTCCTCTTTAGTCTTACCAGCACCCCTCAGGTATTCACTAAAGTCATGATGATGGTGGTGGACACCTTTGAAGATAAGGGGTGTAAGTCTTCTCCAACCTGAAAAACTTGCTGTTGCAGGAGAACTTGTTCTGGGCAATAATCAACCAGCTCCAGACTACGACAAACCTCCTGTTATCTTTGGGGTTCACTATCAACGTGCCGAAGTCAGCCCTGACTTCTTCTCAGATGGTCCCCTTCATCTGAGCCATTCTAGACATGTTTTGGTTTCGTACCTATCCTCCGGGGAATAGAGAACATTCAGGCTATGATCCCAATGTTTCAGCCTCGGTCTTGGATTTCAGTGAGGTCAACTGTGAGGCTGTTTGGAGTGATTGCCTCCTGCATCTTTCTGGTCGAGCACGCCAGGTGGCATTTGTGCGCTGTGCAGTGGTATCTTACATCCCAGTGGGTCCAACATCAAGGGGACCACATTCAGATTTCAGAGGAGACTTCAGTGCAGTGGTGGTTCCTGGGCTGCAATTAGATCCGCTGTAGCCCTCTCTCCCTTCCCCACCCCGGACTGACAGTGTTGACTGATTCACTGCTTCTGGGTTGGGGCGGCCATCTGGGATAGGTGGAGATTTGAGGCCTCTGGTCTCTGGCGGAGTCCCAGACTCACATCAACCTTCTGGAGCTGAGGGCCATTTGCTTCGCATTGAAAGCCTTCCTTTGGTCTGTAAAGGGGAGGCTCACAGACAACATCACTGCCATGTGGTAGTGCAACAAACAGTGCGGGGTCCACAGACCCTGTGCCAAAAGGGCTTGCGCCCCTTGAAATGGCTGGATCAACAAGGAATTTTCCTGGTGGTGAACAACTTGGCAGGCTCCTTTAGTGCCAGGGTGGACGAGCTCAGCCGTGGATGTCTAGTTGATCACAAATGGCAGTTACACCCGGAGGTGACCTAATGTCTCATCCGCGAATTGGGAGAACCTTGACTCAATCTTTTCACCACTGCAGAGAACATGTAATGTCTGCATTTCTATGCATTGGAGTTTCTAAGGCGTATCTCACTCGGAGACATGTTCGTCTACATTGGAACTCAGACTACTGTATGCCTTTCCACCGATACCACTTCTGCCCATAGTTCTCAAAAAGACCAGCACAGATCGGGCCCAAGTCATTCTAGTGGCTATGGATTTGGCATGGAGACTGTGGTATTCAGAACTTCAGGACTGGTGATCCGTGCTACCAACTCACCTCAGCAGGCTTCTTCAGCTTTTGTGGCCCTGCGCTGTGAACAGGAAGTAAGCCAACTGACTCTTGGTGTCTCTGCTTCTGGATGGGCTCGGAGGACGACTTCTCCATGAGCAGGACACAGCAGGCTTAGTCCTTTCTTTTGCTATCCAAAGGAGCAGCAGGCGCAGTCTAACTTCAGTGCAGCCTCTTCTTCGCTGGTTCCAGTGTCAGCAGGGCAGTCCTTCTTTGGTCCTCTTCTCTAGTAAAGCGAGATCTGAGTTCTGGGTGCCAGGTTGCCCCTTTTATTGCCCAGAAAGTGCCCTCGGGGTTGGTTGCAGTCATTAGCCAAGGGGCTAACTGGATCCCTCCCAGGTGACAACTTACTGTAAAGTGTGGCATCTAGCTATCTCAGAGTGCTCTATTCTGCCCACTCCCAAGATGTCAAAACCCCTCTCTTGGTGTGTGGAGCTTGATAGCCCACCTTAGGGGTGTGGCACCTCTGGGCTTGCACGTCTATGGGAAAAACAGTTTGGGAACTGTTTTCCCTTTATGTCCCCACTGCCAGCCTGTCTACCTAGACTAAAGAACAGCCCCTGACGTATGTGTGCACTACTTACCCTTTGAAGCTCGCCTTTTGTGCCAACACACTGTAGGTGTGAGGAGTTACCTCCTGCCAGGAGGGGGTAACACCTCATCCAGTGGCAGACCTCTGTTACCTCTCCTGGGAGTCGTTCACATGTCTACCCAGGAGGGCACGAGGCTGCCTCATGGGTTCACTGACAAAATACCAAAAACCTATATAATGTGATACAGAAATATTGTGTCAAAAATATCGATCACAAAAATATCATTTTCCTATACTTATGATGTAAATGACAAAAATAATGGGAAAAAAATCGCTTGACACTAGAATCAAGAATTATATACAAAAATATCATTTTTTAAGATATATATAGTTAAAAATATTAACATGTAGCAATGCTAATGTAAATTAAATGTATTTAAATAATATATAAAATATATATTAATATATACTTATTTTAAAAACACACAGACACATATGTATGGATGTTTAAGTACACATATATAACGTAAAACAATTTTTAAAATAATGATTTTTATTTATATTATAATTTTCAATTTTTTTAAAAGTTAATAATATAACAAGTGTATATATATATATATATATATATATATATATATATATATATATATATAGATATATATATATATATATATATGTATATATGCAAATTAATGATTTTTTTTTTTTTACTGGAATGTTTTTTTTTAAATCCTAATTTAATTATACATAAAAAAGTAATCAATGTAAAAATACATTTTACAAAAATATATTATATATTACAAAAATTACCATATAAAAATGTAATTTAAATACACAAACATAATATAATTTTAAAAAATATTAACAAAACTATTAAATTCTAGGAATAATACATATACTATTCACATGCCAGTCTGTGCTACAGTAGAGAAAGCGTTGGATCAGGAGGGGTTAAATTGATGAATCCCACTCCAGTCGGTGCAACAGTAGGGAAAGCGTTGGACTTCCAAGCGGTAAAAGTTACTATTCCCACTGCAGTTGGTGCAACAGCAGGGAAAGCGTTGAACTAAGGCGGGGTAACATTCACTATTCCCACTCCAGTCTGAGCAACAGTAGAGAAAGTATTGGACTCAGGAGGGCTAACATTTACTATTCCCACTCCAGTGGGTGCAACAGTAGGGAAAACGTTGGACTCGGGAGGGGCAAAATTTACTATTCCCACTCCAGTCTGCACAAGAGTAGGGAAACAGTAGCCTCCTGGCGCGCTCTTGATCGGGGGATGAAGTCCCCTTCGCTGCTGGGGGTCCTTCGGGGTCAACTATCCTACCGGTTACCTCCAATAAGCCCCACACAGCGGGATCGCTGTGAAGTGGTCTCAGGCCACGCCCCCTTTCTCCACCACTCTGCAAATGCGCTTCCTGGCTCGCTCTTGGTTGGGGGATGAAGTCCCCTTGCCTCTTGAGGGTCCCTGGGGGCCAACTAGCCCTCCTGTTACCTCTAGTAAGCCCCACACAGCTGCATTGCTGAGAGGTGGTCAGAGTCCACGCCCCCTTTCTCCACCACTCTGCAAACGCTCCTCCTGGTGCACTGCTGCTTGGGGAATGAAGTCCACTTAAGTCTTGAGGCCCTCAGGACGCAAAGGGACCTCATAGCCACACCAGCAGTGCGCTGTTGGGCTCATAAGAAAAACTTTGTTGGGACCCTGCAACGAAGGCGGGGGACAGTTAAGTTCCCTATGTAGATCTCGGGCCCACCACTTATTCACGTCTTGAGCTCTGTTATGTATCTATGTATTTATATAGTTTTTTTCCATAGCATGAAGCTAGTTAAAAGGCAGCAGAACATGAAGCTACCAGAGGAGTAAAAATCGCAATTTTAGCTAGAGCAACGCAGAAAGAAAGCTACTAGGCAATTTTGTTGGAGAGAGATTCTTCAAAAGTAAGCTAATAAGGCATGCAAGCTAATCTTCAAATGTTGCTTTTAGTGAGGAGGGACTGTGAACGAATGTTTGCTGCAAATGCATCTATATATAGTAGCATGTCCATAAAGAAGAGTGTGGCTCTATCCCACAAAATTATGCAGCATAATAGGGTAAATTCTGTGGCAGTATGTTTTTTGCTATTTTGTCATTTTTAATACAGATAAGTACTGTGTTGACAAACGTTTCACCTCATTAGCACCAGTTTAACATCTCAATACAGCAATTATCAACTGAAAGGTGACCAGTTGATCTTTGTAAATCATCTGTCACTGTGCAGCACCATATATGGTGAATTTTTAGTAACATTTTATCCCTTTGTCCTAGCATGGCTTCTTTTTGTTGAAATCTGCAAATTATGCAAGAGAAGGAGGATTGGGTGGCGGGTGCAGTAAATCCATCATTTTGCAGAACTACATAATTTCACTGTCCCTGGTAATTGGTACAGTGCCCCTCTATACATACACCCCACGAGGTGCCAATGTTCTCTGCACACTGCCCCTATCCTATAAAGCCGTCCACTGACTCCAGGCAGAACAGCCACTCTCCCCAACTCCAACGCATCCAACATTCTCGCAAGAAGAGGCAGTGACATTACAGAGCAGCGACACAAAACATGGGACAGAAAGTTATATGTTATTGCAGGGTTGATACAGTAGAAGACACCCGAGTCCTTCAACAATCCGGTCACATTTTAAGGAAAACCTGTGACATCACAAAGGGGGTTTGGGTAAGCCCCTTGATCATGGATCAGTGGATTTCATATCTATCTCATTTCCCAGTTGCTTATTGGATTTCTTTCTTCCCTGTTATTGTGTTGTTCCCGCAGCACATCTTTTTAAAATCATCTCTTTTAGTCCTGGTATCCTTGGCGTTGCTTTCCCCCTAACTTTTTGCCTTCAGAGCTCCTGTCTTGCTGACTTCTTTTTTGCTGGCTTTAGGACACTGCTTACTTTACCACTGCTAACCAGTGCTAAAGTGCTTGTGTCTCCTTAAAACATGGTGGAATTGACTTATACTCAATTGGTATATTTAATTTACTTGTAAGTCCCTGGTAAAGTGGCACTACCTGTGCTCAGGGCCTGTAAATTAAAAGCTACTAGTGGGCCTGCAGCACTGATTATTCCACCCACATAAGTGGCACTTCAAACATGTCTCATGTCTGTCACTGCAGCCTGGGTGTGCAGTTTTAAACTGCCATTTCAACCTGGAAAAATAAGCCTTTTGCCAGCCCCAAACCTTCCTTTTAATTCATACAAGTCACCCCTAGGGTGGGCCCTGGACAGTCCAGATGGTAGGATGCAATGTATTTAAAAGTTGGAGTGTACTTTTGAGTTTTACATGTCCTGGTAGTGAAACACTCTTAATTTCTTTTTCACTACTACAATGCCTACCTCTCCCGTAGGATAACATTGGAGTTACCGTATTACATTTAATAAGATGTAACTTCCAAATGGGAACAGGTAACTCATTCATGTTTAGTGTTTTTGGAATTGTAATTAAAAATCCTAACTTATGGTGAAGTCGGATTTTAAACTGCAATTTTGTGAAAATGCCACCTTTCTAAAGGTGCCATTTTCCTCCCTTAAGCATTTAGTGCCTGCAGCCTGTCTCTGGGTCACATGACTGGGAGTAGCTGACATTTGGGCTGTATGTATTTCTCCTTGACAGCCACACACAATAGAGAGCATAGGTGTGTCTGGATGGCCCATCACAGTCAGGATGGGAGGGCACAGCTGGGCACATCCCTACTTACACTTGAATAGGCTATGTCCTGCCTCCACACAGAGGGCTTCATACCCCCTGTAGTTAGTCTAGGGCCAGGACAGGGAAGGTAGCATGCCTCAGGCGGAAGGCAGGATGCCGGAGGACTTCAGAGGGAAACCTCTAGATGCTCCTCCCACTTCAAATGAAAGCCAATGTATAACTATTGGTCCCCAGACACCAACACTTCAGTACACTTCTGGACCGGTGGCTACTCTGCTAGAAAGAAAACTGTGCTGCCGAAAGGACTGCCACTCTGCTGGACTTCTGCTCTGAAGGACTGCTGCCTGCTGTGCTGACCTGCCCGGGTGAGAAGGACTAGACCTGCATGTGTTGAACCCAGGACCACCAGAGTGACTCCAAAGGCTAGTTGACTGGCATCCTGCCTTGAACTTCAGGGACAGAAGGATCCAACAACCTCGGACCCTGAACCTGGACTCTGCCATCTGTGAGTTCACCCTGCCAAGTGGTGCCACCCCGCCAAGTGGTGCCACCCCAGTCCTGGACCCTTGGTAGTGAGCCTAAGGTGCTCTGCTAGCCTCTGTGGACCCAGCAGAACCAGCGGATCACAGCTGCTATGTGAATCTTTCCCGTCGCAAAGACCTGCATCACCTTCACAGCCCGCAACCTCCTTAGAACTGCCACTGCACAATGCGTCCTCGGCACAGGCCTCGCCAATGACGACAAACTCCGCAATGCAGCCTCACAGCTGTTCGGAACTGGTGCATAGCCCCAACCGTGGGGCGCATCCTCGACGCAGGACTCTGCATCGCAAGCCCTCATCAACGTGATTCTCGATGATGACGCAGGACCTAGGCACTGCAGCCTTGCCACACCTCAGAACTGATACATCACCTAGGCTTCTTGGCATGTCTTCAACACAGATCCTCGCAACACTCTGCAATCCAGGATTTAAAGTACTTTATTCAGTGGGCCTAACTGGGTCCCTGTAGCCGGCCTGCGCTCCATAGCGGTTGCCCTGAGCTTGTGACTTAGTCCCAGTCCGGCGCAACCATATATCCATAATTGGCGCTTTGTGCTTTTTCGCGCTATTTTCACTGAAATCTTTAAACTTGTATATCTCCGGTTCTACTGATTGGAATTTTGTCTTTTTGGTCTTATTTTATTTATTACAAATTACTCTATTTTCCTTTTGTGTGTTGTTTTCACTTTATTACATTTTGAAGTGTTGCATAAATACTTTACACATTGCCTCTAAGTTAAGCCTGCCTTCTCTATGTCAAGCTACAAGAGGGTTGAATACAGGTTAATTTGGGGTTTGCTTGTGTCTCACCCTGACAAGGATTGTGGTTGCTGTATGAGTAGGGTTTCACCCCTCCCCAACCAGTAACCCAATTTTTTACAATTTCTGTGAAATAGTGAGTTGTTGGTTAAGGAGAATGAAACCCTTCTCAAGCAACAGCTATTATCCCTATCAGGATGAACCACCAAAAAGTCACTAAATTAATCTATGCTTAACCCTCTGGTAGCTTGGTATGACAGCAATCAGGATTAACTTGGAGGCAATGTGTAAAGTATTTATGCAGCATACAAACAGTAATAAAGTGAAAAAGCACCACAAGAAAGATTCCACTCCATTTTAGAAAAATAGAGTAAAACTTATTAAATTAATTGACACCAAAACAACAAAAATCCAATTAGTAGAACTGGGGATATGCAAATTTAAAGATTTATGGTAAGTATAGTGCCTAACAGCACAAAGTTATCTGTTCGTGTGAGACAGGATCAGTCTGAGCGGGATGGTGCATGGGCCAGACACAGGGTCCAGGTTAGTTCAGTTAAAAAGTTACATTCTAAAGCCCAGCTTGAAGAGTCCAGCTCATGGTGGAAGAGGCCGCGAGGAGCAGGGAGAGCATCACAGATGGTCGTCGCTGTTGAGCGAAGAGCAGGCGAGGTGTCGTGGATGGTCATTGGTGTAGCCATCGGGTTTCGTGGACGGTCGTTGCTGAAGCTTGTGTTGGCGGTCACAGCGAGCTGTCGATGTTGTAGAGCAAAGTACAGATCTCGCGTTGCCGGTCGCCACTGTCGGTCGCTGGAGCGCGAAGAGTCTGGTTCCCCGGAGCTGCGCGTTGCCGGTTGTAGCGGCAGCAAGCTCAACTAATGCCATACCAAGGGATTAGAAACTCACTCAAGTGGAGAGCAGCAGGACTCAGGCAGGTCCAGTTGCATCAAGTCAGCAGGGCGGTGGCAGAGAGGCCTCTGGAGCATGTTGTGTTCCTGTAGCTCAGAACATAAGGTCAGTCAGCTGACCCTTGGAGTCACGTCAGCCTGGGAAAAAGGTTGCAGGTCCTGTCTTCCTTCTCAGATAGCAGGGCGGGCCTCAAGCAGCACCTGTAGTATTCACAGGTCCAGAAGTGTACTGAAGAGTAGGTCTGAGGGTTCCCTTTTTACGTCTCCCCTAGGCAGCACATGCGCTCTCTTCAAACATGCTGTATTCACTCTGTGGGCTTACAGCCTGCCCATCGCTTTTGATTTGTTAATTAGACTGTCATTTGCAAAACCTTGCTTCCATGTAGTTAATCTTTGTTATATATCTCTCCTTCTCGTGTCTTGCTCCCTTCCATGGAGCATGGGCCTATTACTTGCATTCTTTCACTTTAGTTTATTTGGCTTTGTGTATGCCCACTATTTTTACGTTGCAGAGTGCCCGTGCTTTAGGAAGGTTCCGTTTTCTTATGTCGTGTTATTGGTACAGCTTGCGGGAGATGTGTTCTAAGCATTTTTTAAAGTTTGCTTTATTGGTTTAGCAAGGCTTTCACGTGTTGACTGTGTTTTTGTAATTTATGTGCTTTTTAAAGAAAAAAAAACTTTATTTGTTTAATAAGGCTTTCTTGTGTTGACAGTGATTGTTAAAAACATTGGTTTTACATTAACATATTTTCGAAACTTCCGACTAGAAACACTTTGAAGGTTCCGTTTGTTTCCCTTGTGCTGCTCCTAGAGCAGAAAAATGGCACCAGGCACATTCACTCGTGATCCCTTAGTGCTGCTGAGGAGGTCTCATTCAGTGGCAGGATGGTGTTTTCTATGCCACCATCCCACTTCCATCTCAGCAACCCAACACTCCTTCCAATCCATCCACCACCTTCAGTTTTCCAGGCCTGCACAATTGTCAAGAGCAGCAGCTCTGTTTAGTAGCAGGGCATGGGCGACAGAGGTGCTTGCTTTGTGGTGGTCGTCAAATTACTGACCGACACTAGGTACGACGAAGCAGTGTTTTCGAGCCAGGGAGCAAAATGATCATGCTCCTCTCTCCTGGCCCCACCATCCCTGAGGACATTGTTCAGCCCGAGCCCCAGATCACTGTTGTTGACTTAAGATTAGTCAACTCGTTAACCTAACTGCCCCCAGTCATGGGGGTGGAGGGTTCTTGTGCTGTCTAGTGGGTGGCCTCACTATTAAAAGCACTGGCACTCGCCACCAGCCTCAGCAAGCACTCTTCTCCCATCCATCAGTAGCTTTGCACTGGCCTGCTCGCACTGTTTCCACCAGCAAAGCTGCACAGAAGCTAACGCCCTTTGTGAGCACTATTGAGAGTTCACCCTGCGGCAACACTGACTGCTCAAGTCAGGCCAGTCACCAACAGGCCTCTTCGGCACCTTATTGCCTATAATTTTAATCCGCAGCCCGGCGGTGGACCCAGCCGGACCTGAAGACACTATCAGCCTCCCACCACCAGTCGCATCACTGTGGAATGAAAGTTCCTCCCAGTTAGTGAGTTGAGTGAGAGTGAAGAATTCCAGTTACAGTACTGAATATAGGCTTTTACCTCCCAGTGACCGTATTAGTGCTAAGCTCATTAATTGAGATTTCTTGTTTGCTAATATGCTGCTGCTTTAAAGAACTCAAGTGCTGTCAAAGTTGAAAACAGAGAAGTGTAATGCTGTAATACTGATCAAAACCTGACATTCCTGCTGAATTCATTTGATCTCATTGCTTGTTTTGAAGGGTTACATGAAATTGCCCTGGTTATTTTTAACTGAAAGTAAAAGTCTCTGTGGAGCCTTGTGTTAGCATTTGGCCGGCAAGCCCATGTTTGATGATGCCTGTGTGCATACGTCAAATAACCAAAAAGAAAGTCCCTTCTTTCAAAGTAGGAAAAAACGCACCTCTTGCTAGGACTGAAAAGAAAAGAAAGCTTTTTCTTTCAAATAACCCTCACCCACCCGGGTTTCCCCTTGGTGGCATGCTTCATCA
The DNA here is from genome assembly GCA_963921515.1 of Calotriton arnoldi. Taxonomy (NCBI): domain Eukaryota; kingdom Metazoa; phylum Chordata; class Amphibia; order Caudata; family Salamandridae; genus Calotriton; species Calotriton arnoldi. Next base: position 910,904 of record CAWUFW010006258.1, on the reverse strand, counting down.
TAGGGTCCATCCCTCCCCTCTACGGACAGGGGCGTGCTGCTACCTACGGAGACGCGGTGATTGGCACTAATTATATACATGATCAGAGACCGTCACTGGGCCTCATAAGTATCACCACGGTGACATGACGATGTGCAAGCAATTAAGTGTTTATATGTTTGTAATGTCTTGTAAGTACAATTATCACAGTATTTTCACGCTTTATACGCACACGTTCGGTTTATTTTCACCACTAAATTCACTGATTCACCAATGATTTTTAACCCATTGTAGACCCGACGGGTCGTGCATTTTTAACCTTTTTCTTTCTCTCCATACCTCTGAAGGATTTCTGAGATTTAAAACAGACCAATTAGGTGCTGTATAAATTTTGTTTCATATTTTTGTTTATCACTTTAATTGTGTTTAATACAACATCAGGAGTGGGAGCCTCATTTCTCCTTTGAGGTCCTGACGAAAAGCCTTGGGGTAGGGCTTGAAACTAGTTGACCAACCAGGGAAACAGGAGGTAATTACGCCTCGAGCATTTCCCCTCTGTCCTCAGATTTTAGCATATCAACTAGGGGAAGAAAATAAAGTGTTTTTTTGTCCCACCATCTTGATATTTTTAACGTTTACTTCCATATAGCTTAAAACCCACTCCATCTTTTAAAAACCACATAGGTGTATAGGAACACCCCGATTTTTTTTTTTTTACTAAGTGCTCCCGCGTCTCCGTAGGTAGAAGCACGCCCCTGTCCGTAGAGGGCAGGGATGGACCCTATGATGAAGCATGCCACCAAGGGGAAACCCGAGTGGGTGAGGGTTATTTGAAAGAAAAAGCTTTTTTTCTTTTCAGTCCTAGCAAGAGGTGCCTTTTTTCCTTCTTTGAAAGAAGGGACTCTCTTTTTGGTTATTTGACAGATTTGTGGAGGACGAGTCCCTACTTCTACCTCTACTCCCCCCCCTTGTGATTTGATGTGTGCATACGTCATCACGCATGTGCACATTTACAATTTCAATCACTGAATGGCATGGGCGTCAGTAGTATGACACATACACACTATGTGCGAGTTACATCTTGACACTTTTTTTGCCCATGCCATACAGCATTCGCAAAAAGCATTTCTATTTTTACTGATGCTGTACAGCATTTCCAAAATCAATTGGCAAAGCCAGTAGGTCCCAAAGGCGAGACCAATTGTCTTTGCCAGTGCTTGTTATACTTGATTTCCACTTTGAAGTGGGAGAAAATTCTGGAGTCTTCCCCCTACAGATGTCTGGAATTTCCTACCTTCCTGCTCTGATCCTAGTCTATCTGCTGGCGCAGTAGCCTAGTGAGAAGTCCTTTATGTGTGAGCTGAGGCAGTGTCTTTGAAATCCAAATGTGACAGGTGACAGTTCTTACCATCTCATCAAGTCAGGATGGCCCATCCTGCAAACTTCCATACCCTCTATTGTGTGCCTGTCTAGGAGGAATACGCAAAGGCCAACTACATTTAGTTATGAGACCCTGGGAACAGGCTGCAAGCACCGAATGGTTAGGACAAGAAAATGACAACTTTCTAAAAATAGCATTTTCAGAATTTTGACTTGTAATCCAACTTTACTATTAAAGAAGGTTTTAAATTACAATTCCTCAGACACCAAACTTTACATTTCTACTTGGTAACAAACAGAAGTTATTACTACATAAATCTTATAAGGTAAACCAATGTTATCCCATGAGAGAGGCAGGCCTCTCAGTAGTGAAAAACAAATTTGTGAGTTTTCACTACCAAGACATGTAAAACAAAAACAAAAAAATATTTCCAACTTTTTATATACACTGCACCCTGCCCTTTGGACTGTCTAGGGCCTACCCGATGGGTGGCTTACATCCATTAAAAATTATGGTATAGGCCTGGCAAAAGGTTTTTGCCAGGTCAAAATGACAGTTTAGAAATACACACACAGACAAACACCCCCCCCCCCCCACACACACACACACACCCCAACACATGTTTAAAAGGGCTACTTAAGTGGGTGGCTCAATAAGTGCTGCATGCCCACTAATGGCATTTAATTTACAGGCCCTGGGTGCATGTAGTGCCACTTTACTAGGGATTTACAAGCATATTTAATGTGCCAATTAGGTGTAAGTCAATTTTATCATGTTTAAAGGAGCGAACACAGGCATGTAAAGTGTACAGAGTCCTAAAAACCAACAAAAATGGGTTCAGAAAACAGGAAGTTGAAGGCAAAATGTTTGGGGGTGACCCTGCGGACAGGGCATAGTCAAACAATTTCTGGTTAGATGATGCGTATCCTTCCACTGCTTCCAGTTTTTAATTGTCTTTCAGCACTCAATGGGAGTGCATCTCTCTCCTCATTTTTTCTCTCCCAACTGCACAATTACCCTCAAAACCTTATACATCCGTTGCTTCCCTGCCCCTCCCCTTTCTACATACTTCAGTATTTGTTTTTAATATTTGTTTTTTTCTTCTCACACCCATTTGTTTTATTTTTTATTATTTTTATTGTTATTTCTGCTAGGTCCTGGCACCTGCACACTTCCTTTAGCTCTCCCACATACTTTTTTTGTTTTTTATTTATCATTCGAAAATGGTCACCTTGGAGCAGTAAATTAAAATGCCAAATTATCGCTGGATAGTCACCACAAGGAGCGCGCATAGGTGTCTGTCTTAGAATGATTTTTTTCTGAGAAAAAAAAATTCCAAGATGGCCTCTTATGGGGTGCCCATGTGTGGTGGCGCATCAGCAAATCATCTTGGTATGATTTATCCATTCGGAAATAGCTATCAATGTGTAAACATAAGTTGTGGTGCACCGCTGGCAATCTTTCAGAAAACTAACTCCCAGATGACCATCGTTGTCATGATGCAGGTGTGCACTTGTGTCATGCCATACGGGTGCCCGTTTTTTATTTTTATTTTCTTCTGTACAATGCCAGTTGGAAACAAGGTTTGGCCCAGTGAGATCTATTGGCTTTGACAATGATTGTTAATCTCCTCTTAATTTTTCAGTTTTTTTGTGAAGTCCGGTTGTGTAAAGCAATCCAGAAAAGCTCTGTCCAAAAAGATGAGTATCCATGTTTTGAATATCCAGCGTGACAGAAGCTTACACCATTTAATTGCCTTTTAAAAGTCAAAGTAAATGTTTCTTATTACATGAACGAGGCTTAAAATGAGCTAGGTCATAATTGTCAGGTATAATTTTACTGATGTCTTTGATGCTCTCATTAGCTGTGGAAAGATGTGCTGCCGCCTGTGCAATCTTTCTTGAGACGCTAAGACTTTGCCATATAAGCAGACATTTTGGAGCGTTCTTAGAATTTAGAATCAACTGTGGTACATTGCTAACAGGGAGCAGACCTCTAAAACATTTCCAAAATTTTCATTGTTAGCATTTTGAAGATGCGGTATTTACTTTTATATTTATGCAGCTTCACAAGGACCTGCCACGTGTAGGAATGCTTTGCACAGAAATGAAACAATACGTAGGTGAACTATAGTGAAGACTTGAGTGTGGCAGTGCGGGGTGTGGATGTGCAGACGGTCAGGATAAATCACAAGAGAAATAGTTTTAAGGGAACATAACACATTTCTGTAGGAGAAAATACCTGTTTCTTGAATATGAATTTACCTTGAAAAAACCAAAAGACAAGAGGCGTTTGGCAAAACAGGAACAGTTGGTTTAATAAAAACGCTGTAGCCAGGAGTACAGCTTGCAGAAACAGGTCTGAGGACTGTCTCAAAGTGCAATTAATCAGAGCGATTTTTATACATTTTTGGGAGCAATAAAAGTACATCCAGCGATCCTTGTTTGGTAAAAGAATGTGGGCCTTGTCTGTAGAGTCATAAATAAAAGGTGCCTGATAACAAATGCAGGTGGGCCTCGACCTTGTGTGGCCAAAATGTGGGCCAGTGGATAGTGTCCAGATGTCCTGCATGAGGAGCGTGTGAGCAAAGCCACGTGATCCTCCGTCAGTCAGTTTTAAGCTGGAGTCATGGAGGTAGGGGTAGTCTCGAAGGGGAGGGATTAGCCAATTTGGACTTTCTAAAGGACCCACCTGTCTGATGTTTTTCCAGTGGTGGAGGTGATGGCTGATCCTGCCTCCAACTGGCCAACCATTTTCTTGAAGGGCTGGACTAGGAGGGTTTGGAGGCTGAGGAGGCAAGGGGGAGGATAGACTGACCTGACCTCTGGCCGCCTGACCCACAGGGTCGGAATGAGCCACACCCACGGCCGTGCAGAGGTTGCTGAACTTTGTGGCTGGCGTATGGCTGGCACGGCTTAAAGCCCCTTCCGTAGCTACGAAAGGGGCAAAAAGCAGAGGGGGGTCATGTGGCCATTGAGAGGCCCAAGGACTTGGCAATGGCCTGTGAGTCCTTAAACTGCTCTAGACCCATGTCTGCTTTGACTCCAAAGAGACGGGTGCCATCAAAAGGCATGTCCATGAGGGAAGCCTGGACATCCTCAGAAAAGCCAGACGTGGCGTCGAACAGCCACCATTAATGACATCGCTCTGCTCAGCGAGTCGGTTGTGTCAAGCCCACAACTAATGATGAACTTTGCCGTATCTCTCCCGTCTGATACTGCTTGGGAGAGAATGGCCCGGGCATCCTCCGGGACATGTGACAGCACTTGCGCAACTATTTCCCACAAGGAGTGGGAGTAACGACCTGATAGCCATGAGGTTTTCACTGACTAAAATGCAAGGCTGGTGGAAGAAAACATTTCTTGCCCCAACTACCCAGCCTCTTGGATTCCCTATCCGGGGGTGCGGAAGGGAACGCACCCTGAGATGTAGAGGCTCAGACCACCAAGCTCTCGGGGTAGCGTAGTTGGTGAGGAAATTTGGGTCGCCCAGTGCAGAGTGATGGCGGTGGGTGATTGTCCTATTCACAGGAGCCCCTGTTCTGGGCTTGGACCAGTTTCCCAGTAGGATATCAGTCAAGGCAGGAAGGGTTCCGAGGAGGAGACACCCGGTTACAGGACCTCCGTCAAGATGATCGTCTTGCCTGCCACAGAAGGGAGATGAAGGTCCAAGACCTCAGCTGCCCTTCGCACCACCATAGTGTATGAAGCTCCCTGCTCTGTAGCCATGATACTGGGAGAAAGCAGACCAGAATCTGGAGAGGTGTCCAGACCACTGGCCTCACCCAATTCCTTGTATCAGTTCATTTCGTGCTATGGCTGGTCTTGTAAAGCGACCCCTCCCAATCTACCTCCATTCCTAGCCCTTTAGAATAAGGCTGTGAAACTGACCTAGGACCAAAACGTTCCGTCGGCGCCGGAAGTGTCATCGGTAGGCTCCAATCCGGCTTCGGGTCGTCTGGGATGAGAATAGGGCTGGTGGGCGTGGGCCGCGTTGGGAGTTTCGGCATGGGGCTTGGCGCCGTGGAAGGTCTCAGTGGCATGACCGACATTGGTCTGGATCCACTACCGGATCCATGGGGGGTCATTGATTCTGGAGCTGCTGGCGCAGAACCCGATGGAGCCCCCTCAGAGCCTCTGGGGCCCGAAGGCGCACCGGGATGGTCAGGCAACCCAAATATGAGGCACATGGCATCATAAAATTCTTTGAGGTGGGCGGGGGTCGCTCCGACTCCCGGGAAGGCGGGGAAGCGCAGAGCCAACCCAGGCACAGGTTTAATCAAATGAGGCCTAGAGCGCCGAGGCCCCTCCCTCGCGGCAGCCGTCCGACGAGGGGAAGTCGAAGAACGCTTTGACTTCTTTTTCTTTTTATGCTTCTTACCTGACCGACTCGAAGACTTGGTGTGGGACCTCCAGGGCGAACGACGTGGTGCCGAGCGTCGGGCCACAAGAAGCGTTAGGGATCACTCCTTCAAAGCTTTCGCATCCATGGCCTGGCAGTCGGAGCACCACTTAGAGTTTTGTTCCTCGCTCCAGGAACCAAAGACAAGCCAGGTGTGGATCCATTAGCGACATGGCGCAGTGATAGATGCTGCACCGCTTGAATCCAGAAGTTTTTTTGGACTTCCTACACACCAAAAAAGGTCGACAACATATTGAAAAAAGCCTGTCAAAAAGTGATAGAAGGTAGCTCTGCGCTAGCTGGCACAAAAGAGGTGGGGCCTATATAGATGATGCAGACGACTTCACGCAGAGCCGACTGATGCCACCTATCGGTGCTCCAGGGTATTGCTCTAAAAAAAATCTTCCGGATCCAGTATGACGCCTGGGAAATTCAAAGGTAAGGAATCTGCAGGAAGATCATGTCTCAACCAGATAAGGCATAACCCAAGGTAAGTAACTTGTTCAACATGTACCCACAGTTTGCAATTAAAATGCTACTAGTAGGTCTGCAGCACTGATAGTGCCACCCACTTAAGTAGCCTTTCAAACATGCCCCAGGCCTGCCATTGCAGTCTGTGTGTGCAGTTTTAAACTGCCATGTCGACCAAGCAAAATAAACCTTTTGCCAGGCCTAAACCTGGGTGTTGGGAGGATGAGCCATCTCTGACATGATAGGGAGGCAGTGCTGTCTCCTACCACACTTGCACTTCAAATGCACTGCCTCAGCTCACACACAAAGGACTTCACAATAGCCTTGCAGACACCTCTGTAGGGTGCCCTGCTTAAAATAGAAATACTTAAAATAGTAATTTGATTAAAATAGCCCAGAGAAGTTGCAAATCATAAGGTGCACAATATAAATCTCCTCCTCTTTCTGTTTCTTCGTCGTCCTCTTCCTCCCTCCTCTTCTTCGTCCTCCTCCTCTTCCTCTTACTATTCTTCCTCTTCCTCCTCTTCAACCTGCCCTTCCTCCCCCTACACACCTGTTGTTAACAAAATTGCAGGGGATATCAGTTAAGTGATTGGAATTCTCTGCCAAATCCTTTGTAGCTACATACAGTGCTTAGTTTTACATATATATTTTACACTTCTCTAATTTCTCCTAACAGAATGCAGAAGGATTCAGCATGAGCATCCCAATGCCAGGTCATCCTGTGAATTTTTCAAATGCGACTGTAGAACAGGCTCAAAAGGATGTTGATCAGCTAGCTGGACTCATTTCATCACATGATGTGGTATTCTTGTTGATGGATACTAGAGAAAGTCGATGGCTTCCAACACTCATTGCAGCCAGCCAGAGGAAGGTATAGTGAGTGTTTTTTATATTTCATATACTGCAATAACTTGAGTTGAAATCTCTAAATGTTTACATAATCAGAAATGCTGTCATTGTGTCCGGCCTTGAGCATAAAAATGTGTTATTTCAAAGTTTACGTGTTCTTCGGACTACTGTAGTTTAATAGAAGACTCTTAAAAGGAATACCAGAAGGTAAATATATTTTAAAAAGCTTGATTTTCAAACAGTGTTGGAAATATGCTGCCAAGAGGATGAAAGCATGGCTTAAATGTAAATTCACAAGACTCAATGCATTACTGTAAGAATGTCAGTGGACTGAAAAGTTCTAATAAGCAGGAAATGATCACCCAAAAGAACAAGCATTTGCAATGCAATAGGTCTCTCATTTACAAACTCTCGTAAATGCGAGACCTATTGCATTACAAATGCTTGTTTGTAAAAGCGCCTGTGCACCGCTTTCACTTTAATGTCAGCTGCACTCCTTTCCTTAGATGAGCCGCGTCTAAAGAAAGGGGCGTGGCTGCCATGAAAGTGAAAGCGCGTTATGGGGCAGTTTAAAAAAAAAAAAGTTAATAAATAGTGTAAAAAAAAAACATGTGGCTGCGTTCAGCACCGCAAATAAACCACAGGCACGGCCGCCACTGTATGAGCGTGGCATGCCGTGCTATGAAAAGAAAAAAAAAAAATCATGCATTGCGGGAGAGCGTGTTGTGCCTGCAACAGCAGGCAGGAGAAAACCATTTAACCAAATAGTGCTCGGAGGCTGTAATTAAAGCCTATTGAGTAACAACACATGTAACAGGGGGTGTCCTCATGGTAGGTTACAAAATGAGACAAGATGGTACTAAGGAGGGACTACTACGCCTGTTGACTAATGAAAAGCCACAGTTTCCAAAGGACAATGGCACAAGCCAATGAAAAATATGGGCGGAGTGTGGGTGGAGCTTCAAGTCCATACCTGAATACAGCATGCCACGCAGAGCAGCGCATGCGCTGCCCAGACACAACCTATAAATGGCTCAAACATGATATTACCTGTCTGCAGCAGTTGCACAGAGTTTATAAAAAATAAAAAAAAGAAGAAAGGATAAAAGCAGTAGAATTAACTTGGATACTAACAAGTGTGCAGCCCTGTCACAAACTGCTTCAAGTTGAGAATACCGGTATTAGTATCTAGTTGTTTCATGGGAATCTCAGAGGTGACGAATGACTCACTTCTGAAATGAATATTACTGATGTTTGCATAAAAGGAACATACTGACGCGTTTCTAAGCTAATTTTACTTAGGAACTGGAAAACCTACAAAAGAACCCAGTAGATTTTAGTGGGTCAATTCATTGAAGCTGCAGGCACGTTTAAAGACAAAGAACAAAAAACGTCTGATTAATATGTTTATACATTTGTCTCTCCAGTTCTTCCAAGCTTGCAAATAAATGGAAAAGCCGTATGTGGTGCAGGAAGTGTCCAAAAGGAAAGTGCTTGTGACACCCCCTTTTCACGAGCTCGTGACACCCCCTTTTTTGTGGGGCATGTTGTGGAAGAGAAACTTCAAATAAAAATATATTTTCCATGTAGAAATTGCACTGTAACCATTAACCTACTCTTGCGGATTTTACACCATGGGACAGACTGCACAGGAAACGTTTGCGCAAACAAGCATCTGCCAGGGCAAAGTAAGTTTCAGAAGCCTAGGTGTAGAAACAAACCTCTATGCATCTTTTTAAAAAGGGGTCCCTATATCTCCAGGTTCCCAAAGTACTTCGACCAGAACTGTCAGACACTGATGCTTCACAAACGTTCAGCCTGGGGCTTTAGGCATTTTGGGCCGTAGATGTTCTTCGCTTTTCATGCCTATAATATAAATCAAAAATGGTTAGGTGGGCATGGTGTGCTTGTGCCTGTACAGGTTTTAAGTAAAAGAATGGCAGGACATACACAGGGAAAAGTGGAACTTGAACAACAAGTACCAAACTACAGACACAGATCCTACCTCCCTTGCCCCACTCGGGTGGAATGAAAACCAAAGCAGCTTTGGCACAAAGTTTCATACCAGCTTCATATTGTAGGAGGCGCAACTAAAATGGTGATCCAGCATTTAACGGGCCGACAATGTTCTTTTCTTATTTTTTTTATCTTTTATCTGTTAAGTGTTCAATTTCTTCTGTACTTGGTCCTCAGATGGATCTTGCTCATCACGTTGAGGGGTGATCGATAATTGGCTACCCAATGAGAACCAGGAATTGGTAACCAGTTTACAAATTAGTAATCAGATTTTTGTATATGACCCCCAGGACTGATCTGTAAAGGTGTAAGATGGCAACAGGAAGTCCTAACCGCCTGAAGAAATTTAGACAAGTTAAAGTCACATAGACTAATAACTCTGCTACTGCTATACGGAAAATCAATACCAGAACCTGATGTTCAGAGAACAATTTATGGCTACTTCGCGATACATTAGTAGTTTAAGAAATCCAAGCACAGTCCCTGTGAAAAGAACATTCATTAAATTTAAGAGACTCAGACATTAGAGAGTTTTCAATTTGATGTATAATAAGTAGTGACAAAGGGTCAAGCAATTATAAGCATTTTAGAAATCTCGGTCAAGAGTTTCAAATAAGTCAGTTACAAGTGTAGTGTAAAACTACACATTAAACAGAGTCTGAAAGGAATAAAAGTTCTTAAAGCCCATGGGACAGGGCAACTCATGGAAAAGTCTAGAAAGAACGATCTCAAAGAAGTTCAGCAGATATGGTTTGGCAAAGGAGTCCAAAGAAAGTCCACTAAGCAAAGGGTTCCTGTCATTTGCATTGGCAGGGGAAAGGTCTGCAAACGATTATGCCCATTGCCTTCACAATTCCCCATCGCTTCAAGGAAAATTGGGTATTATAGTTGATCAGTCTGGAGCTGAAACCCACTGTGACACACCGTCATAGTCTGACATCCATGGGGTTATCTTCCGCTCACAAGGTGCAAGATGGCAACATCTAGAAATTATCCCACGCCAGGCATGAGAATGATTGTCCTACACAAGGCACACAGGTTAGTCCACAAAAAGGCTATTCTTTGCTAAACCTTCCCGTGTGCTGCTTGCTATAATCCAGTTCTCAAGGAAGCATCAATATTCTAATATAATATGTATCAACTCTCCTAGCTTCTCTTGGGAAAGTGCAAGAATGTTACATGAGCAAAAGCTGTAATGAAATTCTTTCACACAGACATCATGAAAAATCATAGTCCTAGAAAATATTGTTAAGTTAAATGCATTGTGAATGAATATAGCATAATTAATAAACATGTATACATTTAAACATAAGCATGTATAATTTCATTTCTACATTTGTTAAAGCACTGTGTCACAGACTGTCGCATAAGAATGTTCAATAGCAAGTAGTCTATTACTGCATATGGAAAACCTATAGATGTACCATATGTGCATACATTGAAATACTTTTTTTTCTTTTTAGGATATTTGAGTGAGACTCTTCACATATAAAGATCACACCAGGAAAGTTTCAGCTCTCTAGCTATTAATATGACAGTTTTGCACTAAGTTTTCATTAATCAGTTATCTATTGCACTGGGAAGAAGGAATTGTTTTTTGACCATAACACATTTATATTCCGCAGATTACTCATTTTAGGTTTCAGTAAAGCTTAGTAATGCATCACAATTATAACTTTCACATATAAATTCTTATTAATTACTTAATTTCAAAAAAAGGTTTAAACTATACGAAAACGAAATGTTAGACAATTTAGACCCACAATATACGATTCTTTCCTATTTCTACAGCTTAAGCACTCTTTTATGGTGCATTTACTATATATTTTCTCATGAGCATTGTCATTTCTTAAGACGTGTGCAAGGTGCACATTCATTTAATTTTCTGTTATTTCTCTTATTATTGGTTTGCGTGTCATGTAGAGAGTGAGCAGTTTCTAAGCTGCATCAGTCCCCCCTATGATGGCGAATCAAGCCATCAAATCAAGTCCTTATCAGGTGTCACCGATCACAGTTTGTTTGTCTTCATCATTTTAGTTTTGAATGTTCCAGAGCTTTCATTTCATTTCACAGTATTGACTCTGTCCATCCTGCAATTCTAAATCTGCTCTTTCTTTTCACTCCCCTATTTCTTTGTGCATTTCTGCACATTTATTTAGTTACAAACATCAGCAATATACACAGAGTAATTACCACTAAGAGTTTCAATATTTTTCCCACAATTCCTCTCCCTAGATTGCCTAACCATCTCCCTACAGCAGGAAATCCTTTCCATATTGACTCCCAGGCACGATCAGTTTTTAACTCTTTCAGGTCTTTGCCTAAAATCAGTAATATTTTTAATATATCCTTTAAGTCCTTACTCTTGCTGGGTATGTAGGTGCAACATTGTTGAGCCTTTAACATCCGACAGACTCTGCCCTCCTTCACAATAAAGACGCCTAGAGAAAGTCTATTCTGCAAAACCATGGAGCGGATCACCACCATTTCAGTATCCACAGCTAAGAATCCTCCAGCTGTACTAGTAGCTAGTTTGTCAACTGCAGTAGAAAGCTTTCTAAGCTTGTGAGAGTGTACTATTACTTCTACAGATTGTATTAAAGCACCAAAGATGTCTATTACAGTTTCACTTGCACTGTCACTTCCCTTATTTCTCCGTGTTACTCTTGTGTTGATTCATCAATTTGTTCCACATGATAAACTTTGGGAAAAACTATTCGTATGTAACGAGTTCCATACCATTTATTAGTTGATCTCTAAAAGGCATTTTTCCCAGACATCTAATAGATATTCCAGGAAAGACAGGATCTACTCCATCTAAATAGCATTCCCAATGTCTTTGAACTTCAAATGTATGATCACATTCACTAGTACTGACAAAATGTGTGTCAATTTTAGATCTTCTAACGAATATGCATAATTTCCCTTTATGTTGCCAATCTAAAGCCAAGGCAACTATGTTTCCCACTATTCTGTGTTCTTCGTGTTGTGCCCAAGGTGGTACTTTTTAATGATTTGCAGCTCTAGGTATGATATCGCTATGCCTATCTTCTATTAAATCTATGGATTTCTTTTCTACTTTTTCCAAAGTACATGTTAAGTTATGTTGGTGTGCAAAAGCCATATCTAGTGACAAAGTTGGTGTAAAGAAACGTCCCATTATTTAAACTGTTTTGACTTTAGGATGAGGATTTAAATGTTTCAAAACAGGAATCTCTGAAAAGACCAGATCATAATTTGAATAATATTGAAGATGATCTGTTCCATAAAATACATTTGTTAATAAACTACAGGAAATTCCGTACGTCAAAGGAATATGATGGTACGTAATTCCCTTTGCAACTGATGCATGTAATTGCATACACACGTAGCAATCCCTAGCATCCACAGTGTCAACATACTCATACAACAGCTTAGTGCATACATTTAGCGAATAATCTCCCTCTGAAGCATCTAAGTAAATATTTATAGAATCTAGTGCAATAACATTATTACTTGTAGTTGAGGAAACTTTAGGATGAGGTGTAGGCTAGCGATCTTTTACATGTAGGTGATGAGGCAAATTCAGAATTATAAGCAAAACAACTTATACTATTGTAAAAACAGCAAATACTCTTACACATACACATTCACATCTAAGAGAGGTTGCAGGAGCAGGCTCCATGAGTTCTTAGGATCAGACCTTTTAGCTCAGAAGATTAGCAGCAATTTGATTTAAGCAGCTGAGTTCATTCTGCACAAACAGCAAAGCACAGCTCAAGAGTTCATTTGAAAGCTGACAGAATGTAGTTTCTGAGCTACTTTTTCTTTGGCTCACCTCTCTCTTGCCCTGAATTAGTTGGGCATAGATTATCTTCTCTCCTTTCCTTCCCGCCCGCTCTCCGTTCCACCACAGGGTTTCCCATTTGCGTGGAGAGAGCGAGAGAGCTAGAACGGTGTAAGGTTTCTTTTCTTAAGGGTTATTCTGGAGAGGGTCTCTCTCTCAATGACACACGACCCTGGACGTAGATTAGTGTTATTTATTAACCACATAAATAATCACAATCCTTCTGGAGTGGTGGATAGGATGGATATAGAGTCAAATACAACAGAAATGCGTCTACAACGTTGTTTTAATCACAGTCCAGGCCAGTAGGTAAGTCAGGTGTATGATTTGCTCCTGTCTTGGACTCCTGAAGGCCATGCAGTCGGGTCCTCTTCCTCCCACAGGTACCGGAAAAACAAAGTAAAGAAATGGAGGGATAAGGACATAGGAAAGCATTTTCCTACTGAACAAACGATGGGGAGAGGTCTAGAGTGCACCCTTCACCGTCCCTGCCGTGTCTTGTGCCTTAGTGCGGGGTAAGTGGTGACAGGTTTAAACTTGGGTGCCCCGTAACCCTGCCCACCACCCTTTTATATACAATAAGGGTCGTTGAGACACTTGCCTGAACCCACGACCCGCCTGGGCCGTGGGGATGGGAGCCGCAGCCTCTGCTTCCCTAAGGAGAGGACTGGACTCTTCAGCCTTGCTCCTCGAGCTGCAGTTTCCCGCGACGGCCGGCTCCTGGTTCCCGGTGGTTTCTCTGTCCTCCGCCTTCTCGCTGGGATTTTCTCCTCTTTCTTCCTGGTTTCTGGTCTGTTCTGGCCCAGTGGTGTCCTCCGTCTTCTCGGCCTCCGAACACCCCGCTTGCTTTGTTTCCGGGCTTTTTCTGTTGGACTCGTCCACCGGTACTGGAGCGCTAACTCCACTTCCAGTCAGGGTCACTATGGGCGCCATGTTTGGATGATCGGTACGGTCCCCAAACCGATCACACTGCCTTCCCTCCGGGAATGGACGTGAGGGCCATGCAGAAACAGGGTACAGGGACAGGAAATCCGCATTTGAATGTAGTTTGCCCGGGATGTGCAGGGTTTGAAAGGTGAATGGCTGTAAAGCAAGGAACCAGCGAAGAATTTTAGGGTTGGCGTCTTTATGCAAGGAAAGCCAAGTTAAAGGGGCATGGTCTGTGAGCAGTAAAAAGGAACGACCTAAGAGATAATACTGTAGTGCCTCCATGGCCCACTTTACCACCAGACATTCTTTCTCTATGTTCGCGTACCGGGTTTCTCTGGGAAAGAGTTTCCTGCTATGGAAGAGAACAGGATGTAGATCCCCTTTACCATCAGGTTGGGATAAGACTGCCCCAAGTCCTCTATCCGAAGCATCAGTTTGTAGAACAAAAGTTTTTTCGTAATCCGGGCACGTTACGATCGGGGCCTTACATAAGGACTCTTTCAACTGACAGAAGCTGTTCTCTAAAGCACTGTTCCAGAGGATGGGTTTTCCCATTTTTGGTTTTGTCAGGTGGTCTGTGAGGGGACTGGCTATTTCAGAGAAGTGTGGAATGAACCTCCTATAATAACCTACCAACCCCAACCTTCCCGATGGTTTCTCTGTCCTCCGGCTTCTCGCTGGGATTTTCTCCTCTTTCTTCCTGGTTTCGGGTCCGTTCCGACCCCGTGGTGTCCTCAGTCTTCCTTTCCGCGTTCTCGGCCTCCGAACACCCCGCTTGCCTTGTTTCCGGGCTTTTTCTCTCGTACTGGAGCGCTAATTCCACTTCCGGTCAGCGTCACTATGGGCGCCATGTTTGGATGATCGGGACGGTCCCCGAACCCATCACAAACGAGCTCCTCCTACTTCCGGTTCCTGCGGGATCGTGGGGGTTGATGCTCAAGCTGTTTCTTTGCATTATCTATTTAACAGCATGACTCCACTGATGCGCAGCAGACGCTCAGGCTAATTATGACTCTGACTTTAATCTTTGCTAAATCTCAGTTTGTTTTAAAGCTTATTTCTGTCTTGTTTATGCGGTTGCACTTTGCACTTTATCCTTGCAATTTGTGGACATAAGATTTTTAATTTATTGAGGAACTTTTTCTCTGGCCCTGGCTCACCTCTGTCTTGGCCTGAATTAGTTGGGCTTAGATCCTTTTCCCTGCTTTCCTTCCCGCCAGCTCTCCGTTCCACCGCGGGAGTTTCCCGTTTGCGTGGAGAGAGAGAGCGAGCTAGAACGAGCTCCTTCTACTTCCGGTTCCTGCGAGATCGTGGGGGTTGACGCTCTAGCTGTTTCTTTGCATTATCTATCTAACAGCATGACTCCGCTGACACGCAGCGGACGTGCCAAAGGCAAGCCCATCTGCGCCCGTCCATGCTCGGACTGCGCTCAGCGCCAGCCACCATGCCGGTTTTCTGTCGGAACAGGTAACCCCTCACTGTTATACGTGAGATGAATTGGTTTCTTATAGGGACCATTGCAAGCACTGTCCAGGACCTGAGCTTGGGACTACAAGATCTATCAAACTTTAGGACCTGCCTTCAATGTCTGTTTACTTTGTCTAACATAAAAATTAAAGGTGCAATCCTTCCAACGGATGATATTATTGTCTCTACCCCCCAGCCAAAAATCACTGATACCATTCTCTCTAATACAGGGCCCAAAAATGTTTTTAAAGCGACGCTTATAAATGCCAGATCACTGATAAAAAATGCCCTGGCTTTTGCCAACTTTTTAGATCATGATGCACTGGACATGGCGTTTATTACAGAGACCTGGGCAGATGCCAGGTCGGACCCTAACCTTCTTACGATTTGCCATCTCCAGATTTGATCGTCCAAAAAAAGAAGTGGGGGTTTAGCAATCATCTATCGGGATCATATGAAAGTCTCCGTCCAGCCCCTACAGGCTCTATCAAACTGTGAGGCACTAGCCTTCAAAATTGTCCTAACTAACCACTACTGCTTTAATGGAGCTTTAATTTACAGGCCCCTGGGCCCAAGAGGAGTTTTTCTGAACAATAGTAGCCAACTATTAGACATTAAAGTTCATTCCCCCGACCTTACCATCCTGGAGGTCTTTTATCTTCATCTTAAAGATACCTCAGATAGAGAAACCGCTATTTTTACTGACCTCCTGGAAAGGTTGGGTTCCATCACAGTTAAAGGCCCTACGCATTCTTTGGATGGTATTTTTTCAGATAATCCCCACATTAGAATTTCATCTATTCTTCCTTTGGTCTGGTCGTACCATTCAGCTGTGATGTTTTACATCTCTCTGGATACTGAAGCCGACACTGTATGCCCCCCTTGGGCAAAAATGCTAAATCGCCCTTGGCATAAAATTACTCCGGAGTCTTTCAGGAAACATCTAATTTGCTCTAAACCTGAAACTGCAGCCAATCTGGATGAGGCTACCAATACGTATCATAATTAGATCACGAGTAATCCAAAACTTTTGGCGCCTTTAAAAATCATTAATAATAAAAGGACGTTTCCGTCCAAGCCTTGGTTTGATGACCGCCTTAGATTGCAGAAACAAATCTGCCGTAGGCTTGAGAGGAAATGGCGTACACAATATGATCATAATGACAAAATCTCTTATAAAAATAAATTCAGGACTACAAAATAAAGGTCTCTACTTCTAAAACATGCTACTTCTCCACTCAAATCAAGTCCTCGCTTAACACCCCTAAAGATCTTTTTGCAACAGTAAAAAAGCTGAGCAAACTTCCCGAATCGAAAAACACTGAAGTGAACCAAGAATTTTGCGATCTTTTAGCAAGCTTTTTTTCAAGCCAAACTAAAAGCACTCTGACATATTTGACTCCTCTCATTTGATAGAAAGTGGGCTCACTGAGGGGCTCACCCTCTCTATTTCAGAGGGAACGAATTTCATAGATGCTCGAGCAGATAATACTCCTATTCTTGAAAACTTTAATTGCATTTCTGACTCATTTGTTCAGGTTCTCTTTGGTCCGATGAGGTCAGGCTCGCCCTGGGATCCCTGTCCCCCTAAGTTTCTCCATTTAGCTCCTGAGGTTCCGGTTGGTTACCTCAAAGATATCTTCAACAAGATGTTTCGAGATGGTTATTTTCCAAGAGAGTGGAAGAGAGAGTCTATTCTCCCTTTGTTGAAAAAATATAATGTAGACTGCAAGGATCCCAACTATAGGCCGATTTCTCTGCTGCCTTTTCCAGCTAAGATCATAGAGAAGGCAATGAATATTAAATAATCTCAGTTCATTAAGGATAACAATGTCCTGAACAGCACACAATATGGGTTTAGATGCCAACATAGTACCGAGCTGGCACTGATAAATGTATCGGAGGAGATTAGGGAAGTTCTGGACTTGATCCTGTTGGACCTTTCTGCAGCGTTCGACACGGTCAATCACGGTCTTCTCATCAATCAACTCTTTACCCTGGGCATAAGGGGCAGGGCACTCAAACTACTTAAATCCTTCTTTGCAGACAGAGAGCAATTGGTGGAGCTTGATGGGTTTAGGTCCACCTCTTTCTCCTTTCACTGTGGGTCATCGTTAAGTCTGACACTTCAACCTTTGTCACCCCCTTCCCACTTTAATAAAGTCGTTTGGCTTTATGGTGGTGTCATATGCTGATGATGCGCAGATCGTGGAGTCACTGGTGGGTAATCCTGAGGACTCCGCTCTTAGATTCCATGATTGTAAGCATGAAGTTGGAAAGTGGATGTCCAGAAATTGTCTCAAGCGGAACTCAGGAAAGACTGAGGTTCTTTTATTTGGACGTGACACCTCGCTTTGGACACCTAGTTGGTGGCCGCGGGAATTGGGAGATCTTCCTAACTCGGTCACTAAGGTAAAAAATTGATTAAAACTCCCAGGAAAGTTCTACCTTTTATTCCTTTAGATCTTCAGAAAGCTGGAATTTCAGCACTTATTTTATCAAAGATTGACTATTGCATCGCACTCTTCTTTAATATTCAATCTAGATGTTTAAATAAACTGCAGGTCTTCCAAAATGCCGCAGCAGGCCTTTTGCTTGCCATCCCAAAATATCAATCAGTATCCCATGCTCTGCCAATATTGCATTGGCTGCTGGTTAGAAGGCAAATTGAATTTAAGTCCCTTTGCAATGCTTTTAAAGCACTACATGGACATGGCCCTGATTATTTTAAACACAGATTCAGGAGGTATGTTCCTGAAAGACAGCTTCGATCTTCTTCATCTTTTAATCTTGTAATTCCAAGGTCTAAAACAGCATCTTTGGGGGGTAGAAGTTTCATGGCAGGCACAGCCAGGTTGTGGAACTCACTGCCTCTGGTACTGAAGAAAGAAACTAATCATCTCTCTTTTTCAAACTTTTAAAAACCTGGTTGTTTAAAAAATAAATTAAGGTCCTTCAACCGGGTGTTGCTATTTTCTGTAACTTTCAGTCTCGCCCTCTTTCTCTTTTCAAATCCAAGCATTTGCGCCTAGGCACCCTCGGGTATTAGTGCGCGTTACAAATTAAAATTTCATTTCTTTTAATAAATGCACAGATCAGGTTAGTTGATGAGTGTTGCAAAGTCATCCTGTGCCCTGGGCACCCCCAACTTTTTTGCTGACTGGTACTGGTGGTAACTGACTCTGACTGACCCTGGGCTTTGCCTAACCAGGCCCAGGGCTGTGCTGAAAACACTTGGAATACAGTTAAACACCTACATACACTAGGGTACACTATGGGTTGGGGTACCCCTGTGATTGGCATGACCTACCCTATAAGACCCTAATACATAATAGGGCAGGTGGATTGAAACTACCCATCAGTCCCTAGTATAAATAGGGCATGGCAGTTTAGATGCCAGCAGCTTTTTTTTTGCACTTGCATGTGTGCACTGCTGAGGCCTGAGGTCAGTTTTAAGAGCAGCCCTGGGTTCCATGACTGCTTTTAAAAAGTAAATTGTGCCCAAACTCGACTTTGGTGTTTGGGGCACTTAAAAATGGATACCCTGCAATGTTTGGGCATATTAGGAACCCCCAGGGTCTCCCCTAGGTGTCCCAGGGGTGGGGGGGTCATTTATCTATAAGGTAGACCCTTATAAAATGAGTTTTATATGCCCTGGGTTAAGTGAAATTTCACATTTCACTCCCCACATTGTGATAAAGTGCTGCCCAAATTCGACTTTGATGCTAGGAGCACTGTGCAGGGAGGATCTGCAATATTTCTACAGATTCAGAACCCCTAAAGTCTCACCTAAGTGATCCATGGGGTGGGGGGCCTGTAGATATAGGCGGAGTACCTATAAAATATGTTTTTGTAAGTCCTGGTGCTGGAAAAAAGGCTCAAGTCATTTTTCCCATTGCAAATCCCATGCCACAAAGGTTAACATGGCAAGCAGTTATTAACTAATAACTCCTGATAGGAGAATGGTAGAACTTCCATTCAAAGACTTCCCAGAATGGTAGTGATAAATCCCACAGTATGATATTGTTGAATTTCTCCTAAAATGTACAGACAAGACGTTATAAGACTTTCTTGTTTGTAGGTCCAGATTCAGCCTTCCTGTGGTCTGTCCTGATTGGTCAGAGTTAAGTGGATTAGCCAGGCTGCCTTGAAGAGGTGATAAAGAGCCCCTGGGGTTAACCAGCTCTGCTGGGAGGGCAGTGTGCTGCTACACAGGAATGCCAGAGCAGGGGGAGGAGTCGTAAACCATGGTCTTCAAAGAGGAGGGAAGAACCCAGGGTCAGTTTACAGCTCTAACCTTTTCATCTCAGCCAGATGGGGGCTTAAGGAAGGTATGAGCAGATGCAGGGGGGAGAGTTTAGGTAAATTAGCCATCCTAGGGGTGTGTTTAGCCAGCTCTTACCTCCCTGCTGGAAAATCAGCCATTATGAATTTGGAAGATTTGATGCACTCTGGGACAAAATAATGCCACACTCTACAGGATGTGGTCATATCTTTGGGGAGTTACCCTGCTCCCATTGGTCAGGAGTGACCTCCTGCTTGACCCAGAGAACTTGGAATAAGTATCTGAGAAGGGCAGAGCCCCTCAGATCTGCTGCTTGAAACTTAAGAAAGCAAGACGTTGTGCCATGCTGAGAAGTTGGATGTGCAATTGCTAAGGCCTGCCCTCTGTGGTCTGCACCGTCAGGAACTACAGCCCTGTGGACTACCTTGCTGAGAAAAAGAGTAAAGGGTGGACTCCCTGCAAGCTACAGGTTAACAGAGCTCACCTGGATCATCACCACCAAGAATCCACAACCTGGAAAACTACCAGTGGATTTGTAAGGGTTTTGTCCAAGTGGATTGTGGGAACTGAAGTCCTCAACTTTCAAGGACCATCTTGGAGCTTCCAGACCCTTGGAGTGAGTTTGGGACACTTTGGGACCCTTTGGGGAACTTCAGGAAGAAGTTCCAGGAGTTTAGAGAACTTTGGAGCAACTTTGAAAAAAGCTCCATAGGGGGACCGACTCAACCTGGTCAGCCAAGCCGCCTGCCTTCAACCGCGAGCCGGCCAAGCCATCCAGGTTCGTCCCGCTAAAAGCTCCGTAGGTCCGACTTCCAGAGTTTGACCGGGAGTAGAAGAAATCCGAGGCCGGCAAACCCTCACCGAATCCGGCCTGGTGAAGAGCATTGAGGGACCTCGCGAGAAAAAGCTCCAGAAAAGTTTCTAAGTCCGAAGGTGAAAACTGTGACCAGGACCAACCGCGAGGGGTAGCCGCTCAGGGCTCCATCGCGGTCGGCCTGAAACTTTGACTTTGAGCCGGTCTATCGCGAGCAGATATCCCAATATGGTGCTATAAGTTTCTAAGTGCTATAAAGTGATAAATCTTTAAAAGCTCATATCTCCAGTTCCCTACTTTGGATTTTTGTCGTTTTGGTGTCATTTTAAAGATAAAAATATTTCCTATTTTTATAAATTCATGTTGGATTTTTATTATGCATTGTGTCTTAATTATTTACTGAATTGATGTTTTTAAATGCTTTACATACCTGTCTTTGAAGTTAAGCCTGCCTACTCGCAGCCAAGCTACCAATGGTTGAGCATGGGAATAATTTTCTAAGACCCATGCTGAGTCCTATCATGTTTTAGTGGCCTTATTGCCAGTGGCAGACCTACATTTGCCCCTACCAATAATCCCCTTTCCAACAATGAGTATTTCCAGAATAATTTGAGTCAGCCTATTCAGTGGAACGGCAAATTCATACCTCAGTTCAACCAAAGAGTTTGATTCAAGGAGGTTCAGATGGATTCAAATTGTTATAGCAAAAGGTATGGAATGTTCTCTCCCAATCATTGGCTGCCAAGTAAGTCCATTCAGGAGATGAGTACTTTTGTCTGGGTACTCTTGCGCTTTTTGATCTCCTCAGTGCTGGCCCTTCTTCATCACTGTCGCTCTAATCAGACTGGCCAGAACCCTCTGGGATGTTTTGGGGAACTCATATTTCAATCGGACAGCATCTTCCTTTTTCTTGTCTTCTGGGCCAACGATCTCTGGGTACAACTCACGTTACTATCGCACTAGGCACTTAGCTAGGGTCTGTACCTCTCGTAGTCAACTCTACTGACCGTGACCCTTCTGTTCCGACAACAGATGAGCCTCTCGGACCCCCCTCAGGCCATACAAGTGCTATCTCAGCTGCTTGCTGGTCCCCAATACTAGCCTGCTTCCTCTGTGCCACTTTAACCACTGGCACATCAGGAACAGGTGCTGTTATATCATCAAGGGGACATGGAACTCTGCGAGTATGTGTGGCAAGTATCCAATTTGGGAGACCTCCACACTTCACAGCAGTAATGGTAACCATTATTACCTGGTATGGCCCATGCCAACGAGGTTCCAAGCATGCACAACTTCTGTACATGCTTCTTCACCATTACCCAGTTGCTGGGACTGAGGTCATGGCACTGCTTCTGTTGAGTTGAAGCTGTAGCCTTTCCAACCTGATGAGACACAGAACGTATCACTTCAGCCAGTCCTTTGCAGTAATCAAGAATCATGTCATTTGTAATCTATACGAGCGCCCTCCCCATGATGATTTTGTGGGGTGACAATCCTGTTCTCCTGTCTGGAGTATTCTGCATACTCATCAACACAAGACGAAACGCATCAGGCTGCTTCAGGGATGTAGAAGTACACACTTTTGGCAATCTGTATTCCAATGTGCCATTAACTTGCTCATCAAGTCCAGAAACCTCTGGACGGTAGCTGCAATGGAACCTCTGCTCAACTTGTAGTACTGCACGTAGCATCTTCCAGACCTCATTGTTAAAATTAGTTCCTCGGTCTGACTCCAAAGAAGTTGGGAAACTGAGCCTCGGTATTAACTCCCTCAACAACAGTTTGGCTACTGTAAGACTGTCATTCCTCCTTGTTGGGTAAGCTTCCACTCACCTCAAAATGATTTAGTTGATCACCAAGACATATCTCAACCAATTACAAACGGGTAATTCTATGAAGTCCCTCTTCATCCTGTTGACGAGACCTACTGATCTCCCTATGTGACTCATTATGACTGGTGTTATTGTCTCATTCTGTTGTTGACACATTAAACATCGGTGACATAAACTCTCAGCCATCAATCTGAATCTTGGGTTAAACTAACTCTGTCGGAAAAGGCGCATCATTGCGTCTCTTCCTACATGTGCGGGACCTTGCTAATGTCTAGCCATAGGTGGTAATAAGCTATCGGGCAATGCTAGTCCTCCATCTGTTGGAACCCAAACATCATCCTCCTCTCTTTTGTACAACCAGCTCTAATCTAACCTTTCTGTTCAGCTTGTGGGACTTCCTCCTGTATTCTCTTAACTTCCTCCCAATTATTGACAGCAGATAATAACAGATTGCAATTTGTGACATCTGATGTTTCATTAATTCGATCCTCCTGTAAGGTACAGGCATTCAAAGCATAGTATCTGGCCGTCTCATCAGCAGCACGATTACCGACTGTGACATTGTCTGTGCCTTGACTGTGGGCAACGCACTTCACCACAGCAATTCGGATGGGCAATTGTAGGGACTGCAGTAGGTTCCTCACACTTTCTCCGTTATGTATAGGAGGAAGTCATGAATCCACGCTGTGACCACAATTGTCCAAAGTCATGTACGACGCCAAATCCATATTGACTACCAGTGAACATTGTCACTCTCAGCTGGTTTGAAACACAGCATGCTCTCATCAAGGCAACCAATTCCGCCACTTTTGCTGAAAAGATTCCTTGAAGACAGGAGGCTTCAACCACACACGCAACAGTACAGACTGCATAGGCAGCTTTCAGATTTCCTTCATGATCTCACAAACCAGAGCTATCCACAAACAGCACATTATCTGATGCAGGCAGTGGCACATCTTGTATATCTGGTCTTTGTTTGGTACACAATTCAGTCACATCAAGGCAGTCATGCTCAACTTTATCATTCACATTCTCATTTCCAGGAAGGAGTAGTAAAGTAGCAGGATTCAGAGTAGTTCACCTCCTAAAAGTGTCATTTTATGCGCTCAGTAAGATATGGTCGTACCTGGTAAACCAACTATTGGTAAGGTGCTGTGTCCGGGTACGGGTTAGCTGCACCTCAACTGAGTGGGGTAAGAATACTGTTAAGGGGTGACACATGACTATGCTTCTACACTGTTCAAGATTCACACATGTGGACGCAACAGCTTTCAAACATCCAGGCAATGCGGTGAGTACAGGATCAAGTGTGGCTGAAAAATATACCACAGGTCTGCGTACACTGCGGTGCATCTGTGTAAGTACTGAAAGAGCGCAGCCCTCTCTCTCACTGAAGAACAATACAAAACACTTGTTGTAATAAGACATTCCCAGAGTGCAACAGAGACATTCTCGCAGTTCTGTGAAGGCACAAGTACTTTTGCAGGGATTCTGCTCTAGAACAGAACTATACTTGGGACAATAGAACATCAGTAGATAGGGACAGAGTCACGATATCACCTCAGTACCATGAGCCCGAGTCTGACTAGCTATAGTGCCTCACTTTCCCTCCTAAACATATACAGAGAGACAAGTGAATCGACACCCCAGAACACAACACTCCCGACCCTCTCACGGATGGCGGTAACAGGATACACCTTTTCGCTCACACACTCGTACTCATCCACAATAAGATATGAAAGAGGCATGAAGGAAGTTTGAAATATTTATTTAAACTATTGTGCTCTAGAATGCAGTATACGTGCACTAATCAGAAAACAACTACCTAGCAAAAGTACCATCAGCATAGTCAGCAAACCGTATATTATGAAAAGCCCTGTCATATTATAGGACAGATTAGCCTAACCCTCGTCCCCTTCTACAGAAGAAAATTGATTATACAGCAAAGATATCTGGGATTAGTAGCGGACCCCGCACCTTAGCATACACAGATGGACGCTCTGCATCTCAGGTACATCTGAAAATATTTCTCCATATCAATGTGTTACATTGCTGTTCATACCTACATGACAATGTTTGCATGTTCATAAACAACAGCTACATTTCTGTGTTATGTCTAGGTGTGAGTGCCTGACCAGAACAAAATAACAAGGGACATTGTTGTTTGACCTGGTCTGCTGTTCAGACTAAATCCCAGGAAAGAACAGAACGAGAAAACAACTACAGGTTCTGTGTGAAAATATAATGTGGCACAAAAGCAAACGTGATTATATAGTAACGTGTGCAAAGCTAATGCGGCCTGTATCAGGCAAAGTTAGGCTAACGTAGGGAAAACTACAATGGGGCAGGTACAGAACACATGACAAGACAGCTGTCATTCCATGGCACCGCATCAGACACGTCTTTGAGTGTCAACCTCTGGAGAGGTTTGGCTGTTAGAGAAAAGTTAGTAATCTACTGTTGACAGTAGCCTACTATTCCCCGGAGCATGCAAATTTCTTTCTGGGTAGTTGGCGGACTCATATTGAGAATCGCTGAGCTTCTTTCTTGGGGAAATTTCCTTTCTCAATGTTATGTCCTAGATACAGGACCTCTTTCTTGCAGAACTGTAATTTGGCCAGGGACACTTTGTCCATTCTCAGCTAAGTGGTTCAGTAAAGCAATAGTGTCATGTCTGCAAGCCTCTTGCATATTTGATGCCACCAATAGGTCGTCAATATATTGAACTATGACTGAGTGATGGGGCATCATTAAGGATTTTAAATTCTTATTACGTATCTGATTAAAGATAGAAGGCCTCTCCGTATACCCCTGTGGGACTCTGCACCATGCCAAGACACGGTTGCTGAAAGGGAGAGTGGAGAGAAACTGGCTATCTTCGTGCAACGGAATAGAGAAAAAGGCTTGGCATAAATAAATGACAGAGAACCACTTGGCCTCACATGGAATCTGAAACAATATTACAGCAGGATTCCGTACCACAGGCAACAAGGGGCTACAATTTAGCTCATTTTTCTGAAATCCTGTACAATGCTGTACTTGCCGTTGGGTTTCTGCAAACCCATGATGGGTGAGTTACATAGACTCCCCATAATTTCCCTCAGAATTCCTTGGTCAATCATTGAGTAAATCACAGGAGTAATCCCAGCAGTCGTATCGGAGGTCAAATTATACTGTGGAATTCTTGTAAACTCAGCATTTGGCTTCACAATAATGCAAATTGGTTCAATGCCTTTGATAAATCCAATGTCCTTTCCTGTAAAGTCCCAGACTTTAGGTAACACTGAATCTCTCAGTTCTATGGGCAGATCATCTTTAGTCAACAATGGATACATTCTAATATCAAATCTTTATCTAGCAAGCTTAATGACAATGTCTTCATTCATATGGAACTCAATGCCATTTAGGGTACTATAAATTGAACAATTTAGCTTGCATAAAAGGTCTTGTCCAAGTAGATTCACTGGAGTCGAATCACACATGAAATGATGTTGATTCTCAAAAGGTCCTATTTTGACTGATACTGCTTCTGAAACTGGACAACTCATTTTTTTTTTTGTAATTCCTACAACTTGGATTCTTTTTCCTGAGAGGGGTGGGTTTAGGGACCTCTGCTGTTCTTACAGTTGAGCGAGTAGCATCAGTGTCCATGAGGAATGAGACAGGATTCCCATTTACCTCACCATCCACATATGGACCAATCTGGTCTACATCAACGGCTGCGCCAAGTATGCAGTCCTCCCCCACTCAGGCCCCATCATTGTGACAGGTCTGAGCCAGAATCCTCTGTTTGAGTCATGGAATATTGTTGGGACATACCCTGATTCACAAAGGGATTTTTATTCACATTGTGAAATTGATTCGTATTGTATCTCTGGACATGTGTATTCTGTTGTGGCATTGGTGCTTGTGGTACTTGAATTGTTTAAGCTTGTGGTAAATTGGTATTTTGAACTCTGTCTTTGTGTCTGTTGAGTCTGAACCATGTTATTTCCCTGGGACTGTGCGTACCCTCCATTCTCATCTGATTTCCGTTCCCTCTATTATTATTTGCATTAAATCTACACTCGAGCTTACAGTGCCCAACTTGCCGCAAACATGGCAAGGGTTTGTTTTCTTTAAAGTCGGCACATCAACACCTGTTCTGGTATTAATTGGAACCCTGTGGCTGAAATCCTTGTTGCTGAAATCCATTAACACCTTGCATCATAAGGACTTGCTGATATCGTCCCTGTAGTATCAACAACTGATTGATTTTGACCTCTTGGTGCAGTCTTCATTTGTGCAATCATCAACTTTTCTTTCAGCTTTTTCTGTTTCATTTCTGTTTCATCTCCACAGTACTTTGCGTACCACAGGATATCAATGGGCTTACTCTGCCAACGAATCAAGTGCTGCTGAATCATTGCAGTAATCTTAGGTCTCAATCCATGCACAAACCTATAGACAAAATGCCCCATCTCTTTTTCTGCAACATTCTCCATTCCACTGAATTGCTTAAAAGCCTGTAGCAATCCCTCATAATAGGCATGAACTGATTCTTTGATTTCTTGAGTCGTCCTGTCAATTTTGACCCAATCGATCTCCTTAGGAGAAATTTTGTTTTTCAAAAAGGTAATCGCCTTATTGTATTTCTTCATTACTATTAAGGATAGGGCATTCGGTTGAGGCTGCCTCATTGGCTGCAACTCAGACCTATCTACAGCAACTTTGCTTACAATCCATAATTCACCTGGCACCATAATTTCAAATAAGGTATCTAGATCTTTTCACAAAACCTTTGAAATTTTCACAAACCGCTCAACTTGTCTGTATCACTCCACTGGATTATCTGTCAGTTTCAGGAAATAATTTGAGAAGGATGTAATATTAGCCCTACTCCAAGGCACATGTACATACCCTCTTCCAGGTACTTCTCTCTTGGGAAGTATTCACACTTCCTCTTCTCCCCCATCTATTACAAACAGAGGCATCTGCATTCTCACTTTCTTGGTTTCCTTCTTCTTTGACCACCTACCTTCCCATTTATCTAGTTCACTCCGTTTTCTAAGCAGTGTCATCAATTCCTTGATCTACAATTTCATTCCTGTTGGTCTCATGTTAGCAAGGTCTCAGTCACTAAAATCTAAGCGGTAAGTTTTCTGTAATGCGTTTGATTTTTTCACATCAATCTCATATTTTTGAGCCAATTAGGTTAATTTTTCATCAGTCTGTATGGTACGTCTAGCAATACCCAGGAAGAGTAGCTCTTTATCTTGGTATGTATTTAATTGGGATAAGCTAAGAGGTCCAGTAATCATCTCTCCTAACTCTACCTTCAACTTTGCTGCACCCATGACCTTATCTTTCTCTGGGATCTGAGCATTTGTAGAATTTCCTTTAGTAACTAGGGTATCTATCCCTCTAAGATATTCATCAAATTCTCCAGATGTAAGACCTACTTGTTCTGCTGGGGTATTCAAAAGTATTTCTCCACTATATGTTACTTTTCTCACATCAGGTGGTGAATGTAAAAGGGGCATGTCAGAATTCGGTGTTCCCATGGGTACTGTCATTTCGGAGCCACTATAGGTTATTAGCGGAGGTTCACCTGTTCTATGCTTAAGAAATGGTGGTGACCTCTGAACTATTCCTTTAGTAGGCTCAAATCTTGTCTGATTTAATGTAGGCTTTGCCCTTGCAGTATGTGTAACAATCGCTTGAGTCAGGACCATAGGAGTATGTGCAACTTCTCTCACTGTCGGGTCTGTAGGTGTACTAGCTAAAGCATTTATTCCAAAAAAACAGCTAATGTACGGGCAGTATTTCCCTGCACCTCAGGCTTATAAGGGGGTACAACAGGACCAGTAGTAATGGGAATAGTCAAAGCGTCTGCAGCATTTAAAGCAACTGGATTTAAAGGTACTGCCATTTCCATATCCCCTTTGATTGGAGCAAGTGGTGTATGTACAATTGAGTTTACAGGTACAGGAGGTGCATTAGGTATTCCTTCTGAATGTGTATTACTCAATCCCCCAGATTTAGACTCATTGTATGGTGGTGGACGATTTAGCAATAAATCATTTAAGAATTCATCATCTATGTCACTATCTTTATCATCAGCTATAAGGTCAGTCTTGGCTATTTTTATATTCTTTTTCTTCTCCTTTCTTTTGCCGTTAACCTCTTCTTCTACTGGTATATTCTTGTTCCCTCAGCTATGTCAGATGTCCAAGCTTTCTGTTGCGCATCCCTCTCGGCATCTGCGTAAGTGCTTATGGCTCTTTTACATTTCCCTTGATATTTCTCCTTCTCTCTCTGGTGGGCTATGTGTTTCCATTTGTTAAGTGCTTCAAATTGAGCAGGTCTAGGAGGCAGCTTCATTTCATACAGTGTCCTCCTCAGGTGTTCAATTATCCTTACATTATAAGTACCATAACATGGGAAAGTTAAAGAACCATACTTTTCTGTGATCTTACTCCATTGCCCAAGCCAAAGGCATGTATGGTATCCCTTGTTTAACACCATATAATGACTTGGCGTACCCTCTGGTGGCATCGGTTTTCTCTCTCTAACAGGTATAGTCACATCTCCCTGTATCATTCTTCGTATGGCTTTAAAGAATTTCATTTTCCCTTTTAGAATTGTACACTGTTCAAAAATGACTTTCCGTGAAACCAGGAAATACATTTCT
Organism: Calotriton arnoldi; assembly: GCA_963921515.1. Lineage (NCBI taxonomy): Eukaryota > Metazoa > Chordata > Amphibia > Caudata > Salamandridae > Calotriton > Calotriton arnoldi. Next base: position 881,977 of record CAWUFW010006258.1, on the reverse strand, counting down.
CCCACAATCCTGTGTTCGGCACGCACAGCCAATACCAACATAACTCTTTATAACGTATTCAATCAATCCCAGCGTGGCTTTACACCAAGCGACCAATACCAATGCGGTGCACTGTGACATCAATCTCACTCCTTGCAGCAATTCTCCCTCCTTTACAATTTTTCTCAGCACGTTCTTCTAAGCAAAATATGCAACAAATACAAGCGATTTAATCAACTTACTTTGCTTGCTCCACTAATGAAATAAAAATTCGATCACACAAGATAACGATTTGGAATAATGATTCCAAACTACCCAGACATTCACTTCAAGTAAGATCTGGACTAGCAGGATCTCACCCATATTGGTACAGTTATTCCCCATGCACTGAGATCAACTATACCAACCACATCTCACAACCTCGCAAAGATAAGAACCTTACTTAATGGTACTGTTGACGACATCTGACGGCAAGCACCTCAATTCAGCAGACAGCTACACCCAGTGTCTTCTACACTGAAACCCGACTTTTCATCGTATATCCCGGGATCTTAGGCCACGTCGGACCTGATAACCACTTCAACTCTTCTGCATTAAGCGCCACATTCACACATTGACGTCAGCTTTTTTCAACTTTGCATGACATCATACAACCATTTCAAAGCATCGCAATCTAAGGAAAAGCAATTGCAAAGTGCATCCCTATGGATAGTTACACTTATTTGCTGCTAAAAGACATTTCACTCGTCTAGTACTCATCCATTCCTTCTGCTGAACCATAAGGTATTTGGGCTTGGGCAATTTCTACATAGGACACCCTAAATCCCTCACGTCAATGGACATAACCATCTGACTTGCTACCAGATTTTAATCAGTGTTTACCGGGCCCACAATTTTCTTTTCTTATCTTTTTATATTTTATCTGTTAAGTACTCCGCTTCTTCCATACTAGATCCTCCGATGGATCTTGCTCATCACATTGAGGGGTGAAGAAATTTAGGGTGGTTGATCATTGGCTACCCAATGAGGACCAGTACTTGGTAACCAGTTTACAAATTAGTAATCAGATTTAGGTATATGACCCTCAGGACCATACTTTAAATGTATAAGATGGCAACAGGAAATCCTAACCTCCTGGAGAAATTTAAACAAGTTAATATCACACAGACTAACAACTCAGCTACTGCATACAGAAAATCAACATCAGAACCTGATGTTCAGAGAACAATTTATAGCTACTTCTGCTATACATTAGTAGTTTAAGAAATCCAAGCACAGTCCCTGTGGAAAGAACATTCAGGAAATTAAAGAGACTCAGACATTAAAGCGTTTCCATTTGATTTATATTAAGTAGTGACAAGGAAACAAGCAATAAGCATTTTAGAAAGCTCGGTCAAGAGTCTCAAATAAATTTGTTACATGTGTTGTGTAAAACTACACATTAAAAAGAGTCTGAAAGGTATATAAGTTCTTAAAGTCCATAGGACAGAGCAACTTATGGAAAAGTCTAGAAAGAACGATCTCAAAGGAAAAGTTCAGAAGGGCATCTCATAGCTATGGTTTGGCAAAGGAGTCCAAGGAAAGTCTGCTAGCAAGGGGTTCCTGCCATTTGCATTGGCAGCGGAAAGGTCTGCAAAGTTCTGTCAGCGTAAGCATGGAATCTGGTCAAAGTTCAAACATCAGTGACAACGATTATGCCCATTGCCTTCACAATTCCCCATCGCTTCAAGGAAAATTGGATATTATAGTTCATCAGTCTGGAGGTGACACCCACTGTGACACACCGTCATAGACTGACATCCATGAGGTGATCTTCCGCTCACAAGGTGCAAGATGGCAACATCTAGAAATGATCCCACACCAGGCATGGGAATGATTGTCTGTCTCAAGGCACACAGGTTAGTCCACAAAAAAGCTATTCATTGCTAAAATTTCCTGTGTGCTTCCAGTGTCCTTGTTGCTATAATACACTTCTCAAGGAAGCATCAATATTCTCATATATGTATCAACTCTCCTGGCTTCTCGTGGGAAAGTACAAGAATGCTAAATGAGCAAAAGCTGTAATGAAATTATTTTCGTACAGACATCATGAGAAAACACAGACCTAGAAAATATTGTTAATTTAAATGCATTGTGACTTAATATAGCATAAATAATATACATGTATACATTTAAACATAAGCATGTATAATTTAATGTATACATTGTTTAAAGCAGTCAGTGTCATAGACGGTCTCATAAGAATATTCAATAGCAAGTATAGTCTATTACTGCATTTGGAAAACACACACATGTACCCTATATGCATACATTGAAATTATTTGTTTTCGTTTTAGGATATTTGAAACTCTTCACATATAAAGATCACGTCAGGAAAGGTTCAGCTCTCTAGCTATTCATATAACAGTTTTGCACAGTTTGCATTAATCAGTTATGCATTACACAGAGAATAACAAAGAATCGTTTTATGACCATAACAAGTTTATATTCCGCATACGAATCATTTTAGTTTGCAATAAAGCTTAGTAATGCATAACAAGTATAACTTTCACATATAAATTCTTATTAACTACTTAATTTCCAAAGATCGTTTAAACTATACCAAAATGAAATATTAGACAATTTAGAGACACAATATAAGATTCTTTATTATTTCTACAGCTTAAGCACTCTTTTACGGTGCATTTACTATACATTTTCTCATGGTTATTGTCATTTTCTTAAGATGTGTGCAAGGTGCACATTCATTTCATTGTCTTTTACTTCTCTCATTATTGGTTTATGTGTCAAGTAAAGAGTGAGCAGTTTCTAAGCTGCAACAATAGATCATGGGGGTTTGATTTGTGGATTGTGGGAGCTCATCCAGCCCCCTTACCATGCAGCCCACTGATAGATTGACCACCTCCCTCATTTCCATTAAGGCCACTGTTTCCAGGCTTGGACTTTTGCGCACTGGCCTAATGCTTTCTAGGTACTATAGTCCTGTTTTTCTTCCATTCAGCTATTTAGACTAAAACACCAGAAATCAATGATTTGTAGTTGAAAAGTTCAGGACTGGAGATGGTGTCTGTCAAGGTCTGTAGTGAGATGGCCACCCTACCTAGCAGGGGAAAAGAAGGCAGGTTGGACAAATTGTGATTTATGTTTGTACAGTTGGCATGTTTTTAATTCCAAGAATGACTATATATTATACATTATGTTTCTCTCTCAGGGTTTGTTGAGCAGCCTAACACCGCTTCAGGAGGGAGGCAAGAATTGATGTTACCTGGGTTATATTTCTATTCAAGTTGTATTAATAGGTTTTAGACAAGGCTGATGCTGCCAGGCTCATAAGAGAACATGAGTGTTTGTTTTAAGTAAAGGGAAGAACACAGAAAGAATAGCCTTAGCATCGACATACTGTCACTCAAAAACAGGGACCCACTTTGGAGTAGAATGGCTTCGTGGCAACTGCTTTAAAAAGGACCAGCTTTTCTCTTATCAGGTGAAGTTAGGACATCTTTGCAATTGCTGGAATTATTAAACCTGGTAAGCAAATATACATATCCTCCGAGGAAATATGTTTGATAAAAGATGTTATATGCACACTAAAGGGCGGTCTGCTTAAAGTACCCGAACATGCAGACTGACGAAATCATGAATGCGTCTGCTACTATTGCGGATAAAACAAACATTGGTAAAGCCAGTAATTCCTCTTTGAAATGGCAATACTAACGCATGTAAACACAATCATGCATAAATGCGGCCGTCTGCAAGTCTGTGTCTCCATGTGTTACCCATTTAAAGACAGACCTATTAATTTGTTGGAGGTGGTGGGACAGAATTGGACTGTTTGCTGCCATTTATGAACCACCGAAAGCCGCCACAAGGTCAAGTGACACTGTGAAAATAAATAATACCGGGATGTTGACGATGGGAAGAGTGTGCAAATGCATTCACAACTCTATCTCTCTGAATGACATGCACATACTCATTTTCTAGGCAGGTTGTCAGCTCTGCAGTAAGAGGAAGAAAACAACAGAAATTATGAAAGAATGTGCTTTAACTCGGCGCTTAATTGGTAAAAGAATAAATGCTGGCCCCGAAGTTTTGATCAGAAGCCTGCAGGCGGCGCTGTCGAAGGAAGAGATGCACAGTACCAGGGCTGCTTAGTCTTCTTTCCATCTCGTGCCTCCCTCATCCACCACAAGAGACACGCTGCCACTTCAACTCACACTTTCAGGTTCTTTTTCATCCATGCGTCCTCCCTCTGTCACTCTTTTCCGTCTTTCACTTCCTCCTTCTTACCCGCTTCTGTGTGTGTTTTCTCTCGCTTGCTATGGATCAAAGCCTGTTGAGCAAAAATAAGTCGTGATCCCCAAAAATGAGTGCCGCTGGGCCCCACCTGCAACCACCAGCTCAAAGTAAGCACTGCAAGTTTTACTCGAATTAAATTCATGCAGGGCTTTAAGTGGTCCGGGTCCTTCTGGTGCTCCTCACCGGCAGCTCTAAAAGGTAGATGCTACGACGAGTCCGTATCGGGCTCTCCATTTTTGCTGGGGCCTCACCCCCAGGGTGGGAAATAAATCTTAACTCTGCAGCACTACCATCTTTCACTGCCTTTGATGCAACTTCAAAGAGACTCGTTACAGTTCTTTCATAGTCTCATCATGTCAGAACCGAAGCATTTTCAATATTATATGCAACGAAGCCATAGTTGGTGCTTATTTATCTTATGCAACTAACAACCATGACAAAGCCAAGAGTCTTGGCTTTTTATAGGTCTAATGTTACTTGTATTAGATATCTCAATGCAATGACGGAAACAGTAAAATACCAGTCTGGCGGCACACTATGCTACACACAGCTTTTTAGTTTGTGTTTTAAGCCATGCCCTTAATTACATCGGCCACCCCCCTTTGAGAGACCCCCCAGTTTTTTCATTCCACTTAAAGCTCTCAGTTGATGTGTAGTTACATGCTCGGAACCTGAAGAGGAATAAGCAATGGGTATGTAGACACTGCCACTCCCCCTTTCCCTCCAAAAAAGATGTCTAGCTCTTAGAAGCAACTGTTTCCACACAGTATCCTTTGAATCCCCCCCTTCTGTCACAGCAGAGGTCAAGAACTTTTGTCAAGTTTTCTAACTGTTTCAAGTCATATTGAAAGAGTTCTTAATCAATAAAGCTACTGAGTGTTCTGGAAATTGACACTAAGAACCTTGTCTTTGTGTCCAATTGCAACTCATCTAGTTGCCCTCTCATTAAAAAAAAAAAACAGTATAAAAGAGGAAGACAACAGAAAATAATATAATAATAAACAGAATCAAGTGCCACCCCATATAATCGTAGCTTAGATGTAAAGAAAATCTATGGTATTAAAATCTGTGATTGACCCACGCTCACACACAGCAGTATGCAACCGCAACCGTTTTTTCTCCTTCCCTTCCCTTTAGCGTAGACATCTGCCCTCACGAATCACGCAGAAGGTTGCACAACCCTGGTCTTACTTTTCGTCTCCCAGGAGACAATGTTAAAAATGCACGTGCTGCTAGTTTTCTTTAAACTTTAACCAACTTCAGTATATGAGGAACTTCGACTTCAATAAGTGAAGGCCTCATGATGCAAGTGAAAAGCAGCTGCAATCTGATAGAGACATCTAGCCGCAGATTCCTTAACTTAGAATATCCCCAGGCGTCAGACTGGATCCGGAAAATTTTGCGCAGCAGTACCTCTGTGCGCCAGGGGGCGGCGCCACCTGGCTCCACCCTGCCGGCGCGCTGACGTCAGTTTCCTTCTTTTCCGCGTTACAACGCGGATCCGGGATTCAGCTGTTCCTCTGGCTTGTTTTTCTTCAGGCCCTTTTTCGACGTCCTTTGGCGTCGGGGAACAGTGTGCGATGCCTTCGGGCTTTAAACCTGCCGGCAGATGCGCCCTAAGTCTCTACGGGAGCGCCGGATGAAGCTCTTGGCCGCCCGGATGTCCCGCACGGTGTCTACCCGACGTTCTCCGGTTGGTTCTGCTCTCCGCGTCCGCTCCCGGAGTCGCTCCCGCGAACGTCGCTCTACAGGTAAGTCAAAGCACAAGTCACGGAAGTCGAAATCCTCGCTTCCACTTGACGATGGGGGCCATGGTTCCCGTTCCCTCACGGAGCCGTGCCCACCGGAGTCGGCCTTTATTTACCCGCCCTTTCCGGGTACTGGTGCGACTCGGCCCCAGATGGAAGCCTACTACCAGGCTCTGCACTCCATCTTCGGGTCACCTCCTCTCCCTGGCGCGCCTTCGGGTCCCACAGTGGAGGTAGGCATTCAGGTCGGATCTCCGCCGGCGGGTTCGCCCTCGGCGCCGGCCGAGTGCCTCGACTACGGCTCCGGAGTCGTGCCGGCCTCGGGTTCCAACCCTGATGGGCGTTCCAGCTCCACGCCGTGCCATTCTGCCTTGTCTCCGCATAGCCCCTGGTGGCTCCCTGCGTCGACATCGGCATCAGCGGCGCCGGCGGCGCTATGCCTGTCGCCTCCTGGTCCTCAGGCTCTTTCTCCGCACCTCTCGGTGGTGGGGACATCGCCGCCGGCTCGTCCAGCCGGGTCGCCCCTCCTGGAGGTCGACGTCGGTTTGACGCCATTTCGGCGTCCTTCCACGTCGGAGCGGCGTCGTTCGACGCCGGAACGGTCGCCGGCACCTATTGGTTCTCCGCTTCCAGAGGACACAGAACCAGTGTGCCCGGACTTGTCTCCACGCCCGTTGGCTCCAATGCCATGGGGGCAGTGGCCCCTTATTCCTCCTGCTGTGGGACGTGTCAGCTTGCAGCCCTCCCCTACAGATGGGCTATTGTCGCCCCCCAGGACGCCCACTGAAGCTGGTGCTTTGTTTTTAAGGGGTATTCGCAGGGCTGCAGCTGTTTTACGCTTGCACCCTCCTTCTGTCTCCTTGTCCTCCGATCCGTTATTGGATCTCCTCCACCAGGGTGCGGTTGATATTGAGCCCTTGCTGCCTTTTAGCGGCTTGTTGTTCAACGCCCTTCCCGGGACGTGGGCGCGGCCCTCTTCAGGAGATGCTGTCGACAGGGCCATTGCGCATAGGCATTGTCCGGCCCCTGGGGGCCCAGCCTGTTTGTCCCTTCAGCCTAGTGCTCACGGCCTCGTAGTGCAGGTGTCTTTCGCCATGCAGCCTTCCTCTCCACCTCTGTTGCAGCCTCCTACTAGGGAGTCTCGTTGGCTGGAGACATGTGGACGCAGCATTTTTGCGTCCGCTAGTTCAGCCTTACGTGCTCTCAATACGGCTTGCGTCTTTGCCCGGGCTGCTTGTGCCCTTTGGGACTCTGTGGAGTGTCTTTTGCCTACCCTCCCTGAGTGTACTCGGGCTGACATGGCTCGTCTCCTTCACGAAGGCCAAGAGATGGCGCGCTTTGCCATTCGGTCCGCCATTGACTCTACCGATTCAGTGGGTCGAACAATGGCGCGGTCCGTTGCTTTGCGCCGCCATGCCTGGCTGCGCGACGGGGGTTTCCCCGACAATGTCCGTGACAGTCTCCGGGATTTGCCATTTGATGGGGTGTCCCTGTTTGACGCACATGCGGACTCTGCGGTTCGCCGCCTTCTCTCTACCCTTCCGTAGTTTTTGTTCCGGTTGCGGTCCTTGTCCTCACCCTGTTCTGTTGTCTTTGCTTCATGTTGGGCCTGGGTTCATGCTGTAATACCTGAACGGCCTGGGCGGCTTCTCGCCGTATTTTCTTTTCTTTCATGCAGCAGGTCTGCTGCTTATCTCTGTAAGTCACTATAGCCTAGTGGTTAAAGTTGCACACCCTTGCTCCAAGGGTTCTGTGTTCGGAACCTGTGGTTTCTGAATTACAGTTTTACGTCCTCTGTCTATGAGCTCACGCTCCAGAGGTGCCCCTTGTTGGGGTTGATACTTACCCTATGTGGGGTATTTGTTAGCTATTGTATAGCTGCCTTCTTCCCACAGTAGTCTTTGTGCGCTTCTGTGGGGTCCTTTTCACTAGGTCCTCCTGCAGCTGTGCCTGTACGTTTTGAACACTGCTGCTGCAGGCCCTTCCGGGACCTTCTTGCGGTCCATTTGTTGGGCTCTCTCATAGTGTCGGCTGCTGGTCTGTGGTACTTCCCTGCATCTTCCCGATCCATTTCTTCAGGCCGGGAGGACTTTCAGGTCCCTCCCGTTTCCTCGTGGTTCTTTCGCTGCGGCCGTTCCATCTGTGGCCGACCTACCGGAAGGCCCTGTCGCTGTCCTCGGGCATGCACAGCTGGCTCAGCACTATCCTTCTGTGTTCTATAAGCGTACAATGCCTGCTCCCTGGTATGCTCGCTGTCACCGGCTGGTGCGTTTTTCCGGCATCTTTACGTTGCCTAGTTCTATCCTGCTATATCCATGCTGCGTACTCCTTTCATGGTTGGACTTCGCTCTCCATGGTGGCGTTCTGGCCCCAAACTTTGATGCTCTTCATTGTCTTGTGCCTTGCTTTTTTGGCACTTCCCCTGCCAGAGCTTCCCATGCCCCTGTAGCATTCCACGCAGGTGTTGTCGTGCTTTCCTTCGGGCTGCAGTTGCTGCTCTCAGCGGGGGTGTTCTCCTCGGACCATTGTTTGTCTGGTGGGCTATTCTCTGTGTCTCCACTCTTCTTCCCAGTACTGCTCGGCCTCCCTGTCTATCTCGCGGTATACAGTGGGTCTGCCCTACCGCCTGTGGCTGTTGCGTCTGGCTCTGGGCATTGCTCTGTCCGGTGCCGCTGCTGCATGGCTGTTGGGGCTATGGTGTTTTTTCTATCTCACCAGTGTACTACACACACACAGGCCTCCCGCAGGCATACTACTCCTTGCGGTGGCCGTGGTCTTGTCCCTCACTTTTCGTGAGCGCGGTTCACACCATACGCCCTGGTGGTGCGTCTCTTGTGTCTCAGCTTTTGCTCGTGGTGCTTCATGGGGCCTTCTCCTTTCCATGGTGTGGTTCTGGCGGTACATACGGTTTCTTGGTGTACTTCTGTTCCCCACGTGCGTGGCACTGGTTGTTGCCGTTCTTTTCTGCCTTTTGCTGTCCGCCCTTTTGCGTGACAGGTGCATGGGCGATGGTGCATTGGCGGGTCTTGTGTTTCCTGTAACACTGACTCATCTTGGGCGTCGTCAGCATCCTTCCGCTGCTGTTCCCACTTTCACAGTGCTGCTTTCACTGTCATGCATGTCCGTCCTGCCTCCTCGGACTCAGTGCGTTCTTGTACCCTAGTTAGACCTTTCTCTTTTAACGGTCCATCGGATCCTGTGGATCCCTCACATCCTGCTTTGGTTCCTCTCCGTTTACAGCAGGTGTCCACTCTTATTCCGCACTACCCTTCTGGTTTTGTGCTCATTTTCTCCACTGTTTCACCAACAGGGATTTCCTGCCACCCTCGGCAGCATTTAATGCCTTTGCCTCTCATTGTTGGCCACTTCCTCCGGAGTATCCTGGTCTGGTGTTGGCCACTCTGGCAGCGCTGCCCCCACTGTGTTTAGTCAGCTGGTTGACACTTCTGTTCCCTTGGGAACTTAGTGGGGTTCTGTCGCAGACCTGCCTCCTGTGGGGTATGGCTTTGGTATCTATTCTAAGTTAAGGAATCTGCGGCTAGATGTCTCTATCAGATGTACGAGTTACTTACCTTCGGTAACGATGTATCTGGTAGAGACGTTGTCTAGCCGCAGATTCCTTAACGCCCACCCATCCTCCCTGATCTGCGAGGACCTTTTCAGGTGGGGTTTTCGGCTTTCGCCTCCTTTGGGGTGGCTTGCCCTTCTACAGGGCGGTGTCTTTCGCCTCACTCCCCGTCAGGCTTATTCCTTTAATTTACTTGTTCTGCTCCCCCCATTCTCATGCTGGGGCGGTGGGTTCAGGTGTCCTTCTGCGTTTTTCCACATCGGTTTCCTCCAGTATGGTGCCTACTGGTGCTCTCTACCCTCCCACCCGCCTTCTCCGTTGACACTCCTCCAGTCAATTAGTTTTGACGTTTTTCTGGCCTGTTCCTCAGTCCGATAATTCTATCACAGGGGACACAGTCTCCCTATTTCTTTCTTTCTTTCTTTCTTAATCCTATGGTTTGGAGCTTTTTGCCTGTCGCTCTCGGCTCTTTTTCTTGCCGTCTTGCCTCAGGAGAGGGCATTCTCTTTCTTTTGTAGGGTTGCTTCTCAGTATACTGTTCTGCTCTCTTCATTCCCTTCATCTGGTGCAGACTTTCTGTCGTCTGCCTCGGTCTTACTTTTATTGGTCGATTTCCCTCAAGGGTGACATTCACTTCGCTGTTGCGAAATGGCCTCTCACAGTATGGCTCTGCTCTTTCCTTTTCAACACCTTTCCGTCGACAGTGCTTCTCACTGTCGTTCCTGGTGTTTTTTCACCCTTGGTTCTTTCTCTGTCACCAATTTTCTTTTTTATTCGCACACTGTTCCCATATTTTCACAGTTTTGCTGGGGGCTCCGGGTTGTGGCGCGGAAAAGTTCCTCAGAAGAAAACTGACGTCAGCGCGCCGGGGGGGGGTCCTATATAGTTCCACTGACGTCATGTCCGGGGACGACATCAGGGTGGAGCCTGGCGGCGCCGCCCCCTGGCGCGCAGAGGTACTGCTGCGCAAAATTTTCCGGATCCAGTCTGACGCCTGGGGATATTCTAAGTTAAAGAATCTGCGGCTAGACAACGTCTCTACCAGATGCATCGTTGCCGAAGGTAAGTAACTCGTACTTCTGGGTGACAAGCTGTGGGTCGGTACTCAGGTTGCCTTAGTGTTAAAAAAAAGATCCTTAAGTCACCCTTTAGATGGCTTTTCTTTGTGGAGGTCGCATGGCTTAACCCCAATATGGCCACTCTGTCTCATAACATAATGGCTTTTGTTGGTGATTTTGCTACACTTAAAAAAGTCAATCTTGAGAAGAGGCTGGCCCTTAGGATGGCCATCCTAAGTGGGTGAATCACATCCTTACAAATCCAGCAACGGGAATAAAGTACAACAAAAAAGGATTGCTTTCTTTCCTCGAGTGCATATAGGCGATAAAGGATTGAATGTGTCAGACTGTCATGATTGCACATTTCAGATATAAAATATTCACTCATGCCTTGCAGTGGAAGCACTTTTTAGGATGTGGAATGATACATCAAACAGCCAATAGCATGATGGAGAAAAAAACCTTAATTTGAGCTGGCCCAAGATGTGATATACGCTGTTGCAAAGCAATGAATGAAGGGGGCTGACTTAAACAAGACAATGTTTGAAGGAAGTGGCCCTAAAGCCCGACCTAAAAAAACAGCAGTGTTGTGCTGCATTTAATGTGATTTCAAGGATTTCCCTCTTCTTTGATTGGCTGATGTATGTTATGTCCCTCACCAAATACTACAAAAGCCACACTGCAGTAATAATTATTTTTGTTAAAGCATTTGCACATTGCTATCATTTGAACCACAGACCAGACATTTGCCCCCTAAAATATGGCTGATGAGGAAAGGAGACAGGTGGATGTCATGGATGCAGCACAGAAAAGGCCAGGGAGCACCAGGAAGGCCACTGGCCATGACTGGCAAGAGGTGGCACCTATAATAGTGCATGTAACAGGAATATAATGGAGGGGAGCCTGCAAAGGTTATAAAAGCCCACTCCTAATTTCTTTGTTGCAGGCAAGGTGTGACGTCACCAGTAACAAATAAGTGACGTAGCTGCTCAAATGCAATACCTTTTTACATTTGATTTCTGATGGACAGTGCCTTCTGACGGAGTCAGTAGCCAATGTGAAAAGCAGGTCACAGGGAATGATTATAGCTACATTTTTAAGCAAGCATTCGCCTTTGGGACTTTATAAGTATTTAGCCATCCAGCACATTATCCTGGGTGCTACAACATCTACTGTTACTTCACGTGCCACTGGTGAACGACCACACACACCTAATGATGGGCTTCCGTGCTTTTTAATAAAAGTATGATAAAGTCTGTTCAAAATTCACAAAAGTGTATTTGTTTAACAACTTTGACCTGTCCCTTAACACTTAGTAGGGGCAGGCCTTGGCAAGAGAGCTCCACATAACTTCAACCTACCCAGAACTCACAGACAAGTTACCAGTCACAGCTACCTCTCAAAAGGTCCAAACACATCTATGTAAAGTGGCTTCAGACAACATGCTAAACGCAGTAACGAAATGTAGTTAATTTGAGGATTATATGAGTACTTACTCCCACCAGATCTTGCATGTATCTTAGATCCTCCACGACTCCCAAGCATGTAATAACTCCTCACTCAATACATCAACTACACCTATTTCTTTACCAACTACTTAGGACAGCAAAACCTCAAACATTTGTACATCAGCCACGTATTGTCAATTGCACAAAACCTACAAACACATATTCTGCAAAAGAACGGCTACACTTCATGATTAAATAAACATTACATTGACACATCAGATTCCCCTAGACGTACTTTCAATGTCCTCTTAATTCGACTTTAGAAACCGCTGCAGTCCAAGTGAAATATAACAGAAATGGTAATCTAAAGGTTGACTTTCTCTAAGTTTCAACTTCCCCTTTCCTAAAACGTGAAAACATTCCATATGCTCCGTAGTGTTGATAGGTGGAGGAAACCAGTTGCCAGTGAATACAACGATTTGCTCAGAATCAAACAATGAGGGAGCCAGTGCTGGGAAACAGGCGAGACCTGTCAACCTATTAGCAGCTAGACCACTTTCCATCCTAAGTAGCGGTTTTCTGCCCAGTTGAAAAACCAAGAGATTGCCCCATAGGTTAAGTCCATTAGAAAGGCTGCTATACCTTAGACAAGGATATCGACAGTGCAACCCAGTGCCATTGGAACACCCAAGCAATCTAGGGCTCTTTACAGTAAATGTATCAGATGACAGCGTCGTCAAGTCCACCAAATTCAATACTACCACTCAGAACTGTGATCCGATCGGTTCAATTGATGCGAACCAGGGCTATAACTGCCAGAATACACTTGTTTGTAATAACCAGGACTGTAAAACGGTGCCTCGGATGGTATGACTCACTTGATAACCTTATAGTCACTTGCAGACTGCACCAAAAGGGGATCACACACTACAGAGTATAGGGGGCTGATGGCATAGTCTGGTGGTCGATTTATCAGAGACGGTGGGGAGACTGGTGATTGCAAGAGCAATACTTCAGAGGCTGAGAAGCCATTCTCACATGGCAGGGACAATTAACTGTGCTGAAACTCAGGATGGAGGGATCCACACAAACCACAGGAACTCTAGCAGACTACATTAGAGGTCACAGACAGCAAAGGTACATGTGGACTCCCCCATGTACAGTAAGTTTTGAGAACGTTCTGCCCAGCACAGGACATCTTCACAGTTTATTTCTGGGCTTCCTCACACATGGAAGATGAAGAAATCCTGACAGTCTGCAAAAGACAGTCACTGTCATCAATACTCCAACAAATGTGTCACCTCAGAGAACACCCCCATGCCTGTAACGTGGCACTTATTAAAAATCTCCTGCATCTACTACAACATGCTCCACCAGGGTCGCCGCCATCTTGCCCCTCGCCTCTCAGCCAATCCAAAACTGCTGGACTGCTAAGAGACAGCTGATTCCCAATTGGTTACAAAAGAATATATGCACTATGGTGCTAAAGACATAGAAGACACACTATAAAGGAGAACACACTGAGATATAACATGAGTAATAATAAACGTCACTCACAGATTCCGTTCTTTTAAGTATTTGAACAGCGTTACCAGGGTAACTCATGAAGGATTAACAACTTTTGCGAGATTGGCATGTCTCCTACACACTGTAGAAAATGGTGTTTCGAGCATGCCCTCCATTCCGCATAGTCAAGCTACCTGTTTAGTTTAATGCTTTGGTACAAAGCTGCGTATTCAGAGCCTACCTCGGGTGCATATATATATATATATATGGGAATAGAGACCAAAAAACATTATCATGAACATACACCGTTCTCCCCATGGAAACACCTTGGTATGCACCGCAGAGCCATAAATAAACAGACTTGGGACTGAGATTCCCAGGTGCAGAGGCTGCAGCTGTAGTAACAAGGTTCCTAAGGAACCAGTCATACTGAATTAGGGGAAAGGGGCTGCTCTTAGTGGGGTGGGGAAGCAAAGTCTTCATGCTGGGCAGTGGTCTCATTGCTGTCCGGGCTTTTCTGTCAACCTGGAGCAGTCCCAGTCGGTTTCAACTGCCTGCAACGAAAAGGAGTAAGCGCTAAGGATAGGTCTCGACAATGTCACGTGACGCGGAGGATGCCCAATGGGAGAGCAAGTACGTTCTGTGATGTGACTCAGGCTTTCAGGAATCCACAATCACTCACAAGACAGTTCAATTGTTAGCTTGTATTTTTGATAATGTTGGAAGAACATTCAGAGTAAAACACAAATGATATAGTTTTAATTATATTGCTCTGAATAAATTCGCAGAACATAATTTTCATCGACCCATCATAGAACATGTGCAGATTCAAGAAAATAATTTCCAATTACATAGAACGTTAACAGTAGATGCTTTGTCTGTAACACGTTCAATCAGTCCTGCCATTACCTCTAAAAAGTAGTTGCCAACATGTGCTTTGCGGTTTATACTGCCGCTTCTTCAGGACTGCAGGAAATACAACAAGCATTTACAATGCAAAAGGTCTCGCGATGACATTATTTTGAGCTATTGGCATTGTAAATGACATTTTTCTTTTTTTTTCCTTTGTAAAAAACAAAGAAAATGCTCTAATGCAAAATGGCAATGGCTAACTTTTTTGTAACTGCGAAATCTATCGCATTGCATTTGTACTAGTGTGAGTTATCGGTATTGTAAATGGTACTGGTCCTTTCACTAAGAGGAAGGGTACACAAGCATTTGCAATGCAATAGGTTTCGTACTTGCGAGATTTTGAGCTATTGGCATTGTAAATGGCAATGTCTTTTATTTATTTGTTTAAAAAACCTGCAATAATAGGGGGCGTGGCCTGCAGCCGAGGAAAATGTCCGCATACTGAGCGAGCTGCGGTAGCAGATAGTGTAAAACCACCCCAAATCCGTCATAATCCGGCCATAGGGTAACGCAGACAGCGGAGCTGACCGGCGGTGAGCCGCTCGCAGGTGCAATCGCGGCGGCAGCGAGGACGAGGGAGGCTTCCAGGCCGGTGGGGCGAAACTCGGGACTCAGCGCCCGTGCGGGAGAAAATGGCGCCGATGGCGTACGAGCGCTCGGCCTAGAGCAGAAGGTCCCGAGACGCGCGCAGGAGCCGGACTTGAGGGCGAGAGGTGCTCGGACTGTAGCGGAGCCCGGGAGTGGTGCGCACACAGCGGCTGAGAGGCGGCCTGAGGAGACCGGCGGTCGACGCAGAGGTGGGTGCGGAGGTGCCCTGGGAGCGTCGCTTGGCCAGCCTGGGGCCCGGTGGTGAGCTTGCAGTGCAGGCACATAGAAGCTACGAGCGGACCCGCTGTTGCGGCGGAGGGCAGCGTTGGGCGTGCTTCACAGACAGTGCGGAGCTCCGGAGGCCGGGGAAGCGGCGCAGAGAGCCTGGGATCAGGGGACTTGGCCGCATTGGCGGGGCCCGCGAGAGCGAGCAGGGCCTGCTGAGCGTTGCTGCCTCCCACCGGAGGGCCGCGATTGGATAAATCCGGGGTCTGTGGCCCGCGTACTCTGAGGCTACTCCATTGTGGTGGGAGGCCTGGACCAGTACTGAGTGGCCTGAGAGGTGCTGGGGGTGAGAACTCGTCTGCCTGCCCCTGGCTCCCCGCCGCAGCCGGAGTGAGGGATCGGAAGCCTACTGCGTGGCCGGTGGCAGTAGGGCCTGCTGAGCCGGTCGGCGTGTGACCCGAGCAAGGGTGAGCGGTGGTGTCCCCCACGGCTGGGGTGGCGGAGGACCGGGGGTGGACTGGACGGTTCCTCCGGCCTGCGGTTGGCCGACTGCGACAGAGGCAGGGGGCCCGACGTGTGAGCCCTCCCACCACGGCCTCGTCTACGGCCATGGGTCGGCATAAGCTGCCCCTTCCGAACCAAGCCAACCAGATCGACAAGTACACGGTGGCCATGGGGAAGGGAGAGGGCCTCCGCGATGGGGGACAACAGGGTGACGACGCGGACGGAGGATCAGACCCGTCACTCAGAGACATTATACAGGCCATCAAAGACATGCGTGGCACAATGGAGCCCAAACTTGACTCGGTCACTGAGGAGGTTAACCTCCTCCGGGCTGACTTTCGGAACATGTCGGGAAGGGTGGCCGAGACGGAGAGTGGCATTGGGAATCTGCAGGCCAGAACAAAGAAGCTTGAAGAGCAGGTCGCCACGCTGGTGAAGGCCCAGGGTGACGTCGTAGCCCGCCTGGAGGATCAGGAAGGCCGGGCGCGACGCAACAACGTCCGCATCGTAGGGGTGCCGGAGGGATTGGAAGGGCCGTCCATGGATTGTTTTGTTGAGGAACTGATACTGCAACACCTTAAGCCCAAGCGTCTCTCAAAATTTTTCTCTGTTGAAAGGGCCCATCGCACAATGGGGGGGGAGGCCCAAGCCTGGGCCCCTCCGCGCACCATCATTGCCCGGTTCCTGAACTACCGGGACCGGGATGCCATCCTGCAGGCCTCACGTACCACCGGTGACCTACGACTGGAGAACGCAACGATCCGTTTTTTCCCGGACTTCACTTTACAGGTCCAGCGCCAGCGCAGGTCCTTTGAGGGCGTCAAGCGAGCCCTTAGGGACCAGGGTGTGCGGTACATGATGCTTTTCCCAGCACGGCTCAAGATCCTGGATGGAGAAAAGGTGTACTTTTTCGATTCTCCGGCGGAGGCGAGCGACTGGATAGAGGGATGGCGGACCGTGGGCCGCCAGGGTGGAGCACGAAGTCGGACCTCCAACGACACCTCTCGTGCGGCCGGGAAGGATATAGCATCAGCCCGAGGGAGTCAGGAGCGTGAACGCCCGCCACCGGAGGACTGATGGGGACATAGGCCGCATTGAGGGCTATACATGGGGAAGGCAGGCAAAGGCGCGCGCCTCTTGTGCCCTGGTGAGTTGGGGGCCACTAGTCATGCTGCACAAACATTTTGAACATCTCCGAGACTGTAAGTGACCGCGCTGGCTGACGTGGACTGCTCGTCCAAAGGGTTCTAGGCGTTGGCCCGCTGGGGTTTGGGGGAGGGGGGGGAGGGTGTGTGCTAATTTTTTGCTTAAGGGGTGGAAATCCAACAGTCAGTTGTGCCAGTTTCTGCGAGTTGTGGGCTTACGTTCCCTCAGTTAGTTGAAATGGGATTATTTGGGCGACAGGCACTCTGCAAGTTTTTAAGGTGGGGGTTGGGGGCCCACTTAGCAGGGAGGCAGGGAGGGGGGGGCAGACTGGGGGGGGTGGGATGGGGTTGATGGGAAGTTTAAGTTTAGCTCATGTCAATATATTTATTTCAATGCTGTTGTATTGTGGGGGCACTACGCAGTGGCAGGGTGGAAATCCGTTGAGGATGTGGATTCACAGTGGGGATGGGGGATCAGGCTAAGATAAAAATATGGACATGGAATGTCAATGGGATGGGCAACAAGATCAAGAGAACTCTAGTACTACAGCACCTGAAACGCCATTCTCCAGATGTGGTGCTCTTGCAGGAAACCCACCTCCGGGGTAATAATTGCAGGGCCTTAGATAGGTTCGGGTACAAGATGGTAGCCCACTCCGGATTCACGTCCGGCTCGAGGGGGGTGGGAATATTGGTCCGTAGGAGTCTGCCAGTAACTGTATTAAATTCCTGGACGGAGGACGCTGGGTGCTTCGCGGCGGTGGCGGTGAGATGGGAAGGGCGTACGGTGCTCCTGTGCTCATGTTATATCCCGCCCGGCCTGCATACTACACTCTACAAGAAACTGGGGACACATTTGGCGAACCTCCCCAACGGCACTCTGGTCCTGGGGGGTGACACTAACGCGGTAATGAACGTCGAACTAGACCGGTCAGGCGACAGACGGGCCAGCGGAGGGGAGACGGGCCTGCGGGGCTTCACGGATGCAATGGGTCTCTGCGATATATGGCGAACACGGTTCCCAGCCCGTAGACTCTACACCTTTTATTCGGCCAGACATGGCTCCTTCTCGAGGTTGGACTATATTTTCACGCGGGGGATCAGTTGGGTGATTTTGTAGACCCGTGTATTATGGCGCGAGGCATATCGGACCACTCTCCGGTGGGTGTTCTCCTTCGGGGGACGGTGGTAGACAGGGCCGCATTCCCGCGAATAGATCCGTGGCGGTTAAAAGATACTTCGATTACTGATAAGCTTCGGGAGGGCTCCGAGAATTATTTCTCCGACAATCAGGGGTCGGTTACCTCCCAGCTAACGTTGTGGGAGGCATACAAGGCGGTCCTGAGGGGACAGGCCCAGGCTTTGATCGGTGCCCAGAAGAAAGAGGAATCGCTGCAGATTCAACAGTTGGAGCGCGAAATCGAGTCTCTGGAGCGAGAGGCCAGTGCGTCGCCCTCGCCGGAGCGCAATCATGCTTTGGCCCTGAAGCACAGGGAACTTCGCTCGTTAGCGGAGGGTGAGGCACGTGCCTACTCCCTTGCCACGCAGCATCGGATATATGATGCAGGGGACAAGAGTATGAAGCTTCTTGCGTGGCTGGAGCGTCGTGACAGGGAGCGTTCCTGGGTTACGGAGGTGCGGGATGGTTCAGGGGCCCTGGCTTCCACGAGTGCGGCCATTGCGGAGGCTTTTGCGTCCTACTATGAAGGAGTATATACCCCAGTGTGCACTAGAACCGAGAGAGACTGTGAGGAATTCCTGCGAGACTTTGCGTTGCCTATGCTCTCCCAGGAACAAACTGAGTGTCTGGATGCAGACCTCACAAGAGCGGAGCTGGGAGAAGCCCTCAATGCCCTCCAGGCCGGCAAGGCGCAGGGACCCAACGGACTCCCGGTCGAAATCTTTAAGAAACAGGCGAGTGTGGTACTGGAGCCCATGCGACGCATGTTCCTTGAGGCACGGGAGGTGGGCGTGCTCCCTCATAAGGCCGGGAAACCGGCGGACTGCTGTTCGTCCTATCGGCCTATCTCCCTCCTGAACGTGGAGGCGAAGGTATTGGCCAAGGCCTTAGCGACAAGACTGCTATCCGTACTGCCCGACCTCGTGCATGTAGACCAGTCGGGTTTTATGCCCCACAGGAGCACTCGGCACAACCTGCGGAGGCTCTATGGTATTCTGCACATGACTAAGGACGTGGGACATGCGCAGACGGCATTGATGGCGCTGGACGCCTCAATGGCCTTCGATAGCATCGAATGGCCATACCTATTTATGGTACTGGATAGACTGGGTTTGGGCCCCGTGTTCGGTAGCTGGGTGAGACTCCTATACACGCAGCCGATGGCAAGGGTGAGGGTCAATGGGGTGACGTCCCGGGCTTTCGCCCTGTATAGGGGCACTAGGCAGGGCTGCCCCCTGTCACCGCTCCTGTTTGCCCTCGCCCTGGAGCCGCTCGCTCATTGGATCAGAAGAGATAGGGCCTTTTGGGGCCTGGCACTCACGGATGAATGGGAGGAGCGTATTTCTTTATACGCTGACGATATTGTCCTGTATATGGCCAGACCCTACCATTCCATGGCGCGGGCTCTCCACCTTTTCGCCCTTTTCGGTAGCTACTCTGGCTACTCGATTAATTGGACCAAGTCGGTGGTTTATCCTCTGTCGGGTCCACCTCCTCGCATCCCGCGGGACTGCCCAGCATCGCTGGAGACCGCTGGATTCCGGTACTTGGGAGTGTACGTCACCAGAGACACAGGGGAGTTCTTCGCCCGAAATCTGGAGCCTCAACTGATGAGGCTGGGGGTGGACATTGGAGGTCCCTGCCCTTGTCCTTGATGGGGCGCATGGCGCTCTTTAAAATGCTGGCGCTGCCAAGACTTTTATATATCCTCCAAAACACACCGTACCTGGTCCCGACGGCGACATTTAAGCGGATCTCCCGGGAGTTGCGGACGTTACTTTGGGACGGCGGCAACCCGAGGATTGCGTTGCAGAAGCTTACGAGTGGGGTGTACGACGGGGGCTGGCCCTCCCGGACGTTCAACTCTACTACTGGGCAGCTCAGTTGCAGGTGGTCAACGACTGGGTCTACGCGCCGACCTCGGAGCCGGCTTACAGAATGGATAGGCACGCGATGATTGGAGGAACCTGTGAGCCATATCTCTACTCCCGCGGGCGGGGTCGGGATCTGCCCGCGCACACCGGGGTGGTACTCCACTGTTGGAGGGAGGCCCACAAATTCTTGGGCTGGACGAACACCCTAACGGGACGGACCCCGCTTTGGACGGGTGATCGGCTAAAGGAGGTGGCGGGACTATCAGGCTATAGGGGTGGAAACTGATCGGCATTGAGTATCTTGGTGATGTGTGGAAGGGGGGGGCCCCGGTCCCCTTTGCGGCTCTGAAAAAAGAATATCAACTTAATGATTCCCAACACTACCATTACCTGCGCCTTATACATGCATTGCGGGCCCACATCCGTGCTGGCACTTCCATCCCTGAGTTCTCCCCTATGGAGGACAGGCTCCTTCTCGACCCCATTCTAACGAAACCCACGTCAACGATTTACCCAAAACTTATTAATAATATGCCGGACCCCCTGGGTCCCCTGCGGGCGAGATGGGAGGGAGACATTGGAACACTAGATGACGACGACTGGCAGGACGCCCTGCAGAGCCCTCGCGAGGTCGCGATCCGGCCGCGATTCCGCCTTGTGCAGTTAAAAATACTTCACAGGGTCTATTATCCCCGCACCCACCTGTTCTCCTGGGGTAGGACTCTATCGCCCTTGTGTGTGAGGGGCTGTCAAGGGGAGGGCACATTCTATCACATTCTATGGGATTGCCCACTCATAATTCCGTTTTGGACCAGGGTGACGCAAACGATGGAGGGGGTAGTGAGGTCCCCGGTCCCACTGGAGCCCAAGCGGCTCTTGCTCATGATCAAAGGAGCCACGGACTGGACACGCCATAACGAGATTTGGTTGGGGCTGGCAGCAGGGGTGGCTAAACGCAATATTGCCAGGGGCTGGGGTGCACAGGCGCCCCCCTCGTGGGATCAGTGGCTCTGTGACTTGGATTGGTGCCAGAGGGCGGAGGAAACGGTCTATAGGTCCCGGGGATGTGTGAACAAATGGAGGAAGGTGTGGGGTCCCTGGCAGAGGTTTCGAGCTGTACAAGATGGGTTGGGATAGAAGATTGTTGCAATTACTCATCTGCATTTCCATGCATGCAAAATATATGACGAACTGTGATCCCTGTGACTATATCATGAACTGCCGCTGTGTACTGCACTTGAACATGAGCAATGTTAATAAAAAGAATTTTAAAAAAAAACCTGCAATAATAAAAGACATTGTTATTTACTATACTAATATGTTAAAGTTTCGAAAATGCGAGACCTATTGCTATGCCAGTGCTTGTTGTCCAATGTTCAGGGGGACAGGACTGTATAATATTCGTTGTCGTATTGCTAGATGTACAGGATTTGTATACCTAGACGTGTGGCGTGCCATCAAGCACTGTGGGCAGTGCATGCGTCATGGACAGATGATTAGTAAACATTTGGCACAGCTATCGCACCATTTCACTATTGCCTCAACATTGCACGTCCAGCACGACAGGCACCTGATGTCTTCCACGTGTGTCCCTCGAAGAACAAAGAAACCGGTGGGGTGTGTGTCTGTGTGTGCAGAGCTGTGTGAGTCTGTGTGTGCAGAGCTGTGTGCTGTGATTCAGGTCTGAAGTGGGGTGTGTGTCTGTGTGTGCTGAGCTGTGTGCTGTGATTCAGGTCTGAGGTGGGGTGTGTGTCTGTGTGTGCAGAGCTGTGTGCTGTGATTGAGGTCCAGGGTGGGGTGTGTGTCTGTGTGTGCAGAGCTGTGCGCTGTGATTCAGGTGTAAGGTGGGGAGTAACGTAGCAAGTGCCATGGGCCATGTTGCAAGCAAGAAAATAGCCTTTTGTGGCTGCTGTTGGGACAGTAAAATACAGCATTGGCAAGGTTCAATGGGCCCCTCGAGCTTCTGGGCCCCGGTGCAACTGTAGCTCCTGCGCCCCTGGGCACTCTCCTGTGCATTTAGCGTGGCTGTCATGAAATGCCCCTTTAAACACAGAGCAAGTAATTCTAATCCGGATATTTGGCCAGCGTCCAATACACATTATTATTAAAAGTCAGAATATCCTTCAGTCCAGGGTATTCCAGTGCAGCAGCTTAAGCAAAATCCGCACATCCATGCTAGAGAACATTTATTACAACGTTGAAAGGCTAAAAGTACAACCTGTTCCAGTCTCAGGCCAGCTTGGGCACCGTTCAGCAGCAGAGCAGTTTAGTCTGAAGAGGGTATTCAGTCGAGCAGCAGACCCGAGGGGCACCTCCTCCTGTGCACTTCAACAACCCTGACGGTGTGGGGCAAAATACAACAGTGGCGAAGGGCACCCTTTCTGACCTTGGTGCCAGCAATAGCCGTGGTGAAAGTGTAACAACAGAGCTGCCAGCCCTCCCCTACCCCGCACTATCCCGTCCATACTTATGGGCTCAGCAGGGCACAGCATAGCAGCAGATGTGACAGCTAGTCCTAGGCTAATCAGGGTGGCGTACAGCATCAGTGCCTAGAGTCACCATCCCTAACCTGTCCCGCTATAGGCTAGAGCAGCGGGGCCCAGGGGAACCCCCTTCCGGTGCCAGTCACAGGCGCAGCAGGAGGCAGCACAGAGCCACCTCTACTAAAATAGTGCATGTCAGAGGCTTCACAGGGGTACAAGTATACAGTAGCAGAGCCTGGACCCCCAATGTAAATGTCCACTCATAGGCTGAGCAGGACGCAGTAAGGCAAAGGAGCGGAGAGCCCCCTTTCCTTGCCAGTCTCTGCCCAGCATAATGCGTAACCGTGCCGCCCATGTGCCAGTCTCAGCCCTGTCACTTCCTCACAAGGACGCAGAATTATTCAGCTGCAGTTTAGGGTCCATTCACTGTCCAGAAAAGAGTCTCAAAGCAAAATAAAGTGTGGCTGGCAATGGGGCGAAGCAGTGCAACAATCGGACAGCAATGGCAACTTGTATACAGCCGCAACAGTTACCCTGGCAAAGTCAAAATCTGTACAGAAACACAATCAAAACAAACACAGAATGTGCTGAAACCCCCACACACCACCTTGCGTTTTTACTTTAGAAAGAATTGTGTGGGTTGAAGACAGCAATTCAAGCACCATGGGATAAGACGAACACAAATGCACGTATCAATTACAAATCAATATATTGTTCCAAAACAGGGGGACATGTGCGTTGGAAATAAATGCATAGGTCAGGGCAGCAACCGTGGCAGCATGACGTATCATACCAAAGACGCACAACCTGAAGCTGGCACTAAATTCATGAAATAGTGCTGTGTGGGGGCGCGCGGCTGGACAGCGATCCGGGCAGCGTGACGCAGTGCAACCCGCGTGCAAACTCTGTAGACCTTCCCTGGGAAAGAGAGGAAGCGCGCAGACATAACTGCTTATCTGCTCTGTGGAGGAACATGGTCAGGACGGCAGGGAGTTCACGCATCCAGCAACCACATCATTGTAATCCCAGAGTGGAACGAGCGACGCCGAAGGAAGCAGGGGGCAGGAGCCAGAGTTGATAAAGTTTCCAGGCAGGGAGCGGGGCCCAGGCCAGCAGCAAGGCACAGAGAGCAGCAGCAGCGGCAGCCCCAGCAGGCTGAGCTTCACACCCCCTACCCGCCCCCTCCTTTCGCTTTGTTGTGTGCCTCGCGAGCTGCTCCTCTCAGACTCCGGGACGTTGAACATGTGTTCGGGGAGGGCCGCTGGCTCGGGAGGTGGCACTTTCCACAGCGGGGAGGGCCGCTGCTGCCAGGGCTCTGTGTGCGATCCTGCAAAGCGGGGCCTATTAATTCCCCCAGCCCTAAAGAAACTGCTTAGGATCGGCTGTCAAATCCAGCCCATCTGCTGCAATCATAATCAGTCTCAACTGAATGGCTCTGACAAATCTGTGCCTTCACCAGCCCGGGTTTTTATTTATTTATGTATTTATTTGAGTTTTATATAGCGCTGGCTAGAGCCGGAGGTATCGGAGCACTTTACATAAGGAAACAACGTGTTACAAGTTATAAAAATAATCACATTAATTACAGAAAGGTTACAAGTTCAATACAGGAGTTATTAGCGACTATGAAACACAAGATCCACAGAAAAGAAAAAAAAGAAAAAGGCCAGGGAGTGCAGGGAGTCCACGGGAGGGAGTCCGCAGCGGAGAAAGAGATGAGACATAAGTCCGAGGTCCGGCTGGGTAGGTGACGGCCATAGCGGTGTGCCAGAGCCTGTCTCCCCTATAGCTGTCGGAGCAGCTCCACCGGGAATCGGTCATACATTTCGGACTTCGCCGGATAAAAATGAGGATCAGGAAGGGACCAGAAGTCTAAAGTCCAGAGACGGGCTGGTGGAGCTGGTAAGGGTGGCAGTATAGGAAGGGGAGTGTAGCTTGGCAGCCATCATAAAGTCAGGCAAATCGAGTCTGTTGCTCTCCAAGACTCTGTAGGAGGTATTGTCTCTAGATCTTAGGATTATTTCCTCAGCTAAGCCCATTGTCCTAGTGGAACATCTGAACCCCCTTGTCAGATGGGAACATCTTCCCGTACCGGTGAAAATACATTGGTGGGCGCGATTTTAGAGTCGGGTTCCGTCTAGAAAGTAAGTGCTGAGTTCAATGGGGGTCAAAGTAGGCGCCAGCAGGATCCCAAAACCCAAGCTCAGGTCGTGAAAGGCTGCCACCCGGATCAAAATCGTCACACTCACCGCCTCTTCACGGGCCACCCAGCCGCCATCTTAGGGTCAGGCGCGGCTTTAGTACCGACGGAACGTCCTGCACCGTAGCCCAGGCAGCTTCCCCTTCTCAGAATACCTCCGCGTTGCAAAGCAGAGATGTGCATGAGGGAACATTGCCAGTCGTGGCACATGACCGCTGGGTTCTTGAGAGCCGCGTTCCCCCGGTTTCCGGTATGTTCCCAATACCGTCCGCCTATTCCGGTACAGCCAGGGGGGACCACCATAATGAGGCAGTCATTCCGGAGCATCGGTCCCACCCCCTCTCTGCAGGGTCCTCTTTCGCCGAGGTACTGGTGCTCCTCCACAGCGGGTCCTCACGACTCCCGGCCTGCTAGTATGTACAACGGGTGCCTTCAAGCGCACCGTGCACAGTAGCCCCCAGGTCTATCTGGGCTCGCACAGGCCCCGGGTGCGCCGGAATCCCCATGATTTCCTCTGGGACACGGATGCGCTGATTGTCAGTAAATAGCCTGTGATTAATGGCTAATTTCCTGTAGTTTCAAATCGGTGGCAGCGTAGCAGTCCTGGATTACGACCGCACGGCCATCTTAGCTCACTTTCTCACGGGGACATCGCAGCTCATAACTCGGCGGATCAGGATCGTAGAAAGGCGGTTTAAACGTCTATGCAATCCGCCAGTATTCCGATTACTGGACTGGTGATTCCGGTGGGATTTGACAACGGCAAAGAGCCGCTCTGGATACTGGCGTGCGGGTTCCCCTCGGAGCTTCAGCTCCGAACGGCCATCATGGTCGCTGGCTCCACCTTAGGAGAGCCAGTGTGAGGAGAGGGAGGCGGGGTGGAGAGAGCAGGGCAGGCCGAGCAACTCCATTGTCTGCCGTGAGCCGGGTGCGTGCTCCTATGCAGAACTTAAATACATTTGCAGGAGAACGGTTGGGCCAGAAGTACGAAAGTGAAAGCGACCGCGCTAAGGCCACGCTAATTAGAAACAGATGGCCCCATAAAGATAAGAAATTGCTTCACGACAGCCGTGAAGCAGACAACCCAGTCCGGATGGGCCGGACGAAAAGGAGAAATGGCGGTAACAAAAAAGCATCCTTTTCAATGGGAAGCCAGCATTTAGCATAAACGGTGACGCGACCCAATGAAAATGATGGGCGGGGCTTCAAGTCCCCTTCTGAAATCTCCTCATAGACAATATGTCTCGCAGAGCGAGTAGCGCATGCGCGCTGCAACGCTAGGCGAGACCTAAAAAGGAAATGCCATAAGGCTTACATTTAATTGCACAAAAGAACATAACTAGTAGAACTTAGATAATTTTGCATGAGATTACCATACTTCAGTCTTTAACTACATATTTTTTTTAAAAAAAGAACTGGGCAAATTATCAGCCGAAAGATACAAACTCAATATCCTTCAAAAACAGTTAGAAAGAAGACAAGGAGGAGGAAATTTGAATGAGGAAGTACAGGTGTGGGGGAAAGGAGGGCATAGGGTGAAGAGAAGGGAGAAACGTGAAGGAAAGGGATGAAGAGAAAAAAGAACGAAAAGAAACAAAGGAGGGGGTCACAGGTAGATAACATATTCTCAAATGACTAAGGTCAAACGTATATGTGTTATCTAGATGAGGTCTTTGTTAATTAAGAAATTTAGGACATTACCACTCAAGACTAGAAGTATCACATCTGTTAACATTTCCGAAGCGTACCAATTTTCACTCCCACGCACCTGAAATAACAACCGCCTGTGGTGCAACAAGATTAACATAAAAATCTATTGATGTGCTTTGTTATCTTAAAGCCATCTCAAATCTACAGCAACGGAATGATCACCAAGAGAAAAAAGACATAAGAAAAAGAGAAAATGAAAGAAACAATCAAAGAAACAATATCCATTACATAAAATCTAAAAGAGAAATATTCTTCCTACAAGCCAAATCTTCACATAGGTTATACCTTCTTATTGCAAGTTGTTCCATCCATCAGTGCTCATGTTTGCACCAGATATCTTATTATGATTTTATGACATAGTATCAATCCCAACAACGAAACTACTATCAGATATAGTTGAAACATTAATAAAAATATTAGCTTACTACAAGGTATCAGAGAAATAAACTATTCCACCCTAATTTTAATCCTTTGTACATTCTATATAGTATACATCCTGTACCTCTGAGAAAACAGTTAAAATACCCCTGTGCTCATACTGTATGGTTAATATGAAAGCTGTCTTTCCTCTACACCTTCCCATATCCGTAGCAATCTGGAACTCTTCATGATTAGTTATACTCGCCACAAGTTTTCACATTCCTAAATGCACAATCTTCCGACTGGGGGCTTACTCCAGTTTATAACAAAATATCGGTTCCATCCAGACAAAAAATCCCATAACCGGTAGCTGCAATAACAAAGAAGTGCTAGCTTGATACAAAGTATCAACATAGGTTTATTTTGACCGTTCTCAAACACAGCAAACGCATTCTGATACCATGCATACCGTTCAGTGTGTAACCTTAATCACAGAGAGAACAATTAAAGTCTTATATCAGCGCTCACATTTAACATAATTCAAACGCTCATATTACACCTTAAGTCTTGCTTTTCTCTTGTATCCACACATTCAGATACCTTAATTTCCTCATTACCCATTGAACTGATAATATATTCACTGTCCCGCTAGAGCTCTTTACTTGATATCACGCTCTATGTGAAGTATAAGGTAAGTTAAGCGTAATTCATAAATCGAGTACCCAATCATATATACAGCTAAACCATAATTGAAAATATGATTCTTTGCAACCAAGTAGCTCTTACCTCATAAATGGCTTCTGCCTCACCATCAAAATAACAAGTCAAGATTCTATTGTCTGGTTGGTCCCTTTAAATGTGCATGTTAATAATAACATTGAGCATATCATTGGTCGCCAAAAATTCAAACAAACCAACCTGGCAACAGCAGTTTCATTCAGTTGTCCAGATATGCATGAACATCAAATTATGTTTGCATATTACCAAGGAAAGGAAACAAACTGCTGATATGACTTTTAATATCAAAAGTAAAAAAAAAGAAACCAACAAATCTTGGAAAGGAATGTAGAGAAGAAACATTTAATGTAAAATAATATTGATAATATGGTTCAGTGTGTTTTTGAACCATCATATACTCACATCCCGATGCACTGTGATACTTGTCATTACGCTATCGGGCCATTTACCAATTCATTGTGCCTTAACTCATAGATCTAAGAACAGCCAAATTCAAGGGCAGTGAAAAAACAAACAATTTTAACCCTGCATCTCAGTGTGATAAGTAGAAATAATTGTGCTGTCAATCCAAAAGTAATTTATCTCATCGATATTAAGAACAGCCACATTCAAAGGCAGCAAAATCTGAGAATTTATTTTTTCTTTGCATCTCAGTGCGATGAGTAGAAATGATTATGCTGTCAGTCCTATAGTACTTCATCGCACTAATTTACACAACTTCCAAGAGAATATAGTGGACATACACAAAATTTTCAAAATATATATTGAAATCAATTCTAGAATCCCTTAAGGGTCTTGAACCCTCTTTCATAGTGAGGCGGTAATACGGCGCACTTGCAGAAACGCTGTCAATTTATTGTATAGCTATCGACACACAAATATCATGTAAAGTACCAAAAAGGGGAACAATGTAACAGATAATATGATGAACAGAGGCAGAGCTGTGTGTTAAGATTACTATATCCCTGAAAAAGTGAAAATACAGGAACAAAGAGCTTCAAGACCTAATACTTAAGACCTTTTAATACCTAACCCAAAGTCAAGAAAGGAAGTTATAAATAGATAAAAGTTATGGACATAAAATGATAGAATCGAAATCCACCAATCTGGTGGTTCTAAATCATTATTCCAAAAGCCAGTATCACCAAATGGTAATACGTTATGCCAACTGGAACGAGAAGCTTGGCCCTCTTAATCAAACAATAAACAACTAATGCATCTATTGTTACAATATCTCACATTACACATAAACAGCCGGATTAAAGAATACTATATAATATAGTTGATCAACATTCAAACCAAATTGCACTGTTTGTATAGTTTATTGATCCACCAAGTTTCCTTACGCCTCAGCTTTATTTCCCTGTCACCTCCTCTATGATGTTTAAGTATGTGATCTATACATGTTAATGATGATTGACTTATGAGCATATATTGATGGTTGTCCAAAAAGTACATCGCAATGGAGGATCTGGTGTCACAGTTTCGTATGGCATTAAGATGCTCTTTCCACCCTTGTTTCAGCAGTCTGATAGTAGAGCCCACATATTGTAGCAAACAAATGCATGTCACCATTAAGACACGAAAGGTAGTATTACAGTTCATAAAACTCTTAATCTTAAACATCTTAGATCCATCATGATTATAAAACATCACAGTTTTGTCTTTGATAAGTTTACAACATATGCACCCTCCACATCTATGACAACCTACAGTTTTTTGCCTAACCACGTATCAGTTTTCACCTCTACATATCTGCTGGTGTCACTCAGGCTTAGTATATTTTTAAGTGCATTGCTCTTCTAGAGGTGATAGGACGATCAGCCCAGATACCACTAAGTTCCTTATCAACCTTCAAGATATCCCAGTGTTTGGATCAAATATTGAAAATCTTTTGTTTCTCCCCACAAAATATTGTTAGGAAACGTATCTGTCCACTCTAAGAACAGGCGTTCTTTTTAGTTTTAGGGGTTTTCTCCTGGAGTAGGGAAAACCTATTAATTTTATTAGTACTATTGTATGCAGAAGCCAATATTTGCATGGGATAGCCTCATTGTTGAAATCTGTTTAAAGTCTCTATTGCTTGTTGCTTATAAATCTGTGATTCGCTGCAATTACGTTTATGGCTCAGACGTTCTCCTTAAGGAAAATTATCCTTCTATTTATATGGATGACCTGCGCTGAAATGTTAGAGACTGTTACTGTATGTAGGTTTGTGGAACGATCTACTGTGTAAAATCTGATCCTTGACGTACAATTCTAAGTCCAAAAATATTATCTTAGATGCATTGTACGCTAGAGTCAATTTCACATTTTGAGTATTGGCATTCAAGAAAGCATGATATTCCTTCAACTCTATCTCTGTTCCATTCCAAATGAAAAAAAATATATAGTCAATAAATTTAAACTAAACTAGTACATGATGGTATCTTTGGTGAAGACTTTCATTCCAGGCATGCTCTTATGAACAGTTTGGCATAAGAGAGAGCAAACTTCTCACCCATGGCTGTGCCTCGTAGCTGGTGATAGAAGTCTTGTTGATATATAAAGTAGTTATTTTGTAAAACAAACTCAGTCATTTCTAAAATCATCTGTATATGTTTAAAGTACCTAATGCAAAAGAACAGATGATGGACGGAATGCTGAACAATGCATTCACCTCAGACAACAAATCTGGGTTTAATCCATTGTTTTTTTGCCCACCACGCCTTCCCAGTTTGGACCCAGCCATATGCAAATCAGTCTTGGCCCTGTTCCTCATGGGAACAGCCCAGCCCGAACTGCCAAGCTAGGTTCTCCCTGGACCAGACACAAGCATCCTGGGACCGGTTTCAGGGCATCACCCCATATCAGCCAGGCTAGCTTGAACCCAGTGGTGCAGAGAGCACGGAACCGATGCCACTGGTGTCGAGCTAACCTGGCTGATGAGGGTTGATACCCTGAAACCGGTCCCAGGATGCTTGTTTCCAGCCCAGGGAGGACCTGGCCTGGCAGTTCGGGCTGTACTGTTCCAATGGGGAGCAGGGTCAAGACTGATTTGCTTATGGCTGGGTTTAAACTGGAATGGCTTGGGGAGTTAAAAAACAATGGATTTAGGCCCAGATCTCTGTGCTGAGGTGAATGTTTGACATTGTTCAACATTCTGTCCGACAATTGTTCTTTTTGCATATGTTTAAAGTACCTGCCTGATTTGGATGAAAAGAAATATCTCAACGCCTTGATGCCATCATTGTGTGGAATAATAGTATAAAGGCTCTTAACATCCATGAGACTAATAAGTAAGACTACTCCCATGGGATTTCTGTTAGTGTAAACAACACGTCAGTGGTATCTCTAATGTAATTGGATAAAGAGATTACCATTGGAGCCAGAAATACGTCTATATATTCAGACATTCTCTCAGTGCATGAGCCAATGCTCAAAATGATGGGTTTACATGGAACTGCCTTTGTTGATTTTAGGTAAAAAGGAAGAAATGGGTATAGTGGCATAATTAGTCTCTAAACATCTGTATTCCTCCTGATCAACAAATCCAGCATATTACCATTTACGTAGAAATTCCTGACATTTTGTTTGAACACTGTAAATGTTACGCAAACGTTTTACATAATCATTAGAAACATTTAGCTGTCTATTGACTTCCTTGTCATAATTACTAAAATCCATAACCACAACATTTCTGCCTTTGTCAGCTTGGCAGATTAAAATAGAACAGTCTTCACGCAAGACATTAATGGCTTGTAGTTCTTTATTAGTCAAATTAGTCTTACAAGACATTTTTTTTTTAATTGATCATACTCTTTGGTAACCAAATAAGGAAAATATATATCGCATTCTCTTCTAGAAGAATCGGAGTAAATATAGGTTTCTTGGTTAGACCCCTGTCTCGAATAACATGTTCTTCTATCCTGAGTTCTCTGGCTAATTACTCAATGTCTTGTGATAGGGAATCATCTAAGCTCATCAACATCTGTAATGTCATTTCTGATATATTAGATTCTGTTTCAATTAAGGTGTGTATCTGGTTTATTGCAAAAACTTTTTCATTTTAAAAGTCTAACAAATTTGAAAAGATCAGCTTTTAATTCAAAATCATCAATATGTCTGGTTGGTGCAAATGATAAACCTTTTTTTTGTGGGAGTTTTATAGAATGCGAACTTGACCTAAAGGTATCAGAGCGCTTTGCATGAGAACCAGTTGCATTACAGACGGACGTATTCATTTTATTAGGCATGGGGAGATTAAGTGATTCGCCCTGAATCACAGGATGTTGAGTGTCCCTGCCAAGACTGGAACCCGGTTCCCCAGTTTTGAGGTCCACCGCTCTAGCCCTTAGGCCACATCCTCTCTAAAGCTTTGTTGAGTACCCTTTGTTCTTCCTCAGTAAGCATTCTAGAGGACTAGTTTAGTATTAGTGTGTATTGGGGGGCGTTGTCCCCTCCTTGGTCATAGATTTGGTTTGGACCCCTGAATTAAGATTTCCTTCTCCACTTCTGACCACCCCTTTTTCCTCTCCTATTGTTTTCTCTTGATTGAACTTTCTCTCCCTGTTCCAGGTGTTCTCTTTCAGCCTCATTTTCTGCAACTCCTCTAAAAAAGTATTCATTCTATATTCAGAGAGGGAATTAGTGTCATTAGTGGAATCTCTTGAGTCCATGCTGGAAGAATCAGATAGTGAAATACTATCCTGTGAAGGTGCCTTCTGTGGGGCCCGTCTTTTAAAACCTGCATCCTAGCATAGGAGTGTATACGTCCTGAATTTTAGTATCTGTTATAACATAGGAACTTAGATCTTTTCATCTCTTTAATTTGTTCTTGATATTTCTCCAAAACATCTTCTAGGTTCTCATAATTCTTATGTGTTCCCTCTTCTAATATCAACAATCAATTGTTTGGTTCTTCAATTTCATTTCTTAAGGACTCCATTTTGATTTCTGCTTGCTCTATAAGCATCAACATTAAATCAATAAAGGTAGCAGTTAGATTTTTCTCTCATTTCTTTGCTTGGAGTGAATCCAAGTATTCCACAGCTGGAAATATGTTAATACACAAACCTCTTGGAATTCTATCAATTTCAAGATATTGTTTGAGGGTTATCACATCCCACCATTTTTGGGATTCTTTCTTCGCTAACCTCTCCCCACTACCCTTTAGTGTAAACTATAAGGAATAAATTACCCACTGCCATATGTGATAAGGATATTGCAAGTCAATTTAGAGTTACATAACCTTATAAAGGAACTCAATCTTAGGACGTGTTCCTTTATATGGTCATGGAACTCCTCAGTGACCTGCAATATCCGTATAATGTATGGCAGTGGGTACTTTATCCCATATATGTTTGGTTTAGCAGTTCATATTGCACTCAGCAATTTTTAATTGGTATAACTTTACCAACTGCAATGGTACTCAGTTTACTAATGCTTGATTTATGTAGTGCTGATTCGGCCTTGTCTGGGTGTGAACACATGATCTACAGATTACACAGAGTGATCTTGCCAGGAAATGGAGAGGAGCAAAAGGGAGAGTGCACATTGACTGACTGAAAGAAGACAGACTCAAGGGAAGCTGGGACAGGCTTGTACAGAATGTAGGGACAAGGAAGTGAGGAATTCCAAACACTGTAAACAAATTGGAAAGAACGGCTTTCATGGGAAGCTAGGACAGGCTATTAGAGTATTTTTTTTTTAAAACTGGAAAGAACTTCATCATCTATCAAACTAAACAATGTATTCCTGAATGTGGTTAATGATAAGTAAAGAAGTGTACTTATTTGCTGACAAAAATGACTCTCTTCATTGCTTTTGTTCTTTCAGGCAGTATATTTCAACTGGCAAGTGTAGGGGTTCTGTGCACTTTCAACCGTTCATTTCCAAGAGCATGGTTAGTGTGCAAGAATTTGAGGATGTGATGGTAATGGTCTTGACCACATGAAATTGACAGAGGTGTGTTTGCAGTTGTAAACCTATCCACCGTTTACCCTGCACTAATGCTTGTCAGTGGAAAGCTCCATCCGCAGTATCCTTTTCAAATGCTATCCCTTTGTTCAGTAGGGATCATTGTGCAACAACAAAACACTCATGATCCATGATTAGCGTAAAAGACCATTTATTAGGACATGGTTGCTGACTTACTGAACTTTATTCAACAATAACATCAACTTTGCGAATAAGGCACATCCCCCATACATCCCGCTCCCACTCACATCAACTTCCATTCCCCAGAACATTAAACCTTGCTCCATCATTCCCTGATTTGATCCTTCCGTTTTTGTCATCTACCCAGGCTCTCTGTCTTTTATCTCCCAAACACCCTCGACAGAACTCTCTCCTCACTCGACAAGGTACCGCACACTGAGTTTTCACCTGGGCTCCTTTCTTTCCCCCCCCCCCCGAGGGTGTGGATAAGCCCGCGTGTGACTCTCCACCCTCCAAAACTACCACCTACGACCCCTGCAACCTGTCCTAACCTTGGCTTATACTGCTGTAACACAGAAACCAAGCCCCCCTCTGGTCCCTCCCTGCCCCCCCCTCCCGGTGATGCACAGAGTCTGGAAGAGGCAGACTACGCCTCTCCTGACCCTTATATCCCTTCCCCAGAATCACACCCTTCCCCCACACCTACCTACCCCCAACCGTGTCGTTTCTCCGCACAAATCCTCCGGGGAAAGACTAGTCTGCGACTTGCTTTCCCCGGGGGTCATCATTGGTCAGGACACAAACACCCTAGCATTAGGAGAGTCTGAAACCTTGCACTAACTCAAAAACAATAAACTTATTTCCTTTAATAGTGGGTACTTGAAACGACCCACCAGTTGCACTTCCAATTTCTTGCCAGCTAAGGGACTGAAATAGATTTGTCCATGTTCACAAAATGTAATAAAATTGGAAAGACTGGTTCAGAAGTTGACATCTGTGGCGCAGCCACTAAATCGCTTGTCTTCGAATAGATTTTCAGCCTAGAGCCATCAACATCCACTACACGAGTGGGAGTCTTTTGGAAAATTGTCAGAATGTTTCCTCAAAGTGGCGAGTCTGCTTGGTACTAGCTCAAACACAACACTGTGTGCAGTTCTCAAACAGTACTCGTGTTGGAGCAATGGGGAAGGTGATGGACATTTGCACTGAATCAACATAGGAAAGAATAGGATGCGAGAGAAAGTTGCTCAACATATGGTGTTCATGGAGGGATCAAACTGGGATGATAGAGGAAGAATACAAGGGAGGGACAATGACGGAAAATGCTTGTGGACAGGAACGCACAACAGTTGGGCAAAAGTCCCTAGACTCACAAAGGAAGTGTTCCCTGCCTAAGGATCAGAATGAAAAGCCTAAGAATCTGTATATTGCCTGTAATGCGGAATTGGAATTTTTGTGGTTCACACAAGAAAATTAATAAAAATCCCTTAAAATATGCATAAAAATGCAGTTATAAAAGCACCGCCTGTGCACACAACTAGTTTTTCTAGCATTCCCAGGAGATAATTTATGGAAAAACAAGTAACTTTCTTTTTTCAAAGAGGGAAATTCGGGATAGAGTACTGAAAAAACACTTTTCAAAATTGTTGTTTAGATTATTAAGATAGAATGCTTGGTGGTATGTTGTATCTGTGAAAACGGAAAAACACATTTCCTAATCCTTCATTTGTACAAGTGAGGGTCAATTAGTACTTTACTTGATAGTCAGTGGTTAGTTTGTGAAAGGATGAGTGCCGGTGCCCAAAGGTCTTCTCAGAATCCTGCGGCCGGCGCTATGAAATGTCGGGGCGACAAATAAAAAAGCTTCATAATCTTGAATCCACCTCAGAACTCTTTAATTCACTACTAAAATGTGCTGCCCTCTATCTCACTCTTGCAGGTTCCTCCTTTCTCCAGCTGTCACGGTTTTGCTGTCTTTCTCTTCCTCCTTCTTTCCCCTTTGTGCGTTTTCCTCCCTCTTGCTCTCGAGAAATGTCTGATGAGGAAAAATAAGTGCAGGTCCCTAAAAATGTGTGCCGGTACCCCCCACCTGCAACCACCGGGTCAAATTAAGCGTTGTTGTTAGTTGATCTCTGTTAGCTGCAAACACCTTTTGACCAAATGGACCATTGCCACCTGACCATAGGAACACACACCACCATACAGACGTCCACTTCTCCTGGATTCATACACAAACATCCTCACATAAAAATAGAACTAACACACACACTCTCTCCCTTATACAGACAAAACTCGCATTCAAGCCCAGTGCAGTTAGTCCTTCAGCATCTTCATCACTGCAGCCTATTTCCGCATACTTTCTATTTGAATAGGTGGTGCAGGTCTCAAAATAATAAACAGTGATGTACTCCTTCCACCTCCTCCTTAGCGTGGGCGCATCAACCTAGAATTGCCAAATTCGCAGCTAGGCAGACGAGAACCCTTTTAAAGCTGTGCTTGTATCAACTCTGGCATTTTCCCGTTAAGGTGTATTGTTATTTTGCAGAAGTGTCTGTCAGTTATATCCCCACAGTGCTGGTGATGTGCGATAATTGACAGAAAAATGGAAGTTCTAAAATACCAAAGGGAGACCTTGAACTCAAGGGCAGTGTAGATAAATTAAGTCCATGTGGGGAGACAGAAATAGTCCTTATTGGCTCTGTGTGCATGACATCGTATTTCTTCGTCGGAATTTGAGCTTCTTTTAACTAATTTCCTTTGTTTTGTGCAGTTTAAGATGAGTCACGTTTTGAGATGTGGCTCTAATCTTATTGTGGTGGAATGTGCCTTGTAAGATTTTTCCCTGACCACGAACAAATCCCAATATACATCGAAGTAACTTTATGTTGAAATAAATAGTAGTACTGTCTAACAAAATATTTACTTCGTGCCATACATGAAACATCAGTTCTTCTATCATGCTCCTATTTTTCTTTTCTGAGATGCATTTATTGTTCAAATGATGTAGTATGTTTTCATCGCAACCTTTTGTAACTCTTTAATATATTGTACACATAAGTACAACATGAAAACCATGAACATTCCAAATTGTAGCTTTATGCATAGAAGAGAAAAGTTGGCAAAAGTCAGAGAAAGGATTTTAAGTAAAGTGCAGAAGTTGATGTTCTAGGATGATTTTGAACAAATGTCAAAATTTCCAGGGTAAGCAAAACGAAATAGTGGAAGAGTTTTCCCTTTCATGAAGAAGGGCAGTGGTATTCTTTTTTGATCCGTGGGATTTCTTGTAAAAAGAATTGCACTGCTAGGAGTCATAATTTTTGGCTGATTGAAATATGGTTCCATTTTGTGGTAGCAGTAGCGACAAAGGGATACTGTATCTTAATGTTTAGGGTTAAGTTAACACGCCCCATGTGTTATCTTAAAATGCTTTGGCTAGGATGCAATGGCAGAGGCCGCCTGTCCACCTCTACTCTCTAGATGCATCTTCTAGAGTGCAAAGACCCTGCTGCTGAGAAATTGTGATTAGTTGATCTAGTGCAGAAGATGTTTAAAATCTTTCTTTCCAGCTTCACAAAACATGTCTGTAGCACCAGCAGTGGCAGGTGCAGCAGAGGGAGGTCATCAGGCAAGTGCTGATGACCTAATATCTTCACATTTGAACAAGTGTGTCTTGAGCAAGCGTTTGAAACTTTTCAAGTCAGTGTAAGTCAAAATATGGGTTGGAAGGCCATTCCAGATTTATGCTGCTAGGACAGACGATGCTAATTTCCCCTCGGAGCTGAATAAGCGATTGCAGCAATTTTGCCAATCTGTGAAAGTTTCTGCAACCATATCTGCACCTTATAAATATATTTATGCAAAGTGTTTATTTCAACACCTGTGTGACACTTAGGTAAAAAAAACTTTGTGTCAGACCTTGGCTTAATAACTTGAGGGGGGTTGACCCCTAAGTATGTAATATCCAGAACCTAGTTAGGCTTTGACACAGTTCCGAATTAATCTCTGTGCACCCCTGGTAGTCATGGCAGAAGCAATAGGCGATTCCCATAGAAGTGCTTGTTAAGTTCAAGCAGTACTAACAATATCTGATAGAGACTTCTAGCCGCAGATTCCTTACCGTAGAATTATCCCCATGTGTCAGACAGGATCCGGAAAATTTTCATGAGCAGTACCCCAACATGCCAGTAGGTGGATCGATCGGCCCTGCATGTCGTCGCTGGCGTGCCAGAAGTGTGTGTGCAGTGCCTATATAGACGCCACCCCAGCGCGCTGACGTCAGTTCTTTTCTTTCTGCACTAGTCAGTGCAGATTCGGAGGGAGTTACCCCCCAGTCAATTTTGAACCAACTTTTTTTGACTTTTTGTCAAGGCCAACTTCAAGCGCTGCAGAGACTGTCACCGCTCGATGTTGGTGACGGACCCACTTCTTGTATGCCTTTTTGTGCCTCAAACACAACATTGATCTGGAGCCCTGCTCCGATTGCCGCACCATGAACCCGAAGGCCTTGAAGGAGCGATCCCGCAAGCTCCTGGCGGCCCGACGCCATGGCGATCCAGGTCCTGGTTGAGAGGAAGGTCCCAGGAGCGGTTGCGGAGTTCAAGATGCTTGTCGCACTCAAAGTCGTCGGGTCATTCGGGTAGGTCCTGCAAGAAGAAGAAGACATCCCATGAGACGAGGAAGCATCAACATTGGATGCCTTGCTCTGCAGTTGAGCCAGCACCTATGCCGTCTCTGTGCCTCCCGAGTTTCCAGGAGCTGGAGCAACCCCGCCCAATTGAGAGACGTTTACAAGGCTATGCACCTCGTATTTGGACTGCCTGTTTCCTCTGCGCACCTTCCGGCCCTGCGAGTTTGGGAGGGGCTTCTACTAGATCAACGCTGGCAGCTCCGATGCCATTCGGGCCCCTTGGATCCACAGATCGGTACGGACTGGCACCTCGAACTTCCCTGATGCCGATCCTGATGCCAATGCTCATGGCAGCGCTGGCCCCCACCGGCGGCGCCGTCCCCATTCTTATCCCCGACTCCAACACGGAGCTGTAAAGGCGTCACCTGACGTCAACTGGAGCTCTGCCTTCCAGGCCAGAGCCGGAGCCCTATGCTTATGGACTAGGACTCAGGGAGGAGTGGGAAGGGTCGTTGGACCCTAAAGAATACCAGCTTAAGACCCTAACATGGACTGGTGTCACGATTTGGTGGATGCCAGCAGCCTGGATATCTCTCCAGATACTGGCATGCTTTCGCCCCCTACCCTGGCTTTGGAGGAGGGAGCGTCATTTGCAACAGTGGTGTGGAGGGCGGCAGAGGTCTTGTACCTTAGTTTGCTCACTTGACAATCCAGACGAATGTCATGACAGAAGTGCTTCAACCAGGAGTGTCCCCTTCTGAACTGCTTCTCCCGTTTAATGAAGCTCTTTACTGACGTCCTGCTTGGAACTTGGTCCAAGCCTAACACAGGGGCTCCTGTGAACAGGACTATTGCCCACCTCCATCACGCACCCCAGGGGACCCAAACTTCCTCATTCAACACCCTACCTCGGAGAGCTTGGTAGTCCAAGTCTCCACCTCCCACATAAATCCAGGCGCATTTCCAATCGCACCACCGGATCGGGAATCCAAGAGGCTGGACAACCTAGGTAAGAAAATGTTTTATTCCACCAGCCTGGCACTGCGGTACGTGAACACCTCATGCCTTTTTGGCTGCTATTCCCATGTTCTGTGGGATACGGTTGCACAGGTGCTGCCAATGTTCTGGAGGAGGCCCAGGCCGTGCTCTCCCAGGTGGTTGTCGATGGAAGAGATGCAGCTAGGATCACGATCAGATGTGGACTGGACACCACCCATTCACTGTGCAGAGTGGTTTCATCGACAGTTGCTTTACTGCCCCACGCCTGGTTGAGGACGACTGGCTTTTTTGGAGATGTTCAAGCGTTGCTTATGGACTTGCCCTTTGATGGCTTCTGTCTCTTCGGAGACAAGGCTGATTCAGCGTTGGAGCGCTTTAAGGACGGCAGGGCTAAGGCCAGGTCCTTGGACCTTTCCAAGGCCCCTCGCCACCCCTAATCCGCCCTTCTCTCATTTCGGAAGGGGTTTCCAGCCATGTCTGTACCTGCACAGCCACCACGGTGCCCAAGCTTCACAGCCTCTGCGTGGCCGAGAACATGGCACCCACAGACCTCATGGGTCGGGCAGCCAGTGGTCTGGCCAGTCCATCACCCCCTCGACAGGTCCAGGAATGTTCCAAGGAGATGGTGGTGAAGTGCCAGTCTGACACTGTGCGCTAGCTGGTAGTTGAGAAAGTTCTCTACACAATCTGTTTATGTTCTCAAATTACACCCATCTCCTTTTGCAGCACCTCTTCTTTGCATTACGTTAAAAATCCCAGGAGTTCTCAATCTGAGATCGCTGAACTCTTTTTCCATCTGGAAAGTTTCTGGCTCTCTCCAAAGTTACTTCCCTATTTAGATAAGGTCTCCTCCCCTCTGGTTGCATCCAAATTGGTACTCCGTCCTGCTGGGATTGATGCCAAGAACTTTAGGAGGGCTCTGGGAATGAATTAGAACAGCCCAATTTGGCACCTCGAAGTCAAGGCGCAGTGTCAAGGCTGTCCTTTGGTCTGCAGTCTGATCCTGCATCCTTCCAGATAGCTAATCCCTGCTAAGTGGTCAGTTAACTCCCCTGCCTTCCTGGATCCAGAGGCCAGGCTGTTGTGCTACGCAGGTAAAGTCATTAAGTCCAGCCAGGAATGTGTGTTGGCCTCTGGAAGTGTGATGAATGTCAGAAATAGGTGTTAATTTGCATGTGTGGCTGTAGATACACATGCTCTGCATACTCCTGCCATCTAGTGTTGGGTCCGGATGGGTGCAAGTTGTTTTTCTTCAAAGAAGTCTCTAAAGACACAAGATAAAGGGACTTCTCCTCTCGGTGAAATTGTGCATGGGCATCAGCTCCATTGTTAGATTGTTTTCTTTCTGCCATCGGGTTCGGACATGTACTTTGGCGCTCCGGTTCAAGACCGCTTTTGGGCTCCCTTCCGTTAGTTGTTAACCTCTTTACCTGTCAGTGTTGTTTTTGTTCGTGTTACACTGTTTCCTTTCCAAAACAGAAGCAATCCTTTAATTGGCGATTCGACGTTCTGCAGTTGCGACTTTCGGGCCTCACCTATTCGGGCTTTGTTTCCTATCTCATTGGATTCGACCAACGATGAAGAAAATGTTGTGGAACCCTCGGGTGCATCGGAAAGAGATGTAGCACTGAGATCTGGAAGATACACCCGACATCTTTGGACAACATGATGTTGAACAGACAGAGGAGGAGTTGCATGAGGCTTCGGCAGCAGAGGGAGAGGCCCTTTCCATTTCGGACTCAGCATCCAAACCTGAATTTGGCCTACAGATGCAGGACTTACCTTCGGAACAACACGCAGGGAGTACCCATGGCCCTGCCCAACTCACTAGGAGACATTTTCAACCAAAATTAGGGCTCTCAGGCCACCACTGCCATCAGGCCATGTTAGGCACCAAATATCTGCTAAGGATGCCCCACCTTTGGGCCCGGCACCGAATGCCAAATCAAAACTTTCTGCTTCAAGCCAACCAATCTTGGTGCTGAGCAAACCATCCACCGCATCGGCTCCGAGCGCCCAGGCCTCCACTGCTTTGGTTCCGACTATTCCGGCGCCAAAACAAAAAACAAGTTTTGCACGGAAACCATCCATTTCGACACCAGAACCAATACTCAAAACTATGAAAGAGGGGCTCGATCCGAAGCAGAAGAAGATACATATTCAGCCTTCTGCTGGTCAGATTTTGGCAAAGGCAGTACAATCAGCGCCTGCTTCATCAAAACATCAGCTTTCTTTTAAGGAGGCCATTGATCTACCTGTACCTCCTAAGAAACTGAAAAAGTACATTGCAACCAGTCCTTTACAGCCACCTTTGCCTGCTTCTCCTCCACCTCCTCTACCTCCCTCACCACCACCATCTCCTTCATCACATCACTCTCTTAGTGACACTGGAGACATAACGCCACAGTGTTCTCCACAGTCTGATACTGGGTTCAAGAGGGAGGAGATGACGATGATCAGCAGCCCACAGATCCATTGGGCAGCTATGACATTGACCCCCGTGGGGGGATAATGACCCAGACCTTTACCAAACTAAGCCATCACCCCTGGATGATTCAACATCTCCGTCATTCAGATGAAATCTTTAAAGATCTGCTAAAGACACATCATTACACCATGAGTAGACAAAAAATACAAAGCTGCACCTTCAGATCCAACTCACATTAAGGGCTAACTTCCCGCAGGCTCCCTGGTGGTATCTAAAGCCTGCAAAAGGGCTATCTCTCAGACATCAGCAGATGCCCCCCACCCAACAAAGAGTCTAAACTCATTGATGCTTCAGGAAAAAGGGTGGCAGCACAGGCAGCCAACCTTTAGCGATTTACCAATACTCAGGGGTTATTAGCAAGGTACGACAGGACCCATTGGGAAGAGATGGAGAAACCCATCCAACATCTCCCAAAGGAGCACAAAAAAAGAGGCAATTAAATTGTCCAGGAGGGTAAATTAATTTCAAACAACTTCATCAGATGTGCCCTCGACTCAGCAGACACAGCTGCCAGGGGAATAAAAACAAGTATACTGCTAGGTAGACACACATGGCTACGTATATCTGGCTTTAAGCCAGAGATACAGCAGACACTCCTTAATGTCCCTGTAGGAGAGTAGGATCTGCCTCTTATGTTGCCCCCACTTTTTTTCTGATGTTAGCACTGGTTTCTGGCTATAGTCTGGCTGGGTCCCTGCCAATCAGGGCCCCAGCCTCTCTGTTCTCTCTAAACGACATGGAGTGCACTCTAGGTGCACTAGTGATTGGATACTGTGGTGCCTTATGAGTCCCTAGTATATGGTACCTTAGGTGCCAAGGGCATAGGTACTTCACAGGCCTCCCAGGGGCTGCAGCATGTGTTATGCCACCCCTGGGAAGCAGTCTAAATCTGACACCACAGGCCTGCTACTGCAGCCTGGGTGAGGTGGTGCTAGCACCCCTCACTGAGATATAGGTTTCCTATATCTCTCCTGCACACACACATAAACCTATCAGTCACCCCTAAGGCAGGCCCTATCAATCCTGAGGGCAGGGTGCTTGGCTTCTATGTGAGGGGGTGCCTCTGCCTGAGCAGGGCCCCTCTGCAGCTCTCAGAGTCTATTCTCTGGTGCTGTTTGTGGATGCGGTTAAACCATATACTCTTAAGTGCATTATATCCTCGCGGTAAATGCTAACTTTGGAATGGCTGCATCAAAACATGTCGTGTTTGGTGTCAAACATCTTGGAATACTACCCCCCGCCAATCTTGGCGGCGGGGGTAGCATTCCACCCTTCTAGAGGGATAAGACATGTACCTGCTGTGGAAACGCGGTAGAATCCTAAAGAGCCCTGGCATCACAAAATGGATGCCACCAGTCACAGACACTGGGCTGCCCTCCTGCTGATGACCGAAACTCGCAGTGGAGGAAGCCCAACAATAGGCATCCTGTCACAGGGAGGTGTAACCACCTTCCAGACAGGGTTTAGTGTATTGGGGCTGGGTGGGTGCACTCTTAGAGTGCTTTGAAGTCCTGCACTGGGGGAGCAGAAGGCTCCTCTGTGCATATGCCAGTTCAAACCAGCTCAGGGGCTACCTGCCCCTGCTCTGGCGCGAAACTGGACAAAGGGAAGTGGGTGTAGCCACCCCTCCCTTGACCCTCCCATAGGTGGGGTCATAGAGCTAGTCCATCCCCTCTTTTTAGTATAAGAGGGGGAACCTTGCCATTGCAAAGCAGATAACCCCTGGACGACGCTCTACAGAAGAATCCTGGCCCTTCGACGTTCCACTACCTTTGGAAGACAGAAGAATCTCCCTTGGAGTCAAGGAGTGACTCCCCTGCTTGGCAGGCACCAAAAACGACAACGACGGTCGCAAACTACGCCGCTCCCGCCGGAGTCCGAAGTCCTTGCAGCCCAAGAAGTGGATTTCCTGACCTCTCCCAGGCCATCGTGAGTCCCCAGCGAAGCTGAGGCAAGTGGACCCCACGAGTAACGAGGAACCGCGACCCCTGGGTACCGTGCACTATTGTCGAGTGCAACCCCTTCACAACGTTCTACGAACTTGTGCTTTGGACCACGTGTGGTCCCGACCTCCAGCAGGAATCCCTCCGAAGATCAGAGGCCTACACCGTCCCGAGTGACCGTGGGCCCCTGTTGAGTGATTCCGCCCGAGGTGTCTTCGCGATCCCTTGCCCGCCGGCTTGTGGGTCCCCAGAAGACTTCTTAAAGAAACCAAAGGGCTCCCCTGGTTGCTCCAGGCCTGCCCTGACTTACCCTCGCTGGGTGAGTCCCTCAGACCTTGCTGGTCTGCGCCATCGACTTTTCTTCATCTCCCCGAGACTTGCGGCTGCCAAGGCTTGTTGGCTCCGATCGAGTTGCCGACACCGCAGTCAGCTGCAGACGTCGAGGGACCCACCGAATCCAGCTCCTGGTCGTCGTCGACACCTCCTGGACCACGTGGCTGAAGAGTCAAGGCACCCGCAACCGACCTGAATCAACCGACGACGGTGGGCATCCATCTTCCTTGCCCCGGGTCACTGCCAAGTGACTTCGAACACTGTCCCCTCTGCTTTCAGGTCATCCTTCTTCAGAATCCAGGCTTGGATTCCACCGGAC
The DNA here is from genome assembly GCA_963921515.1 of Calotriton arnoldi. NCBI lineage: Eukaryota > Metazoa > Chordata > Amphibia > Caudata > Salamandridae > Calotriton > Calotriton arnoldi. Next base: position 837,827 of record CAWUFW010006258.1, on the reverse strand, counting down.
ACTTCTTCAGCTCCCGCAAGCAGCAAGTCTTCTTTGTTCGCCATTGAAAACGACGCCGCGACCCGACACCAAAGGACACCTATGCACCCGGCTTCCCTGGGTGAGGTAACTCCAGCACTACGGTGCTCCTGTGGGTGTGGGCCCTAGAACTACTTACCCTGTAAGTGACTTGCTTGTAGGTTCTCCCGAAGTATCCTAAAACTCTTTATTTCCAACCGCGACTTGCCCCATTGAAGTTAACGGCGATTCGCGCCTTTGTATCCACTTCACGCGTCCCCCGTGGGTCCTTTACTTACCTGCCTTGGGTGGTTTCGTGAGGCCCCAGCACTTCTGAAGGCCCTAGGCCTTGTCTCCTTGCAAGTCGTTGTTTCTAAGTCTCTTACTTAGTATATGGTCTGGTACGCCCCTAGGGCCCCAACCATATTTTGTGCTTAACTTATTGTGAAACGTTGATTTGTGCATATGTTTGTCTTCTAATCTCATAAAGAGATTAGTAGAGAGTTATTTAGAAATAAATACATATATATTTGATATATATACCTGTGTGGTGTCTTTTCATTTGGTGATTCAAGAGATTATATGGTAAAACAAGCTGCTTTACATTCCTCCGAGACTTAACCTGAAGGCTGCTCTCCACAGCTACCACTAGGATAGCTTTCTTTAAAAGGTTGTCTTAAACCTATCTACCATAAGAGTCGATTTGCCCTGGTGCAAGGTGTCCACTTTAATTAGTGAACAGCATATACCAGGCCAACTTCTCACATTGGTGGGCAGCGTGTGGGATTCCAGCTTGCCATTGTTTTACCAGAAAATCTCTATTTGAATTACTAACTGAAAACCATTATAGGTACTCAAGGTACATATAAAGTCAAGCTTAGTATCAATAAGTTCTACTGAACTTAGAGCTGTGTGCCAAGGGATAGCACACCCTTTCCACAGCTCAAGCTAGGATCAGTAGGCCACAAACTAGTGTAGGTAGTACAACACTGCACAACACTAGAATGTCCTTAAGGGGTGGACCCAGTGGATCCACTCAGCCTCAGTATAAGGACATGGCTTTCTCTGACTTGAGAGCCATGTGTGTTGACAGACACCTGAGGATAGGACAGAGTCCCTCAACACTACACCTGATAGATCTGCTAACAGCAGATGACCTTAGATTGGCTCTAGGAGCTAAGGGGTCTGAATCAGTGGGTGGGTCAATCATAGTATCTGGGTCAGATGAGGACAATCCGAATGACCAAGACTCTGTGGTTGAAGGGCCAGGCTTCAAGGAGCCTGAACAGGACAGAGGAATTCTCCCTAAGAGAACTGGCAGAGTGGAGGAGAGGCACAGATCCCCTTCCAGGGAATCTGACCACTCTTATCACTCTGGCAGAGAATTTGTCCAGCAGAGGAGCTCATACTTTTCCTTAAGAGAGACCTCCTCTGAGAGAAGGTGCAAACTGCTCCAGTATGAGGAAGCCAGAGTGGCCCTCAGAACCAAGCAGTTGGCACTGGATAGGGAAGCCCTGGAGATCCAGAGAGCTTCTAGAAAAGAGGGGTTAGAACCCCCTGGTGGCAGCAACAGTGTCCCTAGAGGCAGAGAATATATTCCTGACCATAGGAACCTGAGCAAGGTTGTTCCTCCCTACCAGAGTGGGGATGATATCCACAAGTGGATAACTGCTATGGAGAGGGCCTGTAGAGTACAGCAGGTCCCCCAAAAGCAGTGGGCAGCAATCTTGTGGCTCTCCTTTTCAGATAAAGGAAGAGACAAGCTCCTCACTGTTAGAGAGGAGGATGCTGATGATTATGAGGTCCTGAAGAGTGCACTGATAGATGGGTTTGGCTTAACCACTGAGCAGTACAGGTTGAAGTTCAGAGATACCCAGAAGGCACAGACTCAGGACTGGACTGACTTTGTTGATTGTGCAACCAAGGCTCTAGAGGGTTGGCTGGTTGGCAGTAGGGTTACTGATTTCAAGGGATTGTATAATCTGATGATGAGAGAACAGATCCTAAATAATTGCCAGAACCAGTTGTTGCATCAGTACCTGGTGGACTCTGATCTGACCTCTCCCCAAGAATTGGGAAAGAAGGCAGACAAATGGGTCAGAACCAGGGTGAGGCAGAAATCCCAGAACCAAGGGGGTGACACTAAGAAGCAAGATCCTAAAGGCTCTGAGAAAGGTGGGGATAAGTCAAAAGACCAGAAGTCTTCACAAGGGCCCCAAAAATCTGCATCTGGTGGGGAGTCACAGTCCAACAAGGGAAAAGGCCAAAAGAAGCCCTGGTGCAAATTCTGTAAACAGAAAGGGCACTGGACTTCTGATTGTACCAAGTCCAAAGACCAAACCACCACCACTCCTGCCCCTAAGGCAACTGTGCCCCCTAGCTCAGCTACTGGTGGAGGTGGTACGCAGAATAAGGGTGTAGTAAGGTTGACCCTGGGTTCTGAAGTGGATTCTGACCTAGTCAGAGTGACCACTCAGGCAATGCTGATTTGTGAGGGAAACATTGATATGTCCTTCCTAGTAAGCCCCAGTAATCTGGGCAAGTACAAACAGCAGCCTTTGATAAATGGCAAACAGGCTTTGGCATTTAGGGACACAGGTGCTAGTGTCACCATGGTGGCAGAGGACCTAGTGGACCCTGGACAGATCATCCTGGGTGAAATGTACCAGGTGACCAATGCAAGCAATGTCCAGACCAACCATAGTCTGGCAGTTGTGAATTTCTCCTGGGGAGGGGTAACTGGCCTCCAAGAAGGTTGTAGTCAGTGCAGACCTCCCTGTAGAGTGTCTATTGGGCAATGATCTAGAGACTTCAGCCTGGTCTGAAGTAGAGTTATGGACTCATGCTGAGATGTTGGGCATCCCTGCAGAGGTATTTGCTGTGACCAGGTCACAAGCAAGAATGCATGACACTGAACCAGCTCTGGATCCTGGAACAATGGACCAGATGCTTCCCAAGAGGAGGAGCAGTAGGGTTAAGGCAGTGACTTCCCCTCTGTCTCAGATCAAGGATTCACTTCCAGAGGGAGGTGAAGCAGAACCTGAAGAAGGAACTGCCCCAGAGGAACTTGAACCTGACCAGGTTGAGTTCTTGGGGGCAGGGGCCCTTCCAGGGAAGATCTGAGCAAAGAGCAACAGTGCTGCCCCTCTCTTGAACCCCTCAGACAGCAGGCTGCTGCTGAGGCTGCTGGGAGTGCTAGTGGGTCCCATAAAGTTTATTGGGATGAGGGACTCCTATATTCTGAGGGTAGAGACCCAGCCCCTGGAGCCACCAGGAGGTTGGTAATACCTCAGAAGTTTAGGGGTTCCTCTTGACCTTAGCACATGATATCCCTTTGGCAGGACACTTGGGCCAAAACAAGACCTGGGACAGGCTTGTTCCACATTTTCATTGGCCACATATGTCAGAGGACACAAAGGAGTTTTGTCGCTCCTGTGTCACTTGCCAAGCCAGTGGTAAGGCAGGTGGCACAACAAAGGCCCCCCTGATACCACTACCTGTGGTGGGGGTACCCTTTGAGAGGGTAGGGATTGACATTGTTGGTCCCCTTGACCCTCAGACTGCATCTGGGCACAGATTTATCCTGGTGGTAGTGGATCATGCCACCAGGTACCCAGAGGCAATACCCTGAGGACCACCACAGCACCTGTGGTGGCAAGAGCCCTCATTGGAGTTTTCTCCAGAGTGGGTTTTCCAAAGGAGGTCATTTCTGACAGAGGTACCAACTTCATGTCAGGATATCTGAAAGCAATGTGGAAGGAGTGTGGTGTAACTTATAAGTTCACCACCCCTATCACCCACAATGCAATGGTTTAGTTGAACGCTTCAACAAGACCTTGAAAGGAATGATTAAGGGACTCCCAGAGAAGCTTAGGCGGAAATGGGACCTTCTTCTTCCTTGCCTTTTGTTTGCATACAGAGAGGTTCCACAGAAGGGGGTTGGCTACAGCCCATTTGAGCTTCTGTTTGGGCATCCTGTGAGAGGTCCACTATGTTTGGTAAAAGAGGGCTGGGAGTTACCTCTCAAGCCCCCAAACAAGATGTGATGGACTATGTACTTGGTCTCCGCTCCCGGATGGCAGAGTACATGAAAAAGGCAACCAAAAACCTGGAGGCCAGCCAAGAATTGCAAAAGCTTGGCATGACCAAAGGCTGTGCTGACTGTATACCAGCCAGGACAGAAAGTGTGGGTGTTGGAGCCTGTGGCCCCAGCAGCCCTCCAGGACAAATGGAGTGGCCCCCATACAATAGTTGAACAGAAGGGAGAAGTCACCTATCTGGTGAATCTTGGAACTCCCAGGAGCCCCCTAAGGGTGCTTCATGTCAACAGATTAAAGCCATATGTTGACAGGGCTGACATGGGCTTGCTCATGGCAACTGATGAGGACCAGGAGGAGGAGAGTGACCCTCTCCCTGACCTGCTCTCTCAGAACCCTGATGATGGGTCAGTAGATGGTGTTGCTTTGGCAAGCAGCCTCACTGACCATCAGCAAACTGAGTGTAGACAAGTTCTGCAACAGTTTAGACATATGTTTAGCCTGACCCCTAGTCAGACTACCTGGTGCACCCATGAGGTGGACACTGGGGACAGTCTGCCTGTCAAGAATAAAATCTACAGGCAACCTGACCATGTCAGGGACTGTGTCAGGACTGAAGTCCAGAAAATGTTGGAGTTAGGCGTGATTGAGCCTTCAGATAGCCCTTGGGCTAGCCCAGTAGTCCTGGTACCCAAGCCTCATACCCAGGGTGGTAAGAAAGAAATGAGGTTTTGTGTAGACTACAGAGGCCTCAATGCAGTCACTAGGACTGATGCCTATCCCATACCAAGGGCAGATGAGCTGATTGATACTTTGGCCTCAGCCAAGTATCTAAGCACATTTGACCTAACAGCTGGCTACTGGCAAATCAGATTAGCTGATGATGCAAAAGCCAAAACAGCATTTTCGACCCCTGGTGGGCTACTACCACTTTGTGGTGATGCCCTTTGGATTGAAAAATGCACCTGCCACTTTTCAGAGGTTGGTGAATAAAGTTCTGGCAGGGATGGAAACTTACTGCTCAGCTTATCTAGATGATATTGCTGTCTTTAGTTCCTCCTGGCAGGATCACCTGGTCCACCTCAGAAATGTTTTGGAGGCCCTGCAGAAAGCAGGCCTCACTATCAAGGCCACCAAGTGCCAGATAGGGCAGAGTCGGGTTGTGTACCTGGGCCACCTTGTAGGTGGAGGCCAGGTTCAGCCTTTGCAGAGCAAAATCCAAACCATAATGGAATGGGTTGCTCCAACCACCCAGACACAGGTGAGAGCCTTCTTAGGCCTGACTGGGTACTATAGGAGGTTTGTCAAGGGATATGGATCTATAGTGACCCCCTTGAATGATCTTACCTCTAAGAAAATGCCAAAAAAGGTTCAGTGGACAGCTAGCTGTCAAAAGGCATTTGAAGACCTAAAGCAGGCCATGTGCACTGCCCCCATCTTACAGAGTCCAGACTACACCAAAAAGTTCATTGTCCAAACAGATGCTTCTGAGCTGGGTGTGGGAGCTGTACTGTCTCAACTGAATGATGAAGGTCAAGACCAGCCAGTAGCTTTTATTAGCAGAAGGCTGACCCCTAGAGAGAAACGTTGGTCAGCTATAGAGAGGGAGGCCTTTGCTGTGGTATGGGCCCTGAAGAAGCTGAGGCCATACTTGTTTGGTACTCACTTCATAGATCAGACTGACCACAAGCCCCTCCTATGGCTAAAGCAGATGAAAGGTGAAAACCCAAAACTTTTGAGGTGGTCCATTTCCCTACAGGGGATGGACTATACAGTGGAACATAGGCCTGGGACCCAACATGCCAATGCAGATGGACTCTCAAGGTATTTCCACTTTGAACACGAAGACTCAACTGGTCAAGGTTAGTTTAGTGTCCCTACGTTTGGGGGGGGGTTGTGTAGGAGAGTAGGATCTGCCTCTTATGTTGCCCCCACTTTTTTTCTGATGTTAGCACTGGTTTCTGGCTATAGTCTGGCTGGGTCCCTGCCAATCAGGGCCCCAGCCTCTCTGTTCTCTCTAAACGACATGGAGTGCACTCTAGGTGCACTAGTGATTGGATACTGTGGTGCCTTATGAGTCCCTAGTATATGGTACCTTAGGTGCCAAGGGCATAGGTACTTCACAGGCCTCCCAGGGGCTGCAGCATGTGTTATGCCACCCCTGGGAAGCAGTCTAAATCTGACACCACAGGCCTGCTACTGCAGCCTGGGTGAGGTGGTGCTAGCACCCCTCACTGAGATATAGGTTTCCTAGATCTCTCCTGCACACACATATAAACCTATCAGTCACCCCTAAGGCAGGCCCTATCAATCCTGAGGGCAGGGTGCTTGGCTTCTATGTGAGGGGGTGCCTCTGCCTGAGCAGGGCCCCTCTGCAGCTCTCAGAGTCTATTCTCTGGTGCTGTTTGTGGATGCGGTTAAACCATATACTCTTAAGTGCATTATATCCTCGCGGTAAATGCTAACTTTGGAATGGCTGCATCAAAACATGTCGTGTTTGGTGTCAAACATCTTGGAATACTACCCCCCGCCAATTTTGGCGGCGGGGGTAGCATTCCACCCTTCTAGAGGGATAAGACATGTACCTGCTGTGGAAACGCGGTAGAATCCTAAAGAGCCCTGGCATCACAAAATGGATGCCACCAGTCACAGACACTGGGCTGCCCTCCTGCTGATGACCGAAACTCGCAGTGGAGGAAGCCCAACAATAGGCATCCTGTCACAGGGAGGTGTAACCACCTTCCAGACAGGGTTTAGTGTATTGGGGCTGGGTGGGTGCACTCTTAGAGTGCTTTGAAGTCCTGCACTGGGGGAGCAGAAGGCTCCTCTGTGCATATGCCAGTTCAAACCAGCTCAGGGGCTACCTGCCCCTGCTCTGGCGCGAAACTGGACAAAGGGAAGTGGGTGTAGCCACCCCCTCCCTTGACCCTCCCATAGGTGGGGTCATAGAGCTAGTCCATCCCTCTTTTTAGTATAAGAGGGGGAACCTTGCCATTGCAAAGCAGATAACCCCTGGACGACGCTCTACAGAAGAATCCTGGCCCTTCGACGTTCCACTACCTTTGGAAGACAGAAGAATCTCCCTTGGAGTCAAGGAGTGACTCCCCTGCTTGGCAGGCACCAAAAACGACAACGACGGTCGCAAACTACGCCGCTCCCGCCGGAGTCCGAAGTCCCTGCAGCCCAAGAAGTGGATTTCCTGACCTCTCCCAGGCCATCGTGAGTCCCCAGCGAAGCTGAGGCAAGTGGACCCCACGAGTAACGAGGAATCGCGACCCCTGGGTACCGTGCACTATTGTCGAGTGCAACCCCTTCACAACGTTCTACGAACTTGTGCTTTGGACCACGTGTGGTCCCGACCTCCAGCAGGAATCCCTCCGAAGATCAGAGGCCTACACCGTCCCGAGTGACCGTGGGCCCCTGTTGAGTGATTCCGCCCGAGGTGTCTTCGCGATCCCTTGCCCGCCGGCTTGTGGGTCCCCAGAAGACTTCTTAAAGAAACCAAAGGGCTCCCTGGTTGCTCCAGGCCTGCCCTGACTTACCCTCGCTGGGTGAGTCCCTCAGACCTTGCTGGTCTGCGCCATCGACTTTTGTTCATCTCCCCGAGACTTGCGGCTGCCAAGGCTTGTTGGCTCCGATCGAGTTGCCGACACCGCAGTCAGCTGCAGACGTCGAGGGACCCACCGAATCCAGCTCCTGGTCGTCGTCGACACCTCCTGGACCACGTGGCTGAAGAGTCAAGGCACCCGCAACCGACCTGAATCAACCGACGACGGTGGGCATCCATCTTCCTTGCCCCGGGTCACTGCCAAGTGACTTCGAACCCTGTCCCCTCTGCTTTCAGGTCATCCTTCTTCAGAATCCAGGCTTGGATTCCACCGGACACTTCTTCAGCTCCCGCAAGCAGCAAGTCTTCTTTGTTCGCCATTGAAAATGACGCCGCGACCCGACACCAAAGGACACCTATGCACCCGGCTTCCCTGGGTGAGGTAACTCCAGCACTACGGTGCTCCTGTGGGTGTGGGCCCTAGAACTACTTACCCTGTAAGTGACTTGCTTGTAGGTTCTCCCGAAGTATCCTAAAACTCTTTATTTCCAACCGCGACTTGCCCCATTGAAGTTAACGGCGATTCGCGCCTTTGTATCCACACTGCACGCGTCCCCCGTGGGTCCTTTACTTACCTGCCTTGGGTGGTTTCGTGAGGCCCCAGCACTTCTGAAGGCCCTAGGCCTTGTCTCCTTGCAAGTCGTTGTTTCTAAGTCTCTTACTTAGTATATGGTCTGGTACGCCCCTAGGGCCCCAACCATATTTTGTGCTTAACTTATTGTGAAACGTTGATTTGTGCATATGTTTGTCTTCTAATCTCATAAAGAGATTAGTAGAGAGTTATTTAGAAATAAATACATATATATTTGATATATATACCTGTGTGGTGTCTTTTCATTTGGTGATTCAAGAGATTATATGGTAAAACAAGCTGCTTTACATTCCTCCGAGACTTAGCCTGAAGGCTGCTCTCCACAGCTACCACTAGGATAGCTTTCTTTAAAAGGTTGTCTTAAACCTATCTACCATAAGAGTCGATTTGCCCTGGTGCAAGGTGTCCACTTTAATTAGTGAACAGCATATACCAGGCCAACTTCTCACAGTCCCTTTGACCAACAACATCTGTTTGGTCCCCAGGTGGACCAAACATTAGAAAAAATGAAAAAGGACACAGAGGTTGCCAAATCAATGGGAGAGCTTCAGACCCTCACTCCTTGGGGTTCCGTTTGACGCCCCACATGCTAACAAGGTGATAAAACAACACCATCAGCTGCCTCTACCTCTTCTAATAGGCAACAGCATCACACCTCCCCAACAAGAGGATATTACAGAGGCACATATGGAGGGAATAATTCCAAAGGGCGTGGAAGAGGTGCCTCCACTCATACCACACCCTCCACTTCCAAACATTGACTTACTTTTCATTCCCCCCAACCATTTAACACCTGTCGGGCGACTATATCTTTTTTCCCCAGGAGTATACTCTCTATACTTCCTCATTCCTAAAAAAGATGGTTCACTTCGGCCCATACTGGACCTCAGACCATTAAATCAATACATCCTCTCAGAGCACTTCCACATCTCTTCAAGATGTAATTCCTCTATTACAACAAGGCGACTTTGTCTGCACTAGTCTTAAAGGACACTTACTTTCACATCCCAATACATCCAGCTCACCACAAAAACTTCATGTTTGTCATAGCAGGAACACATTATCAATTCAAAGAACTTCCTTTCGGAGTCACTACTGCACCCCTGGTGTTAAATGTCTAGCGGTAGTTGCGTCACATTTATGGAGACAGAGTATTCATGTCTTCCCATATCTGGGCGATTGGCTCATCAAAGCCAGTACACTTCAGTTATGCCTACAACATACTCAGACCACCATGCACCTCATCAATTGGGGTTCACAATCAACATACAGACATCACATCTTCAGCCTTTACAGATTGAGCCTTATCTAGGGGCTATTATCAACACACAGTTGGGATTAGCCTACCCAAATGCAGTCAGGATTCACAACATCGCAATGCTGCTACATCAATTTCAAACCAATCAACGCATAACAGTCAAAATAGTTCAACGACTTCCAGGCATAATGGCATCTTGTATTGCAATAGTGCCACATACAAGACTACATGTGCGTCCCTTGCAGGAATATCTGGCGAGTCAATGGTCTCAGTCACAGGGTCAATTATAAGAACTAGTGTTGATAGGCAGCCGCACACATCACTCTCTACAGTGATGGAATACACAATCTATCAAAAGGGGCGGCCGCTCCTCAACCCTGTTCCCCAGATCATTCTCACAGCAAACTAATCCCTTACAGGATGGGGTCCACATCTACAGTATCTCACAGTTCAGGGTCTCTACGACACCAAACACCAGAGTCTCTACATCAACTACCTAGAGCTTCAAGCAGTTCATCAAGCATTGAAAGCATTTCTAGTCCCCATCAAAGGCAAAGTTTCCTTGGTCCAGACGGACAACACAACAGCCATGTTCTATTTACAAAAACGGGGGAGGGGGGACTCTCTACAGTTATCACTCCTATCTCAGATGATCTGGGATTGGGCAATACGTCACAACATTCACCAGTTAGCAGAACATCTCCCAGGGACAGACAATGACTTTTCCGACATCCTCAGTAGGATGCGGCAACAAGTTCATGAGTGGGAACTCCATACCAGAGTCGTCCTCCCATACTTCCACAGGTGGGGGTTTCCACAGATAGACCTCTTTGCAACCACAGACAACAGAAAATGCCCAAACTTCACCTCCAGACTCCCACATCCACTATCCAAGGGCAATGCTCTATGGATGAATTAGTCAGGGATATTTGCCTATGCTTTCCACCTCTCCCTCTTCTTCCATTTGTGGTTCGTAAGCTCAGGCAAATGTCTGTCACCCTCATTCTGATAGCTGCCACTTAGGCTCGACAACCATGGTTCACCATAGTACTCAAGCTTTCAGTAGTACCACATGAAGAGCTTCCCCTCAACCCGGATATTTTCACTCAGAATCCTGGAGAAGTCAGGCACCCAAATCCAAAAGAACTCAACATTGCGATTTGGCTCCGGAGGTCATATAATTTGGTTACCTGAATCTCCCACCAGAATGTATGACCATTCTCAAAGAGGCCCGTAAACCCATAACTAGGGCGTGCTATGCTGTGAAGTGGAAAAGATTTGTTTTCTACTGCCGTGGTTAACACATCGACCCGTTTGATGCAACTGTGCAAAACATTGTCTGCTAGCTACTGCATTCGTAAATTTCTGGAATAGCGAACACTTCAAAGCGATTACATCTGGCTGCAGTAGCTGCCTACCTGCAAAGCAGACAACATTTATCACTCTTCAAAATACCAGTTATTAAGGCATTCATGGAAGGCCTTGAAAGAGACTTGCACCCAGGTTTCCTCTGGCACCTGTTTGGAATCTCAACATTGTACTCACCAGACTTATGGGCCCACCATTTGAACCATTGCATAATTGCCCTCTCCAATTCCTATCTTGGAAGGTAGCCTTTTTAGTAGCCATCACTTCTCCTAGACGTGTCAGTGGGCTCCAGGCACTAACCTTGGAAGAACCTTTTTTTCAATTCCACAGAGATAGGGTAGTCCTTCGAACTAACCCAAAATTCCTTCCAAAGGTAGTTTCTACTTTTCACCTAAATCAGTCAGTTGAATTACCTGTCTTCTTTCCGCAACCTGATTAAGTTGCAGAAAGAGCTCTTCATACACTAGATGTTAAAAGAGCTTTAATGTACTATATTGACAGTACTAAAGAGTTTTGTAAAATCAAGCAACTCTTCGTGGCTTTTTTGCCTCCTCACGTACGAAGGCCCATATCAAAATCAGGTATTTCTAGATGGATAATTAAAAGCATTCAGACATGTTACATCAAAGCTAAAAGAGCTTTGCCCACACCACCTAGAGCATACTCTACTCGCAAAATGGACGTAAAATGGCGGCGGCCCGCGAGTCCTAAGCGCAGACACGGTACGCGCACTAACGGGGCCAAGCAGGTGACGGAGGAGGGCAGCGGCATACCCTAACGGGACCTTGAGGCTGCATCGGCAATATATGAGGAGCAGAGGACGGACTGCAAGCTGCGGATGAGGCGAGGCGCCCTGCTCCGAGATCGGGAGCAGCTTCTGTCATCCGCCGAGTGGGGCGCTTCGGTAGGAGACTGCTGAGGGTGGCGATTGGGGACCCCTGTTGATGCTGAGGCTCCCCCTTTAACTGTGAGAGTGTGTGCCCCTCGAGATACCCTGAATATGGGAGAGACAACTAGTGCTGATTAGATCCTAGCTGCCTGACCTTAAGATGGCGGCCGGCGGGGCCAGGCAGTGCATGGAAAAGAAGCACGAATGAGGGGAGCACAACGGGAGACATGAGACTCGGCGCCCTGCTAGCAATGCACAGGAAGGAATGACGCAAGGGCCCTGGCATACAGAAAGACACTGCCCAGAATAGTGGTTACGCATAAGCCCTCACTGCGCCCGAGGAACTGTGCAGGATCCGGTGGGGAAGCTGGTTACCACTGCATTATGGTGACCTATCGTTGATTAGGCTACAAGGGGTACCCCGGGGAACCGTTTAACGCCTGGAACGGCACCTATTGGAAGAGCTGTTCAGTCTGCGACCAGAAGGGGGCCACCCAAGGAGAGAAGGGACTGAGAGGCGGCAAGGAGCTGTTGAAGCAGAGCGCCTGACTTTAAAATGGCGCCCGGTGGAGACGCTTCATAAAAAACGAAGGCAACATCACCCGGCCTGGCGGCCCCCAGAGCAGTGGTAACCGGCAAAGGCCTATGCAGCACGAACTTGGACTATCCTGTAATCTGCTGAGACACAAGGGGAGAAAGTACAGGCACACACAAAAAAAACCCAGAACAAACCAGGCGCTGCGGAATGGCTACTCCCTATCCATCCCCCATCGGCCTACCCATCAGGATACTTAATCTACGAACTTACCTCTGACCGTGGAGACCTAGCTTTTTGACCGATGCCCGGTGGAGCTACCTGATAGCTAAAGAGGAGATGGGCTGTGGACTTCCCCCTCGGCCGTCACCTACCCAGCCGGACTTTGGGCAGACTTTCCTTCATCTCTCCGTCGCATTCTCCCTCCTACCCCTTTACCCTACCCCCTTTCCCCCCTATGCTCCATTTATCTTGTCCACTATGCTCTCTAAATGTTTTCCCGTTGAGACCTAGCTATTTGACCGATGACCGGTGGAACTACCTGATAGCTATAGAGGAGATGGGCTGTGGACTCCCCCCTCGGCCGTCACCTACCCAGCCGGACTCTGGGAAGACTCTCCTTCGTCTCTCCATCCTATTTCCCTCCTACCCCTTTACCCTACACCCTTTCCCTTCTAAGCTCCACTTATCTCATCTTCTACGTTCGTGAAATGTTTTTCTAGTAACTGATGTAACTTGTAACTTATGTAATTTTGTAACTTTGTGGAACCTTATGTAAAGCGCTCTGATACCTCCGGGTCTAGCCAGCGCTATATAAAACTCAAATAAATAAATATAAATAAATAAAATAGGAACATCTATGGCTTTCCTACGCAATATACCAATAGCTGAGATTTGTAAAGCAGCTACATGGTCAATTCCACACACTTTCACTAAACATTGCTGTGTGGATGTATTAGCACATCAACAAGCAAATGCAGAACATACAGTACTACGTACCCTTTTCCAAACAACTACAACACCCACAGGTTAGCCACCGCTTTCTGGAGGGCACTGCTTTATAGTCTATGCAGATCATGTGTATCTATAGCCAAACATGCCATCGGACAGATTATGTTACTTACCTTGAAAGCATTTGTTCGTTGCAGGTAGTGCTGTAAATTTACAGGCACCCGCCCTCCTCCCCAGACACCTGTGACCGTTGCAGCATCTAATTAAAATATCATATGCATGGTCATCTCTTTGCTAACACTTACTCACACTCCATTCTCACCCGACTGCGTGAAAACAATCTAACAATGGAGTCAATGCCCATGTGCAATATCACAGAGAGGAGGAGTCATTTTACCTCATGACTGGAGAGATTTCTTCAAAGAAAAACAACTGGCCCATATCCAGACCCAACACTAGATGGCAGGAGTATGCAAAGCATGTGAATCTACAGCACTACATGCCATGAACAGATTCTTACAGGGTAAGTAACATAATCCTTTAGCCGGTCCTGGCTGAAGCTGCCTACATTCTTATAAAGTTACTTTTCCACGAAATCTTTGAAAAGTCTGACTTTGCAATTAAATCAGATTTTGAAAACTAAGTTGAAGCATATATTTATAAATATTTTTTATCATCATCATCATCAAAGATCTTTATTTCGGCCTGTATGGCCATAAAAGCACAGGTAAAAATACAGTACATTACATTTGATTAAATAAAAACGATCATTGCTCTGCATGAGGCACCGAATTACACATAATTGGTGTAAACTTCTAGTAATATTACATAAAACACTCAGCTATCCCACAAACTTGCCTCAACGGGCCGGAAACTAACCTATAAATATAGGATTCAATAAAGTGCGTGTGCAGTACATGAACAGCATGATGGCCTTTACATTGTTCAGAAGATCGAGTTCAATAAGGTGCGTATGCATTACATAAGCAACAAGGAAGCCATTACAGTAATCCAGTATCACTCGGCTATAAATATAGGATTCAATAAAGTGCATGTGCAATACTTGAGCAGCATAATGGCCTTTACATTGTTCTTAGACCATATTCAATAAAGTGCATGTGCAATACATGAGCAGCACGAAGGCCATTGCAATAATCCAGTACCGGGGTTCATGATGCTGTCATAGCGGCCCTCACCTAGCAGCATTCAACGGTGTATAAAATGGAAAAATGGAAAAACAACATATACAACACATTATAGTTAAAAAATTATAGTTTAAAAGGTCATAAAGTGGTTTCATTCAAGTTAAAAGATCAGGCCCGGTTTATAAAATATATAACAATAAACTGGCCAAACCTATGAGTTCATCTTTAAGATAGCCCTACGTATACACCACATAGAAAATAGAAAACGTAAAATTGAGAACACAATAGGCATGTGGGTGTCATATTTCAATATACTAAAGACCTCACTGCAGTGTCTGGTCCCCATATTTCTACATAGCTGGAGAAGCCATCGGACTCTCGCCCTCTTGTATCCTTGACTGAAAAATATCACATGATATTCTGTCTCCTCTGCATTATTACAGGCTGGGCAACCCAAATTAGATTAACCCGCCCATTTGTTTGTGAAAGCATGCAACGGGAGCACCCCATGTCTGAACTGCACATATAACTTCTTGGCATAGAGCGGCGGGATGTCATCCAGGACAGGTTCTAGTCTATATTGATCTTTTACTTCTAGAAATCCTAGGGTCAGTGGGCCAGACGTAGACCTCCCCTGTATCTGTGCACGTTTATGCTCCCTATAACTCTCCATCAGGTCCTTCCTAGAAGTTACGGGGCAGGTTTCTTCTGCGTTGTTCCACAAGTTACCCCTACCCATGGCCACACAAGTATTCCTAATGTAAGCCAGCCATGGTAGTTTGCCCACACCCTGTAGACTCAGTACTTCACTGAGCTCATCCCTATATGCAGCCAATTCCGGGGTGCTCTACAGACGTCGCCAAAATAAAAGAAGTCTTAAAGCGGCTTCGTCTGCGATTGGTCTGATCCCAAGGTCCATTCGGAGAGGTGTAAGTGGGGAGCTAGGGGGAAGACCCACTAGTTGCCTAGCAAAGGAATTCTAGATTCTCGATAAAGAGCCAGATGGACAATGACCCCAGATTTCAGCACCATGCAGGGCGGCACCCCTTGCTTGTGCTTTATAGATTTCCACCGCCGGTCCAACAAATTTGTGGGTACAGCTCCTACATACCTTTGTCAGTCCCCCCGTTGTCTGGGCCAACTTTAAACTTGCTTTCTTGGTTTGCGCACCCCAGTCCATTTTTTCAGTGAGCGTAATACCAAGGTACTCAAAAATGGACACCCTCTCCAATGGCCTCCCATCTAGGTGGGGATTTGGCCAGGTACTATTACTTGCATTGAATACCATGCACTTAGTTTTCTGTAAGTTAATCACCAGATCCCTATTTTTACAAAAAACATAAAAAATGTCAAGGGCCCTCTGGATTCCCATGGGTGATTTTGATAGCAGGAGGGTGTCGTCGGCGAACATCATAGCAGGTATTTTACGATTCACTAGCTTAGGGGCGTTAATATCATTCCCTGCGATCAACGACTCAACTAAGCCGTTAATGAAAGGCAAATAAGGGTCGGGCCAGGACACAGCCTTGGCGTACACCTCTTTCTACAGGTAAGGGGGCTGTGAGTTCACCATTTTTGCCATAACTAATTTGGGCAATATGGCCCTCATGTAATCGTTTCAGCTGGTGACAGAGGTATGCTGGGACTCCCAAAGCCAATAGGATTGCCCATAGTTTTCCCTCGGTACCAGGTCGAATGCAGATTTTAGGCCCACAAATATTAAATAGAGGCTGCCGCCCTCTATGCACACAGATTTCCAGTGTAATAATTGTAGCCTAAAAATGTGATCTCACAGGCGTATCTATGGAAACCAAGACCTAAACTCCACAGTGAAAAAAGCTTTTAAACTTTCAATGGCTGCAAGGGCACCTGTTTGAAATGTATAGTATGGCACTGTTCATATATATTAGGCACCTGGCACAGTGAGCTTTTGAGGCACACTTTAGAGGTGCGTTATTAATACATAAAAATAGATTTTCCCACATGGCAAAGGCACTTTTCTTTGCCATGTGTAACTGCAGCGGCTTTAAACTGAAGCCAACCCAGAGCACATTGAGGCTCCTAGTAGCTACATATTTTTGTCATTTGATTGAGTGGTGTAAATACACACTGCTGTCCACATATTTCAAATAGCTCTCCTGCTATTGGTGCATTTTTTGTGCCATTTACTTTGTGGCCCTCGTTGGAAAATGAAATAAGCTGTTAAGGCTAATTCAGTGCACAGTACTTGTTCTAGGGGAAGTAACAGGTGCTGTAGTACAGTTTAGCAGTGGTATTGCATACAAAATCCTAAAGGCAGAAAAACCAGACACAAAAAATAGGAGACCATGACAAACGAGCCCTGGAAAAGCTAATAGGTCTGACATTTGTTATCAGTTTTTCGACTTTACAGTGCTTCTTTTGTTTTGGCTTAGTTTAGATAGAAATTTATTTTGGGTGGGATTTCCCGGGGTCTTGCTAATATAAAAAAACTTGGCGAAAAGCAAATATATGTTTTAGGGTCTCAGTAAGATCACATTGCCCTAAAGTCCCTGACACCGAAAGGAACTACTTTAGGAGAGGATGTGCTCCTTGTGAAGGAGCAGAACATTGTCACTCACAGTGAAGTTAGAAAAGGGCTGTAGTAGGCTGAGCCATTGCTCCCCGTATGCTGTAGTGGGCTGAAGAAATATGTGAATCATACATCAACAGACAAGTGGGTTGCAATTGTAAATGATTTTATAGTGCTTACTACCCCTGACGAGGTGCTTTACCGATTTATGTAGGTAAGCACACTGCTTCAGAACCCAACGTTGGTGGTTAATCCAATGGCATTGGTTATTGGGATTAATATGGTGATCTAAAGGAACTATTTCATGCTTTTACTCCAACTTCTTGTAGTGGATTAAATTAATAAGAGTTAGGTGTGATTGTTAGTGGGTGTTTATTATGTGAACTCATGCAGATGCTGGTGCTGGTGGGATTAATAAAGGAGATACAGCATTAGGTTTTAGGTATGGCTTTCAAAGATAGAGAGGATGTGATTTATTTTTTAAAATTTGGATCAAAATGAGGGCAATTTGGAGAAATACAATAATAAAGATTAAGCCAAAATGAAGTCGACTATCTGAAATCCCCTTAAGTATAATATATATATATATATATATATATATATATATATATATATATATATATATATATTTAGATATCAAAACTCCAACTCCTGGCCTGACACTCCTCAGCAGGATACCCAGGCACGGACCTCAGTGCGCTCCACAATCAATCCAAAGAAGCTTTGAAGTAGTGCGAAAGCAGTGAAAAGTTTATTGCGACACAGTATCCACACAATAAACAGACATAGTGCATATATTTAGATATATATATCTTAAAAGCTACACAGTGGGACTAATATCACTAAAAATACCAGGACTTAATTTCAACTTTTTTTAGGTCTGGTGCTAGACAAAGACATTTGATTTTACTAAAGATAAAGCACCAGACCTAAAAAAGTTGAAATTAAGTCCTGGTATTTTTAGTGATGTTAGTCCCACTGTGTAGCTTTTAAGACCTTTTACCCAGGCGCACTGTATGGCAATCCTAAGCATGGTTGCTATTCACAACCAGGTTCTTGCTTCTGGGTCTCAAAAACCATTATGGGAGAAGTCTGGAATTAGTGAAATCATTCTGAATGCGCCGTATCATGTATCAAGGGTCACAGCAGGAAATGACCATCTCAAAGACCATACAGCGCATCTGCAACCTTAGTAACATCTCCCTTAGGACATGCTGTTATTTCAAGTTTTTGCTTTTGATATCTACTGATACACTTTCTTCACTGAAATGTTTAATGTTATTTTAATAAGTACCCTTTTCAGTCTTCAGGATGTAGCTGGTAGCTACTATCTATATTGAGAGGCAAAGTATATTCATTCATCCACAAAATACAA
The DNA here is from genome assembly GCA_963921515.1 of Calotriton arnoldi. NCBI lineage: Eukaryota > Metazoa > Chordata > Amphibia > Caudata > Salamandridae > Calotriton > Calotriton arnoldi. Next base: position 819,522 of record CAWUFW010006258.1, on the reverse strand, counting down.
AGTTAGCTACCCAACTAATTTGCTGGCGTTAACATCAAATATGCTGCACCAATACCACCCCTAGCTATCGCTGGTGTACTAATCAACCAATGGTTCGCTCTTCATATGGATTTGCTGATAGTTTAATAGTACTTTAGCCAACTAAAACCCAAAAGGGATGATAGAGCATATTTCGAGTTGCAGATATTACCCATTAGAGAAACAGCTACCTTAGGTGCATAATAGTATATAAATGACCGGTGCATATGGCAAAATAACAATATTTACCATAGGACAGCTTATGCTGCTTCACTTCTTAAAGAATTCTTTCACATCCTAAATACATTATACAATGCAACTTTAACAACATTGACGATGATATCTTAAAAAAATTTCTGCAACTCCTTCTTTACTTTGTTGGTAATACAATTAAGAAGTGTTATGCTGAACTTGAGGTTTAGATGTCTGAACTGAATTCTTACCCACAGACATCATGTCGCATTCTATCACACCTATGACAGTAGTAACACTTGCCTTAGACAGATTTAAACCTCTGTTTCTGGAATAAATAACCAGTTTAGTCTAACACAGCTAAATCACCCTTAGTTCTGTACCAAAAGTCAGTGTTTGAAACTCCTCCTCTATGACCATCTGGTGTGTTCTGTCGCTGGCAGCTGTCTAATACTTCTGTTTTCCCCAGGGTGGTTCCAAAATAAAAAGTGCTGTTATTTCGTCCCTTCTATAAAAAAAAATATTAAGCTACCCAGATGACCTAGTGCATTGCCATTCTATTTCTAGTATAACCTACCCAACCAGTTCCTAGGGAGTGCAGTAGTGTCTCAGCGTCCGAGTTCTGTTGGGAGGAAACACATTTTATTTGCAAATTTGGCTGGCTTCCATCTGCTGAGACGTCCTGAACATTGGTTCTATCAAATGTAGGTGATCCAAGAAGGTAGCTTTCTAAAAAAAAAACACAATGACATTTCTTCCACTTCTGACCCTCCCATGAGATTCACGAGGTTCCTGTGTCACACATTGTCACGCCTTGATCATATGACCAGCATCTTTCTGTGTCTCCATGGCAATATGCTTCAGCGTACTCCGTGCCTAATAATTCTGCACGCTGACCGTACTTGGCGGCAAAGTGACGTTGGCTATTTTGCAGGCACTAGCTTTCTATTCACCAGTGAAACTGCTTCAAGGCTCTACTTTGTGTGTAAAGCGATCAACGTCAATGGACTAGAATTTCTACTCAGAACGTTTATTTCAGGTGCCTAGAACAAGAAGCTGAGAATTGCCAGATGATCATTTTCATTGCTAGTGGTCATCCTATGGGATGATTTCACCCAGCCCTCTGAATGACTTTAGATCAGTTCCCTCTTGGTAACTTTAAACCTGGCTCCACTGAGAGAAACCAGGCTTACTTTAGTGCTGTGCCTATTCCAAAGAGCAGAATGCCTCTTATGGGGACAATCTCTATCCAAAAGAATCAATGACACGACATAAAATAGCAGGTGAAGAGTTTTGAAGTATTGTAAGCCCTTCTAAGCAAACTTTATTTTAGGAGAAACTTTTTAGCCAATAAGAACTTACCCATGTCACTAATTCAGACACCCTTCATGCATTTATTTTCTTCCTCTTTGATTTTTGTCATACTTTTTATTTTGGCTTTTGAACATGTCTTATGGGAGACTACGTGCCTGATGCCTGGAGAAAGCAGGGCAAAGTTACTCTTCTTAATTGGACTCCCTGCAGTCGCTTCCACCTTTTTACTGTTTTCATTTTAATAACTTTACATTATTATACAGTTTTAAGGTACGGGGCCCTCATACCAAGAAGAAAATCATAATTCTGAAGCCACATCGGTAGATACTGTGCAGCACGCAAAATGCCACTTAGTCATAATGACCAAGAGCTGTTCAAATTGTTACAGAGATATATGTGCATACATTAAATCCATATTTTCAGGTAATTGCTTGCAAAACACAATACTCATCCTCTGTCATTAATCTGTTTAATTATCAACAAAGTTGCTAAGTCTTGATCATTTTGTTAGGCCAGGGCGGACCACTTGCTGAGAGACTCAAGGGAGACTTGCAAATGTAGCCATGAATTCATGGCCACATTTGTGATTCTCATGTGATTTGCAGTTCATCACAAACTTGTTATAATGTTTGGAACAATGTAGGAGATTATTACGATGCAGGACCAAGTATCCCATTCGAAAATGTGTCGGAAAAGTTTTAAGATTTGGGGCAGAGGTGAGCAAGGACATCTTCAAAGGAGGAATTCAGATGGCTGGTGAGGGCTGCAAGAAGGAAGAATATGGTGAATGAGACTGGGGATAGTGGGTAAATAAGTTCATAATAAGACTATTAATATTTGCATTAGGACACTGAGTTGGTTAATGTAGCTGATATGTGCTATGAAGGTCACTGGTGTGATGGAATGATGGATTAATCCCAGATCCTTGTGACTGGCAGTGAATGTTTGCATTGTCCAGCATTCCGTCCATCAATTGTTTCTTTTGCATATGTCTCCCTAAGTGGGAAGGGTATGCCCAGACGTGGGTCCCATGCTCACTACACCACTGGATTCAAGCTAGCCTGGCTGATGAAGGGTGATGCCCTGAAACCGGTCCCAGGATGCTCGTTTCCGGTCCAGGGAGGACTGGGCTTGGCAGTTCGGGCTGGACTGTTCCCATAAGGAACAGGGTCAAGACTGATTTGCATATGGCTGGGTCCAAACTGGGCTGGTGTGGTGAGCAAAAGAATGATGGATTAAACCCGGATCCTTGTGAATGGGGGTGAATGTTTGCATTGTCCAGCATTCCGTCCATCAATTGTTTCTTTTGCACTGGTGTGAGCCTGAGCGGAAGTTCACCCTTTTAATTATATAAAACAATTACCAATGAGTTTGGTAATACAGTGGCGTAGCAAGGTCAGGTGGTACCCGGTGCTGGAAAATTTCTTGTCATCCCCGGCTTGACAAAATGGCAAAAATATGTGTTTAAAACACATATTTTTGCCATTTTGTCACCCCCTCAGTGATGACACCCGGGGCGGCCCTCACCCACTGCACCCCCCTTCCTACGCCACTGGGGTAATATTTGCAGCTATTGTAAAGCCACCAGACATATTTCGTTTATGTGTGATATGCGTTACTCTCACACCTTCTTCAATAATTCCCTTCTGTTAAAATAAGTAACTTGCTGGTTTAACGTTCTTGTTGCAGAGATTTGTTTGCAAGACAATAGTTAACAACAGAGCATAGACAAGTCAACCGTTCAGTTTTCTGAATTTAGGACATGACGAAAATGAGTACAATTGAGATGACCAGAGTTAACAGCTGTTCTTCAAAGCCTACGAATATTCAAATCTGTGATCTACCGATTAAACAAATAATGTAAGCGGCAGGCTCGTATTGCACTTAGCTATTCTAAACAGTTCATTTTATTTTGCCAGCTAACTATGAAGAGGTATTTATGATTCTGGTCACCCTACATACTTCTTTGCAGAGCCCTACTTTGCAGTAAAGTCTCAAGAGTTTCATCAAATTGTTCACTAAAACTCCCCGACAACCTCCAAATATCGTCTGAATGTGTCGGGAACCCACGGACATTCAAAAAGTTTGTGATCTGAAAATCTCATGGAAATTCGGAAAGTTTGAGCTTGTCCAAAATCTGTGCGCGCAGGGACCGATTCAGTTCTGACGGTGCATCCAGAGTTGACATTTTGGAGGCGAGAAGTGAAATCTGATTTTCTCTAGTATATCGGTGAACTTTAGTGCCTTTTAAGCCAATTAAATGTCTAAGGTGGATAATGAAGTTGTACGAAATTAATGGAAGGTGAACATTAACAAGTACAGTCAGTACATGTTGGGACATGACGTATATTGAGGCACTCTCGGGTTCATGACATGAATTTCTAGTTTGTTCACATGGGTGAGGATCTTTCTTGCCGTACAGGACCTCTTCTTTTTAATATCTGTAAATTTAGTTTTACAAGGGGTTCTCAATAATAAAGGAAGTTCCTTGGGTATACCCCTAGGTATTTTTCGTTCTTAAGTGGAGTGGACCAGTGCAATTGTCCTGAATGATGTATATAAACACTCCCAGGTCTACGGATTTCGGTTAAGTCCACTGGAGTGGCATTGTTTCTACCCCAGTGTCAGAGATCGCTGATGATGAAGCATGCCATGATACGGTGTGGGTGAGACGACCGCACAAATATCTTTTTATGAACTGACGCAACGGTTTCCTGACTGAGATAGAACAAGTGGGACAATAGGTTTCAGTACTCAAGTATTTTGTGTGATAAGATTGTAGACATTAGGAGGACGTAATTGAATATATACCTCTTTACTCTCCTGTGGGGATTGATATGACCAGGTGTTACGCCTGCCAAAATAACAAGGAAACCCCCCCCCCCCACAGTTGGCAGTCACAGGTACTCGGACCACAGTGTCAGCTCCTAGCAGAGTCAGCACAAGTTGGTTCACTCCTGCTAGCGAGTTGGAACTTTGCGGGTGGACTGATGGTCACGCTCCCAGGCTGCTCACACTGCAGGCATATAAAACCTGGTCAGGAGAATTACTGGGAGGCTGTGAGACTTGGGTGTGCACCCGTTACACTCTCTTGATGAGATCCGCACTTCTGGGCTGTCCCACACTCTCGGCACAGCAGCAGGGCATCTCCTCCTTAGGCAGTTGTCACAGGGATAGGCATTCCTTCCCCTCTCCCAGCAGGTCAGGCAGGTTCATAGGCACCAGGTAGGCCCACAACTCTTCTATCAAGATGGTACAGACTTCAGGTGGTGTCCCCTCACCATTGGAAGATGGGCTGTGATTGGCACAAGCTCTGGGTCTCAATAGTTCTTTGAGTACTCTGTGGACCACTCCCTCACTTAGTCATGAAGAAATTGGAACTGAAACCCATTGGGATTGTTTAGTCATCCCAGTCTCATATTCCTTTTCCATACAGGGGATGTTGATCCAACTGTTGGTGTTCTGGAACCAGTTTGAAGTGGTTCTGTTTCAAAAGCAACTTTTCCTTCTGCAAAACAAACACATTTTTGTTGAAGGTGATGGGTCTCACAGCAGGTAGTGACAATGCTTTCTCTTAACTGAAGCATCAAAACATATGGACCATGAAATGCAAAGACTCAAGACCAGGCTATGTTTAGCCTTCTGTAGCAACACTCTGTGTCTCGACATAAGGACAGGCCTTGCCTAGAAGATTCCCTCTGTACAACAATAAAGAGCCCAGATTTCTCCTACTCACACCCACCATCAGCCACAAGCCAGTGCTCAGGAAGGGTGTGTTCAGCAGGCTCTTGCTAACAAAGGTCACTGCTGCGTTTCTAAAGCCGCCTTGTAGCCATCCTCCCACACTTCTGTGCCTGAGGCTACTCCCTTTTAGTCTGAAATATGAGCAATAGACTGATGCTGCCTTTGGAGGTTGTACCACAACCTCTATCTTGTGCTGTGTTTTAATATGGACATCTAGAATGTTTCCCATTGATCTCTACAACCATACACCCACAATAACCTTGAAATCCTGCTACAACTCACCAAAAACACGCACATGGGGATGTCAGCGCAGGGTCAGGTCACCACATTCAAGACTAACTTAAATTGAGTGGGGGCTGTATGCACCACATTCATACCTAACAGGAAAAATGTTGATTTAGCATTATCATTCAGAAAACAGTGTGCTGCCACCACTGCCTAATGTACGTGTCTGAGGACATGGAGTATAGTCCTCTGTTGACTAGAGAGTGCTCTTGCTGTTTTCCTCTAGATCTTAGAGCCAGGGCCTGGGTCTCTCGGTAAGTTACAAGGCCTACTCCTCAGTGCGAACTCAGGATTATCATGCGTGCTGGACCAAAAGTATCAAGTTATCATATAACCCACACAGCTGGGGTCACTCAAGGCAGGGGTACACATCTGTGCTACCGTGCAGGGGACTTTCTCATCCCAACAATACCATTATGCTTTAGATAGTGTTGCCCTCAGGCATTGCTTTCGGGAATTATCACAACAATTGTTTCCCTTATTTTCAAATAAACATACATATATGTATGCCACAGGCTGCAATATTTTTGTTTTCTTAACTTTGGCGGCGTTTATCGAATCTGATACTTTTCAATAAACTTATTATTTTGATTAAGTGTACACTTCCACTTTTGAGTAATTTTGCCACTTTTGGTATTCACAAACAGCTCTTTTGTAGCAACTTACACTTTTGTAGTATGCCCAGCACTACACATGGCCAACCACTTGTACTGGAACACCTTCCCATAAAAAATAATGGAGGTACGGACTTGCTGCAAAAGTGTAAGTTACTACAAATGTGTAAGCTACTACAAAAGTGCAGTTTGTGAAAACCGAGAAGTAGTAAACGTACTCAAAAGTGGAAGTTACTATAAAAGTGCAGTTAATGAATAGCACTTTGTTGTACATTTTGTAGTAGTGCTGTAGTACTACAAAGTGCAGTTTGTGAATCAAACCCTTAAATTCAGCCTGGCAAGTTCCACGCAGACCGGTCAAGTGGGAGCCAAAAAAGGCTGCAGCAAAAAAGTGACATTTCCCATTTTATCTCCCATAGGAGTCTTTGACATTGATACAGAGAAATAGACTCGATGGAACTTCACCAAACGTGGCTTGTAAGTGGAATTTCTCAAGGAAGTGGCTTTGCTTAGTTTGGTGTAAATCCATTAAGTAATTGCTCAGAAGTTAGCAGTTAAAATGTGTTCTGGTCTGGCCATAAACTGCTTATAGCATGACAGTTGGGAAGGTATACTTTTAATTTACCTAGAACTTCAGCGCATTTTGACAAATTTGCACTAAATTTGGCAGATTCTTAACATATTTGATTGCTCTTGGTATTTTCAGTTTGTGCGCATTCGTTAAGGGGGCACAGAAAAAGGGCGGATTTGGAGAAAAAAAATCATTTTCTAGTAGCTGTGGCATCACTTGAGTAAACCAAATTAAATTTGGCAGACATTTAACGTGTTTAGTCTTCTGTTGGAAGACAGATTTTGTGCAGATCCATTAAGGGGCTAAAATGTAAAAGTGGGGGCAATAATGTTTTCCTGTGCTAATAACTTTGTTGCTCTTTAATGAATCTGCATGAAATTTGGCAGGCTGTTCACATGTTAAGACAGAAGAGTACCACATCTTCTTACATTTCTTTGACAACCAAGCAGATTTTTAACTCCTCTCTTCGTTAACATGCTCCAACTGAGTAAGGTCCAATATTACTCACTCTTAAATAAATTAGAGGCCCCCCAAAAGACACAATGACTGAAGTAGCAAATTATTAATGTTACACCAAAATCTTTATTGGCTGCGTTTCCTTATACCTAAACTGTTTCGCGCTCAAAATTATTTCAAATTGATCTTTAATTATCATAAATTAAATAAATGACAAACAAATTAAAACCATTTGTTTTATAACATACAACATTCTCTTAAAAAAAAACAAAATAAACAATCACAATATTTAAAAGACTGAAAGTTATACACTTTGTTAAATATTCTATTATATACATGCAATCATTCATTTATACATCACATCTATCTATACCCTGCTGTTTCATATGAATGTATGAAAACTGAGTCCTTCATCATCCTTCCTCGTCAACATTCTGTATACTGTTACAGCGCTTGTGGTTCTAAACAAGTCAACCCTATGTTTCTGATGATGTGATGGGTCACTCCCACTGTCTTCACGGCCATAAAATATATATATATATATATTTATATATTTATATATATATATATATATATATATATATATATATATATATATCACGCAGATTTCCCTTTTTGCACAGAAAATACCAGGACACTCACGGACCGTGAACAAGCCGAAATGTGAAACGCGTTGGTAGAGAGCAATTTTGCCAATAAATTAATCCAGCATCCCGGAGTGTCCTGGTATTTTCTTTGCAAAAGGAAATCTGCGTGATATTTGACAGGGTTACCGGAACCCATCCAGGACCACCACGATTTGAAGCTCCGGACTTCCGGAGTCTTGTGTTGGAAATATATATATATATATATATATATATATATATATATATATTCACTGAAAAAACCATAGGTTTTAGGGACAGTTATAGTTAGTTGGACATTGCACTCGTACAAAACCCGTGAAATTCCCCCGTTATAGTTAGTCCAGCTAACTATAACTCGCGCCCCCGCAATGCACTGCTGATGACGTCACATATTACATCACTCATGACATGGTCAGTGACATCACTGATGACATCATCCACGTGATAATCTGATGCACCTCCTCACACCCTAATATAACCTTTGATACACCCACTCTAAATTACAGACTGCCATTCTCAAAACCATAGACACTCCAACACCAATAACTACATACCCACTCACTGATTCATAGGTATACGCACACATCCACTCACTCACCCGTACAGTCACTCATACTTACGGTCACTCAGTACAGGACTATCATATGCACTCATACTCCTATATAGACACTCAAACACCGCCACTCATCCATAGAGGTACTCACACGCCTAGTCAGTCATGCAAATAATTAAACACACTGCCATTTACTCACCTATACAGTTATACACACACCAGCTCACTTACTCATACAAATACTAGCACATTCTTACGCTCTTACACAATCACTGATACAAGCACACACTCATCCATACAGCCACTATCACAATCACTCACTCTCGCTTATAGCTATTTATATACTCCAACACACATATATACTGCCTTTCACATATGTAGTTACTCACACATGTACCACTGGGACATACATTCACTCACTAACACACTCTTACACACACTTACCCACCCATACAGTATATCACAGATGCACTCTTGAAACCATCCACCCAGTGAATCACCCACTCACACATCTATGCACAGAGTCGCACACACCCCTCCCACACAAACACTCAGGCACCCATACAGATACTCAGACAACCATTCAATAACTCATATAGACACTCATGTAGCTATTCACAAACACATGCAGCCACTTACACAGCAACAGACAGACGGATACAGACATTCACCCAGTTTAGTCACTAACCCATGCATTCAGTAAGATACGTTAAATCACTCACTTATAGAGTCAGTCACGCACCTACTAAATCATCCATACAGACACTTACACACCCACTCATTCTTCAATACGTCTTTTCCTATATATATTAAAAATATTTAAACTTTACAGAAACACACAGTCACTGGATGATGTCATCAGTGATGTCATTTGAGATGTCATCAGTGATGTCATCAGTGATGTCACTGACCATGTCATGAGTGATGTAATATGTGACGTCATCAGCAGTGCATTGCAGGGCGCGAGTTATAGTTAGCTGGACTAACTATAACGGGGGAATTTCACGGGTTTTGTACGAGTGCAATGTCCAACTAACTATAACTGTCCCTAAAACCTATGGTTTTTTCAGTGAATTTCAAAGGTTTTTTAAATGCTAATTTGTAACTATAACGTCCCTGAAACCTATGGTTTTTTCAGTGAATTTCAAAGGTTTTTTAAATGCTAATTTGTAACTATAACATGTCTGAAACCTACGGTTTTTTCAGTGAATTTCAAAGGTTTTTTAAATGCTAATTTCTAACTATAACGTGCCTGAAACCTATGGTTTTTTCAGTGAATTTCAAAGGTTTTGTAAATGACAATTTTTAAATGTATTAATTGTTATATTAATTTTTTTCATACTGATTTACTACATTTTTAGAAACAATTTTTTTTTACATATTTTATTTTTTAAATGACATTGTAATTACATTATACATTACATTACAAAAAATACTTTCTCAGAATGAATTACTTTAGTTTAAATACTTTGCACATAGGCAATAGACTTTTAAGTACAGTAGTTACAGTTGTTGCAATGGGCAACACATTTTCAAACACAATGCAACATTCAGCTCAATGTGAATTTCTAGTTAAATGCAATTAGTTACTTTATGGATTACTTTTCTAACCACAGGACTGGATCCTAGATTCAGTCCTGGGACATCTCCTGTAAACAGTTGAGTAAAAGCGTTTTGGTTACAGTACTGATTTTTAAGGAATATTATTGTATTTTAAAAGTTGACACTTAGAAACTTTTTCTCATATAGTCACCAATGTTATCCTATGGAAGGAAATTCACTTAGCAGGTAAAAACTGTTATCGTTACTTTTTCTTACTCAGTGTTGGATCCTGGATCCAGCACTGGTGCATCTCCTGTAAACAGTTGAAAGAATGCGTTTAAGTCATACAGGTGATTTTTAAGGAATATTTGTAGTTTGTAAAAATCAACACTTTGAAACTTTTTGCTGAAAACCAGACAATGGATTCCTATGGAAGAAAAAATAAGTTACTGTTAAGTACGGTTAAAATTACTTTTCAGGGTCAGTGCTGGGCTAAAAGATGCAGCACTGGGTTCTCTCCTGATAACAGGTGAGTAAATCGGAATTCGTATTTCGGCTGATTTTAGAGGAATATTTTAAAGTTCCAAAACTCCACACTTAGAAGAATTTCCAAGTGAAACCAGTCAATGTTAGCCTATAGAAGGAAATTCAAGTTACTGGTAAGTACGGTTAGAATTACTTTTCAGGGTCAGTGCTGGGCTAAAAGGTGCAGCACTGTGTTTTCTCCTGATAACAGGTGAGTAAGTCGGAATTCGGATTTCGGCTGATTTTAGAGGAATATTTGTATGTTTCAAAAATCAACACTTAGAAACTTTTTCAGCAAAAAGCAGGCAATGATATCCTATGGAAGGAAATTCAAGTTACTGGTAAGTACGGTTAAAATTACTTTTCAGGACCAGTACTGGGCTGAAGGATACAGCACTGAGGTCTCTCCTTATAACAGGTGAGTAAATCGGAATTCGTATTTCGGCTGATTTTAGACGAATATTTGTATGTTTCAAAAATCAACACAGAAACTTTTTCAGCAAAAAGCAGGCAATGATATCCTATGGAAGGAAATTCAAGTTACTGGTAAGTACGGTTAAAATTACTTTTCAGGACAAGTACTGGGCTGAAAGATGCAGCACTGAGGTCTCTCCTTATAACAGGTGAGTAAATCGGAATTCGTATTTCGGATGATTTTAGAAGAATATTTGCACAATGGTGAAGGGAGGGGGCGGGGCTTCAGGTGACATCTGTGCAAACGCGCCCCGTGGCGCGTTTTAAGTTGGGGGATTAAGTCCCCTTGAATCCTGAGGGTCCCTAGGGGCCAACTAGCCCACCAGGAACCTCCAATATGCGCCAGGGGCTGCGTTGCAGAGACGTGTAGAGAGGCCACACCCCTTTTACACCTCTCTGCAACGCAGCTCTGTGGCGCTTTCTGGATGTACCTGTTGGGCTAGTTGGCCCCAGGGACCCTCAGGATTGAAGGGGATTTAATTCCCCATCTTAAAACGCGCCACGGGGCCTGTTTGCACACGTCACCTGAAGCCCCGCCCCTCCCTTCACCACTGTGCAAACACGCCCCGTGGCGCGTTTTAAGTTGGGGGATTAAGTCCCCTTGAATCCTGAGGGTCCCCGGAGTCCAACTAGCCCACCATATACCTCCAAAAGCGCCACAGAGCTGCGTTGCAGAGAGGTGTAAAAGGGGCGTGGCCTCTATACACCTCTCTGCAAGGCAGCCCCTGGCGCATACTGGAGGTTCCTGGTGGGCTAGTTGGCCCCCAGGGACCCCCAGTATTCAAGGGGAATTGTTCCCCTCTGCAAACGCGCCAGGGGCGCGTTTGCAGAGTGGTGAAGGAAGGGGCGGGGCCTGCGGGCCCGATCGTTTTTGTTGTTTTTTTTGTGTTTTTTGTCCCCTGAAGGGGGCTGTGTGGCCCCCTTCCTTTTTCATGTTTTTGGGCCCTGGGGACCCCATCCCCCAGGGCCTTACCCCTTTTTTGTAATTAAAATTAAAAAAACAAAAACGGGAAGGGGGCCGCGTGGCCCCCCTTCCCTGGGCCTGTATTGGCCCCGGGGACCCCATCCCCCGGGGCATGGCCTTTTTTATTTTTTATTTGGAGGGGGGCTGCGTGGCCCCCCTCCTCAGGCCATTTAAGGCCCCGGGGACCCCATCCCCCGGGGCCGGCCTTTCCATTTTTTTTTAATTTTTATTTTTTTATTTTTTGGGGAGGGGGGCCGCGTGGCCCCCCTCCCGGGCCACTACTTGCCCCGGGGACCCCATCCCCCGGGGCTGGCCCTCTCTGTTGGGGAATGTGGGAGGGTCCCCAATCCCCCCACAGTCCCGCCGGCTCCCCGCGTCCCTTGGGAGCCGGCATTGCTTTTACACATGGGGAGCAGCTAACATGCTGCTCCCCATGTGGAAAAGCAATCGGCTTTGGATATTGGAAGAGAGAGCAGGTTTCCCTGCTCGCTCTTCCAATATCCAAAGCAAGTTTGCAATGGCAGGACGGGAGCCGCGAGGCTCCCGTCCTGCCATAGCAAACTACAGTGTCCCGGGGGTAGGCACCCCGGGACACTGCAGGAGCCGGCCCTGGGGGTGGCGGTCCCCAGGGCCATCAAGGGCTCCAGGAGGGGGCCGCGCGGCCCCCTCCCTTAAATTGCACAGCCCCGGGGAGGTGGTGGTCCCCGGGGCTATGGGGGTCCGTAATGGACCCCCACATTTATTTTGTAAGTGCCCCGGGGAGGTGGTGGTCCCCGGGGCGTGGGGGGGGGCTGGAGCCCCCCCCACACCTTATTTAACATGAAAAAAAGAAGCCCCGGGGGTGGCGGTCCCGGGGCTGCGGGAGGGCAGAAGAGCCCTCCCGCACCATTTTTATATAAAGCCCCGGGGGTGGCGGTCCCCGGGGCTTGGGGGCCCTTTGAGGCCCCCCACACATAAAATTAACCCCCCCCCACCATGCCCCCGGGACTTGGGCCACCCGGGGGCAAAATGCAATCGAAGCGCGGGAGACCGCGCTTCGATTTTTTTTTTTTTCAGCAGGATTCGCGCACCCTGAGCGCATCCTGCTTTGCGCACTTGTTTCTGTCCCTCGGTTCTACCGAGGGACAAAATGGCTGCCAACATTTCCTGAATCGGAATGTTGACAGCCAGCTGACAGCCAATTAACATGCAGCTCGTGATCGGGAGGGTATGCGGACCCTACTCGGCCATAGATATCACTATCTTTTTACTTTTGATTTGCTCAGCAACTACTGAACGGATTTACACCATTTAACAAAAAGGGTTCTTTCTGAACCAAGAACTACCTCTTTGCCAAATTTGGTGTAATTCCGTTCAGCAGTTCGGGCTGTAGCCGTGTCTAAAGTTTCCTATGGAAAATTGCATGGGGAAAACGCGTTTTGGGACCCCCCTTTTTTCTCGGCCCCCGCTTGACGAATCCCCCTGAGACTTTCAGGGTAGGAGCGGACCGGAGCGGGCCACAAAGTTTGAAAATTTTGCGAAGATACGTCAACCGGCAAGAGAGTTATTTCAAATAGAATGTCGCGGATTTCCTATGGATAATAGGTTGTAACTCTAACTATCTACTGGCGACCGCCAGTAGATAATATATATATATATATATATATCCAACACAAGCTGACGCCAACCGACGTGCAGCATATTTGGGCAGGAGGTACGTGGTGGGAGTCATACGGTGCAGCTTCCATTGTGCAGGACATTCTACCGACCCACTGGGGACTTATACTTTGTACCATTTGGTGGCGCACTAGCAACTCACAGGAGAATCACTGCCCGGCACTACAGAGACCAGCAGGCAGTGTGACTGTCTGCGCCCACTGGGGCGGGTCTCACGAGTGATATCAGGTGCTGGGATTGTTTGGCGTTTGCTGGAAGATTTTGCCCATGACTAAGTTCGAGGGAGCACGAAACGCGTTGGGCGCATGAACTTGGAGTGAAATGTTGTGCCATAGAAGCTGTAGCTGTCACCGAATAAACGCTGAAACTTACCATCCTGTGTGAGGCTTTTTTCAAGGGACAACTCTTGTGTTGGATGGATATATATATATATATATATATTATATATATATATATATATATATATATATATATATTCTACCCAAATATCCTCCACATGCATCTGTCCTCTCTATTCCTTATTCACCATATACACTGTTGTTACTATAAAATAAACTAAGGGGCACCCCAGCCAACATGCATAAACATAACAACAGGATGTTGGATTCTCATCAAGGAACCCTGACGGGAAGGGAGCTTTCTCTGGCTTCAGTGTATGTCCTGACGTTGGGCAATTTGCATTTCTTAAACAAGCCATCCAGGAGATTCTTGCTGTCAATACAAGTCCCTTTATTGTAGAAGGGGGTATGGAATTTGATCTTAAAGAGCAAGCTAGACTGCTGCACTCAAAGGATGGGCGTAATTCAGAGGGTGGAGGGGAGCAGAGTCCTGTTGGAATCTGGAAACCGGTGGCTGAAAGACATAGGTTTTGTGGATAGTTGGTGGGCAAAATGTCAGGGAAGTATATTCCTCTCATTATTCCACTTCACACAAGGCTTATGCTAGAATAGATGTGTTATTCTGAGGTTGGTAACTCAAAGAATACATAATCAAGATGGAATATGAAGTTATGTCATTATCAGACCATGTTTCGCCACAAGCCACATACGTTGGGACACACCTCAATGGGGAAGACTGCATTATTGGCATTTTAGCACACATTTTCTTAAAGATCGAGTCACCAAAGAGACAATCCGCTCCCAAAGCAAGGAGTTTTTGATACATAACAAAACTGGGGAATGGACACTCATTGTATGGGACTCCCTCAAGGTCTTAATCGGAAGCACTTACATAATCAAAACACAACAAAAAGAGTGTATTATTAGATCTGGAGGACCATCTTCAAAAGTTAGAAATACTTCACTAGAGTACCTTATCACATAAGTCCTGGAGGCAGATTGTAGGCATCAGAGGGTAATTATGCATGCTAGAACTAAGCAATGTGGAATAATGCCTGAATAAGATTTAACAGAAATTCTAGGAAGGGGAAAGCAAAGTATGGAGCCTGCTGGCCTCTAAATTGAGAAAATTAATAACCGAATCCCACATTCTGTCTATTAAAAGAAAAGACGAGACAATTCTTACGAAGGAGCACAACAAGAGAGAGGTCTTTGGAGAGTACCATCAGGCTGCCTATTTTGCTAAACCAGTGAACCTGGCAGAAACACTTGGATATCTAAAGGGGGTGGGCATATCGGCTACTAGAGATATTACCTGGGCTGATCCACTCCGACCAAGAAAGGGTGATCCTTAATAGACTTGTGGGAGACAACACTAAGAAAGTTATCAACCTAATGGATGTTGCCATTAAGAGAAAAAGGGGAACAGGCCTGCTCTCATTGGATGCTGAAAAATGTATTTGTCTCGGTGGACTGCACCTTCCTCAGAGAATCCCTGAGATGTAGGGCAAGCACTTTATCTCCAGGGTGATGCTGGGCTATCATAAGCCATTTACAAAGTATGGGTTAATCACCCGGAGGTGGAACCGGCGCACCTTGAACAGGGGACTAGGCTCTTTACCTCGAGCAGCTGGCAGAACAGATGCAAAACAGCAACACCATTTTGGGAACGACCCTGGGGATTGATAAAATCAAATTGTCTCTCTTTGCAACCGATGTTTTGGTGGCACTATTCAAGCCTAAACCTGCGCCCTCTAATGGAGGAATTACTGAGGTTTGGTAGGGTGGCACAACATGACTGAGTCAGAACTTCTGGGGTTGCACTTGTCCCGAAGCAATAAAATCTGGTTAAAAGCCACCACCCCATTTATTTTGAGCCATAATAATGTCTGGACATATACCTCGGGACATCCATTAGGAGCATCCATGCTGGTAATTGTCATCCACTTTTGAGGGAAGTTTGAAACTAACTCCAAAACTGGCATAACCATGTGCTCTCCTGGCATGGCTGTATCACCATGTTAGACTTGGCATCATTGGCGTGTTTCTCCCCTGTTTGCCTTCAACCCTCCTGTTTTCTGAATTCGGCTATGCTGGTTTTAGGACTCTGCACACTTTACCACTGCTAACCAGTGCTAAAGTGCTTGTACTCTCTCCTTTAAATATGGTAAAATTGGCTTACAACCAATTGACCTATTTCATTTACTTGTAAGTCCCTAGTAAAGTGGTACTACCTGTAGCCAGGACCTGTAAATTAAATGCTACTAATGGGCCTGCAGCACGAATTATGCCACCCACTTAAGTAGCCCTTTAAACAGGCCTCGGGCCTGCCAGTGCAGCCTGTGTGTGGAGTTTTAAACTACCATTTCAACCTGGTAAAATACCTTTTGTCAGGCTCAACTTTTTCTTTTTAATACATATAGGTCACCCCTGAGGTAGGCTCTGAAAAGTCCAGAGGGCAGGGTGCAGTGCATTTGAAACATAGGACAGGTATGTTTTAAGTTTTACATGCTCGGTAGTGAAAAACTCATAAATTAGTTTTTCACTGCTGCATGGCCTACCTCTCCCATGGGATAACTTTGGAGTTACCATATTATATTTAATAAGCTGTAACTTACAATTGGGAGAAGGTAGACAGGTCATGTTTGGTGTCTAAAGAATTGTAATTAAAAGTCTTCTCTAATGGTTAAGTTGGATTTTTAATCCCAATGCTGAAAATGCCAATTTTAGAAAGTTGACATTTTCGTGCCCTAACCATTTGATGGCTGCAGCCTGATCTGGGTCACATGACTAGGTGTAGCTGGCAGTTGGTCTTTGTTTATTGCTTTCAGACAGTGAGACAAAGGGAAAATAGATGCTGGTAGGTTGGCCCACTCTAAGTTAACGAGGGGGGAGCTGTCACCTACCACACTTGTACATCACAAAGGCTGCACGCATTTACAATACTTCTACTAAAGATGTTAACACTGTTTAAGCTCCATTCAAGGTCAAGATAAGATTTCTTCCAGACATCTCTAACAGTATGCTGGAATGCTTGGTTTTTATTTCTTAGTTGTGTAAAGCAGATGCTTTAGCCTCAGAACGTTGGTAGCAATTCCTATTCATGCCTCAGTACCTTTCTTGGCACTTTGTAGGCATTATCTGATTGATTTTTTCAACTTAATCAATTTGGTCATTATGATCAAATTTTAAATGTTGAAATAAACATTGCACGTTAAAAATAAAGTTAATATACAAGAGCTATGCTATATTTTAGTACTAAACAGGCAGCTACAAGTGCAGTTACCTTGCAGGCAACAGAGTCATGGTTTGAATGGTGCAGCAAGTGCAGTAGCACCAGGACCAAAATTTGCTAGAACTCATCTAAAACACATAATAATGCTATACTTGACTACTAAACAGGCAGTCACAATTGCAGTTACCTTGCAGTTAAAAGAGACATGATTTGAATGGTGTAGCAGGTGCAGTGGCACTGAAGCCAAAAGCTCTAGGTACCCCACTGAACCCGGATTATTGCTAAAATGTCAAACTAAACAGCAGTCACAAGTGCAGTGGTTTCAATGGTGCAGCAGGTGCAGTGACACCAGGACCAAAAGTTCTAGGCACCCCACTAAACACCTACAATTGCTATATTTTACTACTAAACAGGTAGTCACAAGTGCAGTTACCTAGCAGGCAACAGTCATGATTGGAATAGTGCAGCAGGTGCAGTGGTACCGGCCCTATAGTTGTCAGAACTCCTCTAAACACCTAATATTGCTATATTTTACTACTATACAGGCAGTCACAATTGCAGGTACATTGCAGTTGAAAGGGGTTTGATTTAAATGGAGCAGCAGGTTCAGGGGCACCGGAGCCAAAAGTTGTCACAACTCTACTAAACACCCAATATTACTATATTTAACTACTAAACAGGCTGTCACAAGTGCAGTTATCTTGCAGGCAACAGGGTCATTATTTGAATGGTACATTGCAGCAAGAAAGTCCTGAGGCTCAGGTGACTCCGAGACTCTGGCTACTAGTGGTGTCTAACCTGAATGCCGCCTATAGTGAATGGGGAATAACCACTACTGCTAGTGAGAGGGAAGTGGGACACTTCGATCGAAAACTTGAGCCCTGACCTCAGGGGACTGTGTATTGCTTGTGCATGCTGTATTTCACTTTGTGTTTGTATACAAATACTCTTGTTCATAAAAGCAAGTATTTGATTGGACACTCATTTATTGCTGCTGCTTAACGTACTTTGAGTTGTGATCCTGTGTTCAACACCTGCATCTACCTTCCCCCAATGCCACACCCCAGAAAGCAGAAGCGTCAATAACCCCCTACTTCAGCAGCTTCAGCGAGCGTAGGTGTCAGAGGGTAATTCTTTGCAACAAAGAACATTACCGTTGTTTTTATGGCTCCTTCAACTTTGATCAAAAACTTGCATCTTCAAGAAGTTCATAAAAAACAGCCTCGTACAGCCTGAGGGCGAAGGGAGGGAGAGGAGAAAGGAGAGATGGAGAGAGGATGGGCAGATGGATGTAGAAAGGGATAGATGAGTAGGAGAATGGAGGGATGGATTGATGCAGAGATAGAGAGAAGGATGGAGGAATAGATGGGGAAAAGGATGGATGATAGAAGACTGGAGAGAATGAAGATTGGATGGCAAGAAAAGGTAGATTGACAGATGAAAAGAAAGAAGGAACATAAGATGTATGGATGGGTAAATTGAAACAGAAAGGGGTAATGGACAAAGAAGGAAAGAAAAAGACAAAGAAGAATGGAGAGAAGAAAGGGTGGATACAAATAGAGATGGAGAGAAGAAAGGATGGATGGATGAGCAGATGGATGGAAAAAGTACAGAAAGAATGGAAAAAGGAAAGCTTGCAAAAATGGACAAAAAGACAAAACAGGATGGAGAGAAGTAAAGACAAAAGACTGAAAAAAGGAAGGAGAAAAATTTAAGAATGTAAGAATTCCCACAGGAGTGCTCTCCTGATAACTGCCAGATTTGCTTCTCTCACCTACTCACTTAGCGATATTTGGGATATGGTTCAAAGTGGGGGGTATTTTATTTTTATGGCTGCTGCCTTGCCGGGATGCCTTGAACTTCTCAACTCATTCTGCTACTGAGAGTCAAGTGCTGAAGGGGTACTTGGCCCAGTTGCTCAGGACCCATAGTAAGTTCTGCTCCAGGACTTCAGGAGTAAAAGGCCTCAACCCCCACCGTTAGGCCATGTAGCTCCTGCTTGCCCCCTGAAGGGGTTTCTGACACATCCCCACTTAAATTTTCCTTGCACAAAGTAATTTGTTGATCTATGTTTATTTTGATAAGACAGGCAACAGTCATGATTGGAATAGTGCAGCAGGTGCAGTGGTACCGGCCCTATAGTTGTCAGAACTCCTCTAAACACCTAATATTGCTATATTTTACTACTATACAGGCAGTCACAATTGCAGGTACATTGCAGTTGAAAGGGGTTTGATTTAAATGGAGCAGCAGGTTCTGGGGCACCGGAGCCAAAAGTTGTCACAACTCTACTAAACACCCAATATTACTATATTTAACTACTAAACAGGCTGTCACAAGTGCAGTTATCTTGCAGGCAACAGGGTCATTATTTGAATGGTGCAGCAGATGCATTGGCACTTGGCCCAAAAGTTGTCGAAGGTCCTCTAAACACCTAATTTTGCTATATTTTACAACTAAACAGGCCATATGTGCAGTTATCTAGCAAGAACATTTGGCCTATTTAAATGTAGCCAGTTTTGTGCACTGTAGGCTTGCTCATGGCCAAATAAAGTTTTCAAAGGCTCAAATCGGCATATTTGAGGTAACTCATGTGGCGCATAGTTTTTGCACTACTACTATTAACTCAATTTGCCTATGTTAATTTTTTATTTTACTATAACGTCAACATATTTTTTGTCTGGGATATATTCCCACAGTAACAAATTTCACCTCCACAGGGAAGGGAGCTCGAGACCGCAAAGTAGTTCTATATCATTGTTTATTCCATGGTTTGTGTGGACTCTGATTTGAAAGGTTCCTTTGAAAATTGGTGGCCTGTGCTCCGCCTGCGGAAGAAGCAGACTTTTTGATGCATGTATTCTATGGCTTGTTTAGCTGGAAGGAGAATTTGTTCTGATATGTAGGAAGATGTTTTTTGCTGCTGTGACACTGATGCAGCGGAAAGGGGCTTTACCAAAATTTTACCATCAGAAACCAATTTCAACACCTTACCAGTCCCTTGCGCTGCGTAAATTCATAAATGATCGTTACCAAAACAGGTTACCTAAGTTCATCATATTCTAAGGTCCTCTCTTCTCGATGGACCTTCGAGAGTTGATAGGGGATTGGCAAAGATAGACAGAATCCTAACTTATGAGGACCTAAACCAGAAAGTAATTCAAACACTAAATCCAAAATTACATTAATAATGACGGACTATGGTTACTTATCAACATGCTTTTATCTAATTTTCAAAGTAATTGTGAATGCTCATCAAGTATAATACAGCTCGAAACAAGATCATCACACAAGAGAAGCATCAATACAGTAATTCATAATAACATCTCGAAACGAACCATGAGTGAGTTGATAGGTAAAGAGGCAAAAGGACATTTGCAAATAAGATAAATGCAAGTTCAGAATATCATACAAACCTAGGAATAACTAGCACAAAATGCTAATAGTCTGGAAAGCCACTCTCCGGCCGGAAGAGTAAGCTGGGCACCCTCACGAAGGTATGAGGAGCAAAGTTCAAGAGTCAGGATCGACAGAACAACAGCTAGCCAGTTTAAGTAAGGAAATCAGCAACACGGTACTCTCCTCTCGCATCAGAAGCACCCAAGCCACCCGCTATTATTCTAACACTAGTAATTATACCCTTATTCCCTAAAGATCCATCCCCCCATGTATCAAAACACAAATTTCTAGAATTCTGATTGGGCTAGGGCAAGGGGTGTCTGATTACTCCACTTCCAGTGCACCTGACTTTCAACAGTTCCTTTGTCTTTCGGAAACGTCGTCATCGTCCTTCAGCAGAGGAAACTCCAATAATTTTTTCCGCAGCTTGCACATAGCACTCTGTAACATTTTGTCAAACACGATTGTCCACAGGAACATTTTCTGTCTCCGGTCGGCAAGGAAATTCCATTAATAATATTCATTACTTCCTCCGCACAACCATGGCC
Organism: Calotriton arnoldi; assembly: GCA_963921515.1. Classification (NCBI taxonomy): domain Eukaryota; kingdom Metazoa; phylum Chordata; class Amphibia; order Caudata; family Salamandridae; genus Calotriton; species Calotriton arnoldi. The sequence continues at coordinate 798,468 of CAWUFW010006258.1, read as the reverse complement.
ATCTTCAGGAACTCTCGAAGGACAAAATACATTTCTTTGCAGCCTACGTTTTAGAAAGCAAATTAAACCTAAAAAGACTTTTGAGGCCTTCTCTGCAGAACAGTAAAGTGTGCTTTTTCTCTTGGAAAAACAAATACACAAGTAAATATTATAGCACAAAAAAACTTCATTATTAATGCTTTGCATTTCTCTACTCGTTATGTGCACAGTTTTGAACAGTTAGTGCAAAGAAAAAAATGTCTCTTTTAAAACTCATAACTTTTATCATTATTTTTCTTTTGGCTGTTATTTCTGCATTAATCATTCACGTTTGCGGCCTACTAGAAAAATACTGGAAATACTGATTTCTTTTCAGCATGCATTTGCGCAATTTTATGTTCTTCCCGTTTTTAGTTTTTCACAGTTAATTTTCACACGACTTTTGTTAATAATCCACACAATGAGAAGTTTGATCCGAGCAGGTTTTATTTCGCAAAACCCTGCTCCATCAATCCCCCCTTTGATGGCGACTGAAGCCATCATAAACCCAAAAATCTGATCATCATCAGATGACACTACTTGGAAAGCAGTAGTTTTCTTCTGTTTCAACCTAACCCTATCTATATCTTTTACTATTTCATAGTAATTTCCTCTTCTGTCTTCCAATTCTATTTCTTCTCTTTCTTTTTCTTGCTCTTCGTTTGGTCTCTAATGTTTTACTCTTGCACTTACAACACTTATATATTAAAACCAGCGTTAATATCCCTGTAGCAATAGCACCTATTGGCGTTAGTATTTTTCCTAACAAGCTATTACTAAAAACAGAAAACCAGTTACCCACTGAAGAGAAACGCTTACCAAGTTTCTCCCAAGCACCGTCAACCTTCAGTTCAGTTAAATCTACCCTCAAATGCGTAATATAAGTAATATATCCCTCTAGGTTCTTTCTTTTGTCAGGGATATATGTGCAACACTGTTGTGTTTTCAACATGCTACAGACTCCGCCCTCTTTTGCCAATAATACATCAAGAGCAAGCCGATTTTGTAAAACCATCGATCTCATAGCCACCATTTCAGTATCAATCATTAAGAACCCACCAGCAGTATCTGTTGATAAACGATCAACCACTGTGGACAATTTTCTAATTTTATGCGAATTCAATGTTTCTCCAACTGAAGGTATCAATGCTCAAAAAATATCACCCACAATTTCCGCAGCACTAATTCCCCTTTTATTTTGTGTTAGCCCACTCTTCATTTAATTGGTTTAATGACTTTTATCTATGTGATATATTTTCGGAAAAACAATTCCCATATAACAACACCCATACCAACATGCGGGCTACCTATAATAGGCATTCTTACCACACACATAATATATACCAGGAAAAACAGGATCTGTACCACCTTTTATTCCCCAACCCCCTGTAATCAGGAAAGTATGGTAAAATTCACTAGAACCAATGAAATAATTGTTATAGTCTGTTTTCTGTCTAAGCAAGCAAAGCTTTCCCCTGTGATGCCAGTCCAAGGTCATTGCAGCATATGTCTCACCCTTTTTGTAATTTCCTTCTCTAAAAGGCCAAGGAGGTATATGGGTCTTTTGCTCAGCAGCCTTTTCCTTGAAACTTTGTCTCCTATCTTCCACTAAATTTATGAATTCTATTTCCTCGTGACACAAACTACATGTTAAGTTGGTACGATGTGCATACACAGTATCTATTGTTTTAGTAGTATGGAAAAATTCCCCAAAATATTCGGCATCCCTCGCACTACTCACCATATTCATATTCTTTCTAATAGGTATTTCAGAGAAAACTAGATCAAAATGTGAATAAAAATACTGTAAACTGCCTTTTTCATAGAACAGACTTGTTAGTACACTACACGAGATTCCATGCGTTAAAGGTAGGTGATCGTAGGTTACCCCTTCAGACACAGACGGTAATTGCATGCAAATGTAGCAATCTCTTGCATCCATAGTATCCAAATACTCATACAATAACTTGGTAAAAACATTTAACGAGAAATCATTAATGGAGTTATCTTGGTGTAAATTATCACCTGTTAATCTCTTAATGTTAGTCTGTGAATCCTCTTTAAGATCTTCCACATCTATTTCTTCACTCACCAAATCATTAGTAATATTATTCTTAATAGGGTAGATAAAATAAGGCACAACGACAATTAATGTTAACCAAACAAACATTATTAGTAAAACACCTATAAAGCAAGCATTAATACATCTACATTTAAAACCTTGATTTTGATATCCAGTCTCTTGATATTTGATATTTTGCTCTTGCCATTTTCCTTAAGGACTAAAGAAGAAAAAAAACTAGAAAAATTATGTATAAAAAGTATATAATAAATTAAATGAAATGAAATGAAATGAAATGTTGTACTTGTAAAGCGCACTGTTACCCTAGGGTGTCCTGGCGCTGTACGCATACCGCTGTGGAACCCTTCCTGTCTTTTCCCTGTGAAATGTCCACTCCTGGGCACCCCCAAGGTGAAGCCAGGCATCCCAGCGCTGGTGGGGCCCGTTGTGGAGATTAAGCAAGCTATTGCCCAGAGTTGCAGAGTGGGACCCATGATTAGAATAGGCACCGAGGCGAGAATTATCAGGTCCGAAGAAATTGAGCCCAAGACCCGCCGAGGCGGGAATTGAACCCTGGTCCCGGGCCAGATCTCTGCATCAGGGTCTGCCGCTCTAACCATTGAGCCACACTTCTCCACATAAGCCTTCTTGCTTCTCCCCTTGTTTTCTTTTTCTTCCTCTACAGCCTTTGACTGAGTTCCAGCTTAATTTTCTGCACTTTACAGAACAGCTTTTTTCAATTATTTCTGCACCCTAGTTTTTTAACACAGTTCATTTAGGGTGGCTCATAACCGTTTCTGTAGCTTGATTCTGCAATGGTATTTTCCTCACAATGGTCCGTATGTTCAACTTCTTCAGCCACCACATATGTCCATCAGGTGCTGTGTACTTCTTGTTTGGGACTCTTGCTCTTTTTGTTTTCCGAACTGTATCTCCTTCTGAGTCACTTAGTTCTGACTGACTACAGGCTTCGCTTATTGTATTTGGAACCTTTTTATTCAGAGTGTATTTCAGTTTTTTCACTCCTTTTGGCAATATTTCATCCTTTTTTGCCTATTTCACTTGCACAGAGTCACCAGATTCAAGACTTGACTCGAAACTTCTTTTGTTTGATTCTTCTCTTCTTGTTTGCTCTTGCTCTTGAATCAAGCTCTTTTCTTGGTTGACAACAGTTTCACACTACTCAGTAACTGGTGCCCACTTTACTCGATTCTGTTCAGACTCTCTTTGACTTTCAGTCTGTTCTTCAATTTCATTCGTTTCAGTTCTTTCAAGTGGACTTGGGACTCTTCTTGTGTTCTTGTGTGACTTGCGTGTATCCAGTTCCGTAAGCCACCACACTTCACTGCTGTCGTTTTCACCAGTATCACTTGGTATGGCCCATGCCAACGTGGTTCCAAGCACGACTTTCTTACGTGTTTCTTCACTAAGACCCACTCTCCAGGGCTTAGGTCATGTGCTTGTTCTTGCTGTGTTGTGGTTACAACTTCTCCAACCTGATGAAACACAGAACGCACTACATCAGCCAATGTTTTGCAATATTCGAGCACTAGATCATCAGTTATATTCATCAGTTGATTTACGGGAACTATTGGCTGTCTCATTGCTCTGCCCATAATGACTTCATGGGGCGATAATCCAGTCTTTTTTATCAGGGATACTTCTGAGACTCATCAGAACTAAGGGTAAAGCATCCTGCCATTTTAATGCTGTGGATGCACACACTTTTGAAAGTCTTGATTTAATTGTACCATTTATCTGTTCGACAACACCTGAGGCTTCTGGTCGATAGGCACAATGTAATTTTTGCTCAATTTGCAATGCTGCACAAATCATCCGAATTATTTCATTGTTAAAATGTGTCCATCTGTTTCTAAAGAGACTGGAAATCCAAACCGTGGTATAATCTCTCTTAAGAGCAGTTTAGCAACAGTTAGGCTATTATTTTGTCTTGTTGGATAAGCCTCTACCCAACAAGAGAACAGACAAACCACCACCAACACATATTTTAGTCCATTACATGGAGGCAATTCAATAAAATCAGCCTGCAATCTAGTAAATGGGCCTGCTGCTTTTCCAATTCGTCCCCAACTGACAACAGTCTTTCTCCCTGCATTTTGCTGCTGGCAAGTGATACATCTCTGGTACTTAAATCAAGCAGTGATCCTGAATGTTTGTTTAAATAATCTAATCATTGAATCTCCTCCTACATGTGTTAGACCATGGTACATTCTGGCCATTTGTGACAACAGGCTGTCTGGCATTATTGGTCTTCCGTCAGTATAGACCCACACTTCATCTTCAGCCCTACGTGAACAACCTGCCTTGATCCAAATTTCTTTTTCTTCCTCACTAGCTTCCTCCTGCAGTTGCCTAATCTCTTCCCATGTCTCCACAGAAGAAAACATCAGATGACAATTCACAACAGATTTCTGTGTACTTTTGTTGATCGAAATTGAATTTTTGGCACAAAATCGTGCAACTTGATCCGCATAGCGATTTCCACTTGTAAATGTACCCATTTCCCGATTTGTGTGCTGAGCACTTTAGAACTCCAATTTCTTTGGGCAATTGTAGTGCAACCAATAATTCTCTCACATAATTTCCATTTCTAATTGGTGAACCAGACGAGGTTAAAAATCCACGTTGCAACCACAATTGTCCAAAGTCATGGACAACTCCAAAAACATATTGACTATCAGTGAATATGGTTATTCTCAAATTTTTCTAAATGATGCATGCTCTAGTCAATGCGACCAGCTGAGAAATTTATGCTGAGCTTACTCCTTTCAAGCATGAAGCATCAAGGACCATAGCCACTGTACAGACTGCATATGAAGCACGCAAGATACCCTTTTCATCTCTCAAGCATGATCCATCGCCAAACATTACGCAATCTGATTCAGACAACGGTATATCTTTTATGTCAGGCCTTGGTTGTGTACACAGCTCAGTCACATCCAGACAATCATGATCAGCTTCGTCCACCACTTCCTCACAACCTGGACTCTGGAACAAAGTAGCTGGATTCAAATTCATACATCTTGTCACAGTCACATTTTCAGCTCCAAGAATCACTCTTTCATATTTTGTCAACCGACTACTTGTAAGGTGCTGTGTTCGAGTTCGTGTCAACAAGATCTCAACAGAATGTGGCATGTACACTCTCAAAGGATGTCCCATCACAATCGTTTCACTCTGTTCCAAACTCACACAAGTAGCAGCAACTGCTTTCAAACATCCTGATAAAGCTGCAGCCACTGAATCTAGTGTTGCAGAGAAATATGCCACTGGACAACGTGCTGTTCCATGCATTTGCGTTAGAACTGAAAGTGCACAACCGTCTCTTTTGCAGCAGAATAAAGCAAAATCCTTGTTGTAATCTGGCATTCCTAATGCGGGTGCTCGACAAATGCTGTCTCGCAATTCTACAAATGCCTTCATGCACTCCTCATCCAATTGAATTGGATCGATCAAATATTTGTGTCAATCTTTGCAATGGCTTGGCTGTCAGTCAAAAGCCTCTGATCCATTGTCTGCAGTATCCAACCATTCCCAAAAACATTCGAATTTCTTTCTGTGTTTTGGGTGGATTCATTTGCAAGATCGCAGTTAATCGATCTTGTGATACTTTCCTGACTCCTTTCTCAATTTTGTGTCCCAAATATAGAAGTTCTTTTTGTCAGAATTGCAGTTTTGCTGGTGACACTTTATGCCCATCTACTGCCAAATGGTTCAGTAGAGCAATTGTATCTATCACACATGCTTCTCTAGTCTTTGATGCACCAAGCAAGTCATCAATATATTGCACCAAAACTGAGTCGTCTGGCATTACCTATGACTCTAAGCACTTCTTCAAAATCTGGTTGAAGATTGAGGGACTTTGTATACCCTTGAGGAACTCGGCACCATGCCAAAACACGGTCTCCGAACCGGAACGCAAACAAATATTGACTATCCGGATGCAAGGGTATCGAGAAAAATGCTTAGCATAAATTGATCCCTGTAAACCACTCCGCATCACATGGTATTTAGTAAAGAATCACTGCGGGGCTTGGCACTATTGGACAACAGGGTATCACTATCTTATTAATCTTCCTCAAATCTTGAACTATTCTGTACTTACCACTCGGTTTCTTAATCCCCATAATAGGTGAATTACAAGGACTCCCTACTATCTCTCTCAAAATACCCTGTTCAATCATCAATTCTACTACAGGTGTTACTCCTGCAATGGTCTCAGGACTCATTTTATACTGTGGCGTTTTTGGAAATTCTGCACCTTGTTTGACTGAAATTTGAATAGGATCTACTCCTTTCATTAGTCCAAAGTCTTTCCCTGAAAAATCCCACACATCAGTCAACACTGTGTCTCTCAGCTCAACAGGCAAATCCTTTGCTGTAAATAAAGGATATAAATCATTCACCTCTGTCCCTTGCCTTGCCATCATCATTTTGAACACTACATCCTCATCCTGCGTATGAAATGCTATTCCATTCGGTGTACAACAGATGGTGCAATTCATTTTGCATAGTAAATCTCTACCTAACAGGTTAACTGGACTTGTATCACACACCACAAAGCGATGCATGTCTCGAAAATCTCCAATTTGTATCTTCATTGGTTTTGTCACTGGAGTTTTAATCAATTTATTTGAAACACCTACGACTTGGATAGTATCTCCCGAGAGGGGTAGGTTAGGGATTTCCACAGTTCTCACAGTGGAACGGGTAGCACCAGTGTCTACAATGAATGTAATCACTTTGCCTTCTACTTCTCCAACCATAAAGGGACCACACTGATTTACCTCTAGAGATGCGCCAAGCACGCACTCTTCCTCCCCCCTCAGGCACCGTCATTGAGATGTATCTGAATCACTCTCCTGGCACTGCAACCAATATTGTGAAGCCATTTGTACATTTTTATTAACTGATTCACCCATATGAAAACCCACATTCGAACTGTATCTTTGTACTTGAGCATTCACGTTTTCATTTGGCTTCAGGGCTTGTGGTATTTGAACCTGTGTTATCACCTATTGTTGTTGTTGATTCTTGTTCATTTCGACCTGCATCTGCTCATTAGGGTTCTGATTCATCTCATTATTCCCTAAGAAAGTCTTACACTCACGCTTCCAGTGTCCCAACTTGCCGCACGCATTACACGGATATTTATTTTTTATATCCTCCTTATTACCTCTACCTCTTCCCTTTCCTTGTGTAAGAACACCACCATTCACCATGACACCTCCCATGGCAACAATCTGACCATCCTGAATATTCTGATTCTGACCCTTTCCTTGGAAACCTGTTTGAGAAAAATCTACAAAATTACTACCTTTCTGTGCCGCTTTCATTTGAGCCCACATTAATTTCTCTTTCAATTTCTTATGTCTTGTTTCAATATCATCACTACAATGTTTTGCATACAGCAGTATCTCGTCTACACCTTTGTTTTGCCAACAAATCAAATGCTGCTGAATCATATTACTAATCAATCAATCAATCAGGTTTGTAAAGCGCGCTACTCACCCGTGAGGGTCTAAAGGTGCTCGGGGGGGGCTCAAGGCGCTCGGGGGGGGGAAGAGGGGGAAGTGCAGCCCTAGGTCAGCCGAAAACCCAGGTCCTCAGGCTCTTCCTGAAGGTGTGCAGGGTGGGGGAGCATCTGATGTTGACTGCGAGTTTGTTCCACGCTTTGGCTGTGACGTAGGATAAGGCTCTTTCCCCCGCTCTGGTTCTGCGGATAGGCAGGGTCGTTGCTAGGGCGAGGTCGATGGAGCGGAGGTTTCTTTTAGGTGCGTGGAAAGAGATTCTTTCGTTGAGCTATTTGGGTCCGATGTTGTGGAGGGATTTGTAGGCGTGGGTGAGTAGCTTGAAGGTTTCTCTCTTCTCGACTGTGAGCCAGTGGAGGTCTCGCTCGTGTCGTGGGGTGTCAAGGACGAGTCTGGCTGCGGTGTTCTGGATGGTCTGGAGTTTTCGTAGCAGGGATTTGTTGATTCCCGCGTAGAGGGCGTTTCCGTAGTCCAATCTGCTGGTAATGAGTGCGTGGGTGACGGTTTTTCTGGCACCGGGTGGGATCCACTTGAAGGTCTTGCGGAGGATGCGGAGGGAGTTGAAACAGGTGGAGGTGACGACGTTGATCAGGCGTGTATTGGTGAGGGAGGAGTCGAGTATGATGCCGAGGTTCCGGGCGTGGTCCGTCGGGGTGGGTGGGTTTCCTAGGGCCACCAGGAGCTGTCCCATGCGGTGGGGGAGGGTCCAAGGACGAGGACCTCTGTCTTCTCCGAGTTCAGTTTTAGGCAGCTGTTGCTCATCCAGGCTGCGATGTCTTTCACTCCTTCTTGGAAGCTGCGGCTGGCGTCTTCAGGGCTCTTCGTGAGGGAGAGGATGAGCTGGGTGTCGTCAGCGTAGGATACTATGCTAAGCCCATGCTGTCTGACGATGGCGGCGAGGGGGGCCATGTAGATGTTGAAGAGTGTGGGGCTGAGCGATGATTCTTGGGGTACTCCGCAGTTCGGAGAGGAACCGGTTTCAATCCAAACACAAACCTGTATGCAAAATGTCCCATGTCCTTATCATTAATGTTCTCAAAACCACTATACTGTTTAAATACTTGTAGAAGTCTTTCATAATAAGCATGCACTGTTTCTTTCGTTTCCTAAGTGGTTCTATCTATTTTTACCCAATCTGTTTCCTTTGGTGAAATCTTTCCCTTCAAATAAGTAATGACCTGATTATATTTTTTCATCACATCGTCTGATGGTGCTCCAGTATTTGCATCTCTAGGATATTCTTCTTTTGGCCAATCTACAGCAATCTTACACTCAGCCCACAAACCAGCTGGAACAACTATATCAAACAAACCTTAAATCCTTCCACAAGACCTTTGAAACCTTTACAAACCTCTCTACTTGTTTGTACCACTAAACTGGTTTTTCTCTCAATCTGGGAAACTCATTCGTAAAAGACAGTATATTCTGCCTTGACCAAGGGACATGAACGTATCCACCTCCTGGCACCTCTCTCATTGGATATATCATTTCAGTCGTTGTCTCTGTACCTGTCTTTCTCACCGGAAACATTGATGAAGCCCCTTGATTTGTAATAATTTCTTCTTTCTTCTTAGCCCATCTGCCTTTCCATCGTTCCAATTCACCCAATCGTCTCAATGTATTAATCAGCTCCTTAATTTGTAATTGCTTTCCTGAAGCATTCAAACTCTCCAAGTCCTTGTCACTAAAATCCAATCTATACGTTTTCTGTAAAGCTTTCGATTTTTCTATGTCAACACCATAGGTCTGTGCTACTTCAGCAAATCCCTCATGCAGACTCTTTGCTCTCATTGTAATATTCTTACACAAAAATAATAACTCTTCTTGCTGATATTTACTCAATCTTTCAGGACTGATTGTACCCATAATCATTTCCTCCAAATCCGCTTTCAATCTACTCACATCCATGCTCATATCGACTTTATTAGACAACATTCCTCTAATCCATTCATCCAATTTTTCTGGAGATGGCCCTATTGAACCTCCTGATGTAGGTGTCATTCCTTTCTCATTCTGCACTAGTCTCCTTGGTTCTATTTGCACATCTCGCTTTGGGGTTTCTACTGTACTTTCTGAAATGTCAATCAATGATCCTGTCTCACCTGCATTAGCCCCACCACTAGCCCTATTCTTAACAGACACTGTTACTGCATGCACTTGTGAAATATTTTGCCCCTCACTATACAATGGAACTATTGGACCAATAGTCACGGGGACTGACAAAGCCTCTGCATTCAAGTTCAATTGAGTAATCTTTTTCGTCAAATCATCTTTCACTTGGCTCACTACATTTGTATTTTTCCTTTGAGAATACTGAGGAACTTCTACCTAAATCAATGGAGCACTTGAGGTAATTCTTTCTTGTTCTACCTGATATGGTGGAGGTCTATTTAACAATAATTCGTCTAACAATTCATCATCTACCTCATTTGGATCTGAACCTATTTCCACAACATTGTTTTTTTCTCTTTACACTTTCCTCCTTCCTGATTCTCCACTAAAAGAACTGGATATAATCCTTCACCTACTGCTATAACATCTCTCCTCCACTTCTTCATTTGAGCATCCCATTTTGCCTCTCAGTATCTACTCACTGTATTTCTGTCTTTATTTTCAGACCTCTCTCTTTCTCTTTTGTAAGCTTCATGTTCCCATTCTTCAAGTGCTTCGTACTGCATAGGTTTAGTATTTGGTCTCAATTCATTCATTTGATGTCTCAGGTTTTCTAAAATCCTTACCTTAAAAGTACCATACTCTGGAAACGCCATATTCCCATCTCCTTCTGTATATTTCACCCAATTTTCCAACCACGTACACATATGTTATCCTCTTTAGACCTGAAGGCCGCATTTGACCTTATTCCCAGAAAGTTACTATGGAAATCATTACAAGATCAAGGGGTACCAGGTGAGCTCCTCGTGCAAATAATAAGGTTGCACGAGGATAACTATGCAAAGGTCAGATGGGGTCCGAGGGGTGAACTGACAGAGGCAATACCAGTAAAAAGAGGTGTGAGGCAAGGATGTGTGCTGGCTCCCACCCTATTTTCGTTATATGTGAATGATATCCCAGAATATCTAATGGGTTGCGCACACGATTCACCAAGGCTAGGAGGGGGGCCAGTACCAGCTCTTTTCTTCGCAGACGATACTATACTAATATCTCAAACTCCAAAGGGTCTACAATGTTTATTAAATACCTTTTGTGCATACTGCGATACCAAGGGCCTAGAAATTAATCCTAGCAAAACCAAATGTATGGCAATAAACCCACATAGAACTTTTAAAAAGAATCTTTTGGTCAAAAGCCAAAAGTTGGAATATGTGCATCATTTTAATTATTTAGGTATAACTTTAGATACTAAAATGACCTGGAAACCGCAACTGGAGAAAAGTAAGGCTGTCTTGCTTCAAAACTCCCAACCGATAGTTAAAAAACATGGGAGTAGTACTTCTAGAGCAGTGTCCCAGGCTCTGGAGGTTTTTAAATATAAGGTACAATCAGCAACCCTGTACGGGGCAGAATTATGGGGACCGCCAAGTAAGAATACCTTTGCGGCAGGGGAAAATAAGTTTTTTAGAAAATTACTGTGCCTTCCAGTGCGTACACCTTTAATCCCCATTGTTATGGACCTAAACATTAAACGTATAGATCACCAAGCCATACTGAGACCACTATTGCTTTGGGTGCAATTGTGGTCCACACCAGAACTTGCACATTACAAAGATGGCTTAAAGGAAATATTAAAGTTTGATCATAGTATGAATCTCCAGTGGTTTAAGCATGTTTTCCATTGGTTCGGCAAATTGGGGTTGCAACACTTTTGGGATGAACCATCAAACTTTTTTTTTTTTTTTTTTTTTAACATACGTTTTTTTGAAAAGCTTACAGCAAGGATATACAAAAGTCCGGATGGAAGGGACAATCAGTCACATAAAGCAAATGGCAGTGTAAGCATTAGTTTACATCAGCAACAATGCTAAAGGAACAAAACCCCCACCCACTACCCTCCCAAACCAACGCACCCCCCCACCCAAACCCAAGCAGAACAGATCGCAGGATAGTACACACTCAAATATATCGTGTACATTATAAATAGACACCTATGTGGCATATACAAAAGAAAAGGGGACAGGTGCAATGACAGAGCTCTACTAGCATACCCACTGTGACATATAAGGTAGGAGACGTATGTTACTACATTAAATCTGGATGGGACAACAAATAGGCAGTCAACGGGGCCCAGAAATCCTTGGGGCGCGAGGCTACGGGCAGTTCCTCCGCATAAATCACCAGCTGGTCCCTTCAGTAAAGTAGATCACAGAGCCATTTTTTAACCGTGGGAATGGTTCTAGCTCCCCAGCACTGTGCGACAGCCCTTTTTGCGAACAATGTGGACACCGCAACTATGCGTCAATTGCAAGGCTTAAGGCGTTTCACATACCCTAGGAGGCAGAGCTCGGGAGTGCAATCCACTGGTTCTATCACAACATCTGCGAGCACCTTTGTTACTTTGGACCAAAATGCAAAGACACCTGGACACGTCCAAGCCACATGCAGAAAATCAGCATCAGCTTGCAAACACCGCACACATCACGCGGACTCACGCAAACCATACCTGCAGAGTTGCAGAGGAGTATAATATAATTGATGTAATTATTTAAAGTGAATGATGCGAAGATTGCAATTCGCCGTGAGGCGGCCAGTAAGATCACAACACTCTTTCCAAATGTCGAGAGTAAGGGAGGGACCTAGCATTGTCCGCCACCGGAGACAAGAGGGGGAGTCTTCCAGGTCACGTTCTCGCAAAGAGGCGTTATAAAGTCTGGTAATTAATCCCTTACGATCCTCTCTTGCCAGCATCGCCTGCAATGCTCGCAAAGCTGCGGGCTCCTCTGGGAAGTTCGGGTAGATAGTCTTGACAGTTTGTCGGACCCGGACATAAGTAAAGCCCAACATAAATCCGCGATCGGTATCCCCTGGTACTGCATGCAAAGTCCTGAACCGGCCTTGCGCATATAAGTCCCCCATCCGGGAGATACCGACCTTTGCCAGCACTTGGAGGGCAGACTTCTCACACGCCACAGAGATGTCAAGGTGCGAGGCCAGAGGCAGCAGAGGAGCGTACAAGTACGGCAGCTGCGCTCGTTTCGCTAACATTTGCCAGGCCCATGCCGTGCACTGCACCAGATTTATCTCAGTACGGGGCCACCCGAACCCCCAGAGAGAGTCGCTGCCTGTAATGGCATAGGTAAAACAGCATCTGATTCAATAGCCGTGTGCGGTTGAAACCGTTGCGGGAAGTGCCAATAGTGCGCAAATTGCGCCTGTGCGCATAGGTAATATAGCCGAAAGTCAGGAGCCTCGAACCCCCCCGGTCGAAGGGCTGAACTAGAGTATCCCAGCTGCATCTAGGTTTCTTCCCGCCCCATACAAATGTAAGTAGTGCTGATTGGAGCGTCTTGAACGTCGCCACATTCAATTTAATAGGTATATTAATAAAAATGTATAGCAACTTGGGGAGAAAGGCCATTTTCAAAATTGCTATCCTGTCCGCAAGGGAGAGGGGCAGGTGCGCCCATCGCTCAGCCAATTCGGTGATACGCGTAATGGCGCGGCCGTAGTTCTCTGAGATGAACTTATCTGGATCTCTATGGAGCCAAACTCCCAGATATTTCACCGGTTCTGACGTCCAAGTTAGTGGGAAGTCCAGCTCCACCTCCCTCGTGCCTGTTGTGAGCGGGAACACTACCGACTTCGCCCAATTGATCCCAAGGCCCGAATATCGCTCAAATTTAACATATTCCCGGAGCAGTGCAGGCAAAAACGTGGCTGGCTCACGCACATACAATAACATATCGTCGGCATACAATGAGACCGAAAGTGGTCTCTGCCGAAAGCGTAACGCAGCTGCTGCATGCCTCTGACGGAGCTTGCAGGCTAGTGGCTCCAATGCGAGCGAGAAAAGCATAGGCGATAACGGGCAGCCCTGCAGAGTGCCTCTTTCTATAGGGAATACTGAGGAAACCCATCCATTAACACGCACACGTGCAGCCGGTTCCTCATAAAGCACTCTAATCCATTTCGTACAAAACACGGGGGGAGACCCATTCTGGCAAACACAGTAAACATATAGACCCAATTGAGGGAGTCAAAAGCTTTTGCTGCGTCAAGCAGCACCGCGACAGCCTGGAAATCAGACTCAAAGTAGTGCAAAGTGGAGAAGACAGTGCGCAAATTATGAGTCGTAGAGCGCGCAGTTACAAATCCGGATTGGTCAGGTAAGACCAGGAGAGGAACCAGCGGCTGGAGCCTAGTAGCGATCATTTTTGCCAGAATCTTCGCGTCTATATTAATAATAGAAAGAGGCCTATAGGACTCACACATGTTAGGGGGTTTGTCCGGTTTCAACAAAGTCACCAGCAGTGCCTCCTTAAGAGAAGGCGGCAGCCGACCCATCTCATAAGCTTCCGCATATACGTCAAGAAGCCTGGGGGCAAGCTCCGATACATATGCCTTATAGAACTCGCTGGGAAGGCCGTCCAACCCAGCGGCTTTACAAGTAGGCAGTGACATTATGGCGAGTTTCACATCCTCTACATCAAACGGCTGCACAAGATATTCCCGATGGGAGTTAGAAAGCCACCCCAGCGCAACGTCATCCAGATATGCATCCATTTCGTCAGATGGTGGAGAGTCCCTGGCCGCATAAAGTTTGGTATAGAATCGTATAATTATATCACACAGCTCTGGAGTAGAGTAGTGTGCAACCCCTTCCTCATCTAACAATTCCGTTATAGGCTCCTGGCTACGAGGTGCTGCCAATTTCTGTGCTAAGGAGCGGCTCGGTCGACCCCCTTCCCCATAGTATCGAGCATAACTACGGCGGGAACGTGCAGTACCTCCTGGTCTGCAGTTTCGTTATGTTCCAAAACTAAATCCCTTATTTTAGCCAATTTATCAGGGGACGGATCGAGTTCATATGCGCGTTCAAGGGTCGAAATGTCAGATGCCAATTTATGAATCCTACGGCGAAGATCCCGCAGCACACCAGATTGCACCCCAATACAAGCCCCTCTGATAGTAACTTTAAATGCTTCCCACAGCACTCCGGCACTTTCAACAGATCCCTCATTTTCCTTAACCCCTTCGGTGCGCGGCCGATTTTCGCCCTGTGCGGGGCGTTTCATTGAGTGGGCGGGTTCATGACGAGCTCAGCTCGTCATGCGCACACGAGCACTGCGCAGCATGACGAGCTGAGCTCGTCATGAGCACCGAAGGGGTTAAAGAAGTTTTGAATGGCTTCTCCTATCGTATGCCGAAAAACTGGGTCAGTCAACTCAGTCGGTTGCAATCTCCACATAAAGGGCGGGCGTGCACATGTGGGTACCTGCAACTCAAGGACTACAGGAGAATGGTCAGAGAGCGTGCGTGCCATATGCCCAGCTTTCACAGCCCAAGTACACACAGCTTCGGAAACAAGCCAGAAATCTATACGGGACCACGTCCCATGCACAGACGATACAAACATGCCCTCTCGACCGGCAGGGTGCCGAAGACGCCAAACATCATGTAGGTGGCCAGCATCTAGCAGCCCCAAAAGCACTGCCGCTGCTTGTTTAGTCCTCGTTATCCCACTGCCAGCCCTGTCTAATGTAGCATCAAGACAAACATTAAAATCGCCTCCCCATATCACTGCAGCTTGAGGAAACCTAGAGATTCTGCGCCAGACGTCAGAAAAAAAAGACGGTTCATCAGTGTTTGGTCCATAGACATTAACCAGCAACACACTCACGCCACCCAATTGCCCATATACTATCGCCACACGCCCATACTCGTCTGTCAGTGCGATCCACAGTAAAGGGGACACCTTTTTTTACTAGAATCAGCACGCCGCTAGAGTAGGTCGAATAAGAGGAGGCAAGCCTCGCACTCGCCCAGCGTGCACCCACTCTCTGCTCTGATTCCTTAGTGAGGTGGGTCTCCTGAAGAAAGGCTATGCGTATCTCCATCCGATCCAGGTATGCGAGCACCGATCTTTTCTTTTTTGGATTATTAAGCCCAAGCACATTCCAGGTGAGGAAATTAACCTTACCACTCATACCATTGAGACAGTGTCAAGGAGCCACCCGCACCATAGAGTACACTATGCAACCCTGAGGAATCATATTGCTCAGGTACAGGACGTGCAAAAAATACTTGCAATACCAGTCTGCCGTTACCTAAAAAAAACACACCACCCCCCACCCACTTCAGCGACCCAAACACGCCAAAGCCATCCCGACCCAACAAACCCCCCTCCCAACAGAACAAAACAAGAATAATATACATTCGGGGTACACCCATGTAAGGGGCGCAGAGTGCTACTAGCCTCCCAACTAGTAGGAGGTGGCCGAGCAAAGCTAGAAACGTGCCAAGCAAGCAAACTTCAGTTCACACAGCGTGAAACATTATAGCGTGAGTCACCCCAGGGGAGAGACAAGTGTCAAACCAAAGCACAATCATTCAGTAGGCACATAATAGCATGAAAACAAAGCATTCCTGAGAAGAAAAACAAGGTAAATGGGTAAGCAATACTAGTGCAGAATAAACTGGTGTAGCAGTCAGTCGTCTTCTTCCTGAGGCGTGCCCGGCCTGGGATGCCTGCGCTTGAGCTGCTTTGCATGTTCGAGGGCTGCCTTGGGGTTGGAGAAACTTTTTGAGGCACCCTCTGGACCTATACGCAACCTTGCGGGATAAAGCATTGCATAGGGGACCCCCTCAGACTGCAAAAACTTCTTGACTGCGGCAAATTCCCATCTGGCAGATTGAACAGCGACAGTAAAATCAGGAAAAAAAGTAAAGGTGTTGCCCTGGTGTTCGATAGTCCCCTTCTCACGAGCCAGACGTAGAATAGTGTCACGGTCTCTATAGTTCAAAAGCCTGGCTATTATGGGACGAGGCGGAGCGCCAGGCACAGGCCGCGCCGCCAGGGAGCGGTGAGCTCGTTCAATAACAAACATCGTGGAGAGGTGTTCAGTGCCAAACAGTTCCTTAATTAAGTTCTCCAGATAGTGCTCCATTTTCCCCACATTTGTAGACTCCGGCAGCCCCGTGAGTCTAACGTTGTTGCGCCGGGACCGCGCCTCCAAGTCCTCGTTCTTGGCCTGGATGAGGAGCAACACCTTCTCCATATTGAGTGCCTTGCCAGCAACCTCGCTCAGACCATCCTCGGTTGCCGACACACGCTGTTCAACCTCACCCATGCGGGAATTTTGCTTCTCCAACTGCGACGATAAGTGATCCAGGCGGTGATTTACTGAAGCCATGGTGCCCTCTATAGATTGGAGGCTACGTTGCATCGCCAGAAGAGTGGTCTCTAACGTGGGGGGGCTTCTGCCTCCGAGTCCGATGCCGCCTTTTGCGAGGCTTTCGCAGGCTTGCGAGCCTCAAAGGTGAGACATGGCTGCGTTTTATCAGTTCTCCCCATGGTGAGTCGGGAAGAAATCACCCCCCAGGCAAGCAAGTAGGACCCTGGACACTATGCTAGAGTCGCAAATCAGGACGAAGGTGGAGCAGGGGCGAGCGTATTCGGGATCCGTAAGGGCCACAGAGGATCCACCCAGCCAGCACTAGTGAGCGAAGGTACAGCGGCGACTCCCAATTGAGCAGACCACTCAGGAGACACACAGATCCCCTGGCAGCCCGGTAGAGCGTAGGGCACTGGAAATGCCCGGTAATGCAGCAGGAGGACCAGGGGCAGCTCTCAATAAGGTGGCGGGCCACACAAGCAATGCAGCGGTGTGCACCACCACCTTCAGCGCAGTCCAGGTCAGGGCACAAACAATGAGGGGGCCAGTTGCAGGGTAGCAGTTACAGGGCAGCGTTCACAGACTTCACAAACCAGCGGGGAGGCCCAGCGCTCCAGCGGTAACCCAGGCCCAGCAGAATATACGATGATCACAGGGACGGACAACCCCGCATTCCAGGCCCCAGCTCCTCACCGGGCCGCGGCACCGCCAGACTCGCGCTCCCACCGGTTCCAGCAGCAGCAATCTAAGCACCGCACCCGCCAGCGCCCCCACCCGCCTCCGCAGCCGCAAGCCTTGCAGGCGCCGCACTCCACTCACCACAGCCAGTCCCATGAGCGATGCGGTCCGCCGGTAGCCCCCAGCCGCACAGCTCCGGTCCCGATGGGTCACAGGCAAGCGATCCCTCTCCGTAGTGCGTCCCACCGCTCACAGCCGCCCGACGATCAGCCAGGCGCCGCGCTCTCTCCGCACCTACAGGTCCGCAAATTTAGCACCGAGGAGTGCCCGGACAATGAAAGCACCGCAGCAGCCGCAAGACTGGATCAGCGGGAGCGCACGGGAGCCGCCATTTTGGAAGCATGGGTCGGGGCAGACCAGCGAGGCAGATCTACAGCGCAGTGGCGATCCAAAGTGAAATTGTAAGATCCCAGCACCAGCAGACCGGTACCCCAGTACCAACCGGTCCAGTCAGGGTCTGAGATGGCGCGATTTCAGGCAGATAGTTGGCGGATGTCAGCTCGGCCGGGCGGAGCAGCACTAAGGTGCGGCCATTTTGCCGTGCGCCCTCTAGCGCCCCCCATGAACCATCAAACTTGATACTGGCTTCTAAGAAACTATTAAAGTCCACTTTTTGGACTTATATTCAAAATAGTGTGTCCCACAATTCTAAAATTGGCACACTAACCACCCAATTTTTATTAATGAAACCAATAGCGAGCTTCGAGTTATTCTTGGATGAAGTGCAGCCACAGTTAGCAAAATCATTATACTTGAAATTCCGATATGGTATTCTACAATCCAACTTTAATACATCAAAATGGGTCAGTAACTCTGGGGAGGAGAACCGGGAGTGCTGCGCATTATGCCAACCTGACACTTTGGAAGATTTACATATATTATTCTTCTGCCCCGTTTACGACAAACCTAGGAAGAAATGGATCAAACCTATATGAAGAAACATGGGTATTAGGGCTTGTCGGGAGGCAGAAAGGATATTGAAAACTGATGGTTCCCAAAAAATTGTTTTCAGTGTTAGTAGGTATTTGTTTAATGTTGGCATAATAAGAGCAAAAGTAGGCTTGAAATTTTAAATGATTTTAAATGATTGCGTATATGTGTATCTGAAAATATGCCTTTATATAGTAATGCACTTGCACTTTAAAAAACTGACAGACTATAAAGTTTAAATTGCTTGTTCTTTTATTGCACTAAAAATATTTGCACTTTTTGTTATGGAACATCAACCTGGAAGTTATATTAAAGGAATGAATGTATAGATATTTGTACCCTATTGCATCCTAAAGGCATTAGCACTCTGTCAGAATAGATCCCCTTTGGGAAACTTTACTGATAGGAAGTATAGATAGTTACTTATAGTGCTTGGTTACAATAGGGTCAATTGATTGATTTATGTTATTCCTCAAATGTTTTTAGATACTAATCGTGCCCAGTTTTAATGTATTTATCTATATTTATATATTTTAAATTAGTACAATGGATGATCGGTCATCATTTTTATTTGATAATGAGTTTACCTGCTTTTGAAAATTGCTAAAAGTGAAGCCTCTTTGGGTAAATGTATCTGACTGTACTTTTTAAAAATTGCAATGTGATTACTTTGTGTATCTTTTATGGTTTAAACTAAAACCGAAATAAAGAATAAAGAAAGAAGAAGATATCCTCTTTCTAAGGACATATAAGAAGCAGGCGTACCCTCAGGCGGTACAGAAATTCCCTCTCTAATAGATATAGGCTCATCTTTTCTAAACAAGGTCTTCAACAATTTCAATAACTTCATTTTATTTCGTTCGCTACACTAAAACTCAAGCAAACAAAGAAACTCTTCCGTGATTCTACAAACCCTATTCGTTCACACTGGCCAATACCAGCGCGACTCACACCAACCAACAAATAGCAGCACAGCACTCTTTTGTGACGATTCACACTGACTGACCAATGCCAGCACGGCTCTCTGTGACGTCAGTATAACTCCTGCGACTGATCCTCCCTTTGCAAAAATAATCAACAGTAAACTAAACAATTTTCTTATACGACAAACAAGATTAGAACATATAAAACAAACCTGCTTGTCTGCTCCACTAAAAGAAAAATAGATTCAATCACTCCAAGATCTCTTTCGCTACCAGCAGAATATCGACCAGCGTTATTCTACCCTCAAACAAGTGAAAATTCTCGGGACTTCTTCAGCTGCGCTTTCTAAAGGTACCCAAATAAATCCTCACTATACTAACTCCAAAGTTCCCTGTGCAATACTAACAACGCAACTATTGTTTAGTACCTCATCAACAGCAGACAACGCAATAACGCTTGGTGTATGCCACACTAAGACATGCCCCTTAGGCTAATATCATCCCGGGATCTTAGGCCACTTCGGACCCGTACTCAACTGCATTAAGGTCCACGGCGGACCACAACATATAACAAAAATAGAATTATTAATAACAAAAAATAATCAATTCCGTCCTAATCAATTGTCAATTTAATCAATCTAACCATCCAGTCTGCTACCAAAAACTGATGCAGCGGAAAGGGGCTTTACCAAAATTTTACCATCAGAAACCAATTTCAACACCTTACCAGTCCCTTCTGCTGCGTAAATTCATAAATGATCGTTACCAAAACAGGTTACCTAATTTCATCATATTCTAAGGTCCACTCTACTCAAAGGACCTTTGAGAGTTGATAGGGATTGGCAAAGATAGACAGAATCCTAACTTATGAGGACTTAAACAATAAAGTAATTCAAACACTAAATCAAAATTACATTAATAATGACAGACTCTGGTTACTTATCAACATGCTTTTATCTAATTTTTAAAGTAATTGTGAATGCTCATCAAGTACAATACAGCTCAAAACATAGATCATCACACAAGAAAATCATCAATACAGTAATTCATAATAACATCTCAAATCGAACCATGAGTGAGTGGACAGGTAAAGAGACAAAAGGACATTTGCAAATAAGATAAATGCAAATTCAGAATATCATACGAACCTAGGAATAACTATAGCACAAAATGCTAATAGTCTGGAAAGCCACTCTCCGGCCGGAAGAGTAAGCTGGGCTCCCTCACGAAGGTATGAGGAGCAAAGTTAAAGAGTCAGGATCGGCAGAACAGCCAGCCAGTTTAAGTAAGGAAATCAGCAACAAAGCCCTCTCCTCTCGCATCAGAAGCACCCGCTAAAATTCTAACACTAGTATTTATACCCTTATTCCCTAAAGAGCCAGCCCCCCATGTATCAAAACACAAAATTCTAGAATTCTGATTGGGCTAGGGCAAGGGGTGTCTGAAATACACAAGTAAATATTATAGCACAACAAAACTTCATTATTAATTCTTTGCATTTCTCTACTCGTTATGTGCACAGTTTTGAACAGTTAGTACAAAGGAAAAAATGTCTCTTTTAACCCTCATAGGGCCAGATGTATCAAGAATTGCTTTTGCGATTCTTAAATAGCAAATTTTACCGATTCGCTATTTAAGAATCGCAAAATGCAATGTATGTAGGATTTGCAAAAAAATGTGCGATTCCTACATATTCCTTAATAGTGAATCGCAAATTGCGATTCGCTATTAAGGAATACCTTCCCATTCATTTCTATGGGCCTAGAGGCCCATAGGAATGAATAGGATTGCATTCGCAATTTGCGTGTACCAAATAGGTCCTCACAAATTGCGCATGCAATTTCAGGGGTGCAAGGGGGCCAAAAGGACACCCTGATGCACCCCCAAAAAAGGTAAGTATGCACATGTGGCGCACATACATGCCATAAGGGCATGTGTGTGCGCTACATGGCACTTAGAAAAATGCAAAAATGTGCATTTTTCCAAGGATTTGCAAATTTCCACCAACTTGAAGTTGGTGGTAATTTGCGATTCCTTAAAGCAGGCTCGCAATTTTTAACTGCCTCCTGCATTGCATTTAGGGAATCGCAAATTGCGATTCCCTAACTGCATTCGTAATTTAGGTAATCGCAAAAAATTGCGATTACACATATTGCGAATGCCAAGAGTTTGATACATTGAAAAAGGCATTTTTGCGTTCGCAAGCGGGCCGATTCTGCGAATCTGCCTGTTTGCGAACTCAAAAAGCCTTGATATATCTGGCCCATAGCTTCTATCATTATTTTTCTTTTGGCTGTTATTTCTGAATTAATCATTCACGTTTGCGGCCTACTGGAAATACTGATCTCTTTTCAGAACGCATTTGCGCAATTTCATGTTCTCCCCATTTTTAGTTTTTCACTGTGAATTTTCACACGACTTTTGTTAAGAATCCACACAATGAGAAGTTTGATCCGAGCAAGTTTTATTTCGCAAAACCCTGCTCCATCAACACGATGGATATAATCTCTCTCCTGTTTATACTTTTGTATTAATTTTTTCATTTCCTTTCTTTCACCGAGATGCCCTGCTTTGGGCTCTCCCTGTCTTCATCTAACCAACCCACTTGTCTGTGAGCCAGCAGTGCTTCCTGCACCTCTACCCGTTCCACTCACCATTTTTATTTTATTTTTACATTTCTTCCAAGGGCCCAGTAGCTGCAAACTGCTTGTGGTGGCTCACTTCTGTTTTTGGCGCACTGGTGCATTTAAAAAAAAAATATTTTCTGCTCTAAAAACGGCAGTCTACCATATGGAAATAGTATATTAAAATGGTTGCAGGTTTGTTGTCACAAAAAAGACACAAGCATGTGGAATGGTTTTACTGCCAAACAAAAAATATTCTGACCTGGCCACCATGCATGTGCATGCGTTGTGACGCATGAGCGGCCACTATGACGTGTGCTAATACTATCACAAGCAAGGAAGGATTGACAAAGCCAGTAGGTTTTTGGCTGACTTTTTATTATTATTTGTTCCCAGTGATCCGTATTTAAAAAAAAAAAAAATCTTCGAGAATTTTTCAACGTTTCACATTGTCATGAGGAAACAGACATTAATTTCTCTAAGGTTGGCAGATGTACTGAGGTAGAAGTTTAGAGGTGGGTATGGTGATAGACACTACATGCTTCATGTAGGCCTTAGTTGAATATTATGGACCCAGGTGGGGGAGGGCGATGATCGCCTGATCCATTACCACCGGAACAAGGGAGTCAGGCTGAATTGTGGTAAGATCGATCCCCTCAAATTTGAGGGAGATATTATCAAAGGCTACTC
Source organism: Calotriton arnoldi (assembly GCA_963921515.1). NCBI lineage: Eukaryota > Metazoa > Chordata > Amphibia > Caudata > Salamandridae > Calotriton > Calotriton arnoldi. The sequence goes on along the minus strand of CAWUFW010006258.1, from coordinate 775,641 downwards.
CCACTTAATTATGGGGTGTTTGAAGTCAGACTCTCCTCCAGAGGATGTTGCTCGGGAGTTTGGGCCACTATGCGCTGAGGTAGCCATGAGGCTGACAAGGAGTCCTAAGCATGGTGAACCCCAGGAGGCCCGGTGGTTTAATTTCAATTGTTCTTGGGCCCATAAAGATTTAAAAAGGGTGCTTCATGTTATTCCCCGTAACAGAGATCTAGTTAAAGCAGCAAGGCACAAATACAAAACCATAATTAAGGGTAGAAAAGCAGAACTGAGAAGTCTAGCATTTGAAGATCTAGAGAGAGCAGGAGCCCTAAGAGACACAAAAAAAAATTGGGAAATTATAAATCGCCCATTATTTACTGAAGAAGCTAGGCATATGGATTCACTGATCCTGGGAGACGCTTGGGTAGCCCAATTTACTGGCATATTTAACCCCCAAAATAAAAGGGTTGAGAAATGCATAAGGGATTTGCCCGTAGATTTATTTGCAGCTACCCAACTAAGTCTATCTATTACAGTAACTGAGGTTGAGGAGGCGCTAGCCCAGGAGTCCCGTCTGAAAGCACCAGGTCCTTATGGGGTCCCCCTTGACCTTCTTCTTAAAAATAACCCAAACCTGTGGGCACCCCTGTTGACGAATTTTTTTAAGGCAGTAATTACTGGCCCAATGCCCCCATCCTGGAAGGAGGCAATAGTGCTCCCCATTTTTAAAAAGGGTAATAGAAGTGACCCGGCTTGTTACAGGCTAGTTTCGCCTATTGATGCCACAGCTAAGGTATTGGGTAGAGTTCTCCTCGCCCGTTTGGAGACCTGGGCAACCACCACAGGAGTGATATCCAACACGCAATATGGTTTCAGGAGGGGGCTTGGCACAATCGAGCAATGCCTTAATTTGTCCTTAATTATCATCAAATACGTGAAGGCCAGGAAGGGCTCAATCCACCTGGCCTTCATGGATTTGTCTAGTGCCTTTGACACTGTTAACCGGGAGAAGCTATGGGATATGCTGGAAAGTTTGGGTGTGGAACAAGCACTGATGTCGCTCATCCGTAGGCTACATTTTATTACTTCAGTCTCCATAAGATACGGCACTCAAGGGGAAAAAACTGAGCAAATAGCTTCAACAGAGGGTGCCCGTCAAGGATGCATCCTAGCCCCTTTTCTGTTTCTAATATACACAAACGGTCTGGAGGCTTCCCTATTAAGTAGGAAACTTGATTTTCCCAAAATTGGCAGCAAATCTGTCCCCTTGGTATCTTATGCTGACGACACGGTGCTAATGGCCACGACAGCGAATGGCCTTCAGAATTCCCTGGATACTTTTATTGATTTTATGTTGTCACTTGATCTTAAAGTACATTTTATTAAATCATATATTATGGTGTCGTGTAGTTCCTATAAACCTATATAGGATCTGCGAGTTTAGACAACATACACTGTAGGATTGGTGTCAGACTGATTCTAGACACCCCTACCGGGTATGTTAGCCTGTATACCAGCTAGCTCACGGTGCCACTAGAAACCCCTCTTACCAAGGAGAGAATAGTTCTTGACAACTATCGAACATGACAACCCTGATCCCTCAGAAATCGTGGAAACAGTGCCACTTTTGCTCAGTCACTCGTGCTCACTTTGTCTCAGAGAGATACACAGAATAAACGGTGGGAACGTTTCTCAATAAGCATTTATTGAACCAGCGTCATTCTAGTGTAAAATAGGTGTGCTGAAACAACCATTAGACAGTAACAGATATAAATGATAATAAGCACTAACAGAGTAAAAGGATGGTAGATTTCTACCATCGTGCTAAAACAATGAATACAGGCAAGTACATAAAAGTATATAAAATTCATGACAGTAAAATGCGTACTCCTACGATGCGTCCCTAACTAGATGTACCTGAATGTACCTAGCATGTATGTGGGTGTAAAGCCAAGAATCCCTCTAGGATAAAGTCAACCCCATTACCTGAAGTGAGAGACTGTGGGACCCAGTCTTGGTCTCGAGATGGACACCCCACAAGGGATGTCAGATCACTGCAAGCTGGAGTGTCTGCGTGCAGGAGCCTCAGCGTCTCATGTCAGTGTGTCGGCATGGAAGTCCTTTTCTCCTCTCACTGTCTCAGCAAGAGATGGTGTATAAATACCCAAAGTGGTATCCCCTGGGGATATACCTTGCAGTGTCATGTCGGACTGGGATGACGGAAGGAATGACCCTTATACTTAGTTATTATGCAGGAGATGGTATGCCTGCAGTCCTGCTGTAATTCCAAGAATCCTCATGCATAATGAATGAGGCTTAAGCTTTTTGGAGAAAACCCCATGTCATCCCTGGACATTACCGTAACTAGGTAAAAGGTCAGTACTAAGAACCATTATGTAGTGTAAAGGTAGGGAGAATATAGGTGAAAGGTTAGGTGACTACCTGAGCCTATATTGGGGTATATATATGGAACATAACAATGGTATGCGGCCCAAAGAGTACAAAAACTAAGATTTTCGTAGCAAGGGAAAAGAGAATAGAAAAGGTTGAGAATTTTATGTATTAGGGGAACTTATTTAACAATAAGCTAAGTTGGGACCCACTTGTGACAGCAAGAGCCCACCATACAACTAGGGCTGTGGATGGGCTATTTCGCTTGAATGCAAATTAGTCCATAAGCCCGTTAGGGAAATAATCACGCTTTACAAAGCCAAATGCCTTTCGATTGCAACATATGGCGCAGGGGTGTGGGGGCATCACAATATCCGCCAGCTAAAAATATTGGAAAATAAATTCACTAAAAGGCTTATGATGACGCCTAATAGTGCCCCTAACCGCCTATGTCATGACGAATTGGGACTAGATCATATAGAAGATCGCGTATCTTGTGCCCCTCTACTCCTATGGGCAAAAATGTGGCTATCTGAAGAACTAACGTTCTCACAGGAAATAATAAAATATTGTCAAAACTTGGCCAACTCTCTAAAGATACCATGGCTTTGTTTCTTGAAAGATAAATATTATGAGATAGGATTGGGGCATTTCTATGATAGTCCTGAAAGCATCCCACTGAACGCCAAACTAGATTTCGGTTAGGTACTGTGCTTTTTTTGCTGGCGTTTCCACGCCAGAGTGGTTGGGCGAATGATCTCTCACCTTGTCCATGTGATAATCTTACAAGCCAAAGCACTTTGCACTTTATCTTATTCTTCACTTTATATAAAACGGCAAGGAGTAAATTTTTAATCCCACTCTTAAAGAAAATTCGCCCTTGTACATAAGTTGATGGTTTTAAATTCTTGCACTCACTGGCTACCCCTGATATTGTATTGCAGTAGCCAATGAGATATGATGAGATACCCCTGCAGGGGTGATTCAAGCGCTATACAAAATCTATAAATAAATTATATAAAAGTATCTTTGGCCATTAGGAAACGTTATGAGTAAGAATTCCCGGAGTTGTCTCACCGTAACTACCGTATTCAAAGAGTCGCATGTCCCTGGTATTTTATGAATTGTTTTTAACATATTGTTCAGAACTGTTTATATGCTGTGATAATGTTTTTGTAAATCCTAATGGTGTTATGAATTGATACTAGGTTGTTTTTATTGAATTTTAAGTACTATGCACTTATGAAGGTTATGGATTTTAATCAACGTGGAAATTTTGGAGGTCTATTCAGCTGCCATAAAGGCCACTAGAAAAGCACCTTAACTTAGGAATTGTCATCGTTCATAGTTTCCTTCGTGATGTTTTTAAGTGTCTGTTTAATTATTGTATGTTGGCATTTGAAGCCATCACGTTTGACCCAGCGAATTAATTTTAGTGACGTATGTAACGTTATTGTATGGTCATTTGTCATAGGCTGGAAATCGATGCTGCTGTTGTTGATGCACTAAATGCCCTTTTTTGTACTCTTTTAGGGCTGGTTAAGCCGGATAAAGATTTATTGATGATGATGATGAATATTATGGAGAGAGTATTTCCTAGGGTGGTATAACACATGATGGAGTTCAACTCCTTTATTTGCTTTTGAGCACTGGTGCATCCTCAGTCTACCATTTGAAGACAAAATGGGTGACGAAGTAACTCAGTGGAACGATTGTGTTAAGTCTTAGTTGTCTGTCAATAATTAGTTAAAAGATAAGCATGAAAGTATGGTGCAGGCATACAGGTTGACTGCACGTGCAGCTTTCAGGACAATGCCTGCTGAGGTGCTGCTGGGAACAAAATACTCTGCCCTAGGTCGATAACGCAGATTAAACTGAAGGTATAAAAATGCAGTGTGAATGGAAGGATGGGACGTTTAGAATCTCTCCAGAGCCTTGAGGTGTGTTTGTTGGGGAATTAAACGTCAGACCTAGATGCATTCCCAGGCGTAAAATAATCGATGTCTGCTCGAATGGGTGATTGGATGTGCAGCTTGCCATGTTGTCCCATGGATCTGTGTAGCTCCATAACGAAGGAGAGTGTAATTATGTTTTTGTTGCCCTTACTTTCGAGATGGGGGAGTGGGTTGTATGCATATTTGTTTGCAGATATGTTATTTTCATTGTGTTGTCAGTCTTATAAGAAGGAAGTTGTGCTATGTATTCTCCGGCCTTTGGTTCTTTGTTTCAAATTTGGAGTTATGTGCATTTGTTTTAGAAAACTAGGAGGTACCATTCGAAAATTAATGGTAGGGCTAATCATAGTCGATTGCTGACTTTGAAAGCGTAAATACATTCCTACTCTTACTTCCGGCGAGGTGTAGTATCATCTGGGTCTGAACTCTTGTTTCATCTCCCGTGCTGTAGAATGTTTACATCGAAGTTACATAATCCGTTGTACCTACTCGTTTAAAGTGACGTTTGGATGAAGTCATATCTGCTATGCATAGATGTTCTAAACAAAATTTCAAAACCATTTCATAAGCCAGATGTAAGTGACTCTCCCGTCATTCACAGACCCCACACTGTAAAAAAATAAGATGTATGCCATAGTTAGGTGGTAGAATAGTTGTGAATTGCCTCCCTTAACTTAAATGTTTTTCTTTATTCCTGATTGTATGTCGATTGCCACAGAATACTCCTCTGTCATAGCTTTGGACTTGAAAGAAACGTGTGTTTGTGATGAAATGACGAAAGGGCCATTTAACCACGCTTTATATATTTTAGTGTATCCTTCATAAAGCTAGAATATAGTTGCATATTTCAAGACACAATACCCATGTAAACGTTCAATGGAAAACGTCTGTGGACCGTGCAAGTGTTATATTTAATTAAACAATTTCGTTTTCTGGCTTTTTGAATGCTCGGAGCACGACCACTTTGAAATATTTAAGTCTCCTAGGTTCCTTTTTATACTTTTTTCTAATAACATTTATTGAGGTATTTTCATTTGTATAACATCGTACAAAAGCTGCTACAAAGTAGAGGTTATAAACCTTGAAATGAGCGGTAGGAATAAAAAGCAGCTTGTAGGCGAATAACAAGTGCACAGTAAGTCAAAATAGTGCAAGATGACAACGATCAAAGGGGCCTATGTTATAGGAAATATCCTTATAAACAAGGTTGCAAACCGCGCTGATAATGTTGAACATCAAACAGTGAACAGAAACAATGTCCCAGGAGAAATTTTGGTAATGACAAAGAAAGAGAAAGAAAAGAACAAGAGAGAAACGAACGAAAGAGGAGGGGAAAAGGGGGAGCAACAATACTCCTTGAGGACTCGAGGTGAACTTGGGTTCAAGAATTTTCACTTATTTTTAAGGTTAAGGTCTTTACTTGGGCTTTAGGAGACTTGGGGGCATATGTATGGAGCTCATTTCTCGTTCGCAAACGGGCCGATTCTCAGAATCGGCCCGTTTGCGACGGAAAGCCTTTGGGATGTATCATCCCAAAGGCCCTCGCAAATAGGGAATCGCAAATTTTGCGATTCCCTATTTTGCGAATGCATTAAAGGAATCGCAAATTGCGATTCCTTAAATGCGATGTAGAAAGCACCCAAGTTGTGCGATTTCTCCTTAAGAAATCGTAAATTACCACCAACTTCAAGTTGGTGGTAATTTGCAATTTCTTTGAAAAATGCACTTTTTGGCATTTTTCAAAGTGCCATGTGGCACGCATACATGCCCTTAGGGCATGTTTGTGCGCCACATGTGCACACATGCTCATTTCAGGGGTGCAACAGGGTGTCCTTATGACACCCTTGCACCCTTGAAATTGCATTCGCAATTTGCGAGTACCTAATGGGTACTCGCAAATTGCGAATGTCTTCCCATTCATTTCTATGGGCCTCTAGGCCCATAGGAATGAATGGGAAGGTATTCCTTAATTACGATTTGCAATATGCGAGTCGCAATTAAGGAATGCCAAGGAATCGCAAAATATTTGCGAATTTTTTATTACATCCGTTCTCAAATAGCGATTCTCTAAAAATCGCTATTTGAGAATCGCAATAACGGTATTTGATACATATGCCCCTTGCTCCTCTGTCAAAAACATTGCGAATATCCCATCTCGTCTGTTACAGGTGCATTCCAATCAAAGGCAGTGTTATTTGGCAGGCACAAACGGAAAAATGAGAACCTAAATAATTCGTATAGAAACTTACATTGATGGGATATGAAAATTGCAAATGTGGGATTAAAGAGATTGAGTTTGAATGAATTCTGGTAAAGTATGTTATTGTTCTTGTGACTAGCACATCAAATAATTCCATGCACAATTAAGGTTTTCTAAGTCAGTACTTAAAATGCATGGTTTAGATTTAGATGTAGACTACGAGTCTTTGCGTTGTTTGTATTTATAATAAAGATAGCTGACATTTGAGTGTTTGCATTTGCACCTTCATTTCTTGTTGCTTTGTTACCTAATGCCATTTAGCCACATATTTCTAACTGGAAATGAATTCTCGTTTCTGCTTACAATGCACTGAGTGTGTTTGTTCTTCTCATTTAAATTCATAGCTAGTTATCAATGCCGCCCTGGGATTCGACACATTTGTGGTAATGAGACACGGGCTCAAGAAACCGAAGGAGGAGGAGTCCAGTCAGAATCTCGCTTCCGGTTCCTCGGATCCCCTGGGCTCATCACTGTTCTCCAACATCCCGGGCTACAAACTTGGCTGCTACTTTTGCAATGATGTGGTGGCGCCAGGCGATGTAAGTCGACGATGATACTGCTGCATGTTTAATGTGCATGATGCAATCAACATATAACTTTGTATTATTTTAATAATCCTTGGTGCGTAAATATAGTAGTAATTGGCAATTCATTCAGGTTAGTTAGTTCATCTAGGACCATCCTTCTTCATTAGTTGTGGCTGCCTGGGTCTGGGACCCAACAGCTGTTTCTTCAGTCACCAAGTAGGGTCTCAAGGACGACTTCATTTGCAGCCAATCTAAAATAATTCATGTTTTTGAATAAAATACTTAGCACAGAGAAGGGAATGCTATGAATTAACAGGCCCTCAAGAGACAGCATTTAAAAAACAGACCACATTTTGAACCTCGGTGATGATGGGCACAATAATCATATCTTGCCTGTGATTTCCATCCAGGCCAATTACTGGGGGAGAACACCCCACATATGGAAACTGAGATCCATATTTTTTTGTGAAAAGTCACAGGTGGGGTACCGTCTTACAGACAACCCTAGAACGCAAAACCCATCAGATAAAAGAGCTACATAAAACTTAGCTTGCTGTTTAATCCAAAGAACCGACTTATCAACAAAGTCAAAATAGACTCAAGATCACAAGCCCCTTAGGCGTGGAATATTTTAATTGTGCAATCCAGTCCAACCCAATATGGTCCATTCTAGTCCTAAGGAAAAAGGACCTGACAAATGAATACAATGACTGAAATGTTACAACATAATTAGCGCACATACCTGTGCAGAAAAAAATGTATAATTAAAATAAACATTTTCTGAAACTTAAAAGTAGTAGAGATAATGAAAGTCAATAATAAGGTAACGTTATGCCTCGGAAATACCTGCATGTTGTCTCAGGTGTTTTTGTGAAGACAGAAACATACAATTGTTCTTTTATGAGTTGTTTAACTTTTGTATTTTTCATTTTGGGTTCCTTATAAGTCATATAAGTTTGTTAATTGCACTAGCCACCCAAGCTCAAGGATCACAATTTTATCAAAGTTGTTCAGAATATTTGGAACGGGAAATATTGAAAATCTACTCATGTAAATGTCTACAAACAATAAATTGTTCAGTCACCCTTTCAGCATGACTTGTCCTGTGCTTTTCAATTTATTTCCACAGTTGATTCCTCTCTAGGAACTTTTTATAAATATTTTTGCACTACTCAAGCTCCGGCATGAGTACAGGGGCTCTTGGAACTAGCTTCAGTCAGTGGTAACTGACCTCCACGCTCTAACAGGCACATGCATCAACCCTTTTTGCGAGTGCAAACGGTGCGATTTGCAAAAATCGGCCGTTTGCGCCCGCAAAAAGGGCTTTTGCGATGCATTATGGTTCAAGGCACTCGCAAGTTAAGAATTCGCAATTTATTGCGATTTCTTAAATTGCGATTGCATTTAAGGTATCGCAATTTGCGATTCCTTAAATGCAATGCAAGAACCACTTTAAAATAGCGATTTCGCTATTTGGGGCAGCAAATTACTGAGCAATTAAACTGGTCGGTAATTTGCGAAAACTTTGAAAAATGCACCAAAGTGCATTTTTCAAAGTTTCATGTTGCGCACACACATGCCCTTTCGGCATGTGTGTGCGCAACATGGGTGCACATCACTATTTCAGGGGTGCAACAGAGTGTCCTTTTGACACCCTTGCACCCTTGAAATTGCATGCGCAATTTGCGAGTACCTATTGGTACTCGCAAATTGCGCATGCACCTTCCCATTCATTCCTATGGGCCTGTAGGCCCATAGGAATGAATGGGACACCATTCCTTATTTGCGACTCGCAATTTGCGAGTCGCAAACAAGGAATATGTAGGAATCGCTAATTTAATACCGATTCCTACATGCATAGGCTTTTGCGAATCCTTAATTGCGAGTCCTTAATTATCGCAATTAAGGACTCGCAAAAGCCTACTTCGATGCATGTGCCTGTAAGTGTCTTTGACAGCTTCCACAATTTGACCTCAATCACTTGAGCTGTCTCCCTGATATCCTCACATCTAGCAGCTATACACAGTGTGCAACTGACCTCTTCTCTATCGATTCCTTGTCAAATTCCTCAAAAAAGGAGGCCTAGTTAAATATTGAATTAGCTTGAATATAAAGAAAAACCTGTGCAGTGCAGCCTTTTCCCATAGGGGCACTAAGCCGATGGCCGTAAGTAGGAGATTCATCCATAAACTGATCAATTGTTTAGTGATCAAAATGCACACAGATATGTGATGTTTCAGAAAGCTTGCATTTGTGTGATTTATGTGAACCCCCAGGTACTTGTAAATGTTTTTTTAGCAATGACACTTGAAGAAGCAGAAGGATAGTGTTATTTGATTACTTACTTGGCACAGTGAGAAGAGGCACATATGTCCCAGTCCCCGAGACCAGACTAAATCCGTCCACTTCTTGTAACCTGTAGGTAGTTCCATCTCTGGGGTTCTTCGCATGCAGTAAGCAGTCATTAGAATACTGGGGTATGAGGTATCCTTTAATTCAAGGGTTATACCCCTTTTCCTACTCCCTTTCTCCGGGAGTCCACTGCATGTTCGGTCGCCATTGCAGAAAGAATAGGCAATTGTAGGCTTTCCTAGTGGATCTCTTTCTACAGTTCAGCTTCTGAGATGATACTTCCTGTTGTAACCCTGTCTTTGGGTACAGGTGTCTCACGAGCTAATAATATTGGGACTGAAGCACATCCCTGGCAACACCCAACAACATACTCCAAACTAAGAAAGTGTATTGCTTTCACTGCATCTGAGTAGGATGTTGATAGAAGAGAGTCCCATTCCTAATTCGTAGATGTGCTGTAGAAGAGGTGCCTAGGGGTTCAAGCAGGTGGTTTACCTCAAGATAACCATGGACTGTTCCTCAAGTACAAGTCTAATTACTCCCTCAGTGATGTTTGTGATTATTTTGTTAGGAATTTCCATGTCAGTGTTACACATTCAGATGGGTCTATAAAAGCTACATGTGGCATGGTCTTGGCTGGGTTAGAGAATCTCTCACACATACAAAAGGGGAGAGAGGCAAAATGCTCTACTCCGGCCTCCCTAATCACAGAACTGTTACACACACGGAGGAGTAGAGAGAGGTAAAAGCGGTGGCATGTGCTAAGTGTAAAAATACTGCCCTCACTCACAAGATTGTGACATGCTTCATCATTGGGCTTGCTTCAATACACCCCCGCACAGACCAACGCCTGGGGTGGAGCAAAAGGGAGGGGAAGACAATACAAACATGTAAAATATACATATATTTCTTGAGAATCACCATAATGCATGTTTAAAGTAAACTGAAGGAGTTATGTGACAAAAAGTCCTTCTGAGTCTGTGGTCTTGTCCATATCCTCTTTTCTCTGTAGCCAGGTTGACTTCACCCATGGCCCGCGGTGCTTCTAACTATTTTCTGTGTCTTTATTCTAGTCTTGCCATGCCTGACTCTTGCAGGAAGACTTGTTTTGATAAGATAGTGAGACATGGAAGGAAAATAATATAGTGTAAATATCTAAATACTGTCTTCCTGTGTCATTGCCTTTGAAAGTGCTGTCCTTTCTAGTGCGGTGTCTCTAGGTTTTCCCGCTAGAGCCTGAACATGAACATGTGAGTGCAATCAAGGAACTTGAAGCGTCCGGCTTTAAACACTTTTACCATAACTGCACTTTTGGATTTTTCATACCATGTTAGTTTCTATGAATTTGCTCATTTACGATATTGTTTTTTTCTCAGGAAGAAATTGAGAATGTAAGATGGTATAACAGTTTCTACTAGTCTCACCTCTATTTTCAGATGTAAATGTGAAGAAAGGGCTATTTTAAGCAATAATATTCTTGACACTACAATGAAATAAAGTAGCTTCTGCTAAACCTTATAAATCACAGGCGAGGTCTGTGACATTAAAGTAGACCGATTCATGGGCTGATTCCCTTTATAAGGTAACACAACTCTGAGGTGACAAGCAATGTCCTTTCTACATAGCTTAGTGGTACTTTTCTAGTTCTTGACCTACAGACAGCTTAGTTGTCTGTTGTTGAAGACCTATTGTGGAAAATACCAGTACTTGAAGTTGGCTTTGGGTATGCCCCTTACTTACCTTTGCTAGGATTTCTTCTCCGTCTAATTTGCTAGCTTCTTATTTGATGGTTTTCCATTTTCTTCCTGTGTTTGTGCCTCCCGCAGTAGCATAGCGTCTTTACTATCCTTTTGATTGGATAATTTCTCTCTTTTACAATGCGTTACATCAGCAAACTTCTTTTTCTTTTTCTTTTAGCGCTCCATATGAGTGCATGTGTTTTCTTGCTTTCTTCCTTGTGTGCTGCTTCCTCACTCATCCCTCATACATTCTTTGCTTTCCTGCCCCTTCCCTTCCTGCTTGGTTTGGTCTTTTTTTATTACATCCACAGATTTTACATTGCTGCCATGCCACTCAGCATCAGTAACCTACTGCTTGCCACCTTTGTTGCTTCTTTGCTGTTTCCGTCATGTTATTTAAAAAAATATATATATATTTTGTGGGGGGCCCAGCACTTTGGTACCAGGCCGCTGCTTTCACTTTGATGCTTTTTCATGCATATATTTTTTAATTGACCCCTCTGGGTTTCGTGTCTGCCATCGTGAAATGAAAAATTAAATGCTAGAAAAAAACTCCAGCTGCTAATTGTCATCCAACAAGGCCAACATGCGCACATTTTCTCAAACACCTCATATCACTGTGACGTCATATGTCTCTTGAGCAGAGACCGATGCCGGTAGAGAAAGAGATGAAACGTAACCTTCGTGCGAGCTCCCGCCAGAGCCTGACTTATTGGTAGTCGGCAGTGCAACTGCATTATCCTCTCTGTAGTTTATAGCCACTGTGTTGGTCCGAGAACCGCTGCATGATGGTGTGTATGAGTCGAGATGTGTCGATGCTGGAGCAGATCTGCGGCATCCACTGTAGTGCACCTAAGTTGGTCCTGCACCCCACCATCGCGTTTCGAGCTGCCACACATGCCCACAGCGAGGCCAGCACATGGCTCTGCACTGCCTGCCTAAACGCTGTGCTGGGACATCAACTTTTGTTACAGCATTCCTCCCATTGGTCAGTCGTGGCCGTGACCATTTAATCACTTCATAGCCACTGCTGGTGATACCAATCCCCTATTGTTACAGTTTTCTACTTATTGGTCTCTTCCGCTGATATTATTGCTCATTGTTATGGCAACATTCCCATTGGTACCCTCCACTGATGTTATAACCCATTATTAGAATAGTCTTTCTATTTGTCACCACTGGTGATGTCATCACCCATTGTGTGAGAGTCTTCCTATTGGTTTGTAATGGCATTATCCATGTCTCTGTTATGTGACCCAGCTGATAACTTCATGCATTGGTATAACCTCATGATTGGCCTGTTCTGTTAGGTTTGCTGTTAGTGACAGGGACTGATTCAGTTTATCGGATGCCTTCATTTTGGTCTCAACTGGTGATGTAATCGCCCATTGTGGCTTTCAACTTCGATACAGATGTTCTCATCAACCATTGTTATGACGGCTTTGCAGTTGATCACCACTAGTGATTCTATCACACAGTGTAGAAATAAAAACCTTCTTAGGGGTTCACTGATACATCTGGTCCTTAAGACCAACAAAGAAGAGATTGGCACAGAAGCTGTAATATCAAAAAAACATGTTTTATTAACCTCAGATGAGGGAGATTGCATCTTACGGTACCCGCAGGCCACTGTAGGAGGCATTCTAATGAGTGCAGAGAACAGGGTCCTTATATATGTATTTGTTACATAGTCAGCATAAAATCAAGGGGAGGTCCTAGCACATACAAGCATGCTTATTGACTAATATGGGTATACAAAATTTGCTTGCTCCACAAAGTGGGAGGGGAGACTAAACTGCTTACATGAGTAAGAATAGCTTGACAGTTCTATACTAGGAGCAGGTGCATTCTACCAGCTAGGCCTCTCTGAGCATGTGCAAGACTCTGGAAGAGGGAGAAAGCACATGGCGAGCACATGGCTAACTAAAATGGCTGCCAAGTACAAAATGGCTTTCAGCTCATGCTAACAGCGATTCCTGCAATCTTTAACAGACGATCCTTTTAGCATGAGCTAAAGACATTCCCATGATCTAGTAGAGACATAGAAAATATTTTGCACATTTTCTTCTCATAAATTCATCAATATCCTATGCTAGGTGGGCATTTACATTCTAAACATTTCATTAAGCAGGTATATACAAGGTATAAGCAGGAGTACAAAGTGAACAGAGCATTGGGTCATACAGGTAGCAAGAGAGAATAATGACTATTATCTCAAATAGAAATCTCAATATTTTCCAATCCTAAGCAGAAAGCAAATACCAAAACCATCTAGTCTAATTTTAAGTTTCAGGGCTCTGATGGGGGCTCGTCAAGTCAATTTCAAAATAGCCAACAGCACATACCTAATAAAAACATTTTCAATAGACTTTCTCAGTATTTTTATGAGGGCTGAATTATCAATTAATATACTTAAGGAAAGAGTAAAGTAACATGCTCAGATGAACTTTTCTCGTGCAGAATAAACATTCCTCTTAAAAAATATTAAAGCAATCAGACATATTATTACAAAAACAATTGTGGCTTCGGGGGACCAGGAGGACCACACAGGGCCATAGGAATTAGGACAAGGAGCCGCAAAGGGCTGCTCCTCCTCAAAAATGGGACGACCAAAGGGGTACATTACTAACAAAAAAAGAGTCCTTGGGAAATTGTAGTACAACCACCAGCCAGAGGGAGTCTTCTCCCTGTGTCCGTTTTGAGCCTCACAGGCAGGCTCTTGTTGTTCCCACGGTGGAGCTGCACAACTCGCAACTCAAGAATCACGGAGAAGGAAAAGTCTTTCTTTCAGGATAGGGCAATCACCCCCCAGGGCAAATACCCTCAATGATCCTGTCCAGTGTCTCAGGCAGTGCACCAGTTTTCTTCACTTTAATCTAACAGGCACCAAGGGCATAGCACCTGTACCCTAAACTCAAGTCCTTCCCTAACTCCTGTATTTGCACCTCTGGCGCACTGCTCTTTTGTTGGGGCACAAATTGTACCCAGTGTGCTCGGGCATCTCTTGATCAACAAACAAAGGCGTAGACTTGCATTCACTTTGGGACCAGGATTAAGAGGCCTGAAGCAACCCTTGTTTCAAAGGGGGTCACCTCAAGCAAAAGCCTCCTTGCCGTCCTTGTCGTTCTGTGACTTTCTCAGCTGGGCATCAAAAACTGGATCCACACAAAGATTTCTCCATCCTGATTTGTAACCCCGTCTTTCGCCCAAGACAGTGGCAGGGGTACACACTTCACGTCCCAGTGCTTCCGCCTTCACTGAGGTCCTAGTTGCCAGCAAGGCCTATGCTGGTTCCTTTAACTTTGGCTTCAAACTGGAGTGGCGCTGACTCCCAGGCTGGATCTGATGTCCGGGCCCCTCTGGCAATGGTTGTAAGGCAGCAAATATCTATTGGTGGACAGAACAAGAGGTCTTTAGACAAGGCACAGAAATAATCGAACAACAGAGAGGATAGTCTCAGAATACTTCCTTAGTCTTGGGGCGCCCCATACATTAGCAAGGCACCCAAGAGCCACTTCATCTATCTGAGAGTAGAAAACCCTGGACCTATTGGCAAGTATAAAAGGAACGTTTTGGTGAACTGACAAGAGTAATACATCACCCAATCCCAAGCAGCCAAGGAAATCTGTGTTCATTTACTAAATTCTGAGGAAAAAGAAAAACAATACAGACATACTCCAAATACTTACATTGGTGTATTCCTATATTACTAATCTGAAGAACCCTCAAGAAAAAGGAAATGTTCTACACTTTTACTCATAGATTTTACATTACTTGTACAGGACTGCAAACACTTGTAAAATAATTTCTCTTACATGTTATGCTTAGGACCATGCTCTCATGTTATAGGTGCAGCAGGAAAATCTAAAACTGCTAATTTAACAGGGATTCTTATTGCAAAAAGAACTAAACTTCAACATAGTGAGTACATTTTCTCCAGCAGAACATGTTATGACAAACAAACTCCTATAAAACAATATTTTCCTTCAAAATGTTTGCTAAGGATCACATGAGCGTCTTTCCTGCATTGTACTTTTCACGATCTGGACTATGTAACATCATTTTCAAAAGGAAAAAAAACCCTATCTCCAGCTCTAATAAGGGCTGTCAGCTTATTTACACAGACTAGCTAATAAAAGACTAGCAATGCCCTTGCAAAACTGTATAGAACATGAGAATAACATAAACAATAATAGTGTTGCCACCTGAGATTTTTGAACAGAAACCGCCACTATACAATTTTCCTTAAAGATCAAATAAGGGAACATCAATCTGTTCTACTCATTCTTTCATACAGGATGGGCAGTAACATAGCTTATGTGTTTCATCTTTTTATTAATTCTAACAATTTTAAAACAGTATTACAGAATAGCCAATTGTAATTGTAATTGTAAGTAGCATTTATATAGCGCAGCTGTCACCCAACGGGCATCCTGGCGCTGGGATTACCTAAATCACTGTGCAGCTATAAAACTATGAATCATCATGCGCCAATCTCTCAAGGCTATTCTTTTTGAAAGAGCCTGGTTTTTAGCTTTTTTCTAAACTGCAGTTAGTCATCAGTTTGTCTGAGTTCACTTGGTAGTTTATTCCATAGCCTTGCGGCTGTATAGCCAAATGATCTACCTCCTAGTCGGGTTTTCTTGACTCGTGGGGTACATACTAGGTGGGCTGCCGAGGAACGAAGACTTCTAGCTGGGGAGTACCAAGTAAACATTCTCTGTAATGGTTTAGGCCCCATTTTGTGTGCCGTCTTATGAACAATGCAAAGTGCCTTAACTGTCACATGGCCATTTCCTAGACAGCTTTAGACAGACTAAAAAAAAAGTGAGAAAAAGAAGAGAGAAAACATAATTTTGCCTACCCTTAATTTGTAGAGGAGCTAGCCTCCTTCCCCCATTTTGACAGTAGGAAAACCTGAAACAGGTTTTACTTCTGTCAACACTTTCAACCCCTATTTGTAGCAACTGGGCACAAACAAACTTGTAGGAGATATCTTAGAAAGTGGCTATTCTCTGATTCAGTCTAACACAATGCAAATTGAGTTAACTTTAAACCAATTTCTACAGCAATTGTACTAGATTAACATGAGGGCGCATGAATGCAAACTAAAATCCATTTCCTCCTTATCGTAGCCCCTACACAGTATTCTTTAAACTAAAACCATTATTTTATATAAATGGCAGATCAATGCTCAACTGAGGGTTGTCTTCCTTCGTTTCATATGATTGCGCTAAACGTGTGTTTGCCAAAAATAGGAAGCAAAGCTTCTCTTTCTCTCTTTGCGCTATCATCTCGTCTTTCAAAAAATCTTTCGAAGGTCGAAGTGTCCCAGCAAACATTACCCTTCACCCTGCTAAGTTGCTAAATGCAGAACTCCGACCTTTGACCCGTTCAGCAGCTGCTCATTTTGTTTGTGCAAGGCTTGCCATGCGGTTTTGTAATGCAAAGCAACTCTGGAGAATCACAGCGAAAAGCAGTCCTGTCCGATCCGTTTGCTACTAATTTAAAGGTAGGATAATAACGTCTGCTCTTTTGTATACTTATTTTCATTTATGTACAGTGGTGTGCAATCTAGTAATGCAGAGGCCGCTGTTTGTTTTATACTTGCATATACTTTATGGAAGCCTGAGAGCACGTTAAAACTGCCTTGAGTGGTAGACCTGCTTGTAAAATTGTGAATTTTAGCTCAATTTCGACTTTGGTGGTAGGGGCACTTAAAAATGAATATCCTACAATATTTTTGCATAATAGGAACCCCCAGAGTGTTCTCTAGATAGCCCAGGAATGGGAAATCAGAAATGTATAAGATATACCCTTATAAAAATGATTTTTGTACGGCTGGGTAAAGTGACATTTCACATTTAAGTTCCCTTCTTATTGCGGTACAGCACTGCTTAAATTCAACTTTGATGCTAGGAATTCACAGTATGATGATTAGGCTTTATAAAGATGAAAAAACGAATTTAAAGCATTTGTTTTTAACAATATATTTTTTCTTCATATAATTAATTTTTTTTTTTTTTTAAATCAAAACCAACCATTTTGATGATTCCACATTGGAAAAGCAAGCTTCATTCGTAGCCTATCATATTTAAACACATTCATTCATAACCCTAAGCACAGAAGCCTTACTTGAAACAGGAAAAGTCTGCGCCACTTTTAAAAGGACAATTATCATTTAACATCAGAACCATAGATGTACTTATAAAAAGGGCATTAAGAAAGGAAATCCCTACTTTCAATTTTGTTCTCTGTTATCCAAAATAATGAAACTGGTGTTTTGAAACTTTTAAAATAATGCAGGCCTGTATACCAGTTTTACACCGACTTAAAATGTCGCTGACGCAGCATTCCTGTCTGTGGCCGTGAGCAGGAATAGCCATATGCTATTTATGCAGCTGTTGTTTGTCAGCAGGCGTCGAATTTTCACGCCTTTCTCAGGAAAAACCCCTTTATTATTTGAAATACCCTGACAGAGTTAAATCCCCATTTGCTGTGTCAAACAGTTTCTTTTCAGTTAGTCAGTTTAAACACAGCTGTCGGAAAGCTGTTTTCTCGGGTGCTGAAAGAAAAGCATGTCACAGTCTATTTAAAAACTGAGGCATTTCAATGCAGTCAAATCTATCTTTCTATAATGTGTATTTAGTTCAGCAACGACCAAATTCACTCATATGATGTGCATGCCTTTTAATGTCTAATACAATGTATTTAAGGAAAAGGCTGTAACATTGTGTATTTAAGTCTATTGATTACAAAACACACAATTTCGTTTTTCTACCTCTGTATGAGGCCTATTTTAATCCTATTGAATACGAATTCTAATTTTATGTTTAGCATTGTGGCAATTTGCACACATGTATAGTGTCTTACTCTGTCAATTTAATAGTAACATGCAGCTGTTTAGCATATGTTACATAAATTATTTCTGGATTTTTATTTAATATGTAAGTAACTAAATGGCATTTTGCATAACAGAATGAGGACAGCAAAAAAACATAAACAAACTCATTGAGCTCATTCCAGACAGTTACAGAAGGACACAACACAGCGCGCTTAAAGCTAGCCATTCGTACACAGAGTACTCACACAAGTATTACCAATGTCAAACCAAAAACCCCACATAGACATTTAAACACACATTTAACCCACAAATCAATACTTAGGACTGCTTACAAAGTGTACACAAGACCAACCTATTCGTAAATACTAATTGTAAGTCATATTTACAAGAAGAGCTCTCAAAAGTAGCCCAAAAAACTGTTCCATGGTCAAGAAGCCAAAATACACCAAATTCGCCAGTTTTGGCTGGTAGAACACTCAAAAAGCGCTCTGCATATCACCACTTATGAATGTTACTAAGTGCGCAGATCCGGATCCGTTTTATGTACATATTTAGTTCCATGGGGTACTTAGTCACCAAGGAAGAAATATCTTTTACTATACCTAAACCTATTTAGGTATCCCCTCTGAGGAGTCAACTGAGTACTTCCTAAATCCATATCGGTACCTCCAAAACAGCAACACTTTCAACAAAGTGTGCTGGAAGCAGGCATGTCAAAAATATTATAGCATATATAATATTATACTCCAAGTGACACTTAACACAATGTGTGCCGTTCAAGTTTTCAAAGTTTAGAGAAAAATCTCCTCATTACCTGCCTATATGAATTGCAATGCATATATAATTACAAAACAAATTCCAAAATTGGCCAATCATACAAACAAAGCCACAGTAAGTGTTACTAAAACTACCTTACCAATCAAAGGCATCAAACCAACAGCAAGTGCCGCAAAACGGCTCTTACCAATCAAATGGTGTCCAGGTTCCAACTGCCAAGTTCTGAGTGACCTAACGGTCGTTTTAAAATACTCACGCCAAAGAAGTTCTCAGTCGGGAGCGGCAAACACTTGGAGGATCAGAGCAGGAAGACCAGAAATATACTGGGCTGGAAGACAAAACAATCTCCGTGCGCAGGGTACCTCCTCAGTAGATTCCTGTCCTGTACTCCTCAGTAGATTCCTGTCTCCCTTCAAGACCACTCCCTTGGATAGCCGCTGCACCGATGAGTCCCTATTCGGGCGCCATTTGTAGAAATAAAAACCTTCTTAGGGGTTCACTGATACATCTGGTCCTTAAGACCAACAAAGAAGAGATTGGCACAGAAGCTGTAATATCAAAAAAACATGTTTTATTAACCTCAGATGAGGGAGATTGCATCTTACGGTACCCGCAGGCCACTGTAGGAGGCATTCTAATGAGTGCAGAGAACAGGGTCCTTATATATGTATTTGTTACATAGTCAGCATAAAATCAAGGGGAGGTCCTAGCACATACAAGCATGCTTATTGACTAATATGGGTATACAAAATTTGCTTGCTCCACAAAGTGGGAGGGAGACTAAACTGCTTACATGAGTAAGAATAGCTTGACAGTTCTATACTAGGAGCAGGTGCATTCTACCAGCTAGGCCTCTCTGAGCATGTGCAAGACTCTGGAAGAGGGAGAAAGCACATGGCGAGCACATGGCTATCTAAAATGGCTGCCAAGTACAAAATGGCTTTCAGCTCATGCTAACAGCGATTCCTGCAATCTTTAACAACAGTGTTTTAGCTGCTCTCCCGTAAGTCACTATTGATGATGTCATTAACCATTGTTATTACTGCATTGCCAGTGGTTAATACTGGGGGTGTCATCACACACTGTTATATCTGCCTTTCTGTTCATCACTACTGTTTGTGGCATAAACCATGTTGCTTTCCTATTGGTCATTGGGTCTTGCCTGTGGACAGCTTTTAGGTGTTGGTTATTGAAGTCCTATTGTGTACTACACCAATACTTCTAGTGGGCTTTGTTTCAGCCCATTGCTTACCGTTGATGGATATTCTTGTCAATCTCAGGTGTTTGCTTCTTATTTGACGGCTCTTGTTCCTGTTCATGTGTTGTCCCTTCCCTGAAGCATAGCTTTTCCCCATATTTGTGATAGAATCACTTGCACCCTTTCGCTGCTTACGTTCAAGGAATTCAATTTTATTAGTTTTCCATATGTACTTTATGGCAGTGTGTGTTCTCTTGCTTCATCCTTGGTTCCCTCCTAAAATCCCTTCCTTTTGGCTTTCTGTGTTGCTCCCTCTAACTACTTCTTTGCTTCACCCGCCACTCCCTGTAGATATGTTTCTGCTTTTTGAAATTGTATTTGTACACCCACTCCAGCTCCTCCATTGCATCCCCAAATTGCTTCTGCTGCTTAGTGGCTGTGATTTGCTCCCCCATCTGTTCCCTAGTTACTTCTCTGCCATCCCTTTTAAAAATGTTTTTTTCCCCCTTTTTTTGGCGAGTCTTAAAACTGCAGTTTGGTACCGTATTCCTCCTCTTACTTTGATACAATTTCAACCATATTTTTTTTAATTTACAGTAAATTAAATGAAAAAAAGGACTGGCACCACATAATGAATATTTGCTTATGCAAGGATACGATGCATACACGATTATAAGTCATCACACTGCAGCAGCTTTTTTTGGTTTTTGCTGAAGCTGTTCTGCATCAGCAAACAAGTATGTATTTCTTGTTGCCGATGCAGACAGTATCAGTAAAAAGCATTTGCAAAGTCAAGAGTTCGGGTTATGCTATTGAGAGGCAAGATCTTTTTGGCTTTGCCAGTGTTTGTTCATTATGGTGCATAGCTATGTCATCACCCCTTTGTCTTTTTCCAGTACTAGGATACTTATTTATAGCTTTGTGTGCTGCTTGCCAGGTCAACGGAGACAATGGCCAACTCCCCCTGGTAGAGAATTCCCCACCTCATATAGATATCCCTGTCTGCGTGGCAGGGATCTCTGTGAAGACAGTGCATCTACCACATTGACTTGGTTTCTTCTGGCACAGCCAGCCAATGTTCTGCCGTGAGAAACTTGGCGGTTTCTCCACTTTTATATGAGACGAAGGGACCGTGAGTTTGTCTAGGTGAAGACTCGCCGATTAATGGCAGAGCAATAGCTTTACCCAACCCTAAATTACCCCCTTGGTTCTTTGCTCCCTCTGATGCAAGAGATTCTTGAGTTGGTTGCAGATATATAGACTATATAAAATACATTTGGATTCATCAAAGTTGAAATAAAGACATCAATATACTGCTTGTTTTTTGTATTGTTTTTCATAGTTAATTTAAATCCAGCAGTTTTGTGGGTTTAAATGATTGATAACATGGACAGATTCTTGCTCTCCGATAATTAAATTCAGTAGTGTGGCAAATAAATAGAGGATTATTATAAATGTCTCCTCATCTGCTGAAGGCTCCACATTATCATGAAAGAAGTTTAGAACAATGAAAAACAAGTCATCCTTTTAATCAGGTTGTTAAGTGTCGGTTGTTGCACAGAACTCCTTTTCCCATTGTCATACGGCAGCACCCAATATGACCCAGAAGCCAGTTGTAATTATTATAGTAGGTAAACGATGATTTTGAGTAGATTAGTGAAGTCATAACTAGACTCTTGTAAGACAGTTAGGTGTAAGTTTGACTTTATTCCATTATTATTGTTGTTGCTGGAGCTCCTGACCCGAGCCCAGACATTTGATATCATCCTGCACTCCCCAGGCTATGAGGTCATTCTGGAAGGGAGAAACAGGCAGCATCTGGATGCTGCCTGTGGAGCTAGGGCAGACGCTGTGGTGAGAGAGCGGCTGCGGGGACAAGTGCCACAAGGTAGGCGTGGCCAAAGTAAGGAAACACTCGACCCTTCCCACATGGATGCTGGTGCCGGCTCAGACACCGGGAAGGCAGCTCAAGGAATCCGGACCCCACTCTTTATAGGCATGTTACACTCCTGGCAGAGAAGTTCAACTATGTGCTGAGATAGAAACCAATATGAAAGGGACACCTCCTCCCCGCCCCCACCCACCATCTGCCTTGTATATTGTATTGTATTGGGTATTTGTAAAGCATGCAGCTCATCCCCAGAGGGATATCCTGGCACTAGACTATTATCAATGCTAGTTCTGATCATAGACCTAAAGCAGGTATAGCCATGTCTTCAGTTTTTTTTTTAAATGTCAGCAAATCTGACACAGTGCGTAAATCCTAAGGGAGCTTGTTCCAGTGAGTGGGGGTTAAAAAGTTAAAAGAACGGCCACCCATCTGGGATTTTTTGATTCTTTTGCAAGAAATCAAAGCCTTATTGGCTGACCCGAGGTTCCTTATGGGTTTGTGAAAATTGACTTTGTTCAACAATAATGTAGGGCCATTTCCATAAAGTGCTCTGTGCGTATGGCACATTAACTTAAAAATGGCTCGTTTATGGACCAGAAGCCAATAAAGCTGGTCAAGGCAGGCTGATGCCGAGCTCTTTTTGCTTTTATCACAAATAAGTTTAGCAGCTATGTTTTGAATAGTCTGGAGCCGTGTGAACAAGTACTCAGCCATGCCCACATACAATGTCTTTCCATAATCTATCCTGCTCGGGATTAAAGTTTGGATTATGTTCCTTCTCCAAGCTACTGGAATCCATCTAGATAGTTTTTGAAGGGTATGTAGCAGTCTGAAACAAATCCCTCGAACCCTGTGTACTCTTGCCTGACATTCTTACTCATTGCTACATAATGGAAACATCTAAATCCAACAGAAATTCATCATAGATAGATGTGTGTTCGGGAGAAGCCAGAATTGAAAATTCTGATCCCACAGTCAAAAAGAAAGGGGCTCAGCTTGCATCAGACCAGAAATGCCTTGGAAGTAAAAGACTCATTTGTGGTGGACTTGGTTATCCTAAGAGAGGACTAATGAAAGCTTGCTAAAAGAGCAATCTTGAATGAGTCAATGCTGCTGGAACTCCATCTAAAACTCACGATCTACAGCAGCAGGTTCAGAAACTAAATGACAGTGTCCTGATTCTTGAGAGTAGAGCTAAAGGTGCTGAAGGGCCAGCAAGACGGAGCAACATTTACATAGTTGGCATGCCAGACGGTCTTGAGGGCCCTAACATGATGCAATATATGGAGAGATGGTTTTCAAGTGAAGTAGCTCCTTAAGGCCTATGTCCCGTCATCATAGTGGAAAGAGCTCACTGAGACTTGGTGTGGCACCTGGCATCGGGTGCTTCGCCTTGGCTAATAGTGGCAAAGGTCTTTAACTTCTGGGGCAGAGTCTATTTTACAAGCTGCTAGGGCACTACAAAATAGGGAGGGGGTGATGCTTTTTCCTGACTATATATTGGCAGAGCATCATCATAGTGCATATTTCATAGGAGTGAAATGTAAGCTATGAGATCTTGGCTTGAGTATGGCCTCGTGTTCCCAGCCAAATTAAAAATCATGGCAAACCAACGCTTCTATTTCTTCATGGAGCCAGGGGAAGCTTGGGACTGGTTGAGCAATATGGATTCACTGAGGAAAGGAGTCCATATTAGCAACCATTTCCCAGGCCCTACAGCAGAAGAGGAGAGTCTGCTGCTCTCAACGAAGGTGCCACTAGTTTCAGAACCCGCCCTCACTATTGCAGGGATAGGAGGACAGAAAAGCAGCAATAGTGGAGGTAACGTCAGTGCATGGATCAGATAACATCCACTCCCACAGATACTGATTTGACAGCGCTATAGCTTCACCCCTTCTCCGTAGCAATGTAGAACATCTTCCCATTGTGACACCTGAGATGGCAGAAAACTTGCTCTGATTTGGCACGTTCAAAGCTTAGTGAGATAGGTTAATGGTCCATGTTTATTGGAACTGTTGCTCCTCTAAGGTCCCTTTGTTTCTATAGTCTCTTGAAGTATTACAGGCATGATTGGCCTGCAGATACAGATAATGTAGACGAATGGGCTGCGAGTGGGCAGTCCAGGCCCATACAGGAATATCCCTGACTGAGAGTAAAACGGGAGGCTGAAGCAAGTGAGCATTCAATGATAAGGGGTGGGACTGAGCCCCAGTTTTCCCACATAAGAATCCAGCAATGCCAGATTTAATTATATTCACTTTCATCTCCTACATGGAACCTATATAACCCACAGTAAAATTAACAGGATATTTCCTGGAGCAACTAC
This sequence comes from Calotriton arnoldi, assembly GCA_963921515.1. Taxonomy (NCBI): domain Eukaryota; kingdom Metazoa; phylum Chordata; class Amphibia; order Caudata; family Salamandridae; genus Calotriton; species Calotriton arnoldi. The sequence continues at coordinate 751,402 of CAWUFW010006258.1, read as the reverse complement.
CCAATGCCCCAGTTGTCATGAACTTCAAGCAGTATTTAAACATATGATGTGGGTCTGTCCTGAGAAAAAAGGATATTGGTTGAGAGTTACTAACACAATAGCAGCTATAACTGGTTGCAAAGACCCTTGTATGTAGAGGGATGTAATATAGAGGGATGTATCATGGAGCTTTTCAGGTGATCCAAAATGCACAAACAAAAGCAAATTTATAGACTTATTTTCAGACCCTGTTCGAGAGGCCAAGGTTCAAATAAGGCCTACAGAGCCGTATCCGTAGGGGCTGTGGTCTTTTGTGTTTGCCGATACTGTCCCATGGACTGTTCTACTAATGCTGTGGAAACCTGGGCCATGTACAACCCCTTCAGCACTTGACTCTCTGTGGTAGCGATACCTAGCAGTCACAGTCTTCTAAGGGAGGTTAATATGGGGGTACGGAAGGCTCAGCACTCTGCACAACAGCACAGTGATGTGATTGTCCAGCCCGGTGCTTCTTTGTGTAAAGAGTGTACTTTATTCTACTGTAAGGCACAGTACTACACCCAACACAAAAGTTATGAGATACCCGATGCACAGGTGCAAGAGCAATATGGTAGCAGGTTGGCCCCCTGCTGCACTTCCAACGCCCATCTTCTAGTTGTCTGTGGTTGCGGCATGGTAGTTAGTGCAGGTGCAGTCCTAATCCTGTGTTAGCAGCCAAATAGTCTCTCACCTATTCTCTGGGCAGTGATGGGAGGTCTTTTGCGCTCATTCTCTGCTCACTGGTGTTTTGTTGGGCCGTGGTCGAGTCTCACAGCAGAGTTGCTTGGGCTAGGTAAGAGCAGGCCACTCAGGAGAATCCCGAAGAGCATGGTCGGCTGGCTTCTGACAGTGCCCCTCTTGGCTGCATTGGTAGCAGACAGGCCTTGTAGTTGCAGTGGGTCCAGTTTCTCTGATCTGGTGAGTCTTGTTAGTGGTTGCGCTAGGCCTACATGAGACGTGCTGATTATGCAGTCCTCCTTCCAGTTGCAGGACTCCAGCTGCAACTTTACGGCTTCGCGGCACTTTGGGGCAAGGACGGTCTGATCTGGTGCTCAGGACTGCAGCACTATGGCAGCCAATAGTTGCTTCAGCACAGAGTGCAGAGTCAATAACTTTGTCTTTGTAGCTGCATAGTCCACTCTGGGTTAGGGCCGGAATAACCACTCATACATTCAGAAGGTTACCCTCGGGTGGACAACATAGGTTTGCAGAAGTGTTCTTCAGCGATTGGGACCACTCTGTCTCCAGTCGGTTGTGCCACGGTCATCCCAGCCACAATCACGGGCACAAGCCAGGTACCTCAGGGCATGTCAATGCCTTCTTCCCTCAGGCAAGTGCCATGGCTCCAATGTCCAGGATGATGGCAGGTGTCACTCAGCACGATTTATTAGAGCTGTGGTTCCCTCAATGAGTTCAGTGATTGTCTCCCAGGCAAGAACACCAGTCAGCCTAATTGCGCGTCTCTGGTGGATGCACCACAGCACCAGGTAAGTTTCCAGAACAAAATAGGCAGTTCTTCCTACAGATCAGTCTCCAAGTGATGTCTCTCTACCTCTGAGAAGCTAGCTGTTGGGCAGACATCTGTTCTCATTGTAGTCCTCTGGGTATACTGTGGAGCATCCCATTCTTGGTCAGAGAGCGCTTGATACTGTAACAACAGGTGGGCCAGCAGCTCCCACTCTTGCACAGGGATGGCAGACAGGGCATGTGAATTCTCTGTCTGCTCTTCAGTGGCAGTTTGGTTCAGTTCTCTTTTCAGATGTCCTTCTCAGGCTGTCTTCCAGACTCGGACTTTGTCTTGTGTGATGCTGTTCATAGGAGGATTGTCTCCAGGCTGGAGCACCCACAACAGAGGGAGAAAAAGGTGTTAGCAGTCCACACCTGACTATTAACAGCCACAGCCGGCAGTAATCAAGAATAAAGACAAAGAGGTGGCCCCTTCTAAAGCACCATTCACACCTTGACAACAGGAACTGCAGTTCCACCCATCACCCCTATTATCCACCAAATGGCCGTTTCAGGAAGACTAATCAGCCCACCTCTGTGTCAAAAGGGCACAGAGTGAATATCTAAGGGGAAGCCTGTGTCCCTCTTTCCCCATTTCAGTGTCTGGGTTACCTCGCTCCAGTCTCAGAAATGTCAGAAATACTCCTCCATTGTCTGGGAAAGCAACCTTGTCTCCATCTTGTGCACATGAACAGGCCAGGGCTTCCAAAATGGCACCTATAGACTTTTGCCACTCTGGTTCACACATACACTCATGCAGTGCATAGCATACTTCTTGAACATAACATACAATGCTCCACCCACTCAGGATCACTGTGCTAGGATTCTGAGTTCACTGTTACCAGTGGAAATTTACTCTTGTGGGTCAGATGGCCCCCATTCCTATGCCACAGGGACAAAGGCCTGGTTGCTCTATTATCACTACAAATCACATTATGCTGCCACCACTGTGCTATATGCATAAACCCGTGGCAGGGTAGTAGTTCTTTATCACTACATAAATCTCATTTGGTGTGCCCCTCCAGGTCCAGGACAAGCATAGGACCAGTCTCCTGTCAAAGGCAGGAGACTTGCATACATCCTAGGTTAATGTGAGGCTGGCGCTAAAAATCCCAAAACGGGGATGCCAGATACTTGCAGCTGGGCACACAGGAGAGTGGATACAACTGTACACCAGGCAGGAGACATTTCCATCCTAACACTTATCCTTGCTTCTGTCTAGAATGGCTATTACAATGTAGTACTACACTGCACAATGAGGAAGTAAAATGGTTGGGAAAATATCCCATTGCCCGACAATGGGAAGAGTAGGTTTGTCCCCTATTAATTGACGATAGAGACGATACTGTGCAACTGTGAGCCCTAAATGACAAGATAGTGTACCGCTACAGGTTGCTGAGACTGTTTGATTGTTATGTTACACCGCAGTAAGATTTATTTTGCTTTTATTTTCTTTAAGACAGGCTTGTAATCTTCCGGATACACCGTGGACAGGCATATTGCTTACACCTCCTGTGTAATAATGATTGATTGTTCTCCCACTAGGATTTTCATTTTTATAATCTGTATTGTTTTTAGAGTCTTATTCCAAAGTGTCTTCCAAGTAGGTAGCAGACTACCTCACATGTTCTTTGATACGAAATCTGTTGATCAGTATTCCATAAATCAGACATAGCACAAAACTATAGGAGCAGTGACAAGATTGTGTCAAACTTGCATTAGTGCCAATGAAAATACGTGCACCTAAACATGATAAAGGACTATGTTATATGAAATTAGAAAATCAATAAAGAGGATTCAAATATATATATATATATATATATATCAATGACATACTACTAATACTATTAGTTTAATACTACTACTACTAATGATGATGATAATACCACCAAGAACATTTTAGTCTTGGTTATAAATAACAGCGTTACTGTACTTTGTCTGTGATGGTAACCTAATGTTAGTAACTTAAGGTACCTTTGTCGCGATTCCCTAATATTTCTACTTATCAGAAACAGATGGTATTGCTAGGTCTGCCGTTTGCCAGAAAATCATTTGTGATGGTGTTATATCTTGCTTATGTATTCATGCATCTCCCCTGTTACCTTGGGTCCTGGCTGCTCAGCCAGTGTGAGTGTTCTGAGTGGAATGTTGGTGATGATGAATGGAATGGTTGGGTGCCCGTGTAGTGAAATGTGACAGTTGGAGTATGGGCTGAGCAGCAGGCAGGTTGCTCCTGGTGGGGCTGCTGTACTTGGATACAATCCTGCAACTAAGACTAATAAATAATCTTCAAAGAGACTCCTCACCTACAATTTGTTCATCAAAACATAATTTTGGCAATGATCTGGAAACAGACCCATGTGTTACTTCTCGAATTACAGATGATCACATTTACAAGAAGATTGAAAGACTGAAAACATTTACAGAAACTACAGAAGCTGACATATAAAAGTACACTGAAAGTCTGAAGATACATACTGAAACGAAATGACTCCGACCCTGCGTGATACAAAAGAATCTACAGAAAGCTGAATTTTAAAGGAAAATTAAGGAAACTTAAAGTAAAGAGAGAGATAGAATGCCCTGCAGCCCCTCAGCCCCACCAGTGACCTCTTCAAGGTCGGCCCCAGCCAGGGCATGCATCTGTTTCCATCGTTTGGCTTCTCTTGTTTGTTGTTACAACTTTCAATGTACTGTCCGAGACAAGCCACGTTGTGTTTTATTCATGGAGCCTGCTTATGCTGACAAGAAAAAGCTTCCTGTCTCATCATACAGCTCTCAGGTAGTGCATTGGTGTATACGAAATCTGTATTTTCCATAAATCTTCAGGCAGAATGACAGGCACCACGGTGGACTTAAGTGAATGGTATAAGTCACAGCAGTGCACAGCTACATCTAATCAGCATTGGTGCGTGTGGTTTCAAGTATTTTGGCAGTTTATTTATTTTGTGAGTACATTACTTCATTTACATTTCTTTGGAGCTGGTATGTGTACGTTTAAAAAAAAAAAAAGACAAAATACTGTTACTGCTGCGCGAGTTTTGGCGTGAGGATTACCTTATTCAATTTTGCCGCGTGGATGCCGTTGTCACTGTGAAGCTTCTGCGCGCTTTCCCTTACGGTTTCCGTTGCAGCGCAAGAAGGTTGGATGCATGCTGCGCTGCATTGTTTGGTGCACACACGCGCCGTGAGCCACACCACATGCTACAGTACTGCATGCCGCCATCTTTATGTTGAAGCAGCATGCAAACACCGAGGCTACGAGGTTATGATACTCTGCATGCTGGACTTTGCAGGCTGTTTTCTAGCTTTTTCCGCCGGCCTGCTAGCAGCATAGGGGACTACAGAGTTTTGAACTGGACGCACCATTCTTATGTACAGCTGTTTTGGTATCCATCATTCGAAACCACCTATAACCACCCGGCGCACCCGCATGTGATGAAGGAAATAACTTTTCGTTCTGTTGCATACAAGCTGCTGCGGGAGTAACTTTTCACCTGGGGATGTTGGTTTGTACAGAATCGAGTGAGAAATCGCTCACTGGTGCCTTTGACTGGCCTATCTGGTTATTGTTTTTTGGACACGATTACTGCTACTGTGTTTTTGCCATGATGAATTCACTGCTGTGTGAGGTGTCGGGCCTCAGGCCCTCATCCTGGAAATAACGGACACAGACACCAGGGGATGTAGTGCAGTAACTGGCCACGAGCACGTGCACCCGGGCCCTTTTATTGCCGGGGCCACGTCACTCGTGACACCCGTGATGGATGGGTGTGGGGGTGCAGTGTGCCCACTCCCATAGGGGAGTGGCTACTAACTCAGTGTCTGCTGAGACACTAGAACGTGTCCAGCAGGACACTACATTCCTCCCCAACTTTAATGAAGAATGACAACAACAATTAGTTCAACCTGTGGAGAGAAATAAACAGTCAACTAAACACCACAGGGTCCATCAGCCTTACGAGTCCGGTGGCAAGGAGACGTCCGGCATGGGCCGGTGATTCCGCCTGCTGCAGGGCCATCGCGGCGGGCACTCGTAATTTAACCTGAGGGGTTCAGGACACGACCGCTGGCTTTGATGACGTCCGCTGCATACCGTCAGTTCTCTGATGATGACATGTCTTGCATGGCTCCCCGTTGCTGACGTCCGGGATGGTCTGTGGTGGGTTCTAACAGTTCATTTGGTGGGTTGCGTCATGAACCTGGATGGAGCCTACGGTGAGGATTCACAGAGGTGTTGCTGGACCGACTGTCCCTGTTGAACTGCTTGGCTGTTACCGGTAACCTGTCGGTGGGGCACCGTCTCTTCTCGCTCTCCCGCCTGGGGAAGCCCGTTGTCGGGGTTGCTGCGGGACTGTAGGAGGGCTGCGCTGGGGGCCGCTTGTGTGCCGTCTGGGGGCAGCTGCAGGACCGCTGAGGAGCCGTAACTTAGTCACCCGCACAATCCTCATGGGTGGATGAATCTTGGCTGAGACTTGCACTCGCTGCCGCGGTTCCGGTGTAGGCCAGGTTCACAGGTGGCTTCTAATTTCTTTAGTCAGCTGACATGGCAACGGTGTATGATTCCAGTCCACTTGTGCTCTGGTAGTGGTGTTTGACGCATGTGCTGAGGGCTGGCGTGATGGTGGTTGCCAGCCATGTGGTGAGTCGGGATGACAGATGGTGCTGGCTTGCTGGGAGAATTTGGATGTCAGGCGGGACTTAGCAGCCAGGTGTCTCCGCCTTGTTGAGGTTGGTCTTCGGTGGCGGCTTGACACGTAGAGTGTACGGATCCTCTCTTGCCTGACGTGGGGCCACTGCCGACTCCATTTGAGGAGATGTGAGGGCGGGCACTCAGTGCTGATCTTCACCCACGGCATTTGCGGCCTGGAGCAGGGATGCCGTTGACTTGGACTGCCGACACTCTGGGATGGACGGTCGCCTGGGGAAGCGTTGGGGAGAGACGCGGATTGCGCTTGCTGCGGCTTGTGCTCGGTTCTCCCGTGAGGCTGTATCCAGGGACGTCGGTCCGCGTTGGTGGCTGTCTGGTGTGTCTGGGTGTGCTCTTGGCTTGCTGTGAGTCCTCAGTCTTCTCCCTCTGTTGGTCTATGCAGCCCACCTGTGTTCCTCCGATTTTCTGGGTGACAGGGCTGTCACTTTCTTTTTCCTTTTGGTGTGACATGGCTGTCACTCTTCTTTTCTCGAGGGTGTTGCGCTTGGACCTTGAGGCGGCGCTGTGGTGGCGCCGGCTTCTGCCTTCGCTCTGGCATGCTTGTCTGGACTGGTCACTTTGCGTGACGTGCTCCTTGCCTGCTGGGCGACGTGACGTCCGGTCATGTGTTGCCGGTTGTGGGAGCGCATGTTGCTGTGGCGGCCTGCCACCTGGGGTGTGCGACTCCTCTCTTGCCTGTCGTGGGTCACTGCCGACTCCATCTGGAGGCAGTGCGAGGGAGGACACTGTGTGTTCTTTGGCCCACTGCGGGGCTTCGTTGGTGCGGTGGAGATGTAGGGGATCTCCTTCCCACAGTGCTTCTACGTTGCGACCGTCTGGCAGATCGGCTTTTCTTTTGGCGCGCATCTGACTGCGCCCTTAGTGTGGTTCCCTGGATGCGCTGGCTGCGCATTCTCTTCAGTCTGTCCCTCCTGGAGAGGTAGCTGCTGTTCCTATGCTGCTGTGCACTTGCTTGGCGCTGTGTGTTCCTCTTCAATCTCGGTGCAGTAGAGGTGTTGTCGCTCTCTGTACTGCGTTCAGCAGTGCTTCTCGGTGGAGATGTCTCTATCTCCTGGGTGCCTGTCTGTGCAGTCAGGTTCACTGGCGCGGCTTTCTGCGCGCTTCTGGCTTTGCGTGCGCTTTGTGTGCTCTGTCCCGTTCTTGGACGCTTTCTTCTGGCGCTTGGGGTGCCGGTGGTGTGGTTGGTGGTTGTGCCTGTTCACCAGTATGGGCGGGTGATGCGACCTCTTCCCTGGTGGTGGTGTTGGGCAGCCACGTGTGGTGCGTGCTCTGCACTAGTCTTTCTTGTGCTGTTGGTGTGGATGGGTACATTGTGACGTTACTGTCTATTCGGCTCTCTTGCAGTGATGGCCGTTCGCCACTCGGGGCGGGTGACGCAGCTTCCTTGCTGGCGGTGGCGTCCGACAGCTACTGAGGGGTGTGCGCCACGCTCGTTCTGTCTGCGTCTTCTGTGGGCTCTGGGCAGTTTTCAGAGTAGAGGTAGCCTTGGGGTTTCTTGGTTCTCAGCAAGGGTTCAGTTTCTCTACTTCAGCTTGCTAGACAGTCCGCAGGGTGCGTGCTGTGCACACTTCTAACGGCCAGCAGCCTCTGGGTTGCAGTCTCAGGGGCGGCGCTGCGCCCTCTCCACTGGACTCTCGGTAGCTGCATCTTGCTTTAGTGCCTTGTCACAGGCTGCAATCTTGGTGTTTCTTGGTGGTTGTCGATCCTCTAAGCACAGGGCACTTCTGGCACCTTTTATTTCAGCGCTTGCCCCTCTGTCACCTAAGAGCTTTGCCTGTATGCTGTCTGGGAGGGCTGACTCGCTGGTCTCTTCTCTTTGTGCCACAGATGACAGATGTGTCAAGAAACACACCTCTTCTCTAGTACTGTGGGTCGTTTCATTGTGAACAGTCATTTTGCCTGAGTGGTGCAATATTTCTCGATGGCCACTAGGTGGCAGTGCAGTGTTTCAATTTTCAGGCCCCGGCAGTCTTTCCAGGAACTGCGGGCCTTTTCTGATAGAGATGCCGGTGCTGGGCTGTGTGCTGCTGTGGCACGGTGCCCCGACCCAGTATGTAGGTGGCGCTGCAGCTACAAGACTTTGGTGGTGCCCCGGGAGTTCAGGCAGGCACGGTGCGGGAAGGTGCTTAGGATGCAGACGGAGGGACACACTGGGCCAGTGAGGTAGGATGGCTCCTGTTGTGTTGAGCTCTGCGCCTGGGCTGCGGTCTGCTGAGCGTCCGTTTTGTTTTTCAAAGCTGTGTGACTCCCCAGCGGTGGGACCGGCAGTCTCTTAGACCCTGCAAGCGGCGCGGGGGTTGAGGATGCAGGTACGGGGCCACTGTAAGCTTCTTACAGGTGCTGGACGTCTTCTGCCTTGGGGGCCTGTTCCTTTCCGCCGCACCTCGTGGTTCGCTTGAGGCCAGGGGGTGACAGGGCCGCTGGCTATCTCGCGCGGTGGAGACCTACCAGTGGCAGCAAGCTCTACCGGGCATATCAGGGGCTTGATCGGGTTGTGTGCAGTCTTTGTCACGTCCTGCTTCGGGGTCAGTGCTGCCTCCTCTTCTTTGCCGCAGGGAGGATGCCAGTCGGGTCGTACTGGGAGGCTGTGGGGGCGCGCACAGCAGGCGCCGCCTGTACTTTTCCTGCATGCGTGGGTGCAGGGGGTAATTAACCAGCAGCGCAGAGTTCACCGTGCTGGTGCAGGCTTTATTGCCGCTGGGGGCAGGCTTAGTCTCGGCTTGCGGGGGCCGAGCCAACAGGGACTGTGGCCGATTAGTGGTAGGAGTCCCGTCGCCCGCAAGGGCATTTCAGGAGCGCGCCTTGGGGTTTTTCTTGCAGACTGCGGCAGAGCGGCTCGTCTCCCCTGAAGTTCATCTCGTAGGGGCGGCCGCTTCACATGCAGGCCACGGGAGCCTTCCTGGCGCTGCAGGCTGCGCGTGGCTCTGAAGGCGCTATGGACACGGCTGGAGCGGCTGATTCTCTTACAGCTTGCAGCTGTGCTGGTTTATGTCCTGCTCACCTGCAGGCACTGCGGCCGTTGAACTCTTGGTGTAGGCTCTGCGCCCACGTGGGCACCGGAGGAGCTCCGGAAGCAGGATCCTTGTCCTTGTCAGCGAGGGTCAGCGGCGGGGGCTCCTCGAACGCTGTGTGTGCTGCGACACTGTTCTTCCATTTTTCCGCACTCAGGACATGTTCCGCTGACAGCAGGGGGTGCCCTAGACAAAAGCTAGACTGTCCCTCTTTCAGGCGAGTGCAGGAGCTGCCAGCGCACGCATGGGTGTCGACCCGCTCGTCGCCAATGTGGTGTCGGGCCTCAGGCCCTCATCCTGGAAATAACGGACACAGACACCAGGGGATGTAGTGCAGTAACTGGCCACGAGCACGTGCACCCGGGCCCTTTTATTGCCGGGGCCACGTCACTCGTGACACCCGTGATGGATGGGTGTGGGGGTGCAGTGTGCCCACTCCCATAGGGGAGTGGCTACTAACTCAGTGTCTGCTGAGACACTAGAACGTGTCCAGCAGGACACTACACTGTGCATGAGTGTTCCAATCTCTTTACCATATGCTTTGTGAGTGTGCAGCTTTACATGATATGTGGATCTATTGAAGTTGTCACATGTATTAACCTTTTTCTATTTTGCTATGCCTTATGAACGTCATTTGCATTTTCATACATTCTGCTTCTGCTGCGTATTTAAATTGTTGCTGGCTTATGGGGTGTATTTACCATTGTGTTGATCAGTGGCGTTACATGCGTTGTGGGTGATTTTACTTAGCGGTGTCTTCTGGGGGCAAGTTGCCCTGTTTCTTTACCAACTGATGTTTGGTTGGATGTCCAGGTAGTTACAAACGGTGTACTTTGGCGTTTTATGGTTATTCATTTCTGGTTTGCTTAGTCCAGCGTGTCAAGCTATTGGTATTTGGAATGCCTATTTTCTTTCACATGCTACGCTACATTTGTTTGCATTTTGCCACATATGTATTGCTGCATGTTCGTATTTTACGCTGTGGAGTAATGCTGACATTTTTCTTTACATCTTACGCTACATTGTACATTACATATCCCTTACATGGGATTGTTCTGTGGGTGTGAATTTCCCATTTCTTTTGTTTGCCCACGTGTCCCTACGTGAGGGATAGCTAAGTGGGTGGGAGTCACCCAGATTAGGTTAGACGTTCCTTACCCTTACACGAGGGATGCCTATTTGGGTTATAGACCCATTTCTACAATTTACATTAGTGGCCCTTACATGAGGGATGTCTAAATGGGTGCAAGTCCCCATTCTACAGTTTACCTTACAAACCCTTACATGAGGGATGTCTTAATTGGTTGCAAGTCTCATTTCTACAGTTTACGTTTCACACCCTTACATGAGAGATCTCTGGATGGGGTGCAGTTCACCCATGTCTACATGTTTCACTTGTTCCCCTTACATTAGAGATGGTGATTTGGAGGTGCTTGTCACCCGCGAATACACGTTACATTATTTGCCCTTTGTTGGGATGTTTGGTCGGGTGTTTCACACCCATTTCTTCTGTGTGTTCACGTGTTTTTGTGTGATTCAGTTTCTTACTTGGAGTTTGTTTTTGTGAGTATTGCTCAATCTGCTGTCTAATTACGTGTGATGTGTAAGACAATATTGTCTCACCAGTTTCGTTCTCTACATTTTTATCTGTTTTTATAGGGGGAGGATGGGTGATATTTCTTATGTATTTATTTATGCATCCTCTCTGCTTTCTTTATTGCTTAGTTCTTCATGTGATGTTTTGTTCTATCTTGCATCTGTCTGTATTGAACAATTTCTCTTTACTTGTTTATACATGTGAATAGTTGATTCCACCTAGTATCTTAAATGTTAGTTTTTTTCTAAAGGGGGAGGATATGTTATATCTTTCTTATGTATTATCTGCCTGTGTAGTGAGATGTGACACATGGCCTATGGGCTCAGCAGAAGGCAGGCTGCTCCTGGTGGAGCTGCTGTACTTGGATACCATCCTGCAACTAAGACTAATAAATAATCTTCAAAGAATCTCCTCAGCTACTATTTATTCATCTCAACAGATGGCAAAAATGGAGAGCTGTAAATGCTTTTGAAATTATTGCATTTTATTCCGTATTGTTTTCCGTTGGTACTGGGCAATCCAAGAAAGAACACTGGAAACGTGTCCGTAGTACAATCTTTTGTAGAAATTGTTTAATGCACAAACTCGTTTCAGGGCTTAATTTTAAAGTTTTCAGTTATCGAATCCTATGAGCTATATGACCTAAAGACACGGTGCGCTCTTCTACGTGGACGGTGGAATATAGGATTGAATTACCTTTCTTGTCATGAGCATATTTCTGAAGGATTTAAGACATATAATTTGCTCAGTGCTATATACTTCACTTACTAAACTTTACTAAGGACCCTATTTAAAAAACAAACAAAAAAGAACTCTGCATGAAATTGCTTTGAGGTTTTTTTTTTGTTCACAAACATTCCCAATAGTAAGCCTGTAAAACTGCTCCAGGTGCAGGTTTACAGGTGTACTACTAGGACTGTCATGTGGCTATTTCCGTGGATTGCTATTCCAGGTGTACAGAAGCCAAAGCAATATAGACTTCCATACATTTTTCTCTCTTTTTTTTTCCAGTGGACAACAACTTTTTTCCCTACACCCTAAAAATGTGCGGTGGTCTGTTTTATTTACAGGATAGTTGATTTGTTTTAATCTATCTGGCGAGTAGCTAATGAGTTCTGTGGTTAAGCGGGCAGGGGTTCTGGCCCCTAGTCCCGCTCAGGCGCAGATAGGCTCGCCATTGGCCCGCCAATGGCGCATCAGCCCTCAATAAGTAATGAGACTAGAGCGCAAACAAAAATGGCACCTTTACTTGTGCTAATGCAGAGAAATAGTTAAAAAACCCCCATTTTCAGCCCCCCGAGCACGTACAATTCAACCAGTAAAGTGCAAGTATTATTCAATTTAACAGCAGAATTCGCGTTTCAGTCCCTGGAGCACTGTAGTTTGACAACAGTAAAGTGACTAAGCGCTAAGATTGTGAAAATTGATTTAAACAAGTCTTTGATTAGAATGTGCAAATAGGCTTTTTAAAACAAATAAAAGCAGGTAAAAACAATGTGAAGCTTTCTACGAACCACCTTCCAAGATTAAAATAACTCAACTATCCTGCTATCACGCTCTGAATCCAGCCAGCCTTCCTGTGGGGTCTGTTATTACACATTAGACTATCTCATGTCCAAGATGGCAATTGATTCAGTTAACAGCCAAAGTAGGAATGCGCATAACCTTCAGATCAAAAATTACCACCAATGGCGTATGTTCTTAGCCAATTGTAGGTCCTAGGTACAAGCTTGACATTTTCCCATTTCTGGAGGATAAACAACCACAAGCCCTATTCCTCACAGAAATCTGCCTAAATGCCGACAGTTCATCTGATACTGCTATTGCACTCCAGCAAGGGTATTCCATTGCTAGATGCGATTGGGCTGAGAAAGTGGGTGGCGGGGACGCTGTGATTTTCAAAAGTCATTTGAAAGCTAACTTCACTCCTATATTGATTCCGAAGTGTGAAAGCCTATTATTTAACATTGAATTCTCCCTTACCTTCTCCTTTTCGAGACTACTTGTATATCGCCCCCCTGGGTCGGCCAATTACTTCTTCCATGTCCTAACTGACATTCTAGCCAGTAACAGTCTGCATTATGCAAACTTCACGCTGCTAGATGACATAAATATGCACCTAGAGGACAGCAAATGTAAACAGACAGTTCATTTTCTACACGATCTCCAGGCTATACAACTCTTGCAGTTAGTAAGTACCCCCACACATATAAAAGGTAGGTCATCTACTTGACCCAATCTTTACTAATATCTCCTATATGTCAGTAAAAGCCCCTTTTCCTGTGTGCTGGTCAGACCATTTTATCGTTCCTTTTTCCCTCCCAATAACAGGAAATAAATCCCCTATAGATGGGCAGCTGAAGGCTACAAAACAATGGTCTAAAGTAGATGCTACCAGCTCCGAAAAGACCCTACTTAAATCCACACCCAAGAGACATGATGACGTCTTCACATCATTTACAGTCTTTAACCACTGGGTAAAAAACTCACTACATGAGTTGATACACCTCAGACTGAGCCAAAAATCCAGACCTCAAACAATCAACTCATGTTTTCTCAGCAGAATTAGTGGATCTAAAAAAAGACTGTAAGAAAAAGGAAAGGAAATGGAGGACTAGCTATGATGAGACATGCAAACTGACTAACAAAAAGGCTTTAAAAAAGTATGACTGTGCCATCAGGAAAGCCTAGATGGATGACAGGACCCTGAGAATTGACAGTTCCTCCAATTCTACGAAGGAATTTTATAAAATTGTCAAATCTTTCCTGAAAAAAGTCACTCAATGCAGCTGAGAATTACAGACCTATCTCTTTTCCCTGGAGTCAGCAAAATTATGGACAAATTAATAAACAATCATCTTTCGACATTCTTGGAAGCTCATGACATACTGCTTTGCACTCAAACCAAATTGAGGCTAGAATGCAGTACAGAAACTGCGCTATTGGCAGTGGTGGAAGAGCTAAAAATTGTTCATGATAGAAAAGGCTGCGCTGCCATCATTCTTCTAGGTTTAAGTGCATCCTTCGACACCGTCTCACATCCTTCTCTTCTGCAGAGGTTGGGAGAGGCAGGATTCACAGGGCTAGCACTCAAATGATTTTCCTCTTTCTTAGACAACCATAGCTTCCTAGACAACGAAAGTCCGTTCCTCTAAGCCACGCACCAATTGAAATGCAGCGGTCCTCAAGGCTCCTAACTGAGCCCAACGCTGTTTACTCTATCCGTCCGTCCTCCGTCAAATATACTTTGCTCCTAGGGTTTTTCGACTGTGTCCTATGCTGATGACATGCAGATCATTGTTTCTTTAACTCCAAATACAGCAATGGTGTAACAGCAACTTAATGTTTACTTACAGCAAGTTGCTGAGTGGATGGCTGCAAGCTGTTTGAAGCTTAACAGCAACAAAACAAAGGTTGTGGTGGTTGGTAACAACCCGTCACCCTGGGCCCAGCTTAGCTGCCCCCCCCCCCTCCTTAGGCCACCGCCCATCTCCCTAGGAAGAAGTAAAGAGCCTGGGAGTTATACTCTGGGCCATTGGAATTATTCGATTGTGCGGCAATTTTTGCTTAATGATAAATTTGCCGCATTTGCCACATAATCTTCAGATTTTAACAGAAAAAAATTGTTTCTAACTCAAACGGTTCAAAAGTTACTTAAAATGTAGCGGCAAGTGGTGCTGGACTGGTCACCTTTCTGTTGCTTATTGCTGTATTTCGGTATTAAACTGGTGCTAATGAGGTACAACCATTGCCCAGACAGTGTTGCAAAGTTTAAAAATGACTAAATAATGAAGTAATACTATTACAAAATGTGCCGCATTATGCCGCATAATTTGACTTTCCTTGCCACATAATTGACTCAAACCTGCTGAATAATCTGGCCCATTCCTGCTGCATAATTGCAGTGGCCCTGGCTATTCTTGACAGCAGACTCACCATGGGCGCCCAGGCAAGGAAGCTATCTTCCAGCTGCTTTGGCCTACTGCCACCTCTCAGAAAGACACTTAGATGTCTACCTGTTGCAGTTCGAAGAGTGGTGGTGCAAGGCTTGATTTTATGTTGCCTTGGCGACCGGAAATCCCTTTATCTAGGTAGTCCACTCCAGTCGCGGCCGGGATGACCCGCGAGTGGGTGGGCGGGGGGTCACACAGGGAGGGGGTGGGGGTTAATTTAATAAAAATAAAAAAATTTAAATACCTTCGCCTCCGGTCCTGGACTCCCGCGTCGCGTCTCCTGCTCTCTCTGCTCACAGGAAGCAGAAGCAGAAGCAGGAAGCCTCCCTCTCCTCCCCTAAGCCAATCACAACGCAATGGCAGCGTTGTGATTGGCTAGGACGCCTTCCTTACAGGCGTCTATGGGGAGGCCGTTTTCTCCATGCAGGCTGCGCAGCAGCCTACATGGAGAAAATGGAGAGTGCTATGACTGGTTTGGTCGGCCCTGGTGCCGACCAAACAGTCAGCGCCCATAACATTGGGCTAGCCACTCCTCCCCGACCCGCCCATTCGCCTGCCCCCAACCAGGCATACCCTTCTTCTGCTTTCTCGCAGTGCGAGAAGCAGAAACGTAAAATGGAATTTATACCATTTTACGTTTCTGCTTCTCGCACTGCGAGAAAGCAGTGGAGCGACGCTCCGACGCCCGCGTGGAGGAGCCGCCCCTGGTCCACCCTTAGTTTTCAAAAGACTGCAAGTATTTCAAAATGCTGCGGCCCGGATCCTCTTGGGTTTTCCCAAGTCTCAGTCTGTTTCCACAGCACTCCCCACATTGCACTGGCTCCCCAACAGCAAGAGGATTAAATTCAAAGCATTATGTATAAATCACTGCACGCAACACAAGACTGGCCCTCGCATCCTCCATCACCTGATTAGTCCTTATCAGCCTAACAGAGCACTCAGATCAACCAGCCTGCATCAGCTCTGCAACCCTAGGGTGAAAAGGGGCAGATGTAGAGGGCGTTCCTCTGCTTTTATTCCCCCACAAGCTCTGGACCGCTTTGCCTCTCTCCGTCAGATCAAATAACAACCTTCTAAGTTTTAGAAAACAACTGAAAAACTATCTATAAGACTAGGACTCCTTATCTGAGCTTACAGCGCTGGGAAGCCCAGGAAGCCATGTGCTTAAAATCTTCCTCAATTCAGTTGAATCCGTTCACCTTCCCTTCCTGGAAGGGCAGTTACCCAGCCATAAATCTCTGCTCATTTCCAGGGTCCAGCGTATATATTTGGCCATTTCTGTAAGCAAATAAAGCCTTGTCACATCCCCTTCCATCCTATAGAGCGAAATTTATCTCTCAGATTTCTCCTCACTCGAGGTGGAGAAATTAGGAATAATAAATTAATTTATAAATGCTGGCAAACTTTTTTTGCATTCTGGGTTGTCTTAAGAAAGGGTATTTTCGGCCTCAACTTACAATTATGACCAAACGTATCTTTGTGAATAGGGGCTTAGGTCTTTACAAGAAGAGATCATCAGTAGCGGCCTCATTCACCAATCTAATTTGGTAGAATAAAGTTAGAAATAATATACCTTTTGCACAAAACAGTTATGCAGTGTTTTTTTGCTATTGTTATATTGACTTCATGAGAAAATTATGCAATGTATACATATTACACCTTTCTTGCTCCAAACTTTTTTCTAATTTTAGAAATGTATGTCTTTCTAAATTCTGTCATTGCCTACCCTCCAAACCGGAAGGTGGGGCTGTGGCCCAACTGAAAGAAATTAGAACTTCACCACCTCTTACAAAGGACTGATTGCAAGTTAACTGGTTTGAGGAAGTTATAAACAATAGAGTTTTTACAAATGTTGTTTTCCTTGTGTGTGATTCGGTGATGGAATTTATACAGTTCACTGCCCACCAGAATATGTCCTTGCCCGGTGAACAACAGCTGCGCTGATAGGAGTGAAGCCTTAGAAACTGGATGAAATATTAATGATGCCCCCCTTTCTCGAACAATGGATGCTGTTCTAAATTGACAGTGCGGGGTGTTTGAGAGTGAAATATGAAAAGGAGAGGCCCCACCCACTCTAGTGCACCCAACGTTACAAACTCGAAGGCGTCCCAACAATGTGGAACGGAGAAGACATGAAACGGTGTAATGGGAAATTTCTTCGAAGGAGGAAGCCAAGTTTAATCTCGCACCATGACTGAAAAGTCATACTCAGGGAGTGCTTTAAACGTTGACCGTTTGTCAACAGAGACCCAGTCTAGCTTACAATGGGGAATCCACATATTAAGCCAGGCTGCATCGTTTTCCCAGATCCATGGTCACTGGAGCAGATTCCTGGAGACACTTGAAGAATTGAGAGTTGGTGTAGGTCTAGGGGTCTCCAACCTTTTCTGTAATAAGAGCTACTTGGGTTCAGTGAAACTCATCGAGAGCTACTAATATTACTAATGTTGTAATAGTGACCACATCAGACAAAATTACCTCAGTGGTAACTATATGTTAGATTACTAGCAGTGATCACTTCAGTGCATATGGTATTGTTGCCAGCAGTTAAGTTAAAAAGCCTTTGTCAATATGGAATGCCTCTACATGGGTAAAACATAACAACGATAGCTGCAATGCCTCTGACACCAAGATAATACCATTAGTAAAAATATCTCCAATGCTACATGATGTATCACTCAAATATCAGCTTTATATATATTGTGAACATTCAGCCGTTTTTCTCCAAATATTGGCTTATGAATTCGGAAAATAAACATATTTCTCAAATATACACTCAATTTTGGTATGCATATATCAATTCACTCAAGCAAAGCCTTGTAATTTAATAGGCTGGACTGCACACAGGAGAGCTACTTACAGGTAGTTAGAAAGCCACCAGTACCTCTCGAGCTACTCGTTGGAGAAGCCTGGTGTAGGTCAATCAATGTTGTATCGTGGTATTCACATATTCTGAGAAATTGCAGAGTTAATGGTATGAAAGCATGGCGCTGAAAGTGTGAAGCCTCCTTCGGCGCAAGTCAAGCTAGAAAGCAGCGTGCCAGCTGAAAGATTGGCCAATCAGTATCAAAATCTCACGGTTACAAAACTTAACATCTAAGAAGTTTTCTCCATCCACCGGCAATGGGAAACATGAAGCTGTGAAATTTTCTGGCTGACATCCAGATTATTACTAAGCCTTTGGTGATTTTAAGAGAGTTCTGGAGCTCCAACAGACTGTTTTTCTTGGTGGTAATTTTCTGGATCTGTTAATTTTTCCTTGGACCTGGTCTGGACTGACACTTGGCTCTTAAAACCCCCTCTACCTGTCACCTTAACCACTAACCGAAATCTGAAGACTGAGACAAAGTTAAACCAAGAGGCAGGTCTGCTTTTGGTTCCAGTTATATTTCTCACTTGATAACTTATAGCCCAGTATTAAGTGGTTTGTTTTATTTTGAGCACATCTTTTTTGTATTCCTGTCCCTGATAGCAGCAAGGATGTATGCTTGGAGATAATCAGATTTTCCTTGCTATAGCTTGTGTATATTTCATTGAATTTTTGTATGGTGTGTTGTACATAGTATGCTTTTGATTGTTCGATTAATAAAAGTAATTTTGCTAAGCAAGTCGTAAGAAATTGCTCTAAACGACAACCAAAAATAAATATATGTGGTTACTAATTTTGTTGCACTTCCTCTGACCCCTTCTTTTGTTTTGTTAGTCCACTAGAGACCGGACTTTGGATCAGCAGTGCACAGTCAGCCGACCAGGTTTAGCAGCAATAGCTGGAGCATTGGCTGTAGAATTAATGATTTCTATACTGCAGCATCCCGAAGGGTAAGTTTTCATACAAAGAGCGCTGTAAATTTTGTACCGGAACCATCCCGTTTGGTGCATTGAACTAGCAGAAATGTAACATTTTGGATTAAGTGTTATGCTATCCCGTTTTTAACTAAGACAACACATTTGTTATGTGATTTCTCTGAAAAAAAGTAAGGACCCGATGCAAAGTAGTAAAATTATAGTCCGATATATAAATCTACATCTGAGTCTAGTTTTACTACTTTGTGCTGTTAACAAATTCCTATTGTAATTTATATGGAAAGCTACCCCAGGCATAGCTTTACATGCTGATTCTATGAACAATTGCATGAGTTTCCAAATGAGATACCATACAGCTTACCCAGAGTTCTTGGAGGTGAACTCCGCATAGGGGGAACTGTATTTCCTGCGCAAATGCATATGTTTTGAAATCCATTTTTTTTCTCCATGGGGAATATGTATTTTCATTTACAAAACTCCCTGCTACACCCCCGCAAAATTTGGGGGGTGATTCATTTCCTTTCCCACCCTGGAAAGGGATTATTCTAGCCCTTGGCTGTAGTAAAATCCGACCCTTTCCAGGAGTCTGTGGATAGCTTCATATGTATTTCAAATTAAAAAAGATCTTTATTTCGGCACTCGGGCCATAGAAGCACATAAAACGGATAAAACAACGAAAATATGGAAATAAATATTGAAAGCAAATAGAATAAAATGACAACAGTCATTGGTCCATAGCATTTGTAATCAGTGAAGATGGACGTAGTCTTTCATGTGATGGGAACATTAGGCAATAGATGAGTTTCAAACATCAAACATAAGAATTCCTAAGATCATAACAGGAAATCTCATTTCGTACGACCTACGGGTCGCTCCTCCATGAAATCCTCCTTCAAGTAGGTATCCTTAACTGCAAAAAAAATGCATAGGTCAAGTTAACATGGGTCTCCTGCAGATGAAGGAGGGAGTCCTTCTACGCCATATAGGTTGATTTGATGAGGGCCTTAGAAACATCCCCAACAGAGGCACACTCTAAACTAGTTAACCCTGTCTCCTGCAAAGTGGTCTTCACATACCTTATCCATGGGGTACTGCGAGAGCCAGCATGGGAGAGAATTTCCTCCAATCCTTGCCCGTATGGCTCGAGCTCCGGGGTTTCCCATATCCTTCTCCAATAGCGCAGGGGCGCAGTCCCTCTGTATCAGAGAGTGGTTTTAGCCCGAGGTCCAACCTAAGAGGGAGCAATGGGGCACTTTTGGGAACAAATCAAAAGAGAGTGGGGCCATGTGATCTGGAGGGATCTTAAAAAAAAATCTGTAGGACCCTCAACAGCTATTTTCTGCCAGTGGTATATGCTTTGCTATTGACGTACTAATAGTTGATAGCATCATCATTGGGTCTTGTTTCCTCCACCAGGAGGTAATCCCTCTGATTCGAGAGATTAGTTGGGATCCACAAATGAAATGGTGATTTAAAATTACCTCTAATCTAGGAAAAATGATTTAATGCCACTAGCAGAAAATAGCTATTGAGGGTCCTACAGATTGTTTATTGAGATCCGTCCAGATCACAGGGCCCCACTCTCTTTTTATTTTTTCACAATATACCTGGAAGCTGAGTGGGATCACCTGATGTTTCTATTTCCCTCCTTTGATAATTATTGGTACTTTTGGGGACACCAACCAGCTGTTGCATAAACCTATTTTCCAGCCAGTTAACGTGGTCATACCCAAATGACCCCATAGTTCCACACCATACAAAGCCGCCCCTAAAGCCTGAAGTCTATAGGTCTACGTAGCAGGTTGTATGGAGCGGA
The DNA here is from genome assembly GCA_963921515.1 of Calotriton arnoldi. Lineage (NCBI taxonomy): Eukaryota > Metazoa > Chordata > Amphibia > Caudata > Salamandridae > Calotriton > Calotriton arnoldi. Next base: position 730,986 of record CAWUFW010006258.1, on the reverse strand, counting down.
ACTGGGAACCTAATGTCATTCTAATAATTCCACCCGAGATTTGTTCCAGTTTTAACCTGCACTGCGTGATTTGAGCTTGCCATTCCATATGCTTTGTTAATGTCATACCAAGATACACAAAAGTACGCACCCGCTCCAGAGGGACCCCTGATAACATTGGGTTTGACCTAGTAGAGTGTCCTGGATTCAGGACCAAGTACTTGGTTTTAGTCACATTAATCTCTAAGCCCCTCATCGTACAAAAACACTCATATCGATCTAACAGTTTTTGGAGTTCTATAGGGGACTTGGAACGGAGGAGGGTGTCATTGGCAAACATTAGAGCAGGAACCCTGATGTTTGCTAATCTGGGTTCATCATTGTCACATTGGTCCAGGAATATGACAAGCCCATTAATATAAAGTGCAAAAAGAGTGGGGGCAAGTACACAGCCCTGCCTGACTCCTCTGGTGACGGGAAAAGGTACAGTAACCTCGCCAGCATTACCACACCTTAACTGTGCATAATTCCTGTCAAGCAGCCACACTGTAATGTCTACCAGGTAGCTTGACACCTCCATCTCAGCAAGCACCCGCCACAGTGTCGTTCTGGGTACTAAATCCAAGGCTGAGTGCAGATCTACAAAGACAACTTAAAGCCGACCTCCACTCAAAGTGACGTTCTTCCAGTAGACCATCTGCAAGCAGAACACTTGGTCACTGATGCTGGTGCACTCTCTAAATCCTGCCTGGAGAGGGAACAATACCGCCTCATCTGATGTCTAGTCCTGAAGTCTATCCAGGAGTACTCTACAGAACAATTTCTGAGAACTTTCGATCAGATTTATAGGTCTGTAATTTGCAGGCCAATTGTGTGAACCCTTTTTAAAAATTGGGATCATTTCGGTCCTTGCCATAGTTGGTGGGATAGGTGCTCCTTTCATTATGGCCATATAAATTGCTGAAAAATATGTACTCTAGGTACCTATCTCACTCCGGTATAGATCACTGGTGATTTTGTCTAACCCGAGGACTTTATTTAAGACAATTCCCATAATTGCCTGGCTTATTTCCTGCGCTGTTAGCAGTAGGTCGTCGGGCTCTTCGGTGTATGTGGCGGGACTTAGAATCTTTGCCATTACACTTAGGACAACCTCCCCTGTATCTTCATCACACTGTCTTGGCTCCTCGCTCCCCAGTATATGACCTTTAGGGACCTGATAGTCGCCCTTCTGCACATATAAGTTGGCAAAGTGTTTTACCCAGTTGCTGGCTGTAATGCTGTTCTCAATCTAGGAGAATCCTGCCCAATTACCAGACGACACCAAATTCCAAAAGGAGCGATGGTCCTTTGTTCTGGCGGCATCGAAGAGACCCTCCCATAGTCCTCGCTGCAATTCTCTTTTGGAGTCGACTACCACTTTTTTGTAACACTGTCTCGCGGCCTGCACTAAGAGCCGAACTTGCTTTTTTATTGCTACAACTAGCCTGGTTTAGAGTCTCTATAGGTCTTGTTGTACCAGGATGAGGGATGCTTTCTTATAGGTGATCTTTTGGCCTCAATGACAAAAGTTTACATTCCCTGCATAATGTAGTGGCAGCAAGGACCAGGTCTCTTGAAAGAAGCAAAAGTCATACTGGTCAATGAAGTCACCCCACTCCAACCTAACCATTTTGGATGCTAAACACACTACGTTCCAGGAAATAAGATTAAGTTAGAGGGATTTGGACGTAACATCACATGCTTCCACTGACTCCCGAGTACAACAACCAGTTGAGCTGACTGATGATCTTGCCCCCTCTAAAGGACAATGGGGACCACCTACTGGCTCTATTCTACCTCCAATAGATGTATCAATAGCATCAACTTGAGGAACGTTGTGACGATCCGCTAGGTTCCCTACACTATCAGCCTGTGGTGCTAAACAGGACACAGCCCCCTGTCCCTCTAGTTGTAGTTTTTCCAAACATCCATGGGTAAATACATCAGGCCTAGTATGGAAGTCGTATCCCTCACTATCCAGAAGTCAGTCAACCCCCTCACGCGTGGAAAACCGGTTGTATACTGGAATATTAAAGCCCACAGAGTAATATTGGTGGCTGTTGAAGATTGACAGAGTGTGGGGGAGGGTGTTATGCAGCAGTGGCCGGTCAGGGCTAGAGAAGAAACTGAGTTTATACAAATAGCCAAGGGGCAATAGAGTAACACCCCAGCCTCCCCATGCTTGTCCACAAAGTAAAAGAGCAACATGCGTACCACATGTGGACTTCTAAAATTGATAATAACACAGTTTCCGTGATGATCCACTGGGCCTGACCCAATCCAACCCACCCTATGGGTTAATAAGATGTTATTTGCCATGGCGAAGGGTAAATCCCTGTTCCTCACGAGCTAGTCCAGGATCTTATTAGAAAGTTCATCATATGACCCTGTCTGATCCTCACACAACTGTGGCACTACAGTTAGAATCGCAATGTATGGGCACGAAGCAGGAGGTAAGTTTACTATGGGGAGTTTCCGTGTTTTGGTTTGACTAGGTGACCTATTGCGCCCATGGCTGGCCTCATCACGTCATGTTGGTCCCCCCTTCTCGGTTCTTATCAAAATGTTGGCGTTTTGGCATGGGGGCACCAATACATGACTGATGAGAACTGGTAGAGCCTGCACTGCCGCATTGGGCAGTGCTGGCAGTTGGTAACTCCTTGCTGGTAGCAGTTGAAGTGGTGCCTATGTTTGGGGTGCCCCCACTCCACATGGAACAGCCAGCTGACTGGCAGGTTGCAATTTACAGGTATCTTCAAGTCTCTTCTCCAACGCTGAAAGACGCTCCAGAATGGGGCTGTGGTCTTCGCACAGTGTATCATTAACATTAACCAGAAGTTCTGCCATGGCCCTTGCTGTCCAAAGGGGCTATAGATCAGCACACGGCGCCTGTTGTAGGGACTGTTCATGGCCAAGGGAAATCAAAGAGAAGTCAACATATGTGCCGGCATCATTGACTCTATTCCCAACCGCTCTTTTACTCCTCCTGGCGATTACCGGTGTCTTACGGCACTCTTCGTGGCTCACCTCGGGGAGTGCAGCAGGTGATGGGCCTCGTAGTAGAGAATGGCCATTAGCTGAGTCCAATTTGGCTACGTTGGCCATGATAGTGGGAGGGCTTGCATCATATGAATTGGGCGATGATGATGAATGCAGGCCGGGGCTGGAGCCTAGGGACAGTCTCCTCTCTGATAATTCGATCTCTGTGGAGATTACCCCTATCACCCTCTGCAATATCCGGTCAATTGAAGTGGTTTAAAGAGGGAGGAGGCAGCTGAAGGACCCCCTACCCCTTTCCTTTTGCCGATGTCTCTCTAACTGCAAGCCAGTGACGGTATGTTACTAAAGCAGCCTTCAACCTTTAGGCCAACAGCTTGGAGTCAGACTGGTTAACCACAGCGAGTACAACAAAGAAACATTCCCAATCACTGCCGCATGACAGCTCATTCAGTCACAACATGGGGCGTGCTGGCAAAAAGGTGGGAACACCAAATAATTAGCCTTCCAAATGTTAAAAAATAAAAACACGAAAAACACTCCCCCAGTTCAAGGGTAATTGTTGGGGAGGCCCAGCCCAGCCTCGTCCGGGCCAGCCCTTGACCCGCACGCTGCCCACGCAGCGAGATTACAGTGTGCGCTTATAGCTCATCTTGTGGCCCGCCCCCTTCAAGCACCACCCTGCAGGAGCACCTCCTAGCATGTTGTGAGGTGGGGGTTTGAATCCGCTAGGGTGAAGAGGTCCGTTGGAGGCCAAGAACTCCTTTGTCTGCCATGGTGAGGTCCCGTCATATGTATTTGTTTTTGGGTATTCACAAACATATAAGGTTAACCATGCCTCAGTATGTCCACGAACACGCTGAATTTCACCTCTTAAGTGGGATTTATGGATACACCCTAAAAGGCCTTATGCCTGCCAGGAATCGCTTTGCTAATTCTTGGCAGACGTAAGGTAAGTTTGGCCATTAACTTACATTTACAACCTTATTTTACTTTATGAAAACGTATCTAAGAGTTCTAATGGATTGAAAAGGCCACACAACTGCACCTTAAGATACAGCTTTCTAATGTAACCCTGGGTGAAAAGAAGTGGACATGGGGTGAGTTATAGAGCTAGTGGTAGTTGCAATATTTTCCACTGACCCCTAGTGGTCCCAAGCACATGTTTCTGATTTAGAGTAGGGTTGCAACAGAAAATCTTCCACCTTCTGGATAAAGCAAAATTTGGAGGAATACACTCGTGAAATACCCTCATTTCGGTAGCTGTGATGAAAATAATTACGCTGGTGAATTTTCATACAGAATTAGGACAGGATTTTTTTTTACTGTCAAGCGCTTTATTTACGTTTTGGTGAAGTGTATCTGCTCATAGTGTAAATGTGCAGTGTGCAGTCAGGTACCACTCTTTCGGTACTTAGATACTTATTGTTTGCTACTTACATCTGATTCTGAAACCCAGAACGCACTATTATATAAGTTGCTAATAGAAAGAAGTATGCAGAAAGAATATCTGCGTCTGGCCGAAGGAGGGTGTCATTAAGGTGATGAAAGTATAATTTTTAAAGAGATTTATTATGCGACAGCCAAAGATTAATGTTTTTTGCTTTCTTGATTAAGGCAAATTTAGCCAGGCTACTTTGATATGACAGAGTAGATGGCTTGTCATTTGGACTTCAATATTTGCCGTGTACTGTCTGCTCTACCTATTTTTTGTTTCGTATTAGCGCGAAAGAATCACATTTCTCCTAATGCTCTTTGTAAGCACAAGTGTCGACCTGCAACTGGACAAATCTCGCAACAGACCTGCCTTTTTCAGAGGAACAAAACAATGGAGTGACTACAGATCTGAACATCCGTGCATCAACCTTGTTGTCATTTAATTGGAAAACCTGGAGAAAGACACAGAGGAAAAGCATTGAGGGCACTCCAAATAGAACTCTGACTGTGGGAAATTGGACTGACGGGCGATGGGAGAACGCAGTGTGAGCTCAACTAAGCTTCAACACTGCCCAAGTAAAACGAGCCAGAAATGTAAGCAGATTTCCTTAAGGGTAACACTGGCTCACGTGTGAAGCTTGGCATGAGCAGCCAGGTAATCCCCGGAGAATTATTTGAAGTGTCGTGTAACAAAGCCGCCAGACTGGTTAGGAAAGCTATAAAGCACGGAAAAATAGCTATAATTATCAGGCATCTGCTTATAAAAGCTCTGACTCTAGGATTCTAGTGGTCTGTGCATGATGCGAGGATTTCAGGTGCAGAGGAAGATTTGGAGTCTGCAGGAAGAGTAAGTGGACTGACTGTCTGGAGAGGTGAGCTGTGACCTCATCCTCTTACCACAACACCTTGGTCATCTACTTTTGCGGGAAACAAAATGCTCAGAGCATGGTAAGGCTGTTTTTGTGCCAGTCGAAGTCAGAAGGATGCTCTGAGATCCAGTTATTGTCATGAAGCCCCCAAATATGCTTCTTTTCTGCAGCCAAAAAAAGCAATACGTTCTTCAAGTTAAAATAAACCAGTTTCTCTTGAAACAAATTGTTTCTGTCTCTTCACAAGTTGCACAGGTCCACACAGTCTACTTAGCATGTCACGTTATCTCCAACTGGTTGGCAGGCTCCCTCTGGTTAATGCTTTTTAATCTCAGACACCTTAGGGCACAAGATAGAAGTTTTTTTTCCAGCAATCCTGTGCTAAATTAAGTGCTGAGGCTTGTTCAGGAGTTTGTCCTTCATGACCCTGGAGACAACCCTAAGAAGCAGAGGGTTAGGCGAGTAGCTGGAAAATGCTTCAATTTTTAGGTTGTGCCTGTGCTGGCAGGGAAATCTTTTGTCAACAATAAAAGCTTAATTAAAAACGGGCTTAGAGCCCACCTGCTATTTACCATTATTTACCATTGGCTGGTTTTCACGCCACTCTCAATTCCTTGGTTCTGATTGGTCCGCGCCTCCTGCTCCCTCCTGGCACTTTGTGTTTGTCCCTGCCATGGAGCATGGACCTAGCACTTTTTCCTGTCTGCAACCAGTGTCTTTCCACCGGACGCAGTTTTCTACAGGTACTTTTTTCTCATTTTTAGGTCTCGCCTGGAACAGCGTGTATGCGCTGCTCTAGGAGAGGGCTCTTGGAATCACTTCAGACTTCCAAGAGCCTTCTCCGTGTGGGTGTGCCTCCTCCCACACATCCCATTGGCCTTTGCGTGTGGCTTTCAATAATTGAAAGCATGCAAATGGCCAAAGACGGGTGCATGTCCCGCCTTATCTCAAAACTTTCACTCCCATGGCCTAGGGGTCTCGGGAGCGCGCAGGGTGCCATCTGTTTTGGATCAGGTTTCACTTTCGCGTGCAGCAGCGGGCATGATCACAGCGGCATTCCTTACAGCGCGCGCACCACTCGCGGGCTTGTTATTGTGAACAGCTTTTCACAGATGAGGATGTTTTGAGTGGCTACGTGCGTGCGTGCTGCCAGGCGTTTGCAGCAAGAGGGAGCCACGGGATCAGTGCCCGGCGGGAGGCACGCTCACACTGAGCGACGCATTGCGGGTTCGGCAGAGAGCAGCGGGACCGGTTACGGTGCCAGATATGAGCCAGGGCACCGCCGCGCTGGGGGCGCAAGCCCTGGTTTACAACCTAAAGTGCTGCGTGTTTCATCTCTTCCTCTTTAGTATTAGGTATGCGCAATTTCTTTAAAGTAGTAGTCACTTTTCTTGTTCACAACACTTAACTGCGAGCATTTCAGAGCTCAGGTGTTGCCATCACTCACATTGCTAAGCTGTACTTGAGGCGCGTGCTTTGAATTTCGATTACGTGGACGCGCTATCGCAGCATACACCTAGACCAACAAAGTTGCACAATCTCTGTTTGTTTTGAAGTCGTTGCTGTTGTGAGATTCTGTTCCTCGGTGTGACCGCCTGACAATATCATTTCTAAGCGGAGCTCAGACTCCGAGCAGTGCATGGTGGTGCTCTGCACATTAGATGTAGCTCAGGACAGGCTCTCGGGTTACCGGGGCCACGACCCCAGTCAAGACACCCTTTCATCTCCATGAAAGGCCAGACATGTCGGTATAATCGTTACTGCCTACAGTGTGCTGAGGCGAGAGGTGTCTGCTTGCCCATGATATTTCTCGTAAGGGGTGTGAATGCGTGCAAGATGCAATATTTTTATGACATTTGAGACACAGTCCCACACAACGCTGCTCAGGAATTGACTGTTGTGAGCTTACCGTCTATTTGATCCCCAATCGCATAAGGACAGTAGTATCCGTGAGCATTTAAATGTTTGGCAACAAAGGACAATGCTTTGTACATGATAATAAAGCCCTGGCTTGGATCATTTGTGGTGCAATGGTTACACAGATCAGTGCCGGAGGTGACTGGTGATGAACGAGACAGTACAGTAATCCTGCAAGTGTGTTACTTATAGGGTCACCATAATTATGCGGCAGGGGCTGACTACACTTTGTGACAGGACTGACTACTTTATATGGAAAGAAAAGGCAAATTATGCAGCACACTACAGCACATTTTGTGACAGTACAACTAGTTTGCCTAGGCGGTATTATGATTAAAAAAATCGCCTCTTTAGCATCAGTTTAACATTTTAATACAGCAGTAGAATGATGACCAAGTAATCTTTACAAAGGTCCTACCGCTACGAGGCACGCATTTGGCAGCGTTTTCGTAACCTTGGATCCATTTGAGAAGAAACTATTTTTTTGTTAACATCTGCAAATTATGCAAAAAATGATGGATTATGTGGCAAGTGCAGAAAATCCATAATTCTGTGGAAAACATTGTGGCCACAGAATCTCAATTCTAGTCGCCCTGCATATAGAGTTGATTGCACATATTACTTCTACATTACACATATTTACTGTTTCAGTCACAGGGATTGAGCTCGAAATCACACATTTGATTAAGTGCCAGTGCAGAGTTTATATGGGCTTCAGGTTCCAAGATTTTCAACTTAGCAACTAGCCCACACCTCCTCCTAATGCTCCTGTGTCTAAAATATAAAAGGGAAGCCAGATAGCTTGGTGTTCTGAATTTGCAGCTGAATTTTGGTATTTCCTGTTCTAGATTTGGCATTGGAAGATGGTGTCACCACCCTGGCTGCCCGCACTGTGAAGACAAAACGAAAACAAGCATTTGCAATGCACTAGGCCTCGCGTTTGCAGGAGTTTAAGCTATTTGCATTGTAAATTCCAATGCCTTTTATTTATGTGTTTTGAAAACCTGCAAGCGGTGCGTAAACACGCACTTTGTACTTATAGTCCTTGCTTACGAGAAGCAAGTTACTGCCAGCCTTGCTTCTCGTAAGCAAGGATTATAAGTACAAAGTGCGTGTTTAAGCACCGCTTGCAGGTTTTCTAAACACATAAAAAAAAGGCATTGTCATTTACAATGCTAATAGCTCAAACTCTCGCAAATGCGAGACCTATTGCATTGCAAATGCTTGTTTTACATGCACTCTATACGAGTGAATGTGTCTCCAGTCCCTCCCTCCTCCCACTATCCGTTCTCTTGGCCCCCCCCTTCCCTGTTGTGCTTTTGTGCAGGGTATCCATTGTTACTCCCTTTTGCCACGCTCACCATCTTTGTAACTACAGAGAAAGGCCACCCTATACCCTGTAATGTTCCGAAACTTTGAATATTGCATGGGACCTATGCAGTGAACTCACGCAAGTGCAGGCTCTGTGCTTTATTGTTTGGGTGTCTAGATGTACCATTTTACAGCCTTAATGAGTTGAAGTATTTCCTGCTTTCACATTGTTGGTGTTTCTGATGATGAGCCTTTCCCGAGACCTCCTTAAACCCCTCTATCACGTACATTGTGAGAATGAAGACTCGTATATTTTCTGCAGTCTGCTTCTTTCATTCTTAAAATGGGTTTATTTTAGAGTTCCGAGATGTTCTTCACACTTCGCTGTTGTTTGTTATTTTGGAACGCCTTCAGTAAAGGTGGAGTTGAGTTCCCACTGCCTTCATGCCGAAGCCGATTACATTGAAAAGAGGCAGGGGAGACTAAGTTATTTACCCAGAATCACAGAATGTTGTGCCGACACTGAGACTTGAACCTGGTTCCCCAGGTCCACAGGTAGGAGTTCTGGCCGTAACGCCACATCCTCTTTAAAAACATGAAGATATTCAAGTAGCTTGGACAGAGCTATTTGGCTTTGTTAATGTTTTCTAAAGATATTGCACACCAGCACGGACTGCTGTGCAACATGATTTACAGTAAGCAACAAAAAAATGATGCTATGACACGGTCAATGCTGGCTGAGCAGTTGCGCTTTGTTTTTATTTACTTTGAATCATGTTACAACAGCTCGCTCTACTGTTCAACATTTTTAAAAAACATTGACAACTCCAAAAGGTCTTGCATAGGTGAAACCTATTGACTTTGCCAATGTTGTTCCTCGTGCATGCAGACAAAGCATGATTTCTTCTTCAAGAGCTGGAATGTCTTCCTGTTTTTTCTCCATGTCAGGTCTTGCTGTCACTTCAAGTAGGCTCTGTGTGCGCTTATTTAACATAAAGCTAATGTGCCTTTAGTAGGTTCTCCTACACTAATACCTAACTTTTCCTCAAGTGTCCCCACTCCTATTTTCCCAACAGTTTGTTGCTTTCTTGTTCTGAGAGAACACATTAAGTCAGAGAAAATCTTGAAGAGTCCCTTGCAGTCTAAAGCAGGACAAAGCTTATTCCTCCCTAGGTCTGACCCTTGGTAACCAGTACAGGCCCTCTCCACAACTAAGGAATTCCAGAACCCCTTTTTTAAAATTTGAGACTTCCCGGTATCAGTCAGGGTATCTGACACAATGTAACAACTACCACATGGCAACAGTGGAAGCAGGAGCTGGGTTAGTTAGCTGGCCTCAGAAGAAACTTGGGGTTCAAAATGTGTGGCTCCAAAAAGCACATGAACTGTTAGAAACAACATGGGCACGTGGAATTCATTCCACTGGCCTAATGCAGTTGATGGAAAAAGATTGATTCTTACAGATACATCATCCTGTTGATTCCTCATTTTAAGAAAATTCTTCAGACGTCAGATTGGTCTAGAAAAGATGTTTCTTTCGTATGGGAAGACTTTTTTTGAGATCTTTCATTTTGAGGAGACTTACCTGCAGGAGAATGGATACACTTGTGTGACTTACTGTGGGCCTTGGCTTAGAATACCTTGGCCTCCCAATCTCTTTCATCCATCGGATGTATCAAGGAACATGAATTGCAGGCTGCAGTTTTCAGGATGAATCCAAAAAACTGCATGCAAATGTCACATGGATCCAATAAAAACATCCTCTTCCAGCACATACAATATGATTTAAAGCCTGAGACTTTTTGAGAGACATTTGACCTAATCATTGTGAAGCTGAGGAAAATGTGTTGATGATGCACGGACAGAGAGCTCTGGACTGCTTTGGTGAGACATGGAAAAACAGGAACTGGTGTCACTGCTCAGATTTGCGTCTGTGATCCCTGGTTGATGTCATGTCCTGCAGGAGGAGGTGTGGCTATAGCCACATGGAGCCACCAGGCGGTGTTGAAGACCTACTGCTGGTGAAAAGCTGTTCTGAACCAGCATGGTGCCTGGGGAGCATGTTTAAGGAAAGGAATCAGCAGGAAGATCATTGTTACAGAAGGTAAGTAATTTTTACATCATGGACTTTGAGTCACTGGTCTACTTATCTCCCTTTTGTACCAACTGACTATCAATAGTTTTCTCCCTAACTACCCAGTCAAATCTGCGCTGTGTGTATCCAGATTCTGTTCTAATCCCTTTTTTAAATAATGTCTGTTTTTCTTTTGCACTTCCTATTTTCACAAACTCGCCTCACTTCTAGATGCGTACATGTGTATGTTTACCCTTCCAATGCTCTGTGATCACCCCTTCCACCCATTTCTACCTGAGCTCATTGAGCTTTGTAATATCAGAATGACAATCAATTTGTTCATGTTTGCAACTAGTTTTGGCTTGTTGTTTGGGATCTTGGATATAGAACATAAGATTAAATGAAGTGTCTGTCCTGTTACCACTGGTTCATGGCTAAATAAATGGTTGGTTCCTAAATAAATAAATGCAAGAAGAATGTTGTTACAAATGAGAAATCCCTGAGAATATTTCCTTTCCACCGTTGTATGAGAAAAATAATCCTTGTGCCAGTTCTCTGCACTGTGCTGTTCCTTTTCACGCCAGGGCTGTAGCTAAAGGGGAAAGCGGCTAGCAAGGCCTTGGCTGCCCGTATATTTGCTCCGTTAGCACAGGCCATGGAGTTTCTTTTTTTATTTTTTTATTTTTGGTTTAATTTGTGAACCTATGTGTAGCACTGTGACATTAAGATAGTTATTGCCTGGCTTCTTTAGAGGGATCTAGTGGGACCTTTAGGAAATTCTCCGAATCTTGTCGATGAAGGCCGAATCATGCGCTTAGCTGGCTGGAGTGGAACGTTTGTGAGTCGGGCTCCTTCATTTCTGTTCTCCACAGATGAACTGGGATGAGGCAACAGGCACTAGGATGATCAGTTATGACCAGAGCCGATGGGCTGGGAGTAGAGTCTGTTACTGGCACTATAGGCGTGAGGGACTGAAACACCCAAAATGTGGCCATTGAAAAGAGTACATGCACGCGTTAGACTGATAAAGGGGGGGCAGTCAATAAGAGTTGTGGACTGGGAGGAAAAAACGGGGGCAATTAACTTGCGAACCCTTTGGGAGGGGGTTAATGTAATGGAAGGAATGAGATTGGGAAGACAGATGAAATTGGAGATGATGGACAGTGATAGAGGGGGGAGGCGCAGAGTGAGAACCAATTTATTTGTGTGAGTACTTTTTAAAAAAACACTGAAATAGTTGAATAACCAATCCCTGTATTTCTTGAGCCATCTCGATTCGGTTGTAACCTTCAGACCACCGAACTTGAATTCATGACAGGGCTATCCGACCCTTTCAGCCTTGTGAAATTCAGATAAGGAGTACCACTGAAATGGATGATAGCAACACTGATTGTATACAGTGCTTAAAAGGCCAAAACTACAATGTTAGATGTTATATGCAAATACATTCTTAGCATAACATTTAAAACTGGAACCAACCCACTTCTTGAGGTTTAATACTTAGTTCATTCACTTATGGGTTTTATAGGATTCCACTCTGGTGGATCAGTTTATGTTTTTAACTTATGTTCAAGGATTAAATTCTCTGCCTTCACCCAGCATTTCATCCTTCAGTGGTACATAGAATAAGCACCCTTGATTTAGGTAAAAATCTGCTATCAATGCCAAGAGTATCCCTTTATTGACAAATAAATGCTTTACAAAATAGGCAATATGTTATGATAGTGAAAATCGCTTTTTTGTCTACATCCTGATTTTTGTGACTTTGATTTGTCTGTTCAGTCATTTGCTGTTTTATTGCTCTGATTTAGTCTGGCTCCCTCTTTTCTATCTTCATGCCATGCCATCTAAATGTTAATTAAATCCTGTGCACGAGAGACTTTGTTGAGCAGTTTTAGATTCACTGCCCTAGGATGAGTTAGAAATTATTAATGAAAAGGCATGAATGCAAAGTAAATGCAAAGTATTGCAAAAGCTTGAGAGTGATCACTCATTAAGTACTGTGCCAAGAAGTCATTTTTATGAAAGGCATACTCTATGAAAATGGCACAAATACAAGCCAAATCCTATTTGTTATGAAGTGGCCTCCAGGCTTAGACAAATTTTAACTTATAACATGTAATTTATATAGGTTCTTTCGTTTGCCTGGCTAGAACTTTTCACCTCTTTTCTTGCTGAATTTCTTCCTGTGGCCGTGATGGGGGTACCACTCCTTAGTTCTGGCCTGACTTAGGATTTAAGAGTTTTATTAGTTTCCATAATTATTGCAATACATAATTCCACTTTCTTTACATCTATAGTTATAAAGTACCATATTCTCAGTGTTGCTGGTTGTTTCTATATACTATACTATGGCTTGCCTTTAATGGTTAGATGTTTTTTTTTTTTTGTCCTCATTGTGTAATAAGCAATTTAGGAGATATCAGGAGTCCCGTTTCTCTCTGTACCAGCTTGGATCTGCCTCCAGGCTCGGGGGGAGGGGAATATTTTGTTCCGACAGGCCCGCTATCGTCCTTTCCAAATAGGTCCCAGGGGAAAACTGCATTCTGGGACCACCAACGCAGATCCATTGGTTGTGGGTTATTGCTATGATGCATAATCATTGGATGTCATTATTCCTTCCAATCCTTTAATCCTCCGAGTCATATTTCTGCTCCCATATATCCCAAAATCTTGTCCTCCTACTTTGTATCCCACTACGATCCATTTGTTGATCTTGTGAACCAATGCTAACCACTCCTATTGCGTTGGAGGACTATGAAGTATCCACTTAATACAGATCTCTCGTCCAGCCAATAATATTAATATAAAAAGAAGATTTTTTTGTTTCTACTTAATTTAATCCTTTCTTCATTACGGCTTTTAACCCCAAACATAACTTATTCTGTGCTTACCTATATATGTTGACCCATCACCTCCATGAGGATCTTACCCACATAGTGCCAACATTTCTGGAGCTGGGGGCACTGCTGAAACATATGGATATCATTTGCCATCTCTTCTCTGCATTTGGGACAGCACTTCACCTCCTGGCTATTCAGCTTTGTCAATTGTTTTGGCGTCCAGTATGCTCTGTGTACTCTGAATAAATGATTTTTTTCTGAGCGGTGCAGACTTGATAGTATACCAAAAAGCAGACATTGATACTTGCCATAATTCTTGTATATCCAGCGTCAGCAGGTCCTTCCCCCAGATCTCTATAGGCAAGGTAAAGTCCTCCTCTCCTGCAATCGTAAGCATCCAGTACCATCTTGATACTTCCTTCTTCTCAAGGTCACTTTCCCTGTTCACTCTTTCCCCAGGGACTTAGCCCAGCTTACGAGTTGGTAGTACTTGATTTTAGATAGGGTGCCATTAGTTATTGTTGACGGTTGTTCCCATCCTATTAGAATGTTCTCCTTCCTCAACTGACCCCATTTTGTTATACCCTCCTTCTTCACGGGATTTGAGAGTTTGTCTTTCAGGCATTCTAGAGTTCCAGGGGAGGTCCAAATTGGGGCATAGTCACTGTAGTATGATATTTTTAGAGTTCTTCTGATTTGATACCATAACTTACAGGCTAACAATAGCACCTTCAATTTCACTTTTTTTGAAAACTTTGGATTCCCAAATGTATAGAGGAAGGAGTTTGGGAGTTCCACTCCATGGTTTCCGTTTTTTGTTGGTTGACTTGATAGCCTGAAATTTTCCCTAACTGATCCAAGACCTCTGATATTATTGGGAGTGAAACTAACAGGTTATTTGTAAAAACCATTAGGTCATCTGCATAAAGAGCGACTTTTTTCTCCCAAACCTGATACTTAAAAGTGTTAATATTATGGTTGGATCTAGGTACATTGGCCAATGGTTCAATATACAGGTTAAAAAGCAATGGGGAGAGTGGGCATCCTTGCAGGGTGCCCCTTTTAATGGCTAGCTTCTCTGTAGGAGCTTAATATTGACAAGCACCCTAGCAGTTGGGTTTTTATACATAGATTTTACTACGCCTGAAAATACACACACCAGTTTGTACAGTTCAATAACTTTATGCAAAAACGGCCAGCTAACCCTATCGAAGGCCTTTGCTGCATCAAAAGAAAGCACTGACAGGAGAATACTCTCCTGAGTAGCCACATCTATTGCACCAAACAGCTTGTGTGTCAGCTCCTGAATTTGCCTTCCCTTGATAAAGCCTGTCTGGTCTTGGTGTATCAACTGACCAGCAACCTTTCCCAGCCTTCTAGCCAGTACTTGAGTATATATTTTATAATCACTGTTTAATAATGATATAGGTCTATATGACTCACAATGTTTTGGGTCCTTCCTTGGTTTAAGTATTATACATATAGTTGCTTCTTCCCATGACTTTGGTAAGTCTTGCCCTTTTAAAAAGTCAGCATTTAATACCTCTGTCAAGGAAGGAACCAGTTCTTCTTTTAAGGAACTATAAATTTCATTTGGTAATGCATCTGGGCCAGCTGCTTTCCCTTTTTTTAGCTTCACTATCACACTTGTCACCTCTTCAGTTGTTATCTCCGAGTTAAGTTCATCTCTCTGTTCTTGTAACAAGGTTGGAACTACTATCTTCTTAAGGTAGCAGTTTATTTGATCTTCTGAGGCCACTGTGTCTTCTGAGTACAGCTCCTGAAAGAACTTAGTAAAGACTTTCTCGATCTCTTAGTCTTCTGTGATGAGATTTATCTGGTCCTCTACTTGAATGTCCGAGATCTTATTTCGGTTTTGTTCTGTTTTGAGTTTCCAAGCTAGCAGTTTACCACATCCCTCCCCATATTAATAATGTGAAAACTTGCGGCCTCCCAGTGTTTCTGACTATAAGCTCTAGAACATTAAACAGTTCTTCTTTTTCTCTTTTATTTCCTTTTCTAGTTTCCCCATCTCTTGAGAGTGTTCAGCTCACTCTGCTACCCAGCCTAAATGCTGTTGTTCACTTTCTAGTAGGTTAAGTTTATTCCTAGTATTTTTGTGTTTGAAAGCTGCTAAACTAATTAACCTTTCCCTGATGACCGCTTTATATGCGTCCCAAGTAACCTGGGCAGGAGTTCCAGTTTTATTTAATGAAAAGTATTCTTTTGTCTCCGCTTTCTATTTCTCCCTGACCTGCTGATCTAAGAGCAGAGTTTGGTTCAGTGTCCATCTTGGGGTAGGCTAAGCCTTATCTATTAGTAATTCCATTAAAACTGCCGAGTGGTCAGACTTACATAAGCCATTGTCTACTAAGAAAAAATCTATCCTAGAAGCATGTCCATATTTTTTATTTCTAAAAGTGAAATTATGCTTTTAACTCCTTTTGCTTTCCAAACATCTACCAGCCCCAGTTCTTCCATATAACGTTTCAACCATTCCCTCATTTTGGGTAGATTAAATACTTTCCTTATGGGTAGTCTGTCTTCCTTTGGGTCTATTAACAGATTGAAATCCCCACCCAGAATTACAGGGGCCGAGAAATCAAAGAGATGACTATTCGAGACTGCAAAGGGGTGGGATCATCTACATTTGGACCATAGTATCCTGCCAAGACACATATTTTGCCAAACATTTTATCTTTCGCAGAGACCCATCTCCCCTTAGAGTCAGTGGTCACTCCTTCTACTGTCACTTTAGCTTACGTCTTGAATAAAATAGCCACCCCCTTAACGCAACATGCCTGGTCAGTAGAAACATAAGTACCACCCATCTTTGCTTCTTCATTATCTCTCCCCATTCCGCCTTCAGTAGGTGTGTTTCAGGATTATAATCTCACTATCCACCGATTTCAGATATTCCAGGATCTTTTGCCTTCTACTTCTAACTCTAAGACCATTCACATTCCATGTTAGAATGTTAACTGACATCCAGCTTGTTTGTATTGGCCCTGATGACCCACTGTATCCCCTTGAGTCTTAAATTTCTCAAATTTCCACAAGTTGGACAAGTCTTTTTTTTTTTTCTCCCATATGCTCCCACACGCAGTGCAAATATATCATAATACAATCCTGTGAGTTACATCCATCCCCTTCCCTCCCCAGTAGAACTCTCCCTTTCTTCTTAGGGTGAATCATTTCACCCCTTTCGAGATCCCTACTCTCTAGGAATTTTTACTTTATTCTCTTGGTTGCGTTTTAATCTGATCTATGAAAGTCTCCACTTCTATGGGTCCCTTATGTTGTGCATCTGGTTTTTCCACATTATTTTTAGAGAGGCTGGAAAGCACATTTGAACTGTCGCCCCTAGGGACCTTAACTCTTGCATATGTTGCCCTAGTTCCCACTGCCTGTCCTGCGTATCCTTGGAGATATCTGATTAATTCGAAAAGCCCATTCACCTTTAGTATAGGTGGCAACTTTAAGTGCTTCATTTAGAATTTTCTCTTTCAAGACATAGGTTTTGAAATTAATTAAGATTCTTCGTGGGTTTTTTCTCATCTTTCCTTTTCTATATGGATCCCGATGCACCTTCTGTATTTCCTCCCCAGTACTGTCGGCTCCACCCACGGAATAAATTCTTTCAGGAGGTCAATCACAAAGCTCTTGATATTCTCGCCTTCCACCCCCTCCGGAACATTCAAGAT
This sequence comes from Calotriton arnoldi, assembly GCA_963921515.1. Taxonomy (NCBI): domain Eukaryota; kingdom Metazoa; phylum Chordata; class Amphibia; order Caudata; family Salamandridae; genus Calotriton; species Calotriton arnoldi. Next base: position 713,813 of record CAWUFW010006258.1, on the reverse strand, counting down.
CCTCAGATTATTCCTCCTGCATGATTTTCAAGGGTTTCGTTTTTTTCCCCTAAGGTCTTTCTCATTCGTTTTCAGAATCTGTATCTCCTTCCTGCTCGCCTCCACTTCCCTACCTAGTTCATCTAGAGAAACTTCCACTACTGATACTCGCTCCATCAGGCCTCAAGGGCTTTGCATGTCCCTTGTATTTTCACTTGGTTTCTGTCTGATGTAGCAAAGTTCACCCTCATTTCCGAAATTAGGGACTCGATCAACTTTTATATGCCTGTGTGCTCTATTTGACCTTGGGGATTTTGCACCTCTTTTTGCATTGCCACTTGTAACTCTGCTTGCGATTGCTGGTCCTGGAATGAGTCTAGTGTGTCTAATTCTTCTACAGCCAAGGCTTGATATCTATTGCTGCTCGTGACTTTTCCCCCTGTTGGATTCTCCCCAGTCATAGTTAAGCCTGCTTTTCTTTCCTTCTGTTCTCCTATAGGTAGACTAGGGGAGTCTTGTTTAGCTTGGACTTTAAAAAAGGAGCGTAAAGAGGGGGTAATTTTTATTTTGGTGCATACCGGTCTACCTTGTGATGGTAGAGAGGAAAACTCCAAACTCTGGGTTAGTACACCTTGTTTCCCCTTCTTATTGTTGATTATAGGCACTAAAACAGGACTTTTCTGTACAGTGCCAGTGGTAGTATTAATTGTTAGGCTCCTGTTCCTTAAGCAATAACTTATCCCCCTTTTTTGGCTACAGTCCTGGTCCTGCAGGTGTATGTCTTTTGCTCCTTTTCTCTCTTACAGCCGTTTCTGCAATATCAGAGTCTTGTATTAGTTTTTTTCCCCACCTCGGTCACTTACCGAAGGCATGCGCATGCTACCTGGCCTCAGCTCCTTCTCCTGCAGCTTGCTGTCCATCCACGGTGTAGACAATCCTATTACCGCACTGCCAACACTGTTTCCTACTGTGCCCCAGAAGGAGACCCGAGCTGCTGCTCTGTGTCTACTGCGGAGCACCGAAGCTGCTTCCGCCCACACAGTGATGACAGGGCTGCAAAGATTCAATGGTCCCTTGCGGCGTTCTCGGCACCGTTCCACTGGCGTTTGGCCTTTACCTCCCATACATAAGGTACTATTGTGCATAATTTCATGTCTCAAGTTCATATCACTGAATAAAAAAAGAAAAAGAAAAATGCTTTCATCCGATTTCATGATTCATGCCACCTAGAGAGCTCGGGAGCTCCTGACCGGGCTACTCAACTGGCCACCATGTTCTCCACCATCCTCCCCCTATCTCCTTTAATGGTTATATTAGCTTATGTTTGAGTCTCCTCTTGAGACGTATTCAGAAATTGCCAGTATGGCAAAGCAGTGATGATTTCATTGCTATACTTCTTTAACCCCAAGATCATGCCAAGTCCACTTTGGAAATTCCTCACTGGTGCTGAGTCGGAAATAAGGCCAGCTGTTTGATGTACGGTACGACAAGGTGGGCATGATCTTATTACCAGGCTCACCACCTAAATAGAGCCTCTCTGCTATTCCTCCAAGGCAACTTCTAAAGTTGAAAAGGGAATCCTGGTCTGGCATCTTCGCACAGCTACTGGGGAGTATGGTCTTACTTGACTAGTGTGATCATTGGCCCCTAACCAGCAACTCAGAATCTCCCTCCTCTTTCCATACCAATAATTATTTACTCAGAATACACAATTTACCATAGTTAAGTGAAGAACAGTTGTCTTGTTAAGGCTTGAAAAAGGCCAAAGAACCAAAACTCATCTAAATCACAAGTTGGGTACCCGATCATGATGGCTATCATCTCAAGCACCATGCACACAGTCGTTCTCTTATAAGCTCTCATGGGTACCTCACTTCATGAGCACACATGCTACAAGAATCTAACAAATCCATACTTTCTCTTCTTCCCCACACACACAGTCCAATTACAGAACAGGTACTACTCCTCAGGTCCATCAACAGACACTCAACAGCATGTTATGCTGCAGACATCAATGACACCACTATGACAGTCTTGGTGCAGTTTTCATCACCAAGACGTGGCTTACGTCAACATCAGAACACATTCTAGATGTCTGCATTCCTGTAGACTATATCATACAACACTAGAGGAGGCCTCACAGTTATGCACAAGTAATCCTGCCATTGAATCCTTTAGGTACGACAACCTGCATCTCACTGGATCTTCTCACCTTCTACTTCATGCCTCTCTATGTTTCAGACAGCCACCATACATGTGATCTGCAGACTCTCTGATATAAAAAACAACATAATTGTGAAAAACACTGAAATCATCATTCCATCAACATCTTTCTTGGGTTCTCAATGTTCATGGAGACTCGTCCATCAAAAAGGTGAATGAAACATTCTGCAAACTGATCATAACAATGAAGTTCAAAGATGACAACATGGAACCAGTGCCCTTCAAAGGAAAAATCCTTGACTTAGCTCCCACCATCACCAAATTGCCAGTCTTGACACAAATGGACTTGCATCCCATTCTCCAACCCATTCAGTGTAAACCAGCAAACTAACATTGTTACACCTTGAAATACTTTCCAGTCAACATTCTCAAATAAAACATCATTAGGCCGGCAACCCTTAACCACAAGCAATTTGAACACACTCATAGGCATACTCAGCTCAACTGGGAAAGCCAACATATATTGGAGTAGGGACGAAAGTCCGTGCAGTGTGTGGACATCATTACCTTCTGATCAATATTTCTACCCACAGATTGCTCATCTTTGGAATTTTCCAGGCGCCAGACTGGATCGGACATTTTTATAGCAGTGCTCCTGTTAGCCAGTAGGTGGGGCTGTGCAGCTCCACATTGGCTTCATTTCACTTCATAGAGCAGAGATGCAGATAACCACCACCACCACAGGCGCCGTCAGTTCCATTCTTTCTGTGCCTTCAGACTTGGGTCTGGAGCCACGCTCCCTCTTTCGCCTGTATTTTGACAACTTCCAGATAAACTCCATTGTGCAAGAAAATGATGTATCTGCCTAAAACTGCAGGTTTCAAACTATTATGCGACTGCAGTAAACAGATGTTGGTAATGGACCCGTATGTGGTTTCCCTTATGTGTTTGGGCTTGAGGCATGACTCCAAGTAATACGATTAGGCATGACTTCAAGTAATACGATTAGGCATGACTTGAAGTAATACGATTAGTGCACCCTCATGCACCTGAAGGCAATGCAGGACCGTGAAGGGAAGCTGTATGTCGCAGAACACAGGAAGAAGTCATGGACCTCACGTAAGTTTTGCTCCAGGTTGAGGGTACAGGCTGTTCCTGCTCCCAATGTCACTCCAGCGGGAGGTCCTCTTCACTGTCGAAGTCTAAATCCATGAGGACACATAAGAAACACAAGCAGGACTTTATCCCATGCCACCACTCTCTATCAAAAGAGAAGTCGAGAGGGCATCAAGGTGCCACTTGATCTCGCTCCAGTCTCCAAGAAGTGCCAGTTCATCTTTCATCTACATTGGTACCGAACCTACTGGTGCTGGAGGGGAATCCGCTGCTGACTCCGATGTCCATCCTCAAACTGGCTTTGTCTTGAATCCGACAGAAGGCAAGTTCTCAAACCACTAAAGCGCACCTAGCATTCAATAAACCTGCTTCTTCAGTGCATCCACTGCCGCAGAGCTGTCCCTAAAGACTCCATTATGTTTTTGAGTCCAACTCTGACCAGAGCTTGCCACCTCCTGGAGATGGCATTGGTGAGAGACCAATTTTACCCCCTTCTATGATGATGACAGCTTTTACAAGGACTTAAAGGCCAGTGGCCTTGATACTTCCCCTGATACAGGGTTGATTTAGCCTCTTGAGCAATCTATGGAAGAGAGTGCTGTCATTGCTGTGATAATTCGATGTGCTGCTGAGGTCCTAGACTATATCTGCCTTCTGTTAAAGTTAAGGCACATGTCCTTAGCAAGGTTTTGTATCCTGGGCCTGCTTCCTCTGAGCCCTTACTTCCATTTAGTGAGGTCCTCACCAACACTTTGAGGGGCACTTGGTCCATCCTTGCTCTTACCCACTGGTGAATAGGCAGACGTCACAGACCAGCGCCTGGCGATCCTGATTTCCTTACGGGTCATCTTACTCTAGAGAGTTTAGTGGTCCAAGCTTCCATCAGCAATATGAATCCTAATTCATTTCCTTTGATGCCACAGGACAGAGAATCAAAGAGGATGAAGGCATTTGGGAAACAAATGTTCTCATCAGCTAGCCTAGCCTTTAGATTGGTTAATGTAGTTTGCGTATTAGGTCTATCATGTCCTTCTAACCTGCTGCTCTTTCCTCCCACATCAGAGTGACTGTCGGGAGAGTACCTATCAATTCTCTTGCAAGAGGTGCAGGATCTGCTTTCCAAAGCATCCATCAAGAGGTTCTGGACTCAGAAATGGGGATGGGTGGTTAATCTTGCTATTTCCTCGTATCGAAAACAAATGGAGGCCTTCAGCCCATCTTAAATCTTCGCCATCTAAATGCTTTCCTGAGGCAGGACAAATTCCGACTCTCAGGATGTGTATTTTCATATAACCATCCTGCAGTCCGACAGAAGTTACCTGTAATTCAAGGTTGGCCAAGAGCATGTTTAGTTTGCTGTGCTACTCTTTTTTTGTTTTAACTTTTTTTATTAAGTAGGTGTCCAGCACCTGGCAGTACATTAATCAAATATAATTCCATACTTTTACATTGTTGTCATCTCTATATCCCCATCCCTTGTTTCGTACAGCTTAAATCATATCATACATATCTGTCTTGGCACAGTACATTTTGATATATAAACAAAGATAGACCTGACACACACAGAACAGTATTGTAAATCTGGGAACAAGGGAGTATTTGTAAATCATAAAACTTCCCTCACAGGTCGAATTCACTACAACTGGCCTGTTAGTCCCACTGTTCAATTTCAATAAAAACCACGTCAATGTACCACATTCCATACAAGCTTTATATGGAAAATTGTAACCACATACATTTATACCCTCATGTGAAAGAAAATGAAAAAATGTGAGAAAGGTCAGAAAGTACCTCACGTTAGTATCTCCAAGGGGGCTGCTGGTAGGTTCTCTCCAGTTTGCCCACTTTCTCATCATCGGTAACTTTCTTGACAAAGAAAAAGTGTGAAATCAAATTCCTTAAAGGTGAGAATTCAAAGAAAGAAAATCAGTGAAGTGTATGCGGAAGCACTGTCAGTGCGATTGTCACTCAGTGCCCCACTGGTCCCAGTGAAGAAAGAGATGCAATCCTCAAAATATTTAAAATGGGGTACAGCTCACTTGCAAAAACTTTTTAATATGTGCCGTGAGCGTCCTCAAGTTAAAAAAATGGCATAATTTTGGCCATTTTAAAGTGTAAGGCCAACATGTTTCTTTGCCTATTTTAATTGCTGCAACTTCATCAGGGCTGCTAGGGAACCAGTCCTCACCTTGCTTGTTGGTCACACCAGACCTGTAGTTACATGATGAAAATAAAAGAAGAACGTGCCAAAAGTAAGTAAAACTTGATTTGCGCTCAGAAATTTTCCAAGCTCATACCAACCCACTCCTACCAAATGTATAATTACCAGGTGGTCGCTGAAGTCCTTCGTACCTGCGAACCACTTATATGGGACACCGCGCCAAATGGACAATTTCTGAGCGCAAATCAAGTTTTACTTACTTTTCAACATTCTATGAACCATTCCCAATTCTTGCCAGGTAATTAACTTCAACAACATACTAACTGTGCCATCTCTATGGTAGCCACTGAAATGTTGTGAACTTCCCCCCCCCCCCCTGCTGCCCTGCACTGTGGGTTAGAAACCTCCCACCCCCCCAATTTGCAGAGGGCCTGTCGCCCCTTAATAACAACATCAACTTGGGTCGGCCCGGAGCCTGAGAGTCTGTCATTTCCCCCCCCCGAACCCTCTCCTCAAGATACATCACGGCAATGTTTATCACAATTCACGGCAAAGCATATTAAACCACATATACTACATTTCTTTTTCCTAGTTAAAGACATAGATCTTATCTGTACGTATGCTCCAAGTTTGAAGGACGAGGCCCTCTAGGGCCACGCGGGTTACTTATAACCTCCTGTTATGCCTTCCCCAAAATGAAGAGTCGGTCAGACAGTAGAGAATATAAGTTGCATTTATTCAGCATATACTCTGCAGAGGAGCCCAGTCAGACCTTCACCCTAAGATGTCTGTCGAGGGGACTAGCGCCCCAGGGTACGCTAATACATAATAAACCCTTCTGAACACTTCGGACACGCCTCTGATGGAAAAGTCCGGCTTGAGCCGGGCATGAACAAAGGATGTACACAAAGATGGGCTTGCACCTGCCAGCGGGGTGCACTATCAGTACTTCAAGGCCACTGTGCCGAGTCTCAGCGTCTCCTAACGTGGGAGCAGAACTACATGTAGAGATTGGAATATGCAAACAGAATAACCGTTCATTAACAAGTCGAGTTACAGCCTTGGACAAGTGAGAATAATAACGAAATACAGTTTTCTGCTGAGGCAAGCGAGTTAGGGAAGTAAGGCCTACAGTGAGCACAGCCCAAGCAGTCTTCTAGTGATTACAAAATACAAAATGGAGTCACACGGGCTAACTAAAACCTACATGCAGCAACGATAACTAAGTGGGTTGCACAACGTAAATACAAATAGCATCTATTTTAGCCACATATTGCTAACCTAACATAACATAACAAGTGCATTATGGGAAAGGGAAGTTCAAATCTAACAGACCCTCCTTTTAGCATGGGTGGCTAAAAGCTTTATTGCTATCCAGCAGGGTCTTTACAATTCTAAGGGGGAAAGAGATACTACTTAACCATCCATCAGTCAAGGTGAAAATGAAGCAAATGCGAGCATCAAAGAAATGTTACTCAATATTCGAATATCCCTTCGTCTATGAACATTATCGACTGAATTTCCTGCATCTTCATGGGAGAGCACTTATTGTCGCGTTTGGGCAACGGAACACTAGGAGTGAGTTTGCTTATGCAATAGGTGCAGCAGGCTGGGAGACAATTTATGCATAGACAACATGTGAAGATAACCCCTGCAATGGCTATCAGGACAAGAAGTATCTTCCAACCCCATGACGTCAATAGACCCCAGAACCATCCCGAAAGGGACCATGTGCCATTGTCTTCGTGAATTTCGGAGGCCAGTCTGTGTAATTTCTGTATTGCAGAGTATACAGTCGGGCCCTCTTAGGTAAAGGAATAGTAGCAAGCTTTCATTTTAAATCTGGAGTTAAAACATTCTAGGTATCATATAAACAGATATAACCACACAAGGAACCGACTATGAACTAAGACCAAATGCTTATTTCTGTTTATAAAAATATATTTTATTTAGTTATTTAATCTCTTTTTCTTGAAATCATTTTTCATTTTTGATCAATAGTGTAGATATACATATATACAGGGAAAATATAAACACATAAGTGATACAAGAAAAGAAAAAAGTCGATCTAAATCATGCGGTCAATTATATCATTCTTAAAAAACTTTTGTAGGTTAGATGAAGGCTAGCGGTAGATGACAACTACGCGCGTTTCGGCACTTCTGCCTTCGTCAGGAAACCGTCTATTACGAACAAAACTGTAAAAAACATAAACCAGTTACAAAATATATGTACAAAATACTAATTTTATATACAACTATATACAGACATACTCAAAACCTAGAATCTGACAATACCTCTCATTATTATATATAGTACAATGCAAAAGATGCAATCAAAAGACGGTCAATTCACGTATATACATTTGCAATACAAATACAAGTATGTATATATATTTAGAAAAGTAATTAATAAATGATGTAATATAATACATTTTGAAATACTTTTTAATTATTTTTCTTTTCCTTTAAGACTAATGGCCACTAAATTATTACAACTAAAACTAAACAATAAGAAAAGAGAATAGAAAGCTTAGTACATCCAAGGTGAAAAACCTAGATATGGTGAATTCTTAAAAATAGTACTAAAACAAAACAAGAGAGATAGTTAATAGAAAAAGAATATAAGATCCAGACCAAAATGCAAGTATATGGCATGAGAATTACTCTATGAACTACCCTGAAGAACTCTATTATTACTATAACCAGTAATTCTAAAGGGAAAGGGAGGGGGAAGAAAAGCCTCTAACATAGAAAGCCTTATAAAGGCTAAACCAGGAGAAATTATTACTTACTTCAAGCGTGTATAATGCTTTGAAACCCTGGATGAGATAAAGTGTTGAGTTGATTGTTTCAGAAAGGAGCAGGGAAAACTCCATAGGGTAAAAAATCTAAAAACAGAAATATAATTCTTACAGACTGGCATATTCTATAGTGTATAGATGTGAAATCAATTGCGGGTACTAATAATAAGGCCAGCAGCACTTACTATATATACGTCACACCAGAATGGGGCACTGTCAGGTATGTAAACACAGCAACTGCTGCCGATGACACGGGAGGTGCCACCCCTGTCAGCTAAGATAACATCTAAAACCATCCTGTTTTGAAGCGAGACAAGTCTCGTAGCCTGGAGCTCAACTGTAATATTGGTCAGTATACCTGCAGTGGTATTAATGACTCCCTCAACTACTCTGGCTAGACGTCGAATATTGCAGGCATTGAACATGGGACCCCAGAACTGTATGAAACCCTTCATTATGTTAGTAAACTGCTGCAAAGTATCTGTCTGGTCAATATCGTCTGGATTGACAACCATCTTAACTCGGAAAACTGGGGCATCCCTACGCTGTAGGCCATGGTTTCTGTAATAGTTGGAAGGAGCTATATAAACTGGGGGAAGGACACACATAACCACGATCACCACAAACGAAATAAACATTGGGTGGTGGGATCAATGGCGGACTCTTAGGCATTCGCAATATGGAAGTGGCGTTGCATCTACTGTTCCCTACCTCTACGTCTCCCGTCCCTTGAACACAAAAGGGAACTGGTACATCCAACACTGCCAGGGGTATAGGCTTATCTTCAGTGACATTGCGGGCTTGGAAGGATTGGTAATATTCAGATATGTTGAACTGCGAGAACCTATCATTGTCCACCCTGTTCTGTTTGTCTTTCTACCCCCGTTTGCCGCTCTTAGGCAGGAACTCAAGAACACTCGATCAAATCGTCTATCTCCAGGGGAAACACCATGTGGAGATCTATGCTGAGGATACACATTCATTGTCAGAGAACGGGAACTGGTTCTCCTGTGTTCCAAAGAGTCAGACTGGGAGAATGAACTAATCAAACTAAGCAAGGTGAGCCAACCCTCACAGCTATCAACATAGGACAGAGGCATAGTGTTATATCCGAAGTATTACATTTATATGTAATCAGCCTAGGTCCTCCTAGCTGCTCAGCCAGAGTGAGAGATGGTAACGGAATGTTGGTGTGACTGTGATGAATGGAATGCCTGGGTGCCTGTGTGGATGAGTGGTGACAGTTAGAGATGGGCTGAGCAGCTAGGCAGGCTGCTCCTGGTGGGGCTGGTACATGGCTAGTACCTGACTAGAGCTGGCTGGACTATGTTTGATACTACCCTGACATGGAAACAATAAAGAAGACTTGGAATATACAACAAGGCTACCAGTGTCCCTATGTACGGGGTACAACATTATTTTGGCGACGAGCGGACCTGGACCCAAGCGTACTTAAGGATAGTATAGAAACAAAGAAACTAGAAAGGAACTACACCAATCAACAAAAGTTAGAGAAACTAAAGCATCTTCAAGAAGGAGAATGGAGTAAATGGCAAGCCAGCCCCACCAGTGTCCATGCCATCGGACGGCCCTACCACTGTGTTTGTCCAGCCTGAACGTTCTCCATGGATTTGACCACAGGTATGGTCTGTTATGTTAGGGTATGTCTGGACTAAGTTTCACCCTACCACATTCTTTAGTATATGCTGCATGGATGTTTCTATGGCGTAAAGGAATTGTGGCTGCACAGATGTGAGTTATGGACTAACTCAGTGAAGGTAATTTACAGGTTCCACACAGGAGCGGTGTTGCTAAGACTTGTGCTTTGGTCTCAAGGAGAGCACAATTAAGGACATTTTACAAAGTGGATACTGGTGTGACCCTGAACAATTTCACAACCTGGATTGGAGTTTGCAGCATACAGCTTCTTTCTGATGTTCAAGACTACTTTGACAGCGATGGATCAGTCATTCATGTACACTGCGCCTACATGTATTTCAGTTTGTCTTGGAGAGCGTGGGATCATAGGGTCAACCTTCTATGTTTTATCGACATCTTCAGATGGTTGCCGGTCTATTTTGTGGGCCATTTGATCAACTAGTGGCACCTTCAATGGTTTCAGGTTTGCGGTGCCTGTGGGTGTAGTGTAACATGATTATTTCTGATGCATGGGACCTTGGTTGGTGAGTCTACTCATAGCGTTTTTTTGTTTTTTTTTGTATTCCCCATTTTGGCCCTCACAAGTCCAATGACGGTTTAACAGCTGCTGCGCAATTTTTTTTAAAATAACCTAGCTCGAGCTTCACACAGTGCGCTCTCACTATGTGTCTAAAGAACAGCGCACCCAATCTCACCTGCTGTGCTGCCTTTGTGGAATCGTAGATGACGCCGTCTCTACTTCGTAGTCTGTGCTGCTTGTGGACGCCTGCATGCACTGATGCGCTTTGAGCCATCCGGCTCAGCGTCATATGCGTGCAGCCATCTTGTGTTTGTATGCAGCATTACACATCGGTGTTGGAGCGTGGTTCCTGTTTAGGTTGCCAACCACGTGTGGTTTTTTTTGTACATCGTTGGCCAGTCGTGGAGGATCTGCCTGTTGATTATTAAAAGTCAGGCATCACGAGCATCTGGTCCTCATGCTGGTAAAGTCGAGAATGGTGAGGGGGTTAACAAATCTAGATGGAGTCCGGGAGCAAGATGAGGAAATGTCAATGTCATTCGGGGTCAGTTTCTTTTAGCTCCGTTACATTTATAATGGAGGATTGCTCCGAGTGTATGTCCTCAATAATACGTTTACACAAATGAGGAGCAAGGGTGACAGTCTGTCGAAGCATGGTGTGTTGCAACGGATTGTTTTCGACGAAAACGCTTATTCATCAGACTATCTTTATGGGGAATATTGCTGTAGCGTTGTCTGTGAGCCGGAAAGCTTAATCTCTGCTCTATTCTTTTGTGTGTATCAGATTATTTTTTTTGTGGGCATATTGAAAGGAATTCTACTTTAACTGTGTGATCTTATCATCTACAGTCAAGTTTATACGTGTAATTGACACAATTTGTTTAGCAGATGACATAGGTGACATAGGTGAAGTGCCTTGTTTTCCTTATTTTGTGTCTGTACTTTTAGGCATGTCTACAATTGTATTGCCTTACGTAAAGGTGTTTATTGCCTTGTTGTTCTCGGGTGAGAGGTCGCTCACCGGCGTGTGGTACAGTTTAGTAATGTTATACAGTCTTTGAAATTGTAATTGTATGATCTATGTAATTTTTTTTTTTGTATTTCGTGATGCCACAGTTTTAAGTTGATTTATGGATGGGACGTCTTAGTCTCCTAGTGGGTGGACATCACAGATGATCCCTTACATGAGGGATAGGTTTTGGCTATATTACATTCCTTAAAGGAGGGATGGGTTTGGGGCTATGGAAACAGTCCTATCACAGTTTTATCCCTATTTACAGGGATTGGGTTGGGTTTGAGTCCCAATTAGTGACCTCTACATGAGGTTTCGGTTCATGGGTATGGTTCCTTTTTACAGTTGTTTCATATGGTAACCCTTACACGGAGTATGTTTATTGGGACTGCTCCAATTCACATTACATTTAATCCTTACGCAGGGTTAGGATATGGGTTTAGACCCCATTTACATGTTGCGCAGTACTTTGGTACAACCCTACATAGGGTGTGTGTTATGGGTGCTAGCCCCTCACACAGTTTCATGGGTCGTTGTCCCATATCTTGTTAGTTCCCTTGCAGTTGGGATTGGTGTCGCGGGGTGTTTTACCCTTTGCGTCACTCCACATATCTTTTTTGTGATTGGATGTGGGGTGTGTTATTCTATGTTGCAAAGTATTACAATTTGTACTTGTATTTCTACAAGTTTATGCTTTTTTTTTTTTTTATAAACTCTTTTTATTGAGAAATTGGCATGTTAAACAGTAAGGACACAGCATTCTACATGCATGTAATGGCATACAGTGCGATAGAACATTAAAGACCTCTTCACCACAGTGCAGCATGAATGTATTCGGGAATGTCACATTATCCAATATTGTCAACCCCATCCCCCCAACCCCCCGGTGGCTCACATATCTCCCCCCGGAGAATATTCCAAGGCCCCCAAATTTGAGACCACTTCTTCGGGCATCCCCTGGAAACATAGATAGGTATCTCCGTCACCATACACCAATCCATGTCTCTGGCCCAGTCCGCAATGCTCGGTGATGTTGGAGCCTTCCACAACCGTGCGATATTCCGCTTGGCCACCCAAAGTGACCCGTATCCTCTCCTTGGCCGGATGGTCAGTGGGGTCCCATATGTTTAACAAAATCAATTTGATGTTGCATTGTAACTGTTGCCCCAATACTTCCTCCATCATTAATACCACCCCCTCCCAGAATTTCTGAATCATCTCACATTCCCAAAGTGTATGGATGAAGGTGCTCTCCTGCCCACAATGCCGTGTACAGCCACTATCTTGGGCGTATCCCATATGAACCAACGAGGGACCAGACAAGTACGTCCTATGGAGGATTTTTAGCTGAACCAGTCGGAGTCTGGAGGAGATGGCAACTTCGCGTGGAGAAGCCACTGCGGCTCGCCACTCCTCGTCGTCCAAGCCTGCAACGTCGTGGTCCCATTTACCTCTTAGCCGTATTAGGGGATCGGTCATATTATTGATAAGTTTCTTGTATATGAGGGATATGGCCTTTTCTGGCAAATCGCCATTTAGAATCCTGTCCTCAAGAGGGGAGGATTCTGGGAGGTCCGTTCCCTTGGGGAGAGCCGAGAGTAGTGCATGTCGGATTTGGAGTTATCGCAACTGTTCAGAGCTGGCCATTTCAAACTCGCGACTAAGTTGGGAGAATGGTATGACATTCCCGGATTTTCAAAGGTCCCCAATTCTGGAAATACCAATGGTGTCCCATTTGTCGAACCCCAAGGAGCGCGATAGCCGACCCAGCTGGTCACAATGCCAGAGTGGCGTAGCTTGAGTAAGTTTGCCCTCCCACCCCAGGCTTTTAGTAGCATCTTTCCATATTTGCACGGCGTGCTTGGTCGGGCCGGACAAAACATTTTTCTGAGACTTTGTATATAGTGCTCCCTCAAACCCACCCCCAGGGAGGAGCCATCGATCAATCCGAAATGCCGGGTCGTCGTGCCACCTATAAGTGCATTGATTAATGGCAGCGAGCTGCGAGGCCCAGTAATATCTTTTCATGCCGGGGAGTCCAATGCCCCCGTCAAACCACCCCAGTGTGAGCTTATGTGTGGCGATGCGAGGTGGCTTACCTTCCCAAAGCAAATCACGCACCGTGCCCTCTAGTTCTTTAAAGTACGACGCCGCGACCGGAAGGGGAGTGTTTTGCAACACGTACAGAAGACGTGGGAGGGACATCATTTTGAATAGGGCAGCACGTCCCAGGAGAGTCAAGGGGAGCGATTTCCAATGCTGGACATCAGATTTAAGGCGCGCTAGTGGTGGCCGGAGGTTGGTGTCATAAAATCGTGTCAGATCTTTAGATACCCAGATTCCCAGATACTTGAAGCCTTCACCGGCCTCCGTCAGCTGGCAATTCCGGGGAAGTCGAGGTCTTTGCCCACTAAGAACGTAAAGCACCGACTTGGACCAATTGATCCGGTAGCCTGCGAACCTACCAAAAACATGGAATATATCCATCACCACATAAAGAGACGCCGCCGGGGAGGCGAGATAAAGCAGGATGCCGTCCGCATACAATGATATGCGGTCCTCCCACCCATTTAAGGCCCCGAATGGCAGAGCCCTGCTGGATCCACGCTGCGAGAGGTTCTAAGGCCAAGGCAAAGAGGAGTGGCGACAGAGGGCAACCTTGCCTGGTGCCCCTACCAAGAGAGAAGACAGGAGATTTCCGATTGTTTACGACCACTTGCGCCAACGGTTGACAATATAGAAGACGCACCCATTTAATAAATTCCGGACCAAATCCTAGCTTGTAAAGCACCGCGAACATGTAGGGCCATTCAGTGGTGTCAAAGGCCGAAGCAACGTCCAGAGATACCACCACGGCATCTTCACTGATCGTATCTGCCCTGCAAAGCACTGCGTGCAGTCGACGGAGGTTAAGAGACGTGTTTCTTGCCGGCATGAACCCGGACTGGTCCGGGTGTACCAAGTTGGGAAGAACTTGTAACAGACGAGTGGCAAGGACTTTTGCAAGGATCTTGGCCTCGCAGTTGAGGAGCGAGATGGGCCTGTATGAGGAAAACAAGTCGGCGGGCTTACCCGCTTTGTGGATAACAATAATATTGGCCAGTCTGTGATCCTCAGGAAGAATTCCTAGCTCTTTACTTTCTTTATACATGGCAGTAATAAAAGGGCGGTCATGCCTGCCGTTAACTTGAATAATTCTATAGGGATCCCGTTTGGGCCAGACGCTTTTCCCCCCTGCAGATCATGGATGGCCCTCTCCACTTCGGTTACAGTAATATCGCGGTCTAGGTCGAGACTCTCCTCCTCCGTAACAACCGGCATCCGTATATCACGCAAGAGGGAAGAAGCCTCTTCCTCTGTATAGGTCGTGCTGGAAGAGTACAGGGAGTGGTAATAACTACCAAATGCGTCTGCGATGTCTTGCGGAGCCGTGACACGAGAGTGAGAATCAGTAGCAAGTTCAACCACAACGCGCCGTGCCCCATCTCTGCGATCTAGCCAGGCCAACAATTTGCCCGCCTTATCTCCTACATCATAGACCCTGCTGAGGGTAGCCCGATGTTGCGCCTTAGCCGCATCTGTGGCCAGGTTCAGAAGCTCCTTGGTTTTAATGCGGAGCTGTTGGCGCACTTCTTCCGAGTCTTGCGATCTAACTGCGCGTTCCAGTTCTAGGATCTCCTCCTCTATACGCGTTATGGCGGCAGCCTTCTCCTTGCGTTGCCCTGCGATTTGTCCCAGGACCACCCCTCGAACGACAGTCTTATAGGCCTCCCAGAGTGAGACCGATGAACTCAATCAATCAATCAATCACGGCATTTATAGAGCGCGCTACTCACCCGGGAGGGTCTCAAGGCGCTGGGGGAGGGGGTAAGTTACTGCTCGAACAGCCAGGTCTTGAGCTGCTTCCTGAAGGAGAGATGGTCCTGGGTTCGCCGAAGGTGAGTGGGGAGGGAGTTCCAGGTCTTGGCTGCCAGGTAGGAGAAGGATCTTCCTCCGGCGGTGGTTCTGCGGATGCGTGGTACGGTGGCGAGGGCGTGGCTGGTTGATCGTAGCTGGCGTGTGGGCGTGTAGAAGGTCACGCGGTCGTTGAGGTACTTTGGGCCCAGGTCGTGGAGGGCCTTGTGTGCGTGGGTGAGGAGTCTGACCGTGATTCTCTTGCTGACGGGGAGCCAGTGCAGGTCTTTCAGGTGTCCGGTGATGTGGCTGTGTCGGGGGATGTCCAGGATGAGTCGTGCGGAGGCGTTCTGGATGCGCTGGAGTCTTTTTGAAGTTTGGCTGTGGTTCCGGCGTAGAGGGTGTTCCCATAGTCCAGTCGGCTGGTGACGAGTGCCTGGGTGACGGTCTTCCTGGTTTCAGTGGGGATCCATCTGAAGATCTTGCGGAGCATGCGCAGGGTGTTGAAGCATGAAGATGAGACGGCGTTGACTTGTCTGGTCATCGACAGGGAGGAGTCCAGGATGAAGCCCAGGTTGCGTGCGTGGTCCGTTGGCTTGGGCGCGGTGCCCAGGGCCGGGGGCCACCAGGAGTCGTCCCAGGCGGAGGGTGATGAGCCCAGGATGAGGACTTCCGTCTTGTCTGAGTTCAGTTTAAGGCGGCTGTTCCTCATCCAGTCGGCGACATCTCTCATCCCGTCGTGTAGGTTGGCTCTGGCGGTGGTGGGGTCGTTGGTGAGGGAGAGGATCAGCTGGGTGTCGTCGGCGTAGGAGATGATGTTGAGGTTGTGTTGGCGTGCGATGGCTGCGAGGGGGCTCATGTAGACGTTGAAGAGGGTTGGGCTGAGTGAAGATCCTTGTGGAACGCCGCAGATGACTTCGGTGGCTTCGGATCTGAACGGGGGAGGCGGACTCTCTGGGTTCTACCGGCGAGGAACGAGATGATCCATTCCAGTGCTTTCTCTCGGATTCCGATGTTGCTGAGGCGCTTCACTAGGGTGCGGTGGCAGACGGTGTCGAACGCCGCGGAGAGGTCCAAGAGGATGAGGGCAGCTGTTTCCCCGTTGTCGGTTAGGGTTCTGATGTCGTCGGTGGCTGCGATAAGGGCGGTCTCGGTGCTGTGGTTGGCCCGAAACCCGGACTGCGAGGGGTCGAGGGATCCATTCGTCTCGAGGAAGGCGGCAAGCTGTCTGTTGGCGGTCTTCTCGATGACTTTGGCCGGAAACGGAAGGAGCGAGATGGGACGGTAGTTCTTGAGGTCGGTGGGGTCCGCCGTTGGTTTCTTCAGGAGGGCGGTAAGCTCGGCGTGCTTCCAGCTCTCCGGGAAGGTGGCGGTGTGGAAGGAGGAGTTGATGATGTCCCGGAGATGGGGTGCGATGGTGGCGTCGGCTTTGTTGAAGACGTGGTGTGGGCAGGGGTCGGTTGGTGATCCGGAGTGGATGGAGTTCATCGTGCGGGTGGTGTCTTCGGTGCTGATCGGGGTCCAGTTGCAGAGGGTGGTGGTGGCGGGCGTTGGTTCGGCGGTAGGGTGCGTGGTTTGTGCGTCGAAGCTGTTATGTATGTCGGTGATCTTGCGGTGGAAGAACGCGGAGAGTGAGTTGCAGAGGTCTTGCGAGGGGGTGATGTCGTTGTTTCCGGCGCTGGGGTTGGAGAACTCTTTGACGATGCTGAAAAGTTCCTTGCTGTCATGGGCGTTGTTGTCCAGTCGTTCTTTGAGTGCCGACTTCTTGGTGGCACGGATCAGCTGGTGGTGTTTGCGGGTGGCGTGTTTGAGGGCGGTCCTGTTGTCTGTGGTCTGGTCGAGTCGCCAGGTTTTCTCGAGAGTGCGGCAGTTCTTCTTGGATTCCTTGAGTTCGTGGCAGAACCAAGGGGTTTTCTTGCTTCCGGGTCTGCTGGGAGGGTTTTTTAGTGGTGCGAGGTCGTCGGCGCAGGCGGTCAGCCACTTGGCGAGGTTGCTGGCTGCTTCGTTTGGGTCCGTTGTGTTGGTGGGTGTGTTCTGGCTGAGGGAGGCGGTGAGCTGCTCGGCGGTGATCTTGCTCCAGCTCCGGCGGGGAACCTGTTGCGGGTGGTGGTGGGTCGCAGTCTTTCTGAAGCTGAAGTGGACGCAGCTGTGGTCGGTCCAGTGGAGTCCGGTGGCGTGGCTGAAGGAGATGTGCTTGCTGGACGAGAAGACGGGTCAAGCGTGTGGCCGGCGTAGTGGGTGGGCGTGTTCACCAGTTGCTTGAGTCCGAGGTTGGCGAGGTTGTCCAGCAGGGCGGTGGTGTTTCTGTCGTTGTTGTTCTCCAGGTGGAAGTTGAGGTCCCCTAGGAGGATGTAGTCGGCGGAGGGCATGGCGTGCGGGCTGATGAAGTCTGCGATGTCTTCGCTGAATAGTGTGCGTGGTCCCGGGGGTCTGTAGATGAGGGTGCCTCGGAGGGTGGTCTTGGGGTCAGTGTGTATCTGGAAGTGTAGGTGTTCGGCGGCGGTGAAGGTCTCGTCGGTGTTAGTCGAGATGCGGATGGTGCTCTTGTGTACGATGGCGATGCCTCCTCCCGTCTGGTTGATGCGGTCCCTCCGGGTGATCTTGTATCCGTCCGGGATGGCTATGGCGATGTCGGGCGCTGAGGAGGCGTTCATCCAGGTTTCGGTGAGGAAGGCGATGTCCGGTGCTGTTGCGTCGAGCAGGTCCCAGAGTTCCACGGCGTGCCTGTGGACGGAGCGGGTGTTCAGCAGGATGCATTTCAGGTGGTTGCTGCTGGTGCTCGACTTGGCGGAGGTGGTGCACGTCCGGGGGCAGGTGAATCGGCAGGTTTGGCAGGTGAAGGGTCCGTGGGTGCGTCTCGGTGAGGCTCGGTAGCAGGCAGGGTTCCGGCCGGCATTGAGTGCGGTGAGTGTGGCGGCGTCGTAGGTCCGTCGAGTGGTGTTGCATCGGTGGGATCCAGGGGTTCTGGCGCTGGGCGCGGTCCAGGCACGGACGGGCGCAGACGGGCTTGCCTTAGGCGCGCCTTCGGCGCGCCAGCGGCGCGCCCGCTGCGCACGTCCGCTGCGCGGCCGCACAGCGGCCGCCATTTATGGGGAGGTGGGAGGGAGGAGCAGCTGGGAGGCGGGAGGCAGTGGCAGCGAATGGGCAGTCAGGGGGGCGGGGCCGCAGGGGATGCAGCGGCGGGAATGGCGAGAGGTAGCGGGTCACAGAAAGGAAAAAGGGGAGACAAAATCACGGGCACAATGACAATGGGGCAGCGAGGGGCACAGAAGGAAAAAGGGAGACAAAATCACGGGCACAATGACAATGGGGCAGCGAGGGGCACAGAAGGAAAAAGGGGAGACAAAATCACGGGCACAATGACAATGGGGCAGCGAGGGGCACAGAAGGAAAAAGGGGAGACAAAATCACGGGCACAACGACAATGGGGCAGCGAGGGGCACAGAAGGAAAAAGGGGAGACAAAATCACGGGCACAATGACAATGGGGCAGCGAGGGGCACAGAAGGAAAAAGGGGAGACAAAATCACGGGCACAATGACAATGGGGCAGCGAGGGGCACAGAAGGAAAAAGGGGAGACAAAATCACGGGCACAACGACAATGGGGCAGCGAGGGGCACAGAAGGAAAAAGGGGAGACAAAATCACGGGCACAATGACAATGGGGCAGCGAGGGGCACAGAAGGAAAAAGGGGAGACAAAATCACGGGCACAACGACAATGGGGCAGCGAGGGGCACAGAAGGAAAAAGGGGAGACAAAATCACGGGCACAATGACAATGGGGCAGCGAGGGGCACAGAAGGAAAAAGGGGAGACAAAATCACGGGCACAACGACAATGGGGCAGCGAGGGGCACAGAAGGAAAAAGGGGAGACAAAATCACGGGCACAACGACAATGGGGCAGCGAGGGGCACAGAAGGAAAAAGGGGAGACAAAATCACGGGCACAATGACAATGGGGCAGCGAGGGGCACAGAAGGAAAAAGGGGAGACAAAATCACGGGCACAACGACAATGGGGCAGCGAGGGGCACAGAAGGAAAAAGGGGAGACAAAATCACGGGCACAATGACAATGGGGCAGCGAGGGGCACAGAAGGAAAGAGGGGAGACAAAATCACGGGCACAACGACAATGGGGCAGCGAGGGGCACAGAAGGAAAAGGGGAGACAAAAACACGGGCACAACGACAATGGGGCAGCGAGGGGCACAGAAGGAAAAAGGGGAGACAAAATCACAAGCGGAGGGCGATCTTACCTGCAGGAGCAGCGGGCAGACAACACAGGCGGAGCTGTGTGGTGGGGGAGCGACCTACCTGGCAAGGTCAAGGTAGGTCTGACCCCAGATTTTCTTGGAAGTACAATTCAGTTTCAGACAGAACCTTGTCCCTAATGGGGGGGGGGGGTCATGAGATACCACGAGTTGATCGGCGCCACCCGGCCGACCGAGGGTTCCCCAACCTCCAGTCTACACAGAACTGGGGAGTGGTCCGATATGCCCCTGGCCAAGTGTCGTATATCTTTGACGGTGTGGAGATGATGTGTGAGTGTGAGCACATAATCAATGCGTGACATGGTCCCATGGGGACCCGAGAGATGTGTGTACTGAAGTTCCACTGGGTGCAGGCACCTCCAGACATCCGCTAGTCCCATTGCACCTAAGAAGCTATGGATCCGTTTACGGGATAGTGGCAGGTCTTTCTGGGGCCAACGGTCCAGGGAATCTGAGACAATGGAGTTAAAGTCCCCCCCAATCAATAACCGCCCGTCCGGCAAACCCAGGAGTAGGTCGCCGAGATCAATAAAGGCCTGTGTATGGAGGCCCGGTGGAATGTATACTGAGACCAAGTTGAGGGTGGCTCCCTCCCAAGTTCCAGATAGAGCTACGAATCTGCCCAGTGGGTCCGTGCGGACCTTATTAATCGTTATGGGGAAGGATTTACGAACGAGAATGCCCACCCCCCGAGAACCGGAGCCAAAAGCGGAGTGAGCAACCAACTGAAAACCCCATCGTGACAGGGCCCTACAACCATTGCCCTGTAAAAACACGACATCCGGAAAGTGTCGTTTCAGGAATTGGAGAACCACCCCTCTCTTTATTCTATCCCCCAGTCCATTCACATTCCATGAGAGCAAAGTAAGTTTCTGTCTACCCATAGTACCCATCACTTTGATTTAAAAGTCCGATATATCCCGCGGGGGGGAGCACGTCAGGGGGAAGATAAAGAAAGAGGTCATTACATTTCCCAGCACTGTGATCCATGAGAGCGTAACTAACGCCGTGTCTGCTGCAATTAGTATCCGCATCCGACAGGAGAGCAAAGTGAGTGTCTGACTACTCATAGTACCCATCATGCAGATTCAAGGGTATGAGGTAATCCGGAGAGGAGCACAACATGGGGGAGATGAGGAAGGATTCTGTTACATTCCTAAACACTGTGGCCAATGAGAGCGTTACAAATACTGCAACTGTCGCTATGTGCATCCGAGACCAGTCGAATATGACATGCCTGAACAAAAACAATACCAAAATCAAAACACAAATGCAATCCCCACCCACCCACCCTGCAAACCCAACATACTTTCCCCCAATCCCACCTCCCTGCCTCCCTGCTCGGCGGTAACAAAACCTCCCGCCCCCCAAACTAGCAGAGTGCCTATCGCCCACCCTTCCAAGAACTTACGGGGTTGTGCAGCCGAACCGAGCACCCATCTTTGAGAAGTTTTTGTTGTCCCGACAATAACATTGATAAT
Organism: Calotriton arnoldi; assembly: GCA_963921515.1. Classification (NCBI taxonomy): domain Eukaryota; kingdom Metazoa; phylum Chordata; class Amphibia; order Caudata; family Salamandridae; genus Calotriton; species Calotriton arnoldi. The sequence goes on along the minus strand of CAWUFW010006258.1, from coordinate 692,755 downwards.
CAAACATGTTTATACTAAGAGCATCAGCTAGGGCCTAAAATACACCCCACTATGCCCACATGGTTAACCGGGGAACAGACAAAATTCGGGTAGATCAGTTCAACCAAGACATATATGACAGAAGAACTCAAGATAACAAAGTCTGACGCATTTGGCGGAGGTAACTCTATCCCCACAGCCCTCCGTCTATCTGGACCATTCCATCTTTCAAAGGGAAAACATACAGACCAGTCATTCGGCACCACCCGCCGCCTCATTCAAGTCTTGCAGTGGCGAGCCACCACCAGAAGCTTGGGCGTCCCCGTCCATCCTCACGCCACGGCCATGGTTGTTGCGGCGGCCCGCCGTACGCCAGCCCTCCAGCCAGTCCCAGGTCTCCTCCGGGGGGTGAAGAACCAGGATTTTCCCTCCGATTCCACTCTCAACTTGGCCCGGAACATCATAGCATATTTCAAGTCCTTGTCGCGTAGCGCTTTTTTCACTTCCAAGAAGCTTTGTCGTTGTCGCTGCACCTTGAGGGTGAAGTCCGGGAAGAAAGTGATGCGACTGTTTTGGAATTCCACTGGCGGGGCAGAGCGGGCACATTGCAGGATGACATCCCTGTCGCGGAAATTGAAGATCCTGGCAAGAAGTGGTCGCGGGGGGGCTCCAGGCCTCGGCCGGCCTCCTGGCACCCGGTGCGCTCTTTCCACTGAGAAGAAGTTGGAGAGTCCCCGCGGCTTGAGGTAGGTAGTGATCAGATCTTCAACGAAAAGTTCCACCGATGCCCCCTCTGCTCGTTCCGGTACCCCAATTATGCGGACGTTGTTGCGCCTGGAGCGCCCTTCATAGTCATCCAACTTCGCTTCTAGCTTCGCAGCGTGCGTGTGCAGGTCATCCACTTTTCTCTGCAACGCTGACGTGTCTTCTACCAGGGAGGTCGCCTTGATTTCGACATCTTTCAGGCGCGAGTCCATTGAGCGCACATCTTCTCTAATGAGGGACACTTCTGTTGACACCGTGTCAATATGCGACTCCAAAGATGTGCGAACGGTGGTGATGGCTTCCAGAATGTCCTGCAACGTTGGTTCCTTTTGCTTCCCACCGGACTCAAACTTGTCGGATGTGGCTGGTCCTCCTTTGGGGCTCGCGCCAGGGCCTCCCTCCCATGCGTATTTCGTCAGTTTGGCCTGGAGCGCTGCCTTCGAGCTGCGACCCCCCGCCATGATGTATGCAGATCCCTCCGATGGGGCTTACTTGCGGTTGGTGCAGGTTACTATACGTGGCAGAAGCAGTGAGATCACCAATGTCCGCCCCGCTGTGCGATGTAGCCTGTTAACAGCAGGAGCACATGCCTCAGGTTACCCACTTCTGAGATCCTCCAGTACCAGGGTGTTATCAAGTGCGTGCCAGGGCCGCTCCGGGAACGCGCCTCGGCCGTACACCAGAGTCATCGTTGAGGGAGGGAGGGACTACGCCGCAGGAGCTACTCAGCGGAGGTCAGTGCTTGTCTGCGCGACAACTTTTGAGGCCAATAGGGCAGGACGGCGATGCAGTGTTGCTGGGCAGCCGCGGGGGGTTACAGCAGCGTCACGGCTAGCGAGCCCTTATGCGTTATGTCACAGGTCAAGAAGCAGTTCCAAACCACCGCCGTCCTCTGTTATGGGCATACGTTGCGGGCGCGCGGCTGTGTGTCAGTTCTTACAGCGCAGCGATACCGGCCCCATGCTTTCCTGATGCACGGAGCCGCAGGATGTCCTTCTGGCAGCTCGATGATGAGCCAGGCTTCACACCTCCCTCCCGGCCGGCGCGGGGCTGCCACCTCACCTTAATCCCTCCACAGGTATTATTCGCTGCAACGGAGGCCGATGTAGGCGCTGGTGCCAAGTTTCTGTGCTCTCCGTCCGCTCTGACCCTCACTCAGCTCCCAGCCCGTCCATACGCCGGAGCGTCGGCGGCGCGCCCACAGTAGATCGCGGCCCTTAGATGGTGGCAGCCGCGGTCCAGGGTCCCCCCGCTCGACTCGGCGTGATGCCGCTTATAGGCTCACAACAATCCAGCCTTCAGAGGCAATTGCTTCGGAGATCGCACTCTGCCAAGAATACACCCTGCCACCAGGCCGCGCGGCCGCGCCTCCGTCTCCATGGCGCAGATCTCGCCGTGAACGTTCGGCACCTCCCTCCCGGCCACAGGAGGTATCAATCGGCTCCGTAGCTCTTCCGGTTACAGATTTTGATATGGAAGCCCCAGTTTAGGCAAAATTGATCGGATGTTCGGCGGATTTTGTGCCCGTTCGGCAGAGCCGACAGATTAGGCGGCCATCTTGTTGCTCGGCTTGGCCACGCCCCAGTTTATGCTTCTTAATGTTTTGATAATTTTCATGGGGGAGGATGGGGGATATTGATGCTCATATATTTTGATGTCGTATTTTGCCCATCTTTTCTTAATTTGTATTGTTCACTCTCTTGTGATGTTTTGCTTTGAGTTGCATCCCTGAGTTAAGAACATTACCGCTTTCTTGTGTATAGTTCTCTCCTTTAGATTTGTAATTTTTGTTTCTATTTAAAGGAAAGGGATAATGTTATATCCTAAGTATTACATTTATATGTAATCAGCCTAGGTCCTCCTAGCTGCTCAGCCAGAGTGAGAGATGGTAACGGAATGTTGGTGTGACTGTGATGAATGGAATGCCTGGGTACCTGTGTGGATGAGTGGTGACAGAGATGGGCTGAGCAGCTAGGCAGGCTGCTCCTGGTGGGGCTGGTACATGGCTAGTACCTGACTAGAGCTGGCTGGACTATGTTTGATACTACCCTGACATGAAACAATAAAGAAGACTTGGAATATACAACAAGGCTACCAGTGTCCCTATGTACAGGGTACAACACATAGGCAGCAAATTCTCACTTTGATGCGTAACCGAAGGTAACAACCCACACACCCAACATCTTGTTGTGTTAAAAACAGCATGCGTCTGATGCAAAGTCTGGATAAAAACATTATCTTTATATGACTTCCGGTGTTCTTCTTTGTGGGGTGCCAAAGTGCCAATAATATGTTCAGGAGGTGTCGGTGTGGTGCTTATCCAAGCATGTACAGGATATTTCTCTTCTAGAAAGAACAGCACCCCAAATACAAATAGCAGAGAAAGCAAAATTATTATCACAAACACTATTTTAGTCTTGGGGGCCAGGAGGACCAAACGGGGCCATGTGGAGTGGGACGCGGAGCTGCAAAGGGCTGCTCCTCGTCAGGAATGGGACGACCAAAGGGATACATTTTCAGAAAGTACTTTTAGGATTTGGGGCCACAATACAACCAGCCAGAGGGGTATTCTTCTTTCCTGTGTCCGTCTTGAGCCTCACAGGCAGGCTCCTATCGTTCATCAAAGCACTCCCACGGTGGAGCTGCACAACCACAGCCCTTACTGAAAAACAATTGCGGCCCTTTCTGAGAACAGTTCTTCTTTCAGGATAGGGCAACCTCCCTCCAGGGCAAATACCCTCAGCAATCCTGTCCAGTGTTCAGGACAGTGCACCGGTGTCCTCCTTTCATCTAAAGCGGGCACCAGAGACACAGTACCTGTCCCCTATGCTCAAGTCCTTCCCTAACTCCTGTATTGCCCTGCCGGTGCACTGTCTTTCCGTCGGGCCGCAGATTGTACCTGGTACGCCCAGGCTCCTCTTGATCAACAAACAGGGGCAAGGACTCAGATTCAGTTGGGGATGGGACTCAGGGGTCTTTTTGCCAGGAGCTGGAGCATCCGGGGTAGCCCTTATCTCAGGGGGAATCGCCTCGAATAAAACCTCGTCACTCTCCTTGTCGGTCTGTGCTCCTCTCAGTTGGGCATCAGGAAAAGGAACAAAGCGGGGACCAGCTCGCCTTCCTGGTCGGCAATCCCGTCCCGCACCCAGGAATCGTATGGAAGCGGAAGAGGCACCTTCTTCACGTGCGAAGCATGGACCCAGTGCTTCCGGCCATCCACTTTAACAGCTGTCCGAGTGGCCAGTAACACCTGGGCAGGACCTCTCCACCTCGGCTCCAAACAGGATTTGCACTGAAACTGCTGTATCATTACGAAATCCCCAGGCTGGTTTTGATGTCCGGGGCCCTCTGGCACTGGTTGTAGAGCGGCATGGATCTGTTGGTGAACAGAACGGAGGTCTTTAGACAGAGCATACAAATAATCAATCTGTAGTAACCAAGCTGACACAAGATTGGTATGCTGGTTATTTATTGGCTACATGGATAGCAGAGCCAGAAGGACCAGCTCTGCCAACAGCTCCAACAGGAATATCTTGGCTCAACACAGTTGCTAAGACACCATACATTCTAGAGTCTAAGCATCATCACAGGATTAAAGGAGAATACATAAGATGCAGTACAACATATCTTCTCTTCCTCCAAAACAAAACAAACAACCAAAACAAAATAAAAACGAACCAAAAATAAAATAACAAAAACAACAAAAACACCATCACGACCTGTACCTGGCAGGCTTAACAATATTTCTAGAACTTTTCCTAGAACATGTTTGGTCAATACAAATAGAATCACTTTTCTCTGAAGATGAGGTGGCATTTCTTACCCGAACCTTCACCACCCTGTTGAGATTCCACCAATGACCTCCCTCGAACATTATTGCATTTCCAAAAATCTTAATAACTTTGAAAGGTTGGCTGAACTTACTGTCACCTTTCTTAGCATGAACAGCAGTCTTAATCTTGATCATGTCCCCCACTTCAAGCGGAGCTACTTTTGCACCTTTACGAGAGTCAAACCAGAGCTTCTGTTTAGCTTGTGAAACCGACATGTTCTCACTCGCTAAAGACATTAACTGGGCAACATTGGATTCAGACTTAACCCACTTGCTCATCCAAGCAGGCCTAAAACTAGTGTTCGGCTTCCGTCCCCTCAACAGTTCGAAAGGAGAAATCTTAGTGACAGAATGAGGTGTAGTCCTATAGAACCAAACCATGGCATCTAGTGCTTTACAGATATCATGATAACCAGCTCTAGCCCATCTAATACATTGCCCCACCACCCGATTCATTCTCTCAACCAAACCATTTGTTTGCGGGTGATAAAGGGAGCTCCTGAGATGCTTCACACCAGAATCCAAAAGGAAAGATTCAAACTCAGTACTGATGAACTGTTTTCCATTATCTGAGACCAAAGTCCCCGGAAAACCCTCTCTCAACCATACGTTTTTAAGAAACCCAATAACAGTCTTCGTGTTAGTTTCTTTCACCAGCTTAATTTCAGGCTACTTTGACGTGTAGTCCATGAGGACCAAGACGAAACGGGATCCACCTGGGAGACCCTCATAAGGCCCCATTACATCGATGCCAAGTTTCAACCACGGACCTTTGGGGCATTCAATTGGCATCAACGGGGGAACAGACACTTTTAAACTTTTGTCAGCAGCACCGCAGACACAGCAATTGGTGACCACCAAATCAATCTCGCCATCCATCCCTGGCCACCAATAAATGTCCCTGATGCGCCGCTTGGTGAGAGTAGAGCCAAGATGACCATCAGGAGCTCTTTCAATGATGATTTTGTGAAAAACACTAGGAGGCACAAATTTGTCTGCCCTAAGCAGCAAGCCATCCTCAATAGAAAGTTCACTTTCAACCTTCCAGAAAGGTTGGAGAGAAGTAGGGAGCGCTTTCTCTCTGGGCCAACTATTTCTGACAAAAGCACAAACTTCACGTATCACACAATCAGATTCAAGGGCTTGCACCCAATCAGTCTCAGAACCTAGACTCAGATCAGGAAGGTCTAGCACAGCAACCAGACAATAATCACAATCTTCACTAGAAAACTCCTCCTGTCTCGTCGCCACAATTTTGTAGTAACCAAGCTGACACAAGATTGGTATGCTGGTTATTTATTGGCTACATGGATAGCAGAGCCAGAAGGACCAGCTCTGCCAACAGCTCCAACAGGAATATCTTGGCTCAACACAGTTGCTAAGACACCATACATTCTAGAGTCTAAGCATCATCACAGGATTAAAGGAGAATACATAAGATGCAGTACAACACAATCAAAAGAGGGTACTCTATCTCAGAAAAACGCTTGGGTCTTGGGACGCCCCATACATTGGCAGGACGCCCGAAGACTACCTCGTAGGGTGATAATCCTGTTCTGGAGTGTGCAGTCACTCTTGTAGACAATAGTGCCAGAGGCAACGCATCTGGCCATTTCAATCCTGTACTTTCATGTATTTTCGCTAACTTCAATTTGAGTGTGCCGTTGTACTTTTCCACAAGGCCCGCTGATTCGGGGTGGTTCGCTGCATGGAATTTCTGCATAATCTGCAGGCCCTTACACACCAAATCAATGACTTTAGCATTGAAATGGCTCCCATTGTCACTCCAGATCACGCGTGGCAATCCGTAGCGTGGGAAGTACTCCTTTAGAAGTGCCTTCGCTGTTGCTACAGCCGTATTCTCTTTAGTTGGGTATGCCTCAATCCACTTAATGAACGCACAAACTACCACTAGTACATATTTCATGTTATTTACTCGTTCCATTTCGATGAAATCCATCTGGAGAACCTCGAAAGGGAAGGAAGGTGGTGCAAAATTACCAGCAGGTGTATGGGTGCCCTTCCCAGGATTGTGCTTTAGGCAAATAATACAGTTCTTCACCAGGTGTGCGGCAACCTTAGGGATATTCTCATTCTGCCATACTGGGTCTAATAGCCTACATATTCCCTTGGCACTAATGTGCGCCGGGCCATGGGCCATGGTGACTACAGGGAAGACAAACGCATTCGGCAGCAACCATCTCCTTTTATCTGACAAATCAGTCCAACACCCATCCTCGTCCAAACGTCCTGTCCTCTCCTCCCACATTTCCTATTCGTCTACAGTCGCCTCTCTTTGTATTTCCTTCACGCTTTCCACTGTATCCTCAAACATCCTATTGTCTGGAACCCATCTAGCAGGACCTGCCACGAACATTTTATTCATCTTTGATCTAGCTGTCTCCTTAGCCGTTTGGTCCACAAATGCATTACCCCTTCCAACATCATCTACAACAGCCTTATGGGCACTGCATTTGACTATGGCCAGCTTATCAGGAAGCCTCAATGCTGATAACAATCTAAGTATTATCGGGCTATGTTGTATCCTTTGCCCATGGGGTGTCAGGAACCCTCTCTCTGCCCAGAGGCGCCCAAAATTGTGTGCCACCCCAAAAGCGTACTGTCTGTCAGTGTAAACATAAATAGCCAGTCCTTCACTCAGTTCACAGGCCCTCAGAAGGGCAACTAACTCGGCAGCTTGGGCTGACTGGTATGGGATACAGGATGTTTTATCTACGGTATGTAATGTCGTGATTGCATAGGCTGCAGTAGTAGTGCCATCCGGCAGTTTGAAACAAGAGCCATCGACATATAGTTCCCCTTGGGGGTCAGATAAGGGAACATCAGTCAGGTCTACCCGTCCCTTCGTTTCCTCTTCAGTCCGGAACAAACAATCATGGACATCATTGTCCTTTTCTTCCGAAGGAAGGGGTAGTAACGTGGCTGGATTCAAGGTAGCGCATCTTTTAATGGTAACGTGCGGAGCAAATGGGGTCAGTTCATATCCAGTGAGACGCGCACTGGTGAGGTGCTGCGTCTTTGTCTTGTTCAAAAGCATGAGGTACCATAACTGTGAAGTCAGTATCAAGAACGAGCCCTGCCGATTGCCTGATAGAAACCGCTGCCGCCGCAGCAGCTCTCAGACAGCTCGGGAGCGCTCTGGCGACATTATCCAAAGTGGCAGAAAAGTAAGCGCAGGGTCTCTGCTTACCACCGAAACCCTGTGTTAGTACCGAAAGCGCGCAACCGTCGGCCTCATGTACATAGAGCACAAAAGGCTTCTGGTAGTCAGGAGTACCAAGCACAAGAGCAGAGCAAAGCGCAGTTTTTAACTGTTTAAAAGCTTGCTGGCATGCAGGTGTCCAAGGCAAAGGCTCATGCACATCTTTAGTGGTCAGGTAAAGGAGGGGTTTCGTTAGTAAGGAGAAATTTGGTCTCCAATGCCGACAATACGAAGTTATCCCCAGAAACGCGAGTACCTCGCGTTGGGTCTTAGGAACAGGCATGTTAGTGATCGCGGCTATGCGCTCAGGTGTTAGTCTGCGGCCCTCCTTCGACAGTAGGTGACCTAAGTAGATGACCTCCTGTCGACAATATTGAAACTTCGAAAGGGACACCTTGTGTCCATGATGTGCCAAATGCAGCAGTAATTTTACCGTGGCGTCTTTACAGCCCGTTTCAGTGTCTGAAGCCACTAGAAGATCGTCGACATATTGCAGCAACACATTACCAGGGGGAAGCTCTAAAGAATCTAACTGAGCTTTCAGAGCCTGACTGTAAATACTGGGGCTCTCTGTATAGCCTTGTGGAGCACGACAGAATCTAAAGCTCCGACCGGCTACGGCAAATCCAACAAGCATTGGCATAGCCAATAGGTCTCGCTTTTGGGACTTTATAAGTATTTAGTTATGCAGCACAATATCCTTGGTGCAACAACATCAACTGTTGCATGGCTAAACACTTAAAAGGTCCCAAAAGCGAGACCTATTGGCTATGCCAATGCTTGTTTACATAGTAACTGTTGAGTATCAGCTACGTCCTACTCCCAAATAGACAGCTAGCATGTCAACCGACCAGAGTGAGAGAGAGAGAGAGAGATTTAGAGAGAGAGAGAGATTTAGAGAGAGAGAGAGATTTAGAGAGAGAGAGAGATTTAGAGAGAGATTTAGAGAGAGAGAGATTTAGAGAGAGAGAGAGAGATTTAGAGAGAGAGAGAGAGAGAGAGAGAGAGACCTTGTGCCACTGACAGTGGCTGGTGTAAAAGTACATTGTGGTGTACTAGTGTGCACAATGTAGCCTGGTTGTGTCGTAATATAAACAAAAGGCATTGTGATGTACCAGTAAACACAATTCACCCAAATTGGGGTATAAAATAAGGGTACTGCGATGCACTAGTGAGCACAATGCACCTGGATTGTAGTATATTTCGTACAAAGGTGATTGTGATATACTGGTGAGTTAAATGTACCTTGTCTGTATTGTTATGTAAACAAGGGCCTAATGATACAGCGTGCAAAATGCATCCTGTGTGTGGGTTATTATGAACAAAGGACCTGCGAGTGTACTTTTGTGCACAGTTTACACTGTTTGTAGTAGACGATTCACAACTAATACTCGATATACTACTGATATCATTGGAATTTCTATAAAAACATGGCATTGTAATATACTAAATAAACATAGTACTATTTGATGTGGAGCACAATCAATAAAGACTAGTCTGCCGTACTACCATTCACAAGGTAACGTCATCGAGGTATACTAAAACAAAGGGTATTGTAATGGCCTGCAGACTCAATGTACCTTGCTTGATACTGTAAGGAAAAATCACAATGATGTACTAGCGTACACAATGCACCCTGATTCTGGTATCCAAGAAGCAAATGCACTTTGATGCACTAGTGAATACACTGCACCATGATTGTGATAAATTAACAAAGTGCATTATGGTCTACGAATGGGCGTGATTCACCCAGACTGTAGTGTAGTAGAAAAATGTTATTGTTATGCACTAGTGTAGCCTGATGGTGGTAAATTGGAAACACAATGCAGTGTCATGTATTATGCACTATGCTTGTGGTATACAATAAATAATGTCCATTGCCGTAAACTGGTGAACAGAGTGCATCCTGCTTGTGATACAGAATAAATAACAACCATAGTGATGTACTAGTGAACACAACACACCTGAGTGCACAATGAACCCAGCCTGATGTACTAGTTAGAATAATATGACATGACGGGATGCTGATAGCGGGCCACATTGAGTTAAGATGGCACAGACACGAGACCAGCTTTTAAGATGGCGGATGAGGGCAGGGGGCCCCTTTTCGGATCTGCAGGATTGATGGGTTTAAGACTCCCCACTTTCCTGTTGCTCCAAAGGAGACCTGGTTCACTAAATTCCCAATTGTACCACTATATTACGAGGAAGTTGACAAAAATTACAGAAATAAATATACATATAGCGTCTTTTAGTGATATCACAGAACAGTCAGGCGGCCTGATCTCTGACCGCGCCCTCCCTTTCCTACACCGGACACGTGGCTCTTGGCTTCACGTTCGTAGCCCGTGGCGGACAAAGAGTTACAAGAATTTAAAATATATATATATAAGGGCAACACATTGTGTCCAAATGGGTGCCAATGAGATCCAGATGTGAAAAGCTGCGCTCCCAACCCCTGGTTGCTCCTAAATAAAGGAAAGTATTCCTGCAATTCTGCTGCAGCCGCCGCTGCCAAGAACAACTCCCAGATAGGGTGGCGAGCAGCAGAGCGCCATCTGGAGAGTGTTAGGGAACACGGGGGGCGAACTGCAGAGACCCGTCTGTGAGGGGAGACAGAGTGAGACACGAGACAGCGGGGAGAAAGAGAGTGGAGCTAGGCAGAGAATCAGAGGGGGGAGTAGGGGTGAGGTGAAAAGCACGTGAGAGAGGTGCGAACCCCTAAAGAAGAGGAAAACAAGCAATGGCCCATCTGGAGAGTGTTAGGGAACACGGGCGGTGGGGGGGCAGGGGGGCGAACTGCAGAGACCCGTCTGTGAGGGGAGACAGAGTGAGACACGAGACAGCGGGCAGAAAGAGAGTGGAGCAGGCAACTTGAACAGCAAATGTAAACAAGAGAGGAAAGCCAGATGGCGCCGGGAGCAGCAGCAGCCAGCGGGAGGAGCGGGGAAGCGGAGCTTTGGCGGGACACTAATAGGAACACTTAATAAATAAATGCACGCTTAAAGTGAAAGCGGCACCGTTCTCGTTGGGAAGGGGTGGGGGTGAGTTTTGAAATGGATCATGGTGCCCTGTACCAAACAAGCTTAAATCAAAGCAAGCAAGACGCGCGGCCGCGAGACGCGCTCTGTGGTGGGGGAAGAGCGTTGAAGCGCGCGCTTGGGAGAGCAAGCGAGAGGAAAGCCAGATGGCGCCTGATCGAGCGATGTGAGGAATGCGCGTTACTGTGCGCGTAACCGCACGCTCTAGGCCAGCAAAAGCTTGTGGTCGGATTTCTAAAGCCCACTCACTAAATGTCTCGCCAGACCAGCGCATGCGCTGGCTCAGGCGAGACCTAAAAAGGTGACGGCTATCTGGATGGATGGGGATGCTGAAGAAAGCGTTTTTCAAATCAATCACGGAGAAGAATTTGGCTGTCGGGGGAATGATTGTCAGGATCGTTGTAATGTCAGGAACCACAGGATATTGGGGAACCACAATTTTATTGACCTCTCTAAGATCAATAAAGAAACAGCAAACATCAGGGTGGGTGTCAGGACAGTCCGAGGGTGTCTTTTTAAGAATAGGGAGGATAGGGCTATTGTACACACTTGCTGCTGTCTCTTCAACCACACCAGACTTAATTAATTCCTGTATTATTTGCAACAAAGCCTTTTCACCTGCCTGTGATATCTTGTATTGAGGAATTCGGGGCAATCTGGCATTATTCTGCACCTGTATAGAGACTGACGGGATCTGGAGCAACCCCACATCTGTATCACCTGTGGCCCACAACGTGCGTGACACATCTCGGAACTCAGGAGGGAGTGGGTCATCCTTTGTAAAGCATTGTTTGGCATGGGCGACTCCCGGGCCAACAGTCATGTAAACACCGTCCGGGGAACAGGAAATCGTCGCGTGTAGTCTTTTCAACAGGTCTAATCCTAGTAAATTCTCCCCACAATTGGACGTCAGTAGAAATGGTGAGTCAACTGTAAAGGGACCAATAGTCAAAGCAAGAGGCTTGGAAATGGGGCTAACAACCGGCACGCCTGAGAAACCCACCGAAACATTATTTTGGCCAGACAGAGCTGCCCCCGGGACCAGTGAACGGGAAACAGAGCTATTCATAGCCCCTGTATCGACTAGGAATTTCTCGGAGGTACCTTGTAAATCTGCAGTAACATATGGTCCACATTGATCTACAGGTACCGGAACTGGTCCCTTGCCCTGCCCCTGGCTGTCCTAGCTGTGCGACAACCCCGTCACTTCATCCATGTCATAATCGTCATGGTAGTACTGTCTTCCCCGAGGGTCGTCAAAATAATTCCCACTCTGTCTGTTGTAAGATGTGTCCGCCGACTGCGTCCCCCCTCGGCCTCCTCCCCTGCCGCCAAAACCCTGATCTCTCGGAGCCCCACCTTTCTGCAACAATTCCAGGCACTCGTTCCCCCAATGTCCCTCCTTTTTACAGTATACACATTGGTTGGGTCCCACAGGGGCACCTCAGGCACCACCCCTGTTAGATCGGGGAGGCCGTGGACCCGAACCTCGTCCTCTACCTCTTCCTCTCGCAACTTGCTGCATCAACACCCTCGTCTTTAGATCCTTCGACTTCTTCTCTACCCTTTCCTTGTCCTCATTCTCTCTATGCTCATAGTGCTGGGCCATACTCAATATGACTGACGGAGAGGAAGTCGTCCAGGTACCTTCTGAAGCCTGCAACCTAGAGGTAACCTCAGGTAGTAAGTTAGTGACAAACCTGTTCACAAACAAACGGACACCACCCTCCTGTGACAAGTCCTGACCACTAAAATCTAGGAACACCCCTTCAAATCTGGTAAAGAAATCCGACACACTCTCGTCCTTTTTCTGACGACACGCAGTCAACTTATCCCAATCCACTTTCTTCGGCGGGATAAGTGAGTGCATATAGGCGATGATACGCCCCGGTAAAGCCAATAGCTCCGCCTTTGGCTTCTCACCGGGTTTGCGCTCCTTAACCCATGCTTTGATCTCGTCCCATGTGCCACCCAGTTCCAACGCGTGGTCTTGTGTATGGACCTGTCTCCATATATCTACTGGTACCAGCAAGCCGAAAAACATCTCTATGTCAGCTAGTGTCATTACTGTGGAGGAGGCCGCCTCTGTCAATTCTTTATAATATGCAGTGGGATTTTTCCTTGGGTCCGGTAACTGGCTTTTTAGGGAAAGGACCTCGCTCCTTTTCCAGGGAGTATAGATCCATTGTTCCTGAAACCGAGCATCGACTCACGGTCTTATTACATTATCCGTAGAGTCGCGTAATTCTGGTATTTCAGGGTGGTAAATGGGATGAACTTCCCTCATGGGGTGCTGTGTCCCTAACATCGGGACCTTTTGGAGTAGCCTGCCTCGGTAACCCACTAGTGTAGACACATTGCTAAAAACTTCATTTGGGGCCATGTCTGTAACATATACTCTGTCTCGTATGTCATAAATAATCTGCGGTGCAGTACCCTGGAAATACCGCTCCCACAACGCTATCAGTGTGGCGGACATGTGCTTAAGGGCATGCTGCTGTACGAAGGGCTCATAATCTTTCATGACACTCCACACATCCTCCACACTATAAATCGGGTGTCGGGCCCATTGAGCTGCCTTATTCGCCACCATCTGTTTCTCCTCAGTACCCACAGCAGAGCGCACCAACACCTTCTCAAAGTTGTAGGTGTAAAAGGGAGCGTAGTGGACGAGGCGGAGCCCAGAGACGGGGCAGGAGAGTGAAGGGAAGTAACAGTGTCCGCTCCTGTGGCCAGTGGGAATACAAGGGAGGCAAGTGGGGCCGAGGTCGGGGAAGCAAGTGAAGTTGGGGCCGGGGCAGCAGTACCAGAAGCATCCGAGGGAACAGCCCCAGAGGTCGAGGACGGGGACAAGGGGACTGCAGGATATATCCGCTGTGGTGCATAGGGAGGTGGGGGGTGAGAATCCAAAAGCTCCTCAACAAGCTCATCTCCTTCCTCCCTAACAACATAACTTTTGTCAGTCTGCAAGCGAAACTTCCTGTCTGCCCGCTCTATGCCTTTCTCCGTCTTCTCCCTTTCATAGGCTACCGCCTTTTGCGTAATAGTTTGTGTCTGCTTCTTCCGAACCTCTTTCTCTGCTCGCATGCGTTGCTGTTTTGCCTCTTTCTGCCACACTCTCAAAGAATCAAACATAGACTGCCTACTCCTTTTAGCAAACAATGTATCCTGCAGGAAATTTATTTTTTGTTCATCAAATGAGCCAGTAAGTGGCCATTGTAGTTCAGCATTGTCCCTCGTATATTTATTCCACAACGTGCTAAACATAATAAGGCCAATACCATGCTTGACATATATGTCAAAATTCGGAGTACCCTCTGGAGGTGCGGGCTGGCTCTCTGCCAACCGCGCATCAGTAGAACAGCATCGACATCTGAAACATCCAAATTTACTTAAACAAGGCATCTTAATGTAAGACACACACTGTCCCTAACGGACAAACAACGTCCACAATTATAACACAAAGGAATTAAAACAACAAAAACACCCACAAACCAAAGCCAACTATCCGAAAAGCACAGTCACTCCTCGCTCAAACACACATCTCACCAGCATTATCACCAGTGTCGGTCCACAAACCGCGCAGCACTCAAACACACGGAGACATCACAAATCATCCCGGAGACTACATCACGTTCAAAATGACAAGTCCGAAGACCATATCAACTGGAGAAGGCAGGCTCTAGCCCCAGACCCTTTTGAAAATACGCCAATTACCAGTTGGTCTAGCAGATAGTTCATGATCAGTCCCAGACCTTTTCAAAGGGAGAACCGAATTACCAATTGGTCTGTCAGATTGCTCGCAAACACTCTGTGCCTCTCACAAGGGCTCGCAAACCCACCAAGTACAAACCAAGACGGTATTAAAACCGTACCAAGACACAGCCCGTCGACTTGTGTCGTTCAAGCAAGGCAGTTCAGAAACTGCAGACAAGACAGTCAGGAGACTGCATCAAGACACAGCCCAAAAGCTCGTGTCAACCAAGAATGGCGCCATTTTTCCCAAGAACCAAGTCACTCACCTGGTGCACACAGGCCGAGTCAAATTTATTCTCCACTGCCGACTCTTCAGACCAAACGGTCAGCTCCAAGGTTTCGCCTTCTCAGGCCCCAGACGGTGACCACTAGCCGAGGATCCGCCCGATCGGAAGGGCGGGGCAGCTGTGAGAACCAAGCTCGGTCTTGAGTGTGTGGGGCCCCGATCCGCCCGACCGACCAGACACCACCCCGGCCCCTGCGACCCGATAACGGGTGAGGGGGCCACACTTCGTGGGGTCCCTGTTCGGGCGCCAACTGAAGGACGAGGCCCTCTAGGGCCACGCGGGTTACTTATAACCTCCTGTTATGCCTTCCCCAAAATGAAGAGTCGGTCAGACAGTAGAGAATATAAGTTGCATTTATTCAGCATATACTCTGCAGAGGAGCCCAGTCAGACCTTCACCCTAAGATGTCTGTCGAGGGGACTGGCGCCCCAGGGTACGCTAATACATAGTAAACCCTTCTGAAGACTTCGGACACGCCTCTGATGGAAAAGTACCGGCTTGAGCCGAGCATGAACAAAGGAGGTACACAAAGATGGGCTTGCACCTGCCAGCGGGGTGCACTATCAGTACTTCAAGGCCACTGTGCAGAGTCTCAGCGTCTCCTAACGTCGGAGCAGAACTACATGTAGAGATTGGAATGTGCAAACAGAATAACAGTTCATTAGCAAGTCGAGTTACAGCCTTGGACAAGTGAGAATAATAACGAATTACAGTTTTCTGCTGAGGCAAGCGAGTTAGGGAAGTAAGGCCTACTGTGAGCACAGCCCAAGCAGTCTTCTAGTGATTACGAAATACAAAATGGAGTCACACGGGCTAACTAAAACCTACATGCAGCAACGATAACTCAGTGGGTTGCATAAAGTAAATACAAATAGCATCTATTTTAGCCACACATTGCTAACCTAACATAACATAACGAGTGCATTATGGGAAAGGGAAGTTCAAATCTATCAAGTTCAACGAGGCCACAAGTTGTGGCAGTTCTGGTCGCCAAGTCCGAGTTTATCAATAGACAGTTCTGGCATCTCACTCCCTATAGGATCTCCCCCAGGATTGTCACTCCTGCGCCTGTGGAGTGTGTTCTGCTTCCTGTCGCGTTCAGTCAACGACTCGGAATCTGAGTTCCTTGCTGCTACCTCCGCTGCCGGTACGCCTTTCCGTCCATGTCTTGCTTTTGCGACCCTTCTCCAGCCAGTCAGCCAGCCCTGTGCTTCGTCTGGGGTTGTGAATCTCCATATCTTGCCCTCTGCTATTACCCTAAGAGTTGCCAGAAAAAGCATAGAATATTTGATGTCTTGCGCCCGTAGATTCTTTTTAATTTCCAAAACGTTTTGCCGCTTTTGTTGCACTTTCTGTGTGAAATCCGGATAAAAGGTGATAAGAGCGTTTTCGAACTTCAATGGTGGGGCCGTTCTGGACGCGTGAAGGATTACGTCCCGGTCTCGGTAGTGGAACAGTCTCGTAATGTAGGTCGTGGCGGGGCGCACGGCCTTGGCCGCGCTCCAGCGACTCTGTGGGCCCGCTCTACTGCGAAGTATTTTGATAGTCCTCTAGGCTGCAGTGACTTGGTTATAAGGTCTTCTACTAATAGGTTCACTGCCTGCCCTTCTGCCCTTTACGGCACCCCATTTATGTGGACGTTATTTCGGCGGGAGCGCCCTTTTTAATCTTCCAGCTTATCTTCTAGTTCCCTTGCCGTTTGAGTCAGCTCTTTGACTTACTTCTGTAGGGTCTTTGTGTCTGCGATCAGCTCCGTTGTCGGACCTTCTACCTCTGCTACGTGATCCTTCATGTTGCGGAGGTCCGCTCTGAGCAGCGACACTTCCGTAGTTACAGCGTCTATTTTCCCAGCCAAGTCAGTTTTAATACCTTGTATCGCAGCCATGATATCATGCAGTGTGGGTTCTGGGGGCGCTGTCTGGGACGGCGCCGTTCGTTGCCCGTTTTCTTCTGCGCCTTCTGAGCTGGTCTTTTGGTCCTTGGACAAAGCATATTTGTCCAGCTTCATCTGAAGGGAAGCACGTGGACCTCTGCCCCCGTCATTCTCGTTCTTGTGTCTGCCCGTGGAGTGGTCACGGCTAGCAAGACCAGATTAGTAATGTAGCTTCAGTGCCTCTGATGCAGGAACTCCTTCTTCACCCTAACCTAAGGTATTGCGGCAGGGGATTCCCCAAAGGGGCGCTTCAAAAGGGAGTTTGTTATGATGTATGGGTACCCCTCTGCCTTTGTCACCCCTCTAGTCGAAGACATGCTCCTCCGATCTGTCCTTTGTGTTCGAGCCTGGCATTCATTTCGGCCCCCGCCAGTATTCTGCCTCTTGCCTCTGCTCGTGTGGCGTATATTCCTGCACCCTGCCTTTGTTTTCCCAGCCAGGCACTCACTTTCGGCCACCGCCCCGGCCAGTTTTCTGCTTTGCGCCTCTGCTCGTGTGCCGTAGATTCATGTATCCTGTTTTGGACTCTGGGAGTAATAAACCTGGCCTCCCCCTCAGGTTGCCGCCACTCATACATGAGCTCTGGTGTTCTATTTACAGGTCTCACAGCTCTTACGGCTCGCTCCCGGGGTCCAGGCCACAACCACGCACTTTTGTTTCACTGTGGTGCGCGCCCTTTACTTAAATGTCTGGTTTTTTTCCAATTCCGGTCACCACCGCCACTTCTTCCACCACCGCCCCTTATCGCTGATGTTTTGCGGCTCACCTTTGTTAAAGTTTCAGAGCCCATGGATGTTGGCCTCGCCTTTGATCAATGGCGCAGATTTCGCTCGGCCCTTGGAGGGCTCTCAGCCTTGTCAGCCCTGCTCTCCGATTCTTACAAGCCCTCTGCGGTTTCTCTCCACCCCTGTCCTCTGGGTAGCGTGCATCTCCGCTCAGTATTCCAGGGTTCGCGTGAAGGGCGAGGCACGCCGTCAGTCCACCTCGCCGCCTGTTGTCGCGCGCTCCCTCACCTCCACTTGAGCCCGGGGACGGCAGGGTCCAGCAGGCCTCGTTCTGTTCCGCTTCCGCTGTTTTCCCGGGCAGATCTTGCCCCTCGAACACTAAGGCAGTCGTGAAGGCTTCTTTCACGCCTTAATTGTGGATCTGTGTATGGATTTATTGGGGAGTATCGAGGTGGCCGGACGGAGCTGCTCGATCAAGCGGCCATTCCTCTCCGCGGCAAGCCATGCCCCCTGCCGTGCTTGAGGGCTCATGAAAGTTATGGCGGTGATCGCCACCATTCTTCGGAGGTTAAAGCTACCAGTTTTCTCCTACCTCAGTGAATAGCAGTAAAAGGCAGGCTAGCCACTGTCAGTCTTTGGCCAGCTCCAGACAACAGCAAATCTCCTGATTTCTCTGGAGTTCTCCATCAGTGAGCCAAAGTTGCACGTCTCCTTCGCTTCCTTTAATTGGAGCCATCTTGGACATGGTGCTGTTCAGGGCCTTTCCTCCTTTGCAGTGAGTTCTGGACATTCCAGCTTTTCTCTTGATGTTTCAGCCTCTGTCCTGGATCTCTGCAAACTACCTCCGAGGCATTTTGGCCAGTTAGTCTAATGCATCCTGGTTATCCACTCACCAAGTGGCATATGGGGTCTTTACAGTGAGATCTGAAGTCTTAGTGGGCCCTGCACTAAGGAAACCTGTCGGATGTCATCCAGGTTTCGGAGGAGACTTCACAAGATCTGCAGTGTGGCTGCTCAACTACAACTTGACCAGCAGCAGTGCCTGTCCCTTTCTCACCCAGACCTGATGGTAGTAATAGATGCATAATTGCTGGGTTATCAGAGAGGTGGAGATCATAGGATTCTGGTCTCCAGTGAAAACCCGGCTCCATATCAATCTGTTGAAGTTGCGAGCAGGTCACTTGTCGGTCCCTGAAGGCCTTTCTGCCTTCCATCAAGGGCAGTCTGGTGCAGGTCCTCACGGACAACACTACTGCTATGTGGTGTTCCAACATGCAGGGCGGAGTGGGGGGGGGGGGTCATATGTCCTGCGACAAGAGGCTTTGCTTCTGGTGCTGGCTAGCGCGTCTGGGCATCTCCCTGATAATGAATGACCTGGAGAGATCTTTGAGGACCAGGGCTGATTAACTCAGTCAGTGGCACCTGGTGGATCACAAATGGCATTTGTATCCCGAGGTGGCATAGCACTTCTCCCGACATTGGTGGGAACCCTGGCTAGATTTTTTTAACCACCATTGAGCATGTGCATTGTCGAAACTTTTTCATGTTGGAGTTCCAGCGAAGGCTTTCTCTAGAAGAAGTATTCAGGCTGGAGCGAAATAAAGGACTCCTGTATCACTTTCAGCTTCTGCCTCTCCTTCCCCGAGTTCTGTAGAAGGACGAGAATGATCGGGTCCAAGTCATCCTAGTGGCTCCTCATTGGGCCAGGAGAATAAGGTACCAAGAACATCCGGGCATGAGCATCTGTCCTCCGATCAGGCTACCACTTTGGGAGGATCGTCCATCACTGCAGCAGGGCAGGGTTCTGCACCTAACCTGCACAGTCTACACCTCCATGTTTGGAAAAGGAGTGGCGGCAGTTGTCTGTGTTTGATCTACCACCTGAGTTGATGGATATCATCTTTGCTGTCAAGCATCCATCTACAAAGTCCAATTATGCTGGGTGCTGGTGCCCTGGTGTGCAGTCTGCAAGACAGAGCCCATACAAGCCAAACTATCATATGTTTTATTGTTTATTTTGTCTTTGGTCCAGCAATGTGTTGCAGTGGGCATTATTTTTGGCCCTTTCAGCCTTTGTGTGTTTCGAGAACCAAACGTCCCTGTTTAAATCATCTGTTGTGATGTGGTTTATTAAAGATTTAACACACATGTTCCCTCCCAAACCATTTGTGATTTCATAGTGGGACCTTTTGGACTTTTCAGCCATTGTGTGTTTGCCGGACCTACTGTCCTTGTTTAAATCACCTATTGTGATATGGTTCATTAAAGGTTTGACACACGTTCCCTCCCAAACCCTTTGTGATGCCACAGTGGGACCTTAATTTGGTCTTGATATTCCTCATGTGTACTCTCATCGAGCCAATACACAGATGCACGTTGTATTTTCTGACTTTAAAGACTAACTTCCTTTTTGCGGTCACTTCAGTTCATTGTGGTTGAACTCCATGCTTTATCTGTACAACTGCCCTACACCCCCTGTTTTCCGGATAATGTGGTGCTGAGGACTTGAGTTGCTTTCTTACTGACAGTCGTGACTTCTCGCTGCATTGGGCAGTCCATTACTTTCACGGTGTTCTTTGCCCTGCCTCTCCCCTCGAAAGAGGAGAAGAGGCTCCATTGGTTGGACCCCAAAAGAGCTTTAAGCTTTTACGTTGATCATACAAAGGACCATCAGGTGAAAGATCAAGTTTTTGTGGGGTTCTTTGGGAGCAAAGAAAGAAAAGACTGTGCAGAAAAGGACTCTGTGAAGGTGGATAGTCCTCTGCATCAACAAGCGCTATGCATTGGCCCAAGAGCAGCCTCCAGAAGGTCTGAGAGACCATTTCACCAGGGCTACGGCTGTCACCACTGCGTTGGCATGTGGAGTGCCTCTCCTTAACATTTGTCAGGCCGCAACATGGCCATTGGTGCACATGTTCACATAGCACTACTGCCTTGAAAACCAGGTACAGCAGGATGGGCATTTTGTTCATTCATTCCTGCAAGATTTTCTGGTCTGAACCCCACTCCACCTTCGAGAGGTACTTCTTTGGTAGCTTTCCTAAAGGTGTGTTATCTGCAGTTAGAATCATCCATCAGAAGAGCAAGTTACTTACCTTCAGTAATGCTCTTTCTGGTGGATGCTCTATCTAACAACAGATTACTCACTGCCCTCCCACCTTCCTTTTCTGTTGAGTAGTCTGGTTCTGACATCTCCTTGTAGTCCGTGTCCAAGGCCATAGAAAATGTCTAGCAAGAAACTGACGTTGGCACACAGGGGTGGTGCTTATATGCTGCTCTTCTCCATCACATCCAGGGCGGAACCAAACCACTGCGGAGCCACATGGTACCACCTAGTGGCGTCTGAGAGCGCTGCTGTGAAAAGCTACAGATTCAGTCAGGCACCTGTAGACTATTCTAAAGGTGAGGAATCTGCTGTTAGATACAGTATTCAGCAGAAAGAGCATTAGCGAAGGTAAGTAACTTGTTCTTCCTGTCCTTTTTTTATCTGACCCTAAGTGAACTAGACATACCCGAGTCCACAATTTGTTCTCCATGTTGATGATCCCCTGGAAAGTGCATACCTATAATGGAAGGTGACAATTGCTTTCTGGCAAGGTTCAATGGAGACTGATGATCGGTGGCAGCTGGCTGTTTTTAAGCAGAAGCATAGGCCTTTCTACCTATATCCCTGGTACATGAAATGACAACCTCCCAGGGTAAATCTGTTCACTCCCCTACATAAGCAGGTCCCTCACTTAACCCTGAGCCATGCTGTGTAGTTGTCTTATGTGGGGCATGCATGGAGACCATACATTGAATGAATGAGGTCCTCTGTCAGAACATATTGCATGTTGTACAAGATGATGATTTCCTACTTAAAGGTAGGGTCATTTCATCTTCTCTCCTTGGAAGCCCTACTCAGGATTGTGACATATCGTTGCAACAGACTGCCTGTTTTTCTTAATCTGATGTGCCACCATTTCACACTTGCTGAGCAATCCCACCTAATAACCTTATGTCAATATACCTAACCTCTTTAAAAATTTGGTAATTATGGCACCTCAAAGTCGTATTCTTTTCAGCATTCCAAGCTGCTTCATTGTGCTTGGAAAGATTTCTCAGCCAACACTTCTGCTGTTCCTTATGCTTAGGCATATTTCTATGCCTTATTGGGAGAAGACGTGTCTTTTGCTTCCTCGCCATAAGTGCGCCGGGTATGCCCAGACGTGGGTCCCGGGCTCACTGTGCCACTGGAATCAAGCTATCCTGGCGGATGAGGGGTGAAACCCCGAAACTGGTCCTAGGATGCTTGTTTCCGGTCCAGGGAGGACCTGGCTTGGCAGTTCGGGCTGGACTGTTCCCATGAGGCACAGGGTCATGACTGATTTGCATATGGCCAGGTCTAGACTGGAGTGGCATGGTGAGCAAAAGAATGATGTATTTAACCCAGATCTCTTGACTGGGAGTGAATGTTTTGATTTGTTCTGCATTCCGTCCATCAATTGTGTGTCTTTTGCTTCCTCGCCATAAGTGCGCCGGGTATGCCCAGACGTGGATCCCAGGCTCACTGTGCCACTGGAATCAAGCTATCCTGGCTGATGAGGGGTGAAACCCCGAAACTGGTCCTAGGATGCTTGTTTCCAGTCCAGGGAGGACCTGGCTTGGCAGTTCGGGCTGGACTGTTCCCATGAGGCACAGGGTCTAGACTGATTTGCATATGGCCAGGTCTAAACTGGGGTGGCATGCTGAGCAAAATAATGATGGATTTAACCCAGATCTCTTGACTGGGGGTGAATGTTTTGATTTGTTCTGCATTCCGTCCATCAATTGTGTGTCTTTTGCTTCCTCGCCATAAGTGCGCCGGGTATGCCCAGACGTGGGTCCCGGGCACACTGTGCCACTGGAATCAAGCTATCCTGGCTGATGAGGAGTGAAACCCCGAAACTGGTCCTAGGATGCTTGTTTCCGGTCCAGGGAGGACCTGGCTTGGCAGTTCGGGCTGGACTGTTCCCATGAGGCACAGGGTCAAGACTGATTTGCATATGGCCAGGTCTAAACTGGGGTGGCATGGTGAGCAAAATAATGATGGATTTAACCCAGATCTCTTGACTGGGGGTGAATGTTTTGATTTGTTCTGCATTCCGTCCATCAATTGTGTGTCTTTTGCTTCCTCGCCATAAGTGCGCCGGGTATGCCCAGACGTGGGTCCCGGGCTCAATGTGCCACTGGAATCAAGCTATCCTGGCTGATGAGGGGTGAAACCCCGAAACTGGTCCTTGGATGCTTGTTTCCAGTCCAGGGACGACCTGGCTTGGCAGTTCGGGCTGGACTGTTCCCATGAGGCACAGGGTCAAGACTGATATGCATATGGCCAGGTCTAAACTGGGGTGGCATGGTGAGCAAAATAATGATGGATTTAACCCAGATCTCTTGACTGGGGGTGAATGTTTTGATTTGTTCTGCATTCCGTCCATCAGTTGTGTGTCTTTTATTGGGAGAAGACGGCACCCACTTATAGAGCAACTGTCAAGTCTGATGATGTAGTGCTAAGCTCCTTCAGTCCTCCACTGGGATGCTCATCTGCCCCTTCAATTTTCGAACCCCCCCCCACCTGTGTTTCCACTCAGGCATTTTTTTACATTTTTTAAGCACTTCTGTTGTAACCCCTTTAGTGAGGAGAATGTGGATGTCACATTCACACACTAAGATTAGGGAAATGTTCCAGTTAACACACCAGAGGGCTTCCCTTTGAAGGCCTTCTATGTCAGCTGCTGAGAAAGAACTTCCCTAGCAGCCCGAGGTTTTTTTTTTTTTGTAAATCACTATTGACAGTGAAAGTAGGAAATATGTAGCTCCTGCTCCTTTCACTCTATTCAATGCTTAAGGGCTCAGTTAAGCCCCAGAACACTGATCAAAATAGGAGACGTATTGTTTGAAATGGGAAGTTCTCCTGTTTTCAATGGTGCCTTTCACTAGAGGATCCTTGTTTGAGGATTGCCCCAGGAGGGACCAGTCCCCGAGCAGGGATTCACATACGAGAGCCTAGTGAGTTGAAAGGGGGAAGCTGATCCTGAGGCATGAGCAGCTGCTACCCTCCACCCACTAATGTCCGCAGCAGTCTTTCTGCATTTCTAGGATGGGCATATTAGGAAGTGTATGCCCTAATCTGCCCACCTCATAGAAAGTCCACTAGACTCCAGGGTTTATGTAAAAACAAAAGAAAGGGATGAGGGATGGCCCGTCCTGGCATCAGACTGCAACCCACACCCCTAAAGCCCATACAGTCTTTCTGCCCCCTGTGGGCAGAATTGGTGGTTTACCCCTAATATACCCTCCCCGCCCCCAGTGAGCAATAGGTACACTACACTCCCGTGGCTAAAAAAAAAAGCCCAAACAGTCCTTCTGCCCCCTCCCTGTGGAGGGCAGGCTGGGAGATTTTCCTTCAGTGTGCCATCCATAAGGGAGCAAAAATCCCACTAGACCCCAGGGTTTGTTTTTATTTAAAAACAAAAATGGAGGTGAGGGCCAGCCCATTATGGCATCAGCCATCCCTCCACCCCTGAAGCCCATACAGTCTTTCTGACCCCCCCCTTGTTGCAAATTGTGGGATTTGCCCTGATCTGCCATCTCCAATGGTGCAGAAAGCACACTAGACACCAAGTATTGTTTTTCAAGAAACAAAATGGGTTGGGGACCGGTCCATCCTGGCATCTGGCTGCACCTCTCCCCCTGAAGCCTAAACAATCCTTCTGTTCAGTGGGGGTGAATTTGGAAAATTTACCCACATTTGCTCTTGCCTTGGGGGCAGAAAATACACTAGACACAAGGGATTGTTCTGCTTTGTAGGATGGCCACTGATAGTCATAAACGTAAAATAATCCCCGCCAGCATGTAGGAGCCCTGGAATACTTCTCTTCATTAAATCCAGAGGTATATCTTTATTGGAGGTAAATACCTTCAAAAAATTAAATTGTATGGGTCAACTCTATAGGTTGAAGCAGGTCAGCATTTACTGAATGAAGGAAAGGGTTCTTGCTAGGGCCAAGTGTGCATTAGTTCAAAAAAGATACACTGCTCTTTTAAGGGGCCACAGCTTCTATTATCCAGCATGCGCTGTACTGGCAGTTTGCCTCACAACCTCCGTTCTGTTTTGTTTCAGCTCATGCTGACTGGATCACTGGAGTACTTTAGGGAGGTTTTCTCTCTATTTTTTTTAGGTTTGAGTCCTTTCATTTTCTACCTTTTTGCTTCATTCTGCCTCTCGTGCATCTTACCATCAAAATTATTTTTTTCACAATTTTGTGATGCTTTTTCACTCCAGTGCCTTCACTTTTGCAATGTGTCATTCCTGTGGGAGGAAGAAGGCTGCTACAAATCCCCACATTGGGCCTAATTCACAAAGGGCCTCTGCACTCATAGCGGAAGCCCCACGGTCGTGGGGGAGTCTCTGCACTCGGGGTAGAATCACCGCAGTGAGAATTCTGATTCCTGAGATTCCATCCCGAATGCGGAGACTCCCCCACGAGTGAAGAGACCCTTCGTGAATAAGGCCCTCAGAGCGTGTGTGTGTGTGTGTGTGTGTGGTTTGTTTGTTTAGCATTTACCAACACTGTATCCAATTCTAAATATGACAGAAAAAGGCAAGAAGAGCGCAAAAGGACAAAGAAGGGATGTGCCTGGTAGGGCCTTTGGGAGAACAGAGTGCCAGCAGGAACAGAAGAAAAAAAGAGCAAAAGCAGTACAGTCATGGGACTCTTTGTAAACACCAAGAAGGAACTATAGAGTTAGGGGATCCAAAAAGAAAAGGAACAGAAGAAAAACATAGGAAAAGCAGAACAGTCATGGCACTCCTTGCAGTCTCCAAGTAGGGACTACAGAGAAAGGGGATCCAAAGAGAAAAGGCAAGACAGACATCTCCGCTACCATTCTAGACACCCTCACATGTCATGGGAGGGAGCGGTCTACATCGCTTCGGTACCAACATGCTCGCCGTCGAGGGATGGATCAATGACATGTCCGACAAAGACTGTGAAGAAACATCGGTCAATGGCACAGCCATTGAGGCAAGTTTTTCACCTGTCACACCATCATTGATGATGAGAGAAGGGACAGCAGCAAAAGTTTCATAGAAACATCACAGTCGGCAGATTGATGTTGATATATATATATATATTCACTGAAAAAACCATAGGTTTCAGGCACGTTATAGTTAGAAATTAGCATTTAAAAACCTTACAAATTCACTGAAAAACCATAGGTTTTAGGGACAGTTATAGTTAGTTGGACATTGCACTCGTACAAAACCCGTGAAATTCCCCCGTTATAGTTAGTTCAGGTAACTATAACTCGCGCCCGCAATGCACTGCTGATGACGTCACATATTACATCACTCATGACATGGTCAGTGACATCACTCATGACATCTCAAATGACATCACTGATGACATCATCCAGTGACTGTGTGTTTCTGTAAAGTTTAAATATGTTTAATATATATAGGGAAAGGCGTATTGAAGAATGAGTGGGTGTATAAGTGTCTGAATGGATGATTTAGTAGGTGCGTGACTAACTCTATAAGTGAGTGATTAAACGTATCTTACTGAATGCATGGGTTAGTGACTAAACTGGGTGAATGTCTGTATCCGTCTGTCTGTTGCTGTGGAAGTGGCTGCATGGGTTTGTGAATAGCTACATGAGTGTCTATATGAGTTATTGATTGGTTGTCTGAGTATCTGTATGGGTGCCTGAGTGTTTGTGTGGGTGGGGTGTGTGCGACTCTGTGCATAGATGTGTGAGTGGGTGATTCACTGGGTGGATGGTTTCAAGAGTGCATCTGTGATAGACTGTATGGGTGGGTAAGTGTGTGTAAAAGTGTGTTAGTGAGTGAATGTATGTCCCAGTGGTACATGTGTGAGTAACTACATATGTGAAAGGCAGTATATATGTGATTTGGAGTATATAAATAGCTATAAGCGAGAGTGTGTGATTGTGAGAGTGACTGTATGGATGAGTGTGTGCTTGTATCAGTGATTGTATAAGAGCGTAAGAATGTGCTAGTATTTGTATGAGTAAGTGAGCTGGTGTGTGTATAACTGTATAGATGAGTAAATGGGTGTGTGCTTAATTTTTTGCATGACTGACTAGGTGTGTGAGTACCTCTATGGATGAGTGGCGGTGTGTGAGTGTTTATATAGGTGTATGAGTGCATATAATAGTCCTGTACTGAGTGACTATAAGTATGAGTGACTGTACGGGTGAGTGAGTAGATGTGTGTGTGTGTAGACCTAAGAATCAGTGAGTGTGTATATAGTAATTGGTGTTGGAGTGTCTATGGTTTTGACAATGGCAGTCTGTAATTTACAGTGGGTGTATCAAAAGTTATATTAGGGTGTGAGAAGATGCATCAAATTATCACATGGATGATGTCATCAGTGATGTCATCAGTGATGTCACTGACCATGTCATGAGTGATGTAATATGTGACGTCATCAGAAGTGCAATGCGGGGGCGCGAGTTATAGTTACCTGAACTAACTATAACGGGGGAATTTCACAGGTTTTGTACGAGTGCAATGTCCAACTAACTATAACTGTCCCTAAAACCTATGGTTTTTTCAGTGAATTTGTAAGGTTTTTTAAATGCTAATTTCTAACTATAACGTGCCTGAAACCTATGGTTTTTTTCAGTGAATTTCAAATGTTTTGTAAATGACAATTTTTAAACGTATTAATTGTTATATTTATTTTTTTGATACTGATTTACTACATTTTTTTAACTATTTATTTTTAGATATTTTATTTTTTCAATTACATTGTAATTACATTATACATTACATTACAAAATATACTTTCTCAGAATGAATTACTTTAGTTTAAATACTTTGCAAATAGGCAATAGACTTTTAAGTACAGTAGTTACAGTTGTTGCAATGGGCAACACAATTTCAAACACAATGCAACATTGAGCTCAATGTGAATTTCAAGTTAAATGCAATTAGTTACTTTATGGATTACTTTTCTAACCACAGGACTGGATCCTAGATTCAGTCCTGGGACATCTCCTGTAAACAGTTGAGTAAAAGCGTTTTGGTTACAGTAGTGATTTTTAAGGAATATTATTGTATTTTAAAAGTTGACACTTAGAAACTTTTTCACATAGAATCACCAATGTTATCCTATGGGAGGAAATTCACTTAGCAGGTAAGTAGTGTTATCGTTACTTTTTCTTACTCAGTGGTGGATCCTGGATCCAGCACTGGTGCATCTCCTGTAAACAGTTGAAAGAATGCGTTTAAGTCATACAGGCGATTTTTAAGGAATATTTGTAGTTTGTGAAAATCGACACTTTGAAACATTTCTGCTGAAAACCAGACAATGGATTCCTATGGAAGGAAATACAAGTTACTGGTAAATACGGTTAGAATTACTTTTCAGGGTCAGTGCTGGGCTAAAAGATGCAGCACTGGGTTCTCTCCTGATAACAGGTGAGTAAATCGGAATTCGTAGTTCGGCTGATTTTAGAGGAATATTTGTATGTTACAAAAATCGACACTTAGAAACTTTTTCAGCAAAAGCAGGCAATGATATCCTATGGAAGGAAATTCAAGTTACTGGTAAGTACGGTTAAAATTACTTTTCAGGATCAGTACTGGGCTCAAAGATGCAGCACTGAGGTCTCTCCTGATAACAGGTGAGTAAATCCGAATTCGTATTTCGGGTGATTTTAGAGGAATATTTGTATGTTACAAAAATCGACACTTAGAAACTTTTTCAGCAAAAAGCAGGCAATGATATCCTATGGAAGGAAATTCAAGTTACTGGTAAGTACGGTTAAAATTACTTTTCAGGATCAGTACTGGGCTGAAAGATGCAGCACTGAGGTCTCTCCTGATAACAGGTGAGTAAATCGGAATTCGTATTTCGGCTGATTTTAGAGGAATATTATAAAGTTCCAAAACTCCACACTTAGAAGAATTTCCAAGTG
Source organism: Calotriton arnoldi (assembly GCA_963921515.1). NCBI lineage: Eukaryota > Metazoa > Chordata > Amphibia > Caudata > Salamandridae > Calotriton > Calotriton arnoldi. The sequence continues at coordinate 664,249 of CAWUFW010006258.1, read as the reverse complement.
AAACCAGTCAATGTTAGCCTATGGAAGGAAATTCAAGTTACTGGTAAGTACGGTTAAAATTACTTTTCAGGATCAGTACAGGGCTCAAAGATGCAGCACTGAGGTCTCTCATGAAAACAGGTGAGTAAATCGGAATTCGTAGTTCTGCTGATTTTAGAGGAATATTTGTATGTTTCAAAAATTGACACTTAGAAACTTTTTCAGCAAAAAGCAGGCAATGATATCCTATGGAAGCAAATTCAAGTTACTGGTAAGTACGGTTAAAATTACTTTTCAGGATCACTACTGGGCTCAAAAATGCAGCACTGAGGTCTCTCCTGATAACAGGTGAGTAAATCGCAATTTGTAGTTCGGCTGATTTTAGAGGAATATTTGCACAATGGTGAAGGAAGGGGGTGGGGCCTGAGGTGACATGTCTGCAAATACGCCCTGTGGCGCGTTTTAAGTTGGAGAATTAATTCCTCCTCAATCCCGAGGGTCCCTAGGGGCCAACTAGCCCACCAGATACCTCCAGTATGCGCCAGAGAGCTGCATTGCAGAGAGGTGTTCAGAGGCCACACCCTTTTACAACACTCTGCAACGCAGCTCCGTGGCGCTTACTGGAGGTACCTGGTGGGCTAGTTGGCCCCAGGGACCCTCAGGATTGAAGGGGATTTAATTCCCCATCTTAAAACGTGCCACGGGGCCTGTTTGCACACATGTCACCTCAGGCCCCGCCCTCCCTTCACCACTGTGAAAACGCGCCCGTGGCGCGTTTTAAGTCGGGGGATTAACTCCTTGAATCCTGAGGGTCCCTGGGGTGCAACTAGCCCACCAGCTACCTCCATTAAGCGCCACAGATCTGCGTTGCAGAGAGGTGTGAAAAGGGCGTGGCCTCAGAACACCTCTCTGCAACGCAGCTCCCTGGCGCATACTGGAGGTTCCTGGTGGGCTAGTTGGCCCCAGGGACCCCCAGTATTCAAGGGGAATTCATTCTCCTCTGCAAACGCGCCAGGGGGCGCGTTTGCAGAGTGCTGAGGAGGGGGCGTGGAATTTTTGGGGGATTTTTTTTTTAAAAAGGGGCTGTGTGGCCCCCTTCTTGTAATTATTTTGGGCCCTGGGGACCCCATCCCCCAGGGCCTGACCCCCTTTATTTTATTTTTTTAAAAGGTACGGGAAGGGGACCGCGTGGCCTCCTCCCGTGGCCAATTTCGACCCGGGGACCCCATCCCCCGGGTCATTGCCACCTTATTTTTTTTTAAATCTTCATGGAGGGGGCTGTGTGGCCCCCTCCTCAGGCCTCCTTTTGCCCCGGGGACCCCATCCCCCGGGGCAGGCCTTTATTTTTTTTAAATTTACATTTTTTATTTTTTTGGGGGAGGGGGGCCGCGTGGCCCCCCTCCCGGGCCACTACTTGCCCCGGGGACCCCATCCCCCGGGGCTGGCCCTCTCCGTTGGGGGCTGTGGGGGTCCCCAATCCCCCACGGTCCCGCCGGCTCCCCGCGTCCCTGGGAGCCGGCATTGCTTTCCACATGGGGAGCTGCTAAGATGCAGCTCCCCGTGTGGAAAGTCAACATCTTTGTTTTGGAAGAGAGAGCAGGTTTCCTGCTCTCTTCCAAAACTAAAGCAGTTTGCTATGGCAGGACGGGAGCCGCGAGGCTCCTGCCCTGCCATAGCAAACTACAGTGTCCCGGGGTAGGCACCCCGGGACACTGCAGGAGCCGGCCCTGGGGGTGGCGGTCCCCAGGGCCATCACAGGCTCCAGGAGGGGGCCGCGTGGCCCCCTCCCCTTGAATTGCACAGCCCCGGGGAGGTGGTGGTCCTCAGGCTTCGGGGTCCAAAACGGACCCCCATTTTAAATTTGTTAGTGCCCCGGGGAGGTGGCGGTCCTCGGGCGTGTGGGGGGACTGGAGCCACCCCACACAGGTCATAAAAATGTAAAAAAGAAGCCCCGGGGTTGGCGGTCCCCGGCTGCGGGAGGGCTGAGAGCCCTCCCGCACCATTTTTATTTAAAGCCCCGGGGGGTGGCGGTCCCCGGGAGCTAAACCCACCTCCGCATGCCCCCGGGACTTGGGCCACCCGGGGCAATTAGCATCGAAGCGCGGAGACCGCGCTCGATTTTCTTTATCGGCGGGATCCACGCACCCTAAGCGCATCCCGCCGATTTTTTTTTAAAAAAAAAAATGCTTTTTTCTGCCCAGGGGGTCCTGACCCCTGAGCAGACCTAGGGGGTCAGGTGTTTCTACCCTGCCCCCTTTGTGCGTTTTACGCACTTGTTTTTGTGTGTTTTTTTCAATCGGCGGGATCCGCGCACTCTAAGCGCATCCCGCCGTTTAAAAAAAAATGCTTTTTTCTGCCCAGGGGGTCCTTGTGGGACCCCTGAGCAGACCTAGGGGTCAGGGTGTTTCTACCCTGCCCCCTTTTGCGCTTTGCGCACTTGTTTCTGTCCCTCGGTTCTACCGAGGGACAAATGGCTGCCAACACTTCCTGATTTGGAGTGTTGACAGCCACTTCACAGCCAATTAGCATGCAGCTCTGTGATAGGAGGGTACGCGGACCCTACTCGGCCATAGATATATATGTGACTTTACTTTTGATTTTCTCAGGAACTACTGAACGGATTTACACCATTTAAGCAAAAGGCACGACACTGAACCAAGGGCTACCTCTTTTCCAAATTTGGTGTAATTCCGTTCAGCAGTTCGGGCTGTAGCCGCGATAAAAGGATCCTATGGAAAAATGAATGGGGAAAACGCGTTTTGGGACCCCCCTTTTTTCTCGGCCCCCGCTTGACGAATCACCCCGAGACTTTCAGGATAGGAGCGGACCGGAGCGCCCCAACAAGTTGGAAACTTTCGCGAAGATTCGTCAACCGGCGCCAACGTTATTTCAAATAGAATGTTGCGGATTTCCTATGGAAAATAGGTCCTAACTATAACTATCTACTGGCGACCGCCAGTAGATAATATAAATATAAATATATTACCTACTGGCGGTCGCCAGTAGGTAGTTATAGTTAGGACCCTGTTTCTATTCAAAAAGCGTTTTTTCTTTTGCCAATATCTTTGGCGCCGTTTGACGAATCTTCGCAAAATTGTCAAAACTAATGGCCTGCTCCGGTCAGCTCCTGTCTTGAAAGTTTCAAGGTGATTCGTCAAGCGGGGGCCGAGAAAAAAGGGGGTCCCAAAACGCATTTTCCCCATGTTAATTTCCATAGGAAACTTTAGACACGGCTACAGCCCGAACTGCTGAACGGAATTACACTAAATTTGGCAAAAAGGTAGCTCTTGGTTCAGAAAGCAACCTTTTTTTTTTTTTTTAAATGGTGTCAATCCATTCAGTAGTTAGTAAGAAATTAAAAAATATCGATATCTGGGTGGAGCCTAACCACACATCTCATTGTGAGATCTGATTGGCTGTCAGCACTTCATCCTGGAATTGCTGGCAGCCATCTTGGGACCAATATACATGATAGCACCCCATTGAAATGCATTGTAGTGAACAGAAGATTTTGAGGGTCACCAAAAGGAGAACTATAAAGGGTGATAACAGACTTTAGTTACATTAGAATTCATTTGTTGATGGTACCATACTAATTTTTGGAATTGTGGTGTGTTCTAAGGTGATTTTACCCTGTGAAAAACCTTCTGCTGGGATATCATGAATCATGTTTGAGAGAAAACTATTTTCTCTTGCTTGTCCCATAGAGGTTTGGAAGGTGCTCCAGAAGCTAAAATGAGCGCATATTTTCTGTAAATTCACATTATCTTTCTCAGTCATGTGAGAATGAAGTCTGACATTCTCAGTAAAACATGTACATCCAACAAGGGCAGAGACTGTCAGTTCATTCCTTTGTGTTCTACTGCAGCTTCCCAGAGTGTTCTAAAGAACTACTAGAGCGCTAACAGCCTTACTTATGACAAAAGTATGGCACACCTGAAGCCATCTTAATTGGAATAAACTGGTAACACTTAAAACATTTAATTTAAAAAGGAACAAAATGATGGGGTTCATTTTGTCATAGAAATTATGGTTAGTGCTGTAGAAAGAAAAATTAGGACATGTTTTAAGTGAGATCGCAAATATCTTCCTGTTACATTTCAACAGGAGCAGCCTGTCAGTTGATTCCTTTGTGTTCTACTGCAGCTTCCCAGAGTGTTCTAAAGAACAACTAGAGCGCTAACAGTCTTACTTATGACAAAATTATGGCACACCTGAAGCCATCTTGATTGGAATAAACTGGTAACACTTAAAACATTTAATTTAAAAAGGAACAAAATGAGGGGGTTCATGTTGCCATAGAAATTATGGTTAGTGCTGCAGAAAGAAAAATTAGGGCATGTTTTAAGTGAGATCTCAAATCCTCTTCTATTTCATTAGAAAATTCTGACATGCAGACTGAAACAATCACTTTCAATACCAGCAGTAGACTTCCAGTTAACTCCCTGGTGAGCAGTAGCTTTACTACAGTGATCTAATGAGCAACTAGAGTGCTAACATTCTGAATTTATGGCAAATGTGTGACACATCTGAATGCCTCTTTGATGGAATCAAAGTAAAAACTGAAAGCATTTCCTACTGAGGAGACTGCAGTAAATGAGGAAATTAGGAAACTTAATAACAAATAAGTCTCCCAAGATGGCCACCAGAGAAAAAAGAGCCCAAATGTAGCACAAATATCACCCAGATGTAGCCCACATATAGCCCAATGACAGAAGTGTGCAAAACACTTTTTATTTTTTGTTTTTTTGCAGTTTTATATAGTGCAGACTGTCAGGTATTGGAGCGTTGCTCTTACTTGGACCCTTTATTGCGTATTTTGCACGAAGTACATGAGATTGATCTTGCAAAACATTGAACTTTACTATTCTGTTAACCTGAAGTTGCTCTGAACCGGGCTTTGTAACACCCATTTTTACCTACTGGTTTTAATTAATTCTCACTGTATTGTATTAAGAAAGAGGATTTACTGTTTTTATGTACACTTTTATGATCTATGTTTCTAAATCAGATCGAATAAAGTTTAATGAATTTATTTGAAGTCTCCCAAGATGGCAACCAGAGAAAAAGGAGCCCAAATGTAGCACAAATATCACCCAGATGTAGCCCATGTATAGCCCAATGACAGATGTGTGGAAAACACTTTTTATCCTTTGTTTTTTTGCAGTTTTATATAGTGCAGGCTGGTCAGATATTGGAGTGCTTTACATGAGCATTGGTTACATCATACAAGGACAAACTCACTTTTGGTTGTAGGCATGGGGAGATTAAGTGATTTGACCAGAATCACAGAATGCCGAGCTGAAGCAGAAACTCCAACTTGGTTCCCCAGTTGCAAAGTCTGCAGCTCTGGAAGTAACACCACATTCTCTTCCCTAAGCGTAACATTTAATCAAGAGGTCAACTGGATAAAAAAACATAAAGATAACAAATAATTTAAAAGTGCTTTGTCGCTATTTGAGAACTCAGAAAATATGTCCTCATTTTAGATTTTTAGAGCACTAACCATAATTTCTATGCAAATAAGACCCTCTCATTTCTATAATTTCTAAAGGAAATGCTTTAGGTATTACAGTTTTGATTACATCAAGATGATGTCAAGCGTGCCACACTTTTGTAATAAATATAGAATGTTAGCAATCGAGTTGTCTCTTGTCTCTTTCTACACGTCTCTTGCCTCTTTCTGCACCTCTCTTGCCTCTTTCTGTAGCTCACTCTCTTCTTTCTGCACCTCTCTTGCCTCTTTCTGCACCTCTCTTCCCTCATTCTGCAGCTCACTCTCTTCTATCTGTACCTCTCTTGCCTCTTTCTTCACCTCTCTTGCCTCTTTCTGCACATCTCTTGCCTCTTTCTGCACATCTCTTGCCTCTTTCTGCACATCTCTTGCCTCTTTCTGCACCACTCTTGCCTCTTTCTGCACCACTCTTGCTTCTTTATACACCTCTCTTGCATCTTTCTGCACCTCTCTTGCCTCTTTCTGCACCTCTCTTGCCTCTTTCTGCACCTCTCTTCTTTCTGCACCTCTCTTGCCTCTTTCTGCACCTCTGTTACCTCTTTATGCACCTCTCTTGCCTCTGTCTGCACTTCTCTTCCCTCTTTCTGCAGCTCACTCTCTTCTTTCTGCACCTCTTGCCTCTTTCTGCACCTCTCATGCCTTTTTCTGTACTTCTCTTGCTTCTTTCTGCGCCTTTCTTTCTCTTTCTGCACATGTCTTACCTATCTAGGTGTAGTTAGAAATTAGCATTTAAAAAACCTTAGAAATTCACTGAAAAAACCACAGGTTTCAGGGATGTTATAGTTAGAAATTAGCATTTAAAAACCTTAGAAATTCACTGAAAAATCACAGGTTTCAGGGACGTTATGGATAGAAATTAGCATTTAAAAAAGCTTAGAAATTCACTGAAAAAACCATAGGTTTCAGGGACGTTATAGTTAGAAATTAGCATTTAAAAACCTTTGAAATTCACTGAAAAACCATAGGTTTCAGGGACGTTCTAGTTATAAATTATCACTTAAAAACCTTTGAAATTCACTGAAAAAAAACATAGGTTTCAGGGACGTTATAGTTAGAAATTAGCCTTTAAAAAGCCGTAGAAATTAACTGAAAAAACCATAGATTTCAGGGACGTTATAGTTAGTTGGACATTTCACTAGTACAAAACCAGAGAAATTCGCCCGTTATAGTTAGTTGACCTAACTATAACTCGCGCCCCCGCAATGCACTGCTTATGACGTCACATATTACATCATTCATGACATGGTCAGTGACATCACTGATTACATCTCAAATGACATCACTGATGACATCATCCAGTGACTATGTGTTTCTGTAAAGTTTAAATATGTTTTTTTTTTATATATATATATATATATATATATATATATATACCAAGGTGTATTGAAGAATGACTGGGTGTATAAGTGTCTGAATAGATGATTTAGTAGGTGCGCGACTGACTGTATAAGTGAGTGATTAATCATGTCTTACTGAATGCATGGGTTAGTGACTAAACTGTGTCAATGTCTGTATTAGTCTATCAGTTGGTGTGTAAGTGGCTGCATGGGTTGGTGACTAGCTACATGAGTGTCTATATGGGTTATTGATTGGTTGTCTGAGTATCTGTATGGGTGCCTGAGTGTCTCTGTGGGTGGGTGGGGGGTGTGTGACTCTGTGCATAGATGTGTGAGTAGGTGATTCACTGGGTGTAAGGGTTCAAGAGTGCATCTGTGAAGGGCTGTATGGGTGGATGAGTGTGTGTATGGGTGTGTTGGTGAGTGAATGGATGTCTCAGTGGTACATGTGTGAGTAACTACATATGTGAAAGGCAGTATATGTGAGTGTTGGAGTATATAAATGACTATATGTGAGAGTGAGTGATTGTGAGAGTGGTTGTATGGATGAGTGTGTGCTTGTGTCAGTGATTGTAGAAGAGAGTAAGTATGTGTTAGTATCTGTATAAATAAGTGAAGTGGTGTGTGTATAACTGTATAGGTGAGTAAATGGGAGTGTGATTGATTCTTTGCATGACTGACTAGGTGTGTGAGTAACTCTATGGGTGAGTGGTGGTGTGTGAGTGTCTGTATAGGTGTATGAGTGGATATGATAGTGCTGTATTGATGAGTGACTGCATGTATGAGTAACTGTATGGATGAATGAGTGGACATGTGTGTAGACCTAGGAATCAGTGAGTGGGTATGTAGTAACTGGTATTGGTGTGTCTATGGTTTCGAAAATGGTAGTCTGCATTTTAGAGTGGGTGTATCAAAGGTTATATTAGGGTGTGAGGAGGTGCATCAGATTATCACATGGATGATGTCATCAGTGATGTCATTTGAGATGTTATCAGTGATGTCACTGACCATGTCATGAATGATGTAATATGTCACGCCATCAGCAGTGCATTATGGGGCGCGAGTTATAGTTAGCTCAATTAACTATAACGGGAGAATTTCTCTGGTTTTGTACTAGTGAAATGTCCAACTAACTACAACGTCCCTGAAACCTATGGTTTTTTCAGTGAATATATATATATATATATATATATATACATACCTTCAGCCAATTTGACGCTGCAATATGCTGCAGTCACTCCTTCATCTGGATCTCCTGCTGAACAGTTGTCTCCTTCGCCATCAATGTCACCATTGCCAATACAAATACTACAAATTAGCATTATAGACTCTCACCTTTTCCAGGAACCTCTGCCACCACTGGAAATGCAATCAGGACCATTAACGAACACCAGTAGTGGTGTAGAGGATTAGTATCTCCACCTCAAGACACACCAGCAGCTACCACATCAACTGTCCCATCTCCTTGTCCTTTTGAAAAATCACTAGAGAGCAACACCTACCTGAATTTAAAAGCTGGATTCTCCTCCGACTCATACCTCTACTTTATATACACCAACTTCAGACCAGAATTCTCTGTTGCACACATCTCCTATGAATGTGATAACATTCCAGGATGTGCTCATTGGAGGAGAAAACACACTAAATATACAACTAGAGGTGTTACACATTACTGTTTCCATCATTATGGGAAATGTACAACCAAGAGCTACTCCATGACCTACAGTGTGTCTAGTCCTAGGTTTTGCAGAGCAGACATTTCTCTCTCTGGCAATCATGAAAATGGCGACTTGAAAGCTACATAAAAAATATAAGCGTTCATACTAAGACCCTGCTTATCTCCGACAGGAGCCAAAGCCTGATTTAGTCCTTGAATGAGCAGTTAGAAAATGTCATGCATCTTTTCTAGAGATCCCTGTACTACCTGACTAAGAAAGTAAAAGAAAAGATGCAGCTGGCTGACAGGTTTGTGGATCTAATGCAGTTGCATTAAAGATAGCCAGTGACTCAGCTTTGCTTGGCAGATATGACAGATTACTCAGGAAAACATTGCTAATTTTTGTAAAGGATTTACCAACAAGCCCGAGGCAAGATTTTTTGGAAGTCACCTAAGAGGGCAATTTTTTCTCAAATCAGGTGATTATTGCGGTAATTTATTTCAAAGACTAAGTAGCCACCCAATACTTCCATGGAGATTCCCTTAGACTTGCGCCCTGGTTGTACATCTTTAAACTTGATGCGCTACTGTAGATACTTAATCTTCCATTTGCAGGATCTGTTCTTTTTGGTAGCCACATCGACTAAACAAGCATTTGCAATGCAATAGGTCTCGCATTTGCAAGAGTTTGAGCTATTGGCAATGTAAATGACAATGCCTTTTATTTATCTGTTTTTAAAGCCTGCAAGGGGTATGTAAACACGAACTTTGTACTTATAGTCATTGCTTATGAGAAGCAAGGCTGGCAGTAAAATGGGTGCAGTTACTGACAACCTTGGTTTTCGTAAGCAATGACTAAGTACAAAGTGCATGTTTACATACCCCTTGCAGGTTTTCAAAACAGATAAATAAAAGGCATTGTCATTTACAATGCCAATAGCTCAAACTCTTGCAAATGTGAGACCTATTGCATTCAGTTCTCTGTGCCAGGGTCTCTTGTGAATTCCAGTGGTCTTTAGAGAACACAATGCAGGCTGGAGACAAACCTATGAACCTCATTCAGAACCTGATGGTGTTTGGAGTAAGGGAGAGCCTAAGTTGTGTTGAAATGGAGCCTTGTGGCTAAGTTGCTGAATGTGAACAAGAGAGACATGGGCTTTAATTCTGAGTCAGCATGTTATGTAGTTCTGTAACAGTGAATACGAGAGAGACCTGCACTGCGAAGGTTATGGTTCAAAATAAAACGTAAAGTTTATATCATTTTTAAAATGTCTATGTTCTTGTGAAAACGAAACTGATTACTAGTCTGTGCAGTATTGTTAAGAACATGCCCTTTACAGGAATCTGAAGGACGCATTAAAATAAACTCCCAGGGACTGTCAATGTGAACCTGGCGATTATCTTAAAAAATAATATGGTTTCTGTAGCAGAAAAGGGCAAAATAAACACCTAGCTTAGTTTGATGAGAAACTGTAATGACGAAAAATAGCCAAAATGCAGCTGCACTACAGATATAGTGAGTGTCACAAAATAACTGCCGGCTGTTTCACTCGCAACATTACATGGGTTTTTAAAAGAACATTTTAGACCAGTAAATCGAAAACGTTTTTAAGAGCAGGAAATCAAAGTTGATAATTGCACTTAGGGAAGATAGTTGTAGCCCTGCTTAGTGTATTTCGAGTGATATAAAGTTCCTTTTCTCTTGTCTTCGGGCAAAACCGAACCGGCGGAGGATAATATTGTACAGATCTTAAGAACAAACGACGGGTTCTTCTCGGGCGGCTCTCCTAATTCGTCCAGCAACTGTTCATCTAGTTATTCTTAATAAAGATTGTTGAAAAGAAAGGTAGGCTAACCTTGCCAAGGGAATGGAAAAAATGCTGCTGTATTTTTCAGAGTGCTCAGAAACTGAACATCCTGCATGCCATGCTGAATGATTTTGGGTGATCTGGAAGAGTGCTGTGAATGGTATGAGTTGTTCTGCTGGGTGTGTTGCTGCAGAACTTCTCTCGATGCAGGCAGAGGAAGTAACAGCACACAGCAATCACAAAGGTACGTCTCCTCATTATCAGACTTTACCTTAATATAACCACGTAAGGCACCTGACGCTGCACTTAGTATTTAAAAGTGAAAGTGGGCGCTGAGTATGTAAAATTTAAAGTGTGGGTTGCATGCTGCTATGAAAGGATCTAATGATCGTAAGGACTGCATCCTGTTACATTGCCCTAAAAACTAAATATAGTGTAAAAAAGAACAAGCACTATAGTGACATGAAAGCGGGCGCTTGGTAGATAGAAACTGTGACACTTCACAATGAGAATTTTGGCTCGAGCTGGCAAAAGCAGATTCTGTTATCTTCCGGTGTTGGAGGAAAATAAATAAATCAGAAGAACGCCGAAAAAGGTAGATAACAGACCGACTACCCCCCATCCTCCATAGAGGGGGTGTCAAGTAAGGGAGACTTGCAGTGAGTAGTGCACACGACCCAGGGAAAAGCTACTGAGCGCGTCTTGCACGTCTCCACCACGCTCCTCTTTCATAAAAAAAAGAAAATATGCGTATGAGAGGTGGAAAAACACACATAATTTTTAAATTAACACTCCACGCGCAAGTAGGAAAATATATGATCCAGTACTCCCCCCCCCCCCCTCTTACAGCCATGAAAAAAATGCAATAATGAAGACCGAGGAAACAGAAGAGAGGGCGGTGGAGACAGCTTAATTATGCTCCCAACAAGCTCTTTTTCCATCCTCCTTTTGGGGGGGAGTGAGGACTGGCATGAAAGAGCCTTAGAAAACCAGCGCAAACACGACAGGCAGCACACGCTCGCCTCCTCCGAGTGCAGTAAAACTCTTATTTTAAGGGGGAAACAGGCAGTGTCCAGAAATCCTCACAAAGCGAGGCACATCGCCATGCATGCCGATATTTAAAAAATAATCTTTCAACCGCATGCAATTGCGCAGAAGACGAAGATGAATATTGATGCTCCCCCTTAACTCTACAGAAACGTTCATGCTCTTAAAATGCATGAAACGAACATTCCCACCACCAAACAGAACAAGCATTGTTAGCATCATGAAACGGGTACCCTGGAAAGCAAAAAAAAGTATGCAGGAAGAAACATTAATTAAACAAGCGTACTTACACTGTACTTTACCGGTGCTCCTCAGCCTGGAGAGGAAGTGAGCTATCGGCTGCAGGAACGAAACAGGAGGCAGCAAAGAAGAGCGACGCTGGAGTGCACCAATGGTAAGTAGGAGGCTGGAAAACAGTCCTTTTATTGATTACACCAGGTCTTGCAGACAGCGCATGCGCGCTGATGCTCGACCTAAAAATTGAGAGAATGGAAAAAGACAAACTCTCAAAGCAGTCTGTTTAGAAGAACAAAAGAAATACTATCAGTCTCAGTATCACTATCAAGGTTATCGATACCAAGACAGACAAAGGTCAACCCCCTCGGTGGCCTCTCATACTGCCAAAACATCAGTTGTGTGAAATAAGAAAGGAGGTTACATCCCTCCTACAAAAGAAAGCAATAGAACATATTCCTCCATCACAACGAGGAAATAGTTTCTATTCAAGACATTTTTTAGTTCCCATCAAAAGGCCCCAGAAAGAAAGATATCCCAATCATGTACTTAAAGCAAGCCAAGAAATAAATAAAAAGGTACATTCAGAATGCAGGCCTTACATCATATTTGTTCACAACTAATGAAGGCAGATTGAATGTGTTCAGTAGATTCACAAGATGCCTATTTTCACATCCCATTAATGAAAAAACACAAAATGTTTTTTGGCTATACCGTGGGGAAAGAACACTACCAATACACAGTTATGCCTTTCGGTCAAAAATCTGCACAAAAATCTTTTGCTATAGTGGCAGCTTACCTATTCAGAGAGAAAATATCTATTTACCTGTACCTTGAGGATTGCCTCATAAAAGCAAGTTCACACTTACTCCTCACCATTCACTTGCTATATCATCTGGGTCTACATGTCAATTTTGAACAATCAAACCAACACTTCCTTAGACACAAAACCTAGCTGGGCTGGGACCTCTCTACTGGGGCACGCCCAAACTTTTTGTCTTCACCCCTCCTGCTTTGCTGAATTTGTTTTTGTTGGCTTTCGTACTCTGTGCACTTTACCAATGCTAATCAGTGCACGTGTGCTCTCCCTAAAACATGGTACAATTTGGCCTACACCTAATTAGCACATTCAATTTGATTTTAAGTCCCTAATAAATGGTACTGTACGTACCCTGGGAATGTAAATTAAATGCTACTAGTGGGCCGGCAACACTCATTGTGCCACCCACTAGAGTGGCCTTTCTAAAACATGCCTCAGGCCTGCTGTTGCAGCCTGCAGTGCAGTTTTAAACTACCATGTCAACCTGACCTGGCAAAATAAAAAAAAATTCAGGCCTAAACTTTTCTTTTTAATGTATACCAGTCAACCTAAGGTAGAACATGATGGCTCATGGAGCTGGGTGCATTGTTTTTAAAAAGTAGGACATGTGAGTTTATTTTCGATGTCCTGGTAGAGAAAAACTCCTAAATTCATTTTTCACTGTTGCAAGGCCTATCTCTCCCATAGGCTAATATTGGGTTAACTTGTTACACTTAATAAGTGATAGCTTAAGTTTTGGAGAAGATAGGAAAATGACGTTTACACTCAAATGAATTGTAATTTTAAGTCCTCTTTAATAGTAAAGTCGGATTTTAAGTCACACTTCTGAAAATGCCACTTTTAGAAAGTTGTCATTTTCCTGTCCTAACCATCGGCGCCTTCTGCCAGGATCCTGAGTCACATAACTGTGATTAGCTTAGCTGCTGGCCTTGGGTCATTCCTCCCAGAAAGTAAGAGACAAAGGGGACTAGATATTGGCAAGATGGGCCATCCTGCCAGGTGATTGGGGTGGAGCTGTTCACTGCCCCACTTACATTTTAAAGGGATGCCTCCAGCACACACACAAATTAATTTGACACCAGTCTTTTGTCTTAAAAGTACTTAAAGCCTGGGAAAGAAGGAGCTTTCCAGAACCAGATGTAATGGTAGTATAAGGAGTCCTCCCACTTCAAAGGCTGGCACCAGATATAAATCTTGGCCCTCCCAAGCCTGACTCACTCAACATATCACTTCTGGATCTATGGAAGACTCAGAAGAAGGACTGCTCTGCTGCCCTGGTGCTGGAAGCACTGCCCTGCTGCCCTACTTCCTAAGGAAGGAAGACTGGACCTGTAATTGAACCCAGAACCACCAAAGTGACTTCAAGGCTAGCAGGCTGGCCTCCTGTGTGAGCTACAGGGACATCACAAGCTCCGGAGACCTGTCCTGCATCTGCCCAACTGCCTAGACCCAACTGGACCTGCCTGGACCCTTCTACTGGCCTCTGCTGAAGTGAGTCCTGATCCCCAAGAGGTGCCCCAAGGTCCTGGATCTTTGGCTGGCATCAGAGCGCACTCCGCCTTGCCCAATTGTGGGCTCCCTCAGAACTGACGCAGCTTGCAAGGAATTTAACCATTCAAGCAGATTTACTGAGTGGGTGTAACATCGAAAATTAGGGTTGGAAACTGGACAACAGCATTTTGCAAGATATTTTCTTAGAGTGGGGTGTTCTGCAAATGGATCTTGTCGCTATCAAGCAAGACGCACAAAATGCCTAATGTTCGCCTTGAGACTAATGGAGTCAGGGTTGTTGGGCACTGCCCTTTGAATACATTGGTTCATCACATTTTTTTAGGGATTTTCATCAGTACCTCTGATTCCATTGTTACTAATAAAACTGAAACAGTCCAATGCCACGGTGATTCTTCTTGCTCCAGAGTGGCTGAGGCCATTTACAGAACTTCTTCATCTTATCATAAAACCACACAGGAAAATGCTGTGGAAACCACATCTGTTGTTGAGCATGAGGGGGTGGACACATGAATTGAACATGCAATCTTAGAATTTGGCTGCATGGCTCCCGAAATTGTACAATATGGTCGTATAAAGGGCCTCAAGATTGTATGAACATTCTAAAAGAAGCCATATGTCCTTCCTCTAGAATCTTGTACAGTTTCAGGTGAAAATGATTTGGGATTTGGTGTTTGGAAAACAATCACAATCCAACTTGATGTCAAGAAGTGGTAATCATACTTCACCTTCTGCAATTGGCAAAATCAAAACTATAGTGCTCTTCCATAAAAGTGCATATATCATCAAATAACTGTGGTTCACTTGGGATAACCTCTGCCAACAAGGAATGAGGCTATAAACATAAATGGGAACACCCAAACCACCATACATCATGAACACCAAACAAAGAGGTGCAAACTGATACCCAATTGCTCCCTTAGTCAAAACCTATGACCTTAGAAAATTATTAATAAAGATTATGCTTTGAAAAATTGAAAATTTGTTACAAGAGAATTTTATCCAAAGCAACAATTTGAAAGCAACACAAATAATGCTGATATGAACTATACAGAGCAATAGGTTGCCATTAATTACAGCAAAAGGGCACCATTCATTGATTCTGACAATAAAATGGAATTAGAATACACATATCTACCAAATCAATCAGCAGTCCATATTACATAGGTACAGGTCAACATTTCTGCCCAAAGGTAAAATTGACCAGGGCCATCATCAGGACAATGTGTCACAAAAACAAAAATATATTAATACAGGTTTAAACCTAAACAAGACAAAGGGAGATCAATAAAAAATTAATACAATTACTAGTATTTTATGTATCATACACAAACACCCTCCTGTTGGTGACACGCAAGAAAAAATCAAGTGATGAGAAAAAGTTAACACCACCAAATGTGTAGGCTTACTGAGAAGAGTTTAAAACTGCATCAGATAAAAAGCTCGACTGAGAGAGGGGTCACAAGGTAGGATACAACCAGTATCCACAGTTCCAAAAGAACATACTTGTGAACTCACAAATTAAAGAAATTAGGAGACATTCCAAAAAATATCATTGAAAGAATGTAACCAGAAGCCCATCCAGCGAAACCAAATAGGGTGTACATGCGATAAAGCATTTGCGGTTGAAGCTCGACCAATTTGCGCCAACTGAAATGCTACATACTAAAGACTTACTTAGGTCAGGACAAAGCCAAATTGGACCAAACAGAATTTCGTCTGGTCAACCAGAAAATGAGTGTAGCTTGAGGGTACTAGGGAATTAATCCTTGCACAGCAGTCACCTGAGCAATTATAAATATACAGCGTTCGTTTAACTAAAAAACCACAAGTAGTGCTCCAAGTATATTTAATTAATTGGAACTTACTTCAAAACCAAATAAACTTTAATAAGGATATCAGTCCCCCAGCCAGGGGGACCAAAAAGAATTCAAAGAATAACGGCACTCAATCAGTTAAAAAGCATGCAGTCCTATCAACAATGCCCAGAAATAAAGGATTTTCTGGAAGGATTAAAGAAAACTTTACCTCCAAGACGGAAGTCTTCTCCACCACGGAAACTTAATCTAGTTCCCTCTAAATGACTGGCTACCCTTTTTGAGCCTATCCATAATGCCTCATTGCAGCATCTCACCCTGAAAGTTTTTTTTTTTAATATAGCAATTACATCTTCAAAGGCGTTCAGTGAAGTCCACTCCCTATCTGCAGTAGAGTCTTATACAATCTCAGCATCAGATTAGGGTTAAGAACACATCCTATATTTGCTCGGGGTAGTTTCGGATATTCATATTACAAGAATATTTCTCTGCCAGTTTTCTTTGCAAATCCTTTCTCTCCGGTAGAGAGATCACTCCAATCCCTGGATAAAGAAGCAGTGTCCTTTCAGAGCCAATGCATGCTGGCCTATCAGACACTCTTTCAGTAATTTTTCTGTTTAGTAAAGGTTTAAACCTCATCGTGTTAAAGGTTTACATTTTTTAGCTGGTTGCTGCAATGTAGGTTTGTACAGGCTTTCTCAGAGAGAAAACAATTAGCAAATGCTGACCTGATTCAGCCTGTGGAGGTGTTACATTAAAATGATTTTTTTTGAAGGTGCCTACATCCCTTCAAAATATACCTCTGGATTTCTCTGTTTATGACTTCAGTGAGGATTCCTACAAGGCAGAACTAGGATTATCAGTAAGTTTTTTATTTTTTATTAATGGAATAGGGGCCAGCCTACCTAGAATAATGCCTCACCCCTGAAGCCCCCAATCTAGGAGGAACTGATTGGATGATTTACCCCAATCTAGTGGGGCAAAAAATCACACTAAACATG
Source organism: Calotriton arnoldi (assembly GCA_963921515.1). Taxonomy (NCBI): domain Eukaryota; kingdom Metazoa; phylum Chordata; class Amphibia; order Caudata; family Salamandridae; genus Calotriton; species Calotriton arnoldi. Next base: position 647,525 of record CAWUFW010006258.1, on the reverse strand, counting down.
AGGAATTGTTTACTTTTTATATCGTTTTTTATGATTCTTGCATAGGCCGGACAATCCTTGCTTCGGTCTGCACTCCGACCCCTGAAGGTCAAACAGTCTTTTTGCCCTCTTGGGTGGCATATTGGGGAATTTGCCCCTAATTTGTCCTCCCCATGGGGGACTAAGCACAAAAGACATGAGAGATCTTGAAAAAAAGAAAACAAGGGTGGGGTAGGTGGCAACCTGTCTTGGCATTGGGCCCCACTACCCACCCCTGAAACCCATACAGTCCTTATGCGCTCTATTATCTTCAATGTGCCCTCCGAGGGGAGGGACAGAAAGACACTTTCTCTAAAAAGTGGGGTTAAGCCAGGCTTTCTGGCATTGGGCAGCACCCCTTTACCCCGAAGCCCAAACAGTCTTTCTACTACCCACGTCTCCCAGGAGGAAGATTGGTGTCTTTACTCTGTCTGCTCTCCCTGGGAGGGCAGAATGCACTACACACCAGGAATTGTTTTGTTTTCTTTTATAAAAGAGAAGAATGGAGTGAGGTCTGGCCAATGCTGGCATCGGGTCGCACCACCACCCGTGAAGCCCAAACAATCTTTCTGCCCTCCTGGGGGTCCAACTGGGAGATTAACTCCTGACCTGCCAAATTGTTTCGACTCAATGATAAGGAGGCATTCCCTTGTTTGCATGGGCGCTCGGCTCCATGCAAATGAGTGAACATTTAGCCTTTGTGTCTGCCCCATAGTACAGATTAAGGCACTGAGGAAATAAACCTACCTGCAGGCACACTAACTACACTCTCACAGACATGGCGCTCCAATCGTGTACTACCTGAGTGCATCCCTTGGGAGGGCAGCACAGGGACACCAGGTATCTCCCAGGCATCCTTTGCGGTAACACATTGCATACACCTGTAGAGGAATGCCTTTTCCCCTCTCCAAAGAGCGACCAGTCTTCTCCTTTAGGAGTCAGACATTAATTTATGCCTCCGGGGAACAAATGGGGTCTATGGGGTTACCCTCTCTCTGCTGGCCTGTATGTCAAAACTATGCCAAAATACATCTCTATTAACTCTCACATGCCACGGGGAATTGCTGCAGTATTTAGGCTCTGGGTCAGCCAGCACTCTGGCAACTCTGTCACCCCTGGGCATCTCTGAAACCTTGAGAACAAGAGTAATCAAGGGTGGGCTGTCTTGAATGGATCCCAGCACATTTTCTTACAGAGAATGTCCTGCAAATGTCAAACTAAGGCTCAAAAACACAGTTACCATATTTATACATCCAAACTCTCTAGCACTTCTAGCCAATGGGCAAAGTCTTACGACCCTGCCTTCCCACAATTCTTTCAAGTAAAATGGTATGCCACTTGTGTGGATGGACCTACCGCAAGCCAATAGGAGGCGATCAAAACTGTAACCATTTGAAGACCACATTAACACTAAATTGAATTCACACGGTTCACCTATTGGCCAATTCTTTAAGTGCAAAATAGATCGTGTCCAACCTCACCATTGGGGTACCTTTTTTATTCGGAAATGCATGGGGACACTGGGTGGTAGGACTTTTTGTCTGTTCCCTCAGATTAAGTACACACCACCCAACCCCAGAAATGTGAGGAAAATGTGTAATATTTGCCAATGTGTGATTTTTTTCAGGTCATTCTAGATAAGAAGAATTAGGGGAATTTATGCAAGCCACACTACACCGGGTTCACCTGATTTATCCGGGTGTCTAGTTTTCAGAAATGTCTGGTGTTGGTAGGCTTTTTTTAGGCAGTGCCGACCACAATTCTCAGACACCTCAGCAGCTCAAATCCCATAATGATTTAATTTCAAAGGAAGAATTGTGGGAATGCAGAATTAGTTATTATTTGTTAAATTTTTTATATTGTTTTGCATCCAAACGTAAGTCTGTGTGCAGAAAAGGATGCATTTTGGAAGGTTTTTGCTGAATCAACTGATGCTATGGGTAACCCCTAATTCAGAGAGGTACAAACAACGCCTATTCCTAAAGTAGGATTTTATGGCACATTTCCTTCATACCAGTTTTGTAGTCATTGTACTTTATCTTATGAATTGATGCATGTTTGAAACAAAATGAAAAATCATATACTGCAGCTCGATTGGTGACTGTTGTTACTGTGCGTTTTTGGGCAAGGAACAAATACTACATATGTCTGCTACTGGAATAGTCTTGCAGACTTAATAGAGTATTACCTTTGTAGATCAACACCGGGCCAAACAATTACAGATTAAAATATTGCAAACTACTTCAGATTTTTCAGTTTTTTATCTCTTTGAGAAAATCATGAGCAATCTACAAAAATTACCACGAGGCTGAATTCAGAGTTTTGTTTGCTTTTCAGAAATGTATCTCTTTCCAGGTTCACCCAAGGGTTTCACATTCTCTTCCCCCACAAATTGCAAGCAGGTAGAAGTCGCAAAAATTTGAAATTTCAACCACCGCAAAATTGCAAAAACTGGTGAAAAATGTATTTTTCACAGCTTCGTCTGTTTCTGAAAGCTGGCGAGAAGTTGATCTTGGCAACACAGACCTTTTGCTGATGTCATTTCTAGAAAATAAAATAAATTTTTAAACTACAATTTTGCTACATTTTGGCTAATTTCTGGGTTCCTCCCACAAACGAACACAAACCGTGTTGGTGGTCAGGGCAGGTAGAGACAAAGGGAGGTAAGAGGTTTCAAGGTTTAGAATTGGGTAGAGGTGAAAGGAGGTAAGAGTTATTTAGGGTTGAAGAGCGGGTAGAGGTAAGAGTTTTATAGGGTTTGGTTGACTATAGGTAAATGTAGGGGGTTGTGTGTCTGACCCCCAAAAAGAAAAAGAAAAAAAGGGGGGTTGGCAGGATCACCATGCTCCAAAACTATATATGCTTAGATGTACATATATAAATATATAGACAAATGCATAAATATATCTATATATTTATAAACACACACACACATATATAATATTCACTGAAAAAAACCATAGGTTTCAGACACATTATAGTTAGAAATTAGCATTTAAAAACCTTTGAAATTCACTGAAAAAACCATAGGTTTTAGGGACAGTTATAGTTAGTTGGACATTGCACTCGTACAAAACCCGTGAAATTCCCTCGTTATAGTTAGTTCAGCTAACTATAACTCGCGCCCCGCAATGCACTGCTGATGACGTCACATATTACATCACTCATGACATGGTCAGTGACATCACTGATGACATCACTGATGACATCTCAAATGACATCACTGATGACATCATCCAGTGACTGTGTGTTTCTGTAAAGTTTAAATATGTTTAATATATATAGGGAAAGGCGTATTGAAGAATGAGTGGGTGTATAAGTGTCTGAATGGATGATTTAGTACGTGCGTGACTGACTCTACAAGTGAGTGATTAAACGTATCTTACTGAATGCATGGGTTAGTGACTAAACTGTGTGAATGTCTGTATCCGTCTGTTGGTGTGTAAGTGGATGCATGGATTTGCGAATAGCTACATGAGTGTCTATATGGGTTATTGATTGGTTCTATGAGTATCTGTATGGGTGCCTGAGTGTTTGTGTGGATGGGGTGTGTGCGACTGTGCATAGATGTGTGAGTGGGTGATTCACTGGGTGGATGGTTTCAAGAGTGCATCTGTGATAGACTGTATGGGTGGGTAAGTGTGTGTAAGAGTGTGTTAGTGAGTGAATGTATGTCCCAGTGGTACATGTGTGAGTAACTACATATGTGAAAGGCAGTATATATGTGTATTGGAGTATATAAATAGCTATAAGCGAGAGTGAGTGATTGTGATAGTGGCTGTATGGATGAATAGTGATGTCATCAGTGATGTCACTGACCATGTCATGAGTGATGTAATATGTGACGTCATCAGCAGTGCATTGCGGGAGCGCGAGTTATAGTTAGCTGAACTAACTATAACGGGGAATTTCACGGGTTTTGTACGAGTGCAATGTCCAACTAACTATAACTGTCCCTAAAACCTATGGTTTTTTCAGTGAATTTCAAAGGTTTTTTAAATGCTAATTTCTAACTATAACGTGTCTGAAACCTATGGTTTTTTCAGTGAATTTCAAAGGTTTTTAAAATGCTAATTTGTAACTATAACGTGCCTGAAACCTACGGTTTTTTCAGTGAATTTCAAAGGTTTTTTAAATGACAATTTTTAAAATGTATTAATTTTTATATTAATTTTTTTCATACTGATTTACTACATTTTTAGAAACAATTTCTTTTACATATTTTATTTTTAAATTACATTGTAATTACATTATACATTACATTACAAAAAATACTTTCTCAGAATGAATTACTTTAGTTTAAATACTTTGCACATAGGCAATAGACTTTAAGTACAGTAGTTACAGTTGTTGCAATGGGCAACACATTTTCAAACACAATGCAACATTCAGCTCAATGTGAATTTCTAGTTAAATGCAATTAGTTACTTTATGGATTACTTTTTCTAACCACAGGACTGGATCCTAGATTCAGTCCTGGTACATCTCCTGTAAACAGTTGAGTAAAAGCGTTTTGGTTACAGTCGTGATTTTTAAGGAATATTATTGTATTTTAAAAGTTGACACTTAGAAACGTTTCTCATAGAATCACCAATGTTATCCTATGGAAGGAAATTCACTTAGCAGGTAAAAACTGTTATCGTTATTTTTTCTTACTCAGTGTTGGATCCTGGATCCAGCACTGGTGCATCTCCTGTAAACAGTTGAAAGAATGCGTTTAAGTCATACAGGCGATTTTTAAGGAATATTTGTAGTTTGTGAAAATCGACACTTTGAAACTTTTCTGCTGAAAACCAGACAATGGATTCCTATGGAAGAAAATATAAGTTACTGGTAAGTACGGTTAAAATTACTTTTGAGGATCAGTACTGGGCTGAAAGATGCAGCACTGAGGTCTCTCCTGATAACAGATGAGTAAATCGGAATTCGTATTTCGGCTGATTTTAGATGAATATTTTAAAGTTCCAAAACTCCACACTTAGAAGAATTTCCAAGTGAAACCAGTCAATGTTAGCCTATGGAAGGAAATTCAAGTTACCGGTAAGTACGGTTAAAATTACTTTTGAGGATCAGTACTGGGCTGAAAGATGCAGCACTGAGGTCTCTCCTGATAACAGGTGAGTAAATCGGAATTCGTATTTTGGCTGATTTTAGAGGAATATTTTAAAGTTCCAAAACTCCACACTTAGAAGAATTTCCAAGTGAAACCAGTCAATGTTAGCCTATGGAAGGAAATTCAAGTTACTGGTAAGTACGGTTAAAATTACTTTTCAGGACCAGTACTGGGCTGAAAGATGCAGCACTGAGGTCTCTCCTGATAACAGGTGAGTAAATCAGAATTCGGATATCGGCTGATTTTAGAGGAATATTTTATTTGTATGTTTCAAAAATCAACACTTAGAAACTTTTTCAGCAAAAAGCAGGCAATGATATCCTATGGAAGGAAATTCAAGTTACTGGTAAGTACGGTTAAAATTACTTTTGAGGATCAGTACTGGGCTGAAAGATGCAGCACTGAGGTCTCTCCTGATAACAGGTGAGTAAATCGGAATTCGTATTTCGGCTGATTTTAGAGGAATATTTTAAAGTTCCAAAACTCCACACTTAGAAGAATTTCCAAGTGAAACCAGTCAATGTTAGCCTATGAAGGAAGTTCAAGTTACCGGTAAGTACGGTTAAAATTACTTTTCAGGATCAGTACTGGGCTGAAAGATGCAGCACTGAGGTCTCTCCTGATAACAGGTGAGTAAATCGGAATTCGTATTTCGGCTGATTTTAGAGGAATATTTTAAAGTTCCAAAACTCCACACTTAGAAGAATTTCCAAGTGAAACCAGTCAATGTTAGCCTATGAAGGAAGTTCAAGTTACCGGTAAGTACGGTTAAAATTACTTTTCAGGATCAGTACTGGGCTGAAAGATGCAGCACTGAGGTCTCTCCTGATAACAGGTGAGTAAATCGGAATTCGTGATTTCGGCTGATTTTAGAGGAATATTTTAAAGTTCCAAAACTCCACACTTAGAAGAATTTCCAAGTGAAACCAGTCAATGTTAGCCTATGAAGGAAATTCAAGTTACCGGTAAGTACGGTTAAAATTACTTTTCAGGACCAGTACTGGGCTGAAAGATGCAGCACTGAGGTCTCTCCTGATAGCAGGTGAGTAAATCGGAATTCGTATTTCGGCTGATTTTAGAGGAATATTTTAAAGTTCCAAAACTCCACACTTAGAAGAATTTCCAAGTGAAACCAGTCAATGTTAGCCTATGAAGGAAATTCAAGTTACCGGTAAGTACGGTTAAAATTACTTTTGAGGATCAGTACTGGGCTGAAAGATGCAGCACTGAGGTCTCTCCTGATAACAGGTGAGTAAATCGGAATTCGTATTTCGGCTGATTTTAGAGGAATATTTTAAAGTTCCAAAACTCCACACTTAGAAGAATTTCCAAGTGAAACCAGTCAATGTTAGCCTATGAAGGAAGTTCAAGTTACCGGTAAGTACGGTTAAAATTACTTTTCAGGATCAGTACTGGGCTGAAAGATGCAGCACTGAGGTCTCTCCTGATAACAGGTGAGTAAATCGGAATTCGTATTTCGGCTGATTTTAGAGGAATATTTTAAAGTTCCAAAACTCCACACTTAGAAGAATTTCCAAGTGAAACCAGTCAATGTTAGCCTATGAAGGAAATTCAAGTTACCGGTAAGTACGGTTAAAATTACTTTTCAGGACCAGTACTGGGCTGAAAGATGCAGCACTGAGGTCTCTCCTGATAGCAGGTGAGTAAATCGGAATTCGTATTTCGGCTGATTTTAGAGGAATATTTTAAAGTTCCAAAACTCCACACTTAGAAGAATTTCCAAGTGAAACCAGTCAATGTTAGCCTATGAAGGAAATTCAAGTTACCGGTAAGTACGGTTAAAATTACTTTTGAGGATCAGTACTGGGCTGAAAGATGCAGCACTGAGGTCTCTCCTGATAACAGGTGAGTAAATCGGAATTCGTATTTCGGCTGATTTTAGAGGAATATTTTAAAGTTCCAAAACTCCACACTTAGAAGAATTTCCAAGTGAAACCAGTCAATGTTAGCCTATGGAAGGAAATTCAAGTTACTGGTAAGTACGGTTAAAATTACTTTTCAGGATTAGTACTGGGCTGAAAGATGCAGCACTGAGGTCTCTCCTGATAACAGGTGAGTAAATCAGAATTCGTATTTCGGCTGATTTTAGAGGAATATTTGCACAATGGTGAAGGGAGGGGCGGGGCCTGAGGTGACATCTGTGCAAACGCGCCCGTGGCGCGTTTTAAGTTGGGGGATTAAGTCCCCTTGAATCATGAGGGTCCCTACGGGCCAACTAGCCCACCAGGAACCTCCAGTATGCGCAGGGGGCTGCGTTGCAGAGACATGTACAGAGGCCACACCCCTTTTTACACCTCTCTGCAACGCAGCTCTGTGGCGCTTTCTGGACGTACCTGTTGGGCTAGTTGGCCCCCAGGGACCCTCAGGATTGAAGAGGATTTAATTCCCCATCTTAAAACGCGCCACGGGGCCTGTTTGCACACATGTCACCTGAAGCCCCGCCCCCTCCCTTCACCACTGTGCAAACGCGCCCGTGGCGCGTTTTAAGTCGGGGGATTAACTCCCTTGAATCCTGAGGGTCCCTGGGGTGCAACTAGCCCACCATATACCTCCAAAAGCGCCATAGAGCTGCGTTGCAGAGAGGTGTAAAAAGGGGCGTGGCCTCTGTACACCTCTCTGCAAGGCAGCCTCCTGGCGCATACTGGAGGTTCCTGGTGGGCTAGTTGGCCCCAGGGACCCCCAGTATTCAAGGGGAATTGTTCCCTTCTGCAAACGCGCCAGGGGGCGCGTTTGCAGAGTGGTGAAGGAAGGAGGCGGGGCCTACGGGCCCGATCTTTTTTTTTTTTTTTTTCCTCTGAAGGGGGGCTGTGTGGCCCCCTTCCTTTTCCTATTTTTAGGCCCTGGGGACCCCATCCCCCAGGGCCTTACCCCTTTCTTTAATTTAAAAAAAAAAAACGGGAAGGGGCCGCGTGGCCCCCCTTCCCTGGGCCTGTATTGGCCCCGGGGACCCCATCCCCCGGGGCATGGCCTCTTTTTTTTTATTTGGAGGGGGCTGCGTGGCCCCCTCCTCAGGCCATTTAAGGCCCCGGGGACCCCATCCCCGGGCCGGCCTTGCACTTTTTAAAAAAAAAATTTCATTTTTTTACTTTGGGGAGGGGGGCTGCGTGGCCCCCTTCCGTGGCCACTTATGGCCCCGGGGACCCCATCCCCCGGGGCCTGGCCTCTCGTTGGGGACTGTGGGGGTCCCCAAGCCCCCACAGTCCCGTCGGCTCCCCGTGTCCTACGGGAGCCGGCATTAGCTTTACACATGGGGAGCTGCTAAGATGCAGCTCCCCATGTGGAAAGCTGTCGGCTTTGGATATTGGAAGAGAGAGCAGGTTTCCCTGCTCTCTCTTCCAATATCCAAAGCAAGTTTGCAATGACAGGACGGGAGCCGCGAGGCTCCCGTCCCTGTCATTGCAAACAGCAGTGTCCCGGGGTAGGCACCCCGGGACACTGCAGGAGCCGGCTCTGGGGGTGGCGGTCCCCAGGGCCACCACAGGCTTCCAGGAGGGGGCCGCGCGGCCCCCTCCCTACATTTTGAAAGCCCCGGGGAGGTGGTGGTCCTCGGGCTTGGGGGTCCAAAACGGACCCCCATTTTAATTTTTCTTAGTGCCCCGGGGAGGTGGTGGTCCTCGGGCGTGTGGGGGCTGGAGCCCCCACACAGGTTTTTAATTTAAAAAAGAAGCCCCGGGAGGTGGTGGTCCTCGGTGCTGCGGGAGGGCTCAGAGCCCTCCCGCATCATTATACATAAAGCCCCGGGGGGTGGTGGTCCCCGGGCTTGGGGGCCCTTAGAGGCCCCCACACATAAAATTAACCCCCCCCAGCATGCCCTCGGGACTTGGCCCACCCGGGGCCACTAACATCGAAGCGCGGGAGACCGCGCTTCGATTTTTTTTTTGGCAGGATTCGCGCTCCCTGAGCGCATCCTGCCGATTTTTAAAAAAAAATATATATTTTTTGCCCAGGGGGTCCTTGTGGGACCCCTGAGCAGACCTAGGGGTCAGGGTGTTTCTACCCTGCTCCCTTTGTGCGCTTTGCGCACTTGTTTCTGTCCCTCGGTTCTACCGAGGACAAAATGGCTGCCAACACTTCCTGATTTGGAGTGTTGACAGCCAATTAACCTAAAGCTCGTGCTCGGGAGGATCCGCGGCCCTAGATATATCTATCTTTTTACTTTTGATTTTCTCAGCAACTACTGAACGGATTTACACCATTTAACAAAAAGGGTTCTTTCTGAACCAAGAACTACCTCTTTGCCAAATTTGGTGTAATTCCGTTCAGCAGTTCGGGCTGTAGCCGTGTCTAAAGTTTCCTATGGAAAATTGCATGGGGAAAACGCGTTTTGGGACCCCCTTTTTCTCGGCCCCCGCTTGACGAATCCCCCGAGACTTTCAGGGTAGGAGCGGACCGGAGCGCCCCACAAAGTTTGAAAATTTTGCGAAGATACGTCAACCGGCAAGAGAGTTATTTCAAATAGAATGTCGCGGATTTCCTATGGATAATAGGTTGTAACTATAACTATCTACTGGCGACCGCCAATAGATAATATATATTACATATATATATTATATGTGTCTGACTGTCGCCACTGGGTAGTTATAGTTTTTTTTGTGGTTTTTAAAAAAACGTTTTATTGAAAGTTATGCACATTACATACATGGTATTACGAAGTATTTCAGTCATTTTCACAAACCATTGGAACATGTGGCATTGAACAGTACGGTAAGACATACATTCTGATCAATCAAGTATACAATATATTTGTTGTAGTGGTTTGACAAGATTGTTACAGCACATTCAATTTAATCATCAGAGTCGGGTAGTGCACCAGTGCCCTGTGAACGGAGATACTGCACTAGTGGCTCCCAAATATCATTGGGTCTAGATATGGCGGGCAATTCTTCAGCGTAGCAGGCCAGAGTTTCCTGACAGTACACCAGGTCCTTTAACCAATTTGCAGTCGTGGGACAAACGCGGCTCTCCCAGCACATAGCCACCCTGCGCTTAGCCAGCAATAACGCTATGTTGACAAATCTGCGCATTGCTCCCTGCAGAGTCGGGATGAAACCCAGTAGACAAGCCTGTGGGGTACATTCTATGGTGAGGTCCGTTATGTCATGTAATATGTTTATCACCGCTATCCAGTATTTCGCCACTTTATTACAGTCCCACACTAGGTGCCAGAAATCCGCCCCTGGGGTGTTACATCGTTTGCACCTATCATGGTCTCTAAGACCGCATTTGTGTAGCTTAGCTGGTGTGTGATAGACTTGGTGCAAGTATTTGAAGTGTGTTATTCTGAGGTTGCCATTGGATGTTAGTGCTGTAGTTATTTGGCAACAGTATTCCCAGTCCTTTGTTGTTAGTGGTGGGTCCAGCTTTTTGTTCCATAGCTCCAGACTTTTGAGTTGTGCTGGTGGAACGTCATCCCTCGCTACTCGATAGAGCTTAGTCACCAATTTATGTCTCGTAGGACTAGTAAGTAGTGTATGTAGTGATTGTAGTGTCGGGGGTTCTGCTGGGATCGTGGGGTAATGTGCCTGCAGTGCCTTTCTAAGCCTGTGCATAGTAAAGATGAACAGAGGGGTCTGATTTTGTATTTAACTGAGGTCCTCTTGCTGTATAAAACTACCTCCAGGGAACAGATCCTGCATTTTGTCAATACCTGCTAGGGCGAGAGTACACACTGCGCCCATCTCTTGTGTGACTGAAATCCCAGCATGGTGTGCTAAAGGCAGCAGCGGAGAGTATATCGGAAGTTTGCCCGCTCTACGACCCAGTACCTGCCAGGCAGCGATGGTAGTATCTACTGTATTGATCTCTGACCGGGGGGTGCCCCTATGTGTGTGGGTTAGTATGGACCTTAAAGGGACAGGGTGTACATCACCATCCTCCACCGCCACATGTGGGACATAGTCGTGAGTTCGGTACCAGTAGTAGGCATACTGAGCCTGTGCGCAGAGGTAATAGAGGTATACATCAGGCACACTAAAGCCTCCCCTGCTGTAGTTAAGTGTAAGAGTCGCAAGGCTCACACAAGCCTGTTTACCCCCCATATCAACTTAATTAAAAGCGTGCGTCTCGTTTTAAACAATGTCATGGGTAGTGGTATAGGAATGGTGCTAAAGAAGTAGAGGAGTTTGGGTATAATGACCATTTTAACCAGCGCCATCCGGTCTGCTAACGACAGTGGTAAGCGTATCCATCTGTCCACCTGCTGTTCGAGCTTTGCGCAGGCGGTTCCATAATTTTCGCCGATTACAACTTCTGGGTCTCGATGCACCCACACCCCCAGGTATTTTACTGGTTCTGTCAACCACAGAAGAGGGAACTCCAACGCGTGGGGAGAGGTGCTAGCAGTGAGCGGGACCACCACCGACTTAGACCAATTAATGGTAAGACCGGAGAATCGACCAAAGCGAATGTATTCCCTAAGCACTGGAGATAAAAAGGTCTGTGGCTCCCTTACAAATAGCAGCATGTCGTCTGCATAGAGGAAAATGCTCACGGGGCGATGGGCGAACTGTAGCGCTGACGCCCTGTGTTGTTGCCGGATAAAACAAGCGAGAGGCTCCAGTGCTATCGCAAATATGAGCGGCGAGAGGGGGCAACCCTGTCTCGTCACTCTGCCGATGGAGATGGGATCCGAGGTTATTCCCCCAATGCGAACCCGCGCCGTGGGGGCGATATATAGCAACCGTATCCAGCTGGTAAACAGTGGTGGAAAGCCCATGCGATCAAGGATGCGAAACAGATAACTCCATTCTACAGAATCAAATGCTTTGGCCGCATCAAGCATCACAGCCACCGCCTGCAACTCTGGATCAAGAATATGGTACATCGCAAATAGTGTGCGGAGGTTGTGAGATGTAGATCTCTCGGGTATGAAGCCGGACTGATCCGGCAAGACCAGAAGGGGCATCAGCGGCGTGAGTCTGGTCGCCAATATTTTCGCCAGCAGCTTCGCATCTATATTTATGAGTGAGAGTGGGCGATAGGAATCACACCGGTTGGGTGGTTTGTCTTTTTTAAGCAAGGCGATGATGAGGGCCTCCCGAAGGGTTGCAGTGAGAGAGCCGACTTCGTACGCCTCCGCGTACATTTCAAGGAGATAGGGCGTCAGCTCCTCTGCGAATTCCTTGTAAAATTCGCAGGTAAGGCCATCAGGGCCTGGAGCTTTTTTATTCTGCAGGGATTTTATCGCCATTTTGATATCGTCCTCTGTTATAGGCTGGCATAGGTATTCTCTGTGGGCATCCGAGAGCCATGCCAGGGCAATGTCCGATAAATAATCGTCAAGTTCTTCGGTCGGTGTGCTGGTTTTTGATGCCTACATATCTGCGTATACTGCCTGGAATTGACCTACTATATCTCTAGTTGAGTAGTGATCCGCCCCGGTGTCGTCTGTTATGCTAATAATGGTGTGTGCGTCTTCTCTAGCCCTGATCTTCATAGCTAAGGTATGGCCCGGCCTACCCCCTTCTCTATATGCGCGGGCAACATGGCGTTTAGATAGATAGCGGACTTCATCTTCCGCTAATGAATTGTATTTGGTGATGTGTTCCTTTATTTGGGCGAGAAGTGCTGGATTAGGGGATCGGTCGTATTCCCTCTCTAGGTCCTGCAGGGTGCTTTCAGTCTGGGACAGCTGTCCACAAATATCTTTTAGTATGCCTGCAGTCGTGCCAATGCACACCCCTCGGATTGTTGCTTTAAAGGCTTCCCAAAGGGTAGCCATACTATTCACCGTGCCCTTGTTAATCTCAAAATATTGTGTTATTGCCTCTCGTATGGTTTGTGTAAAGAGAGGGTCAAGTAATGCCTCGCTGCGAAAACGCCATGTGAATTGTCGGGAGAAGGTTTGTGGGATGTGGAGTTCAAGCCTAACAGGGTTATGGTCTGACAGTGTTCTGGGGAGCACCTCTATGTCCGATACCCAGGTGGTACTGGTGTTGCTCATTAGCCAGTAGTCCAGCCGGGACCAGCTGGCGTGAGCGGTGGAGACATGTGTGCCTGCCATTGAGAGCGGGTTGCGCAGGCGCCACACGTCCGATAGCGCGAGCTCCAACATTCCTGCATTAATTACTCCCGCTGATTTTGGAGAGTGTCCCGCTACTCCGCTCGACTTATCTTTCCGTGGATCTAGAGGAGTATTAAGGTCCCCCCCCCCACAGTATGGTAGCTTCTGGCCATTCCCGCAGTTTAGAGAATATGTGCTCATAAAACTCAGGGTCATCTACGTTGGTACCATACACATTTACCAGTGTAATGAGGGACCCCGCAAGCTTGCCATGAGTTATGGCGTATCTTCCAGCATCGTCTGTGCAACTTTTGATCATAGTGAAGGGTATGTTCCTCTTTATGAGGGTAATAACTCCTCTAGCATATGAGGAATATGAAGAGGCCTGCCGGAAGCCCGCCCATCTAGACCCCAAGTGCGCCGCTGTGTAGCGTGTTAGGTGCGTTTCCTGAATAAATGCAATGTTGACATTATGACGATCCAGGTAAGCTAGCGTCTGTCTTATCTTTTTTGGGGTATTGAGACCGCGCACATTCCACCTCAAACAAACAATGTTTTCATGAGACATCTAGTCCCTGTGAGTGCAACATATGACGAGCACCACGAACCAGCCCCTCTATATCTCTGTCATGCAACCGAATTGCCTTGTACGTATTAGCCGCAACAGCCCATTCCCTCTGTCCCCCCTCCCACTCAAACCCCCCCACCCACTTCAGCAACCCCAACCTGCCAAAGCCATCCCGAACCACCCCAAACATTATCCCCCCAGAAAAAAGAGATCCCATAGCTTCAGTGGGGAACACCCTCGGGGGGGGGGGCGCAGAAGCACCATGTCTCTCCCAGATATAAGGGGAGGTGATCGGAGTAAAGTATTGCTAGTTCCCACCCTATCCAATACATGAAACATTACATATCATGGCTAACAGTATGAACGATTATGAACAATTTTGATAACGGTGAGGTCTTATCTGCCAGGTCTAAGTAGGGGTCGCCCAGCCGATGTCAGTTGTGCACCGGGCACCAGCAAACATGTCCGTCGCTAGTCTCCAAGGGCGGTGCCGCTCTCAGCAGGAAGAGTCATTGTTCTTTACTTTAGTCTTTAACGTCATTCCGCCGTGCTCCGCGAGCCTGCATCATTGTCATCATCCTCCAGATTGGGAGAAGTCTTGGCTTTTCGTTTTAACGACTTTGCATAGTCCATTTCATCTTTAGGCGTGGTGAAGATTCTCGATCTGCCATTCATTTCAACGCGCAGCCGGGCATGATACAGCATTACATAAGGAACTTTCTCAGACATCAATATTTTCTTTGCCGGTTGAAATTCTTTCCGCGCTGCCTGTACTGCTGCGGTGAAATCTGGATAGAAGGCCAGATTGTTGCCCTCGTGGACAATCGTTCCTTTGTCTCTGGCCATGCGGAGAATAGCATCCCGGTCTCTATAGTTGAGAAGACGTGCGATTATAGGGCGCAGAGGCGACCCAGGTGGTGGTCTAGCAGCCAGGGAGCGATGGGCACGTTCCACAATCAACACAGCTGACAAATTTTCTGCCCCAAAGACCGTCTTCAGGGATTCTATGAACGTTTCGAGGCGGCCCGTGTTCGTAGATTCTGGCAGTCCCGTAATGCGCAGGTTGTTGCGTCTCGAGCGTGCCTCGAGGTCTTCGTTCTAGGCCTGTATCACCTCAAGCACTCTCTCCATGGTCGACGTCTTTGTGGTCACTTGTTGTAGGCCATCCTCGGCTTCCGAGATATGCGTGTCCGCCTCGCCAAGTCGTAGAGCATGTTTGTCCAATTTCGTTGACATATGGTCCATTCTCAAGTTAAGGTTATCTATCTTGCCATCAATGCTCTGGAGACTGCTTTGAACCGCAGCAAGTGTTTTTTCAATCGCAGCCAGACTGTCTGTGGGGCTGTCTAGTTCAGAGTCCGAGGTGGCATGCTGCCGTGTCTTGCTGGATTTTCTGGGCTCAAACTTGAGCCGGGGCTGCCCTCGATCCGTTTTGCCCATCGTGCAGCCTGGGCACGTATGTTCTTTTATTTTCCCTCGTGCAAACAGGGGTTGCAGTGCACGACAAATAGCCCTGCAACGTTGTAGAGTAAGTGCCGCTCGTCCTAACAATGCCCAGCGTGTTTTCCAGCCACGGAGATGGAGCAGGTAACACTACGATGAAATTCAGTCTGGGCCCTCCAATAGGCCGGTCACATGTGTTCTCAGTTGATCGCACCCTCTAGATCGCCAGTGCTGCGATTGTGAAGGGGTGCCGACATGCCCCACACCAGTGTATAGTCGTTATAGCGGGTTTATGGCCCCGGTCGTATCAGCACCGCCCTGTATATAATGCGGCCGATCAGCAGGTCGTTTGGGGCTACACCACAGCGCACCGTGTGTGATTTGGCACGCAAGAGGCTCAGCTACACCATCGAGTATTCGCCTCCGCCCGGCCGGGGTCCCGCAGTGGCGTGGGAGCGAGGCAGAGCAGGACTCGGTTGGCGTTAGTCGCGCCGGCGGCCCGCTGCTCAGGGTGAGCGCAAGCTCCTCCGCGGCACCGTCAGGCAAGATAGTGGGGTACAGCGCCACGCCCCTCACTCCAGGTGCGGGACTCCCAGGGCGCCGTAGGCCTCTGCGCCGGCCTTTCCTTCGCACCCCCAGTCGTGCAGACTCCTTTCAGAATGGGCCCTGGGTGCCGCCGTGATCGCTGCAGCAGTGATGTCGGGTGCAGCCGCGCAGGGCCAGGGCGCCGCGGATGCGTCGGGCAAGGCCTCACACCCCGCGGCCTCCGGGAACCCGGTGTCAGTGGAAGTCGGGCACACGCATCGGACAGGCGGCCTGGCAGCGTGGTACGCGCTCGTCTCAGCGGCACGCACTCACCAGCAGTCCGCAGTCCCCAAGGTCCGCTAGGCGGTCGCTCGCCCCTCAGCCTCCCTCGGCAGCCTCCGCGCCGCTACAGTCTCACAAGCTCTCCCCAGGAATCGGAGCGTTCGCTAGGCCGCCATTTTGTGAGGCCGGGTCAGCAGGGAGAGACGCCTCATTAAACCTCCATGCCGCCTCCAATGTCGGTTTTTGCTCGTCGAGAAGTCGGCGGAGGTGTAACACCGTCGTGAGACTGCTAACGTTGTGTGATTTACAGGCTGGAACTGCAGGATATTGACAGGATAGTCACTCCAGTCGGCAGAGCTGCACTAAAGCGCGGCCATCTTGCATGGCGCCCACTAGCGCCCCCCGGGTAGTTATTGTTAGGACCACGTTTTGTTTGGAAATTGAGTTTTTATTTTGCTGATAACTTGTTTGACAAATCTTTACTAAATTTTTCCCCAAAAAGTTTCATCGACCTCCGCTTCTTCCTGGGGTGATCAGGGTGATCCGTCAAGCAGTGGCCGAGGAAAAGGGCGGGGTCCCAAAACTGGTATAAACCAAGCAATTTTCCCAAGGAAACTGAACGGAATTCCATCAAATTTGGCAGAAAAGCTAGATCTTGATGCAGACAGCATACTTTTTGTGAGCTGGTGAAAATACATCCAGTAATTTTTGAGGACTTAAAGCTCAAAATGTATGTATTTTTCATGCCGCGGATCTACTGGGGTGGATCCGCGAGCTCTATTGAACGCTGTGTTTGGCTGTCCACAACCTGAAGAGCAAGCATTAAAAATGCAATAGGTCTCGCCTTTCATTAAGTTAAAGCCATTTGCTTTGCTATACAATACCATTAGCAAAGCAAATGGCTTTAACTTAATCAAAGGCGAGACCTATTGCATTTTCAATGCTTTTTTTTCTGAAGGGGCAGAAATCAATCAGAAGGTGTTTAGACGGCGCTGTTCGGACATATTGTCATGATGTTGGTTTCCAGATTACCCCAGAGAGGCCCACCTTATGACTCTGTAAAGTACACATTAATATGGTTCTTTAATCACTGCCACATTATAGCAGCCACTCTCCTGCCCCCCCCCCCTCCGAACATGCCCCAAAGACACATTTGCCTGTTTTGTACTAGGTTTCCAACCCAGGAGGCCTACCAGAACTTAGCCCTGCACCAGCTCAGAAACTCCACTGAGTTACATGATCACACAGAGACACGTACTTACTTGAACATGTATATCATATCTAAGCAGGTGTGTACACACGCCCAGAGAGGCACCCTCTAGAACCTACATTACACCTCCTTACTCAGTCTCTTGCCTAACCATGTAGAAGTCCCCAGTGACTCGTGTCTGCTCACATCCATCTTTGAACAAAGCGCATCTAGATGGCCTTCAAAACGCCTATGCGAGCAAGCACCTACAAGCACACACCCACACAAGCACTTCAATAACTGGTAGTAGTAGTGGAATTTTTTGTTTTTACTCTCCCAATACTGACATTTCAGGGAAAATTTTCCAACCCGCCGCGCCTCCCTTCATATTGCAGAGATATGCAGAAATTATTTGCCAGCAGGACCTTTTAGCTTGCTAGTAATTAGAACAGGAAATAGCATAGATGGGAAGCATTTGTCTAGTGTGAACTAGCATATTTGGTTCTGCAAACATCCTCCATGGGGGTTGCCCAGCATGGGAACTCCAACACAACAATCGAACAGCCCCATGAAACTTGGAATGCATTAGTTCACCTACCTTACACAAGATTTTAAAGGTTAATAACTAATTAGAAAGCATGGGGAAACTATTTCTTTTAATAAGTCCTCCGAGCCCCACTGTGTTAATCCCAAATTCTTTGTAGCTTGTCCCTTTGCTTCCCATTTAATGTGTCTGATCCATTATCTGGAGGCGAACCTGGGCCTGGAAGCTACTCTCTCTGGAGAGCTATTAATAACCTCTCAGCTTGTTAATTGCCTCTGTATGCCGTCCAAGCTGGCATTCTCGAATATTTGACAATGGTGGGATTTGAACCCTTGCATGAGAGAGACCTCAGGCACCACATGCACACTACCTTGCCTCTGAGCTATAGCTCGTGTGATGTTGCAGGGAAAATGGTTCCCTTTAGCAACCCCACAAGTCCTGGGTTTCACACACTAAACCAATACACCGCTCCGAACGAGTCGACCTTCTGGCAATGTATATATTAAGATGGAGAGGCTGCCCAAGAAATATTCTGCAGCTTATATTGCGCCAACTCGACCCATAAGTATTGCAGCCCTTTACATGAGCACCAGTTACGGTGTACACAGATAAATCCTTTTTTGTAGGCATGGAGAGACTAAGTGATTTGCCGTGCCCAGAGTCACACGATGCTGAGGCTACGCCGAGACTTGAACTTGGGAAGGCTTTGCCCGGGCTCCAGGAAAAGGATTAGCATGGCGGCCCCAGCTGTGAGCTAAAGGTATTGGGGGTTACTTTCCACCTGATCACCAGTCTTTGGGCACAGGGAGATGACGTGATTAGTGCATAATCACAGGATGGGGCCCTGACGCAGAGACTCAAACTTCTTTGTCTTTGGAGGCAGCTCCACACACACTCTTTCCCCGACACGTCGGACAAGCCAAACAAAGCAGGAAAGTGTAACCTTCACACCACAGCGGGTGCCCAGAAAGCGCCCAACATTTAACTTTTTGCCCAATGCCATGCCTCGTATATCACACATTTACTGCTGAAGGTCCAGCAGTCAATTAACTCAGAAATATGAACACATGACTGGAACTAGCAGGATTCGAACTCCTGGACTACAGTTCACTCCGACAGTGCCTGGCCATCCCGCCAGCTACGCATACATGTGTCCCGCAGCACACCGCCCTCCGGTGTGCCCGCTTTTGCAAGCATGCTCCACCTGCCCGCCAGCCCCAAGTGCTCTGCTCACGGCAAGCCGATTATGGTCTCGAAACCACAACGTGCCGCCGCTCTGTTACCCCTATTTAAATATGGAGCCCTTACCATTGAGCGGGGTAGAGAGTCATCGTGGGCTGATGTTGCGTGATTCTTTGGTCTGCGGTTGCTGCTGGGCTCTACGCGTCTCTCTCTTGTCAGCGCGGAAAGCTGTTAACAACTCCCTAATTGGCATAACGAATGCAACATTACATAATACCGACAAACTTAACTAAACTTCCAAGCGGCCCGCGCTCAAAATGAAAGCGCCGCCAGTGTGAACAAGCTGTCGCCGTGAGAGTGAAAGCCGCAACCTACAAGAGACGCCGTGAGCGTGCGAGCGTGCACATCGGCTGTCCGGGCGCAAGCTGAAAGACACACCGTGCGCGTGCCCATGTGCTGTCCGGGACCAAGCTGATAGACACGCCGTGAGCGTGCACATCGGCTGTCTGGGAAAGTGCACATCTCCTGTCCCCGTTCCAAACTCAAGTCGACGACAATAGATCTCGCTAGCGAGCAGCTTCGCTGCGTCGCTAGGCGAGACCTAAAAAGGTGTGGTTACCATCTTAATAGTCGAGGACTCTGTCCCAGAGTCCTTCTAAATATAAAAATATAAGGGGACAGGTTAGGGGTACCGAGGACCCCTGGACCTTGGGGGCGTTCCAAGAGGATTTTTTTTTTCTGGATTCCATGGACCCACCGTGAGCTCCATTGCGACCCCTGTAGATTTGTGGTGGATCTGTGGCGCAACAACATTTTTGAAAAAGAGGGTTGGGTTGGGGGGGTTCGTCGTCCACTCGGACGGCCAAACCCACGCCGCACAAGGTGCTGGACATCTTACTTTATCTTAAAAACCCATAGAAATTCAATGAATAAAACAAAGTTAAAAGTGATGCTATAGTTGGGAATTGTAATAATATTTTACTGTACATTACAAAAAAAAACATATAAATCCACTGAAAACAAACGTTAAAGGGACATTATAGTTGGGTGAAAATGTCAGTGCTCTAAAGTAACTGTAACTCGCACCCTTGCCATGCACTTCTTTTACCCTCACATATTACATCACTCATGACATGTTCAGTGACTGCATTGATAACATCCCTAATGATATTTAAAATGACACCAATGACAACGCTGTGCATGCTGAGGTTGCAAGTTATAGTTACTTTAGAGCACGAGTTATAGTTACTTAAGATAACTATAACTGGTGAATTCCACTGGTTTTGTTAGTTTAAAACTTAATGTTTCAAGTGAAAAAAAACTACACCGTCCTTTAAGCCTTTGTTTTTTCAGTAAATATATATATGTGTGTATATATAAAATGAATATTTGTATCTGAAAGTGGTCGCCCCTATAACTCCAATACTTTATTTGATCCCAAAAATTCACCAGAGTCATGAAATTCCCCCTGGGAGACCCATTATTTCAGCAATAGGCAGTTTATTTGAAACAGCGTCTCGATATATTGACCATTTCCTGCAAGAATTTGTAGGGAAACTACCGTCCTATATACAAGACACAGGATTTTCCTAAAAGAATCTACAATATTCCATGGGAAGAGTCCTATGTTTTGATGACGTTGGACGTGACTTCGCTTTAGACAAGCATTTCTCATAAGGATGGGCTCAGAGCCATGAAGTACTTTTTAGGTTCGAGACCAATTTATTTGTACCAACATTCTGACAGTCTTCTTAAAATGACAGAGTGGTGCTTGGAGAACAACTTTTTCATGTATGGAAAGGACATCTATAGGCAGGTAAGGGGTACTGCCATGGGCACCTGCTTCGCCCCGAGTTAATCTAACCTCCATATGGGGTGGTGGGAGGAGCAGGTGCTCAGGGTAAAGCATGCCAGGGAGTGGTCAGACAATGTCATTCTTTGGACAAGATTTATAGACTATCTGTTTATCTTGTGGAAGGGCAGCCCTGAAGCAGCTCAGATATTTGTGGCAGAATTGAACAACACTTTAAACATGAAAATGTACTTCAACCATTAGTACATCTGAGGTTTGCTTTCTGGATTCTGAATTATTTGTGAAGAACAACAAACTACATACTAAAACCCATAGGAAACATACAGCAGGGAACTCTATTTTACACTCACATAATTTTCATCCAAGCAAACTGAAGCAGAGTATTCCATATGCGGAACATCTGCGGATGAAAAGAAATTGCAGCGAATCAATAACTCTGAGGGAAGCCCAGGAGCAACTACAAGAAAGATTTGTCGAGAGAGGTTATAGCTCCCAAGTATTAGAACAAGCCAAACACAAGGTTGAGGGAATTACCAGAGATGCATTGTTGTTTCCGAACAGGGAGGACAACAAAAGGACTAGAGGTGCTAAAAAGAATAAAGACAAGGATGAATTTCGGATGATTACTGGATTCAATGCCTATTATGCGACGGTGAGAGAGATAATGACAAGGCATTAGCACTTAGTGATGACTAATCCGACACTAGGAAGAGAAATATCCCGCAAATCCCTGCTGACCTTTAGACGTGCCAAATCCATGCGTCAAGAATTAGTTGTGAGCAGTCCTGGAGTGATAGAATCGGAAGTTTGGCTGAGAGCTAGTCCTGGGTTCCTCAGATGTCACAGGTGTAAAGCTTGTAAACATGGTCTAAATGCAAGAGAAGTTCAGTCACCACTATTGAAAACCCCATGGATGATCCATAACCCTTACAATTGTAGGAGTGACCATGTAGTATATATTCTGCAATGTTCCTGTCCCAAACTCTATGTAGGGAGTACCATACATATGGTACATGTGAGGATTCTACAACACCTTAGGGTAGTGAAGAATTGCGATAAGAGTTATCCTGTTGCTAGGCACATGAATAAGGTACACAGAAGAAATTTGAAACATCTTAACATTCGAACAATATATAAAAACATTAACACATGATATAACAGGCCAATAATAAAATTGATTGTGAGCAGCTTTTTAAAACAGTGGCACGAATATTCTTGACAATTTATAAATACATCCAAAGTTATGCAATGAAACTGATTAACTTTATCAATCATTGTTAGAAATGGGGATCTCTAGTTGGCAGAGGTAGGTACCTTTGTCTCAATAGGGACCCTTGCTTCTAGTCAGGGTAAGGGGGATACACACTTTAGATAACCCCTGCTCACCCCCTTGGTAGCTTGGCACGAGCAGACAGGCTTATCCCAAAGGCAATGTGTAAAGTATTTGTACCAACACTCACAGTAACACAGTGAAAACACCACAAAAGGACACCACACCAGTTTAGAAAAATAAAATATCTTTATCTAAACTAAACAAGACCAAAACAAAAAAAATCCAACATACACAGTTAAAAATATGACTTTCAAAAGGTTTCGAGAACTTGTACCATAGAAAACTATGGATGCGTGACTTTTCACCAAAGTACCTGTAGTTGCGTCAAAGTTCACCAAGCCAAACAGCCGCAGCGTCGGAACACAAAGAGATGCAACACTCTCGAGACCCTGAGGAGGCGATGCGACAGTCCCGCTGCATGCAGAGGAAGGGTTGCGTCGATTCCGGTCTGTATGGGGAGTGATGCATCGAGTCTTGGTGCCGGTTCCGGCCCGCAGGTGATGCGTCGGAAGAACTTGCCGCATAAGTACGATGCGTGGAAATCCGGGATGCGTCGGCGATCGATGCAGCGGCATCGAGCAGCGCTGCGTTGGTCCTCTTCAGCCGCGATCCCTCGATGCGTCGCTTCTTGCAGCGGCGTCAGGCGCTCGGCGGTTTCCGCAGCAGTGCAGCGATGCATGGAAATTCTTCTCGCGCCGTGGAGATGCGTCGGGAAAACAGCTGCAAGTAGAGCGATGCGTCGATTTCTGTAGTTCTTTGAGTCTCTTCTTTATTCCAGCTCCCAAACAGCAGCAACAACCTTCAGAGGACCAAAACTGGCACAGGCACCTCTTGGCAGGCCAGAACTCACAGCAACAGAGTTCAGGGGAGCTGGGGGTGAAGTCTTTGTGTTCCTGAGACTTCAAAACAGGAGGCCAGCTCACTTCAGGCCTTTGGAGATCTCCTTCAAGCAGGGGACACAGCACACAGCAAAGTCCTTCCCCTTTCCTTGGCAGAAACAACAACTGCAGGCCAACCCCAGACACACAGCAAGGGCAGTACTTCTCCTCAGTCTCTCCAGCTCTTCTCCTTGGCAAAGGTTCCTCTTGAATTCCAGGAATGATCTAAAGTCTGGGGTTTTGGGTCTGATACTTATACCCCAAAATGTATTTGTTCTCTTTGTGCAAGGGGCTCTGAGCCCAGTTCAAACCGGTTCTGGGGGGCACTCTGCAAGTGCACAACATCATCCATTGTCAGTGTGAGCCTTGGCTCCAGACACACCACAGGGGGGCGGAGCCAGCATTGTGGAAGGCAGGCACAGCCCTATTCAGGTACAGGTGCTACTCCTCTCACCCCTCCAAATGCAGTTGAGGCCTATTCAGCCTAGTGCTGACTGATCCAGACTCCTAGAGCCACTGCACCTCCCCAGCCCCTGCCACTCCAAAGCCAGACAGTCAATCCACAAACAGGCAGAGGCACACAGGATGGTTGAACAAGAAAATAGCCACTTTCTAAAAGTGGTATTTTCAAACACACAATTTAAAAACCATCTTTACTAAAAGATGTGTTATTAAATCCTGAGTTCAGGGATACCAAATTCCATTTTTCGATCTTATCCCTATGGGAAGATATACTTGTAAAATGTTACAAAGCATTCCCCATTCTGTCCTATGGGCAAGATAGCCTTTCAATAGTGAAAAACGAAATTGGCAGTATTTCACTATCAGGACATGTTACACACACCAGTACATGTCTGATGTGTAAGAAAAGGGAAGGGTAGGGCCTGGCAAGTGGGTGCACTTGCCAAGTCGACATGGCAGTTAACAAACTGCGCACAGGCACTCCGGTGGCAGGCCTGAGACCTCTTTTCAGGGCTACTCATGTGGGTGGCACAATCAGTGCTGCAAGCCCACTAGTAGCATTATAATCTGAAAGAGACACGTTAGTGACAGATTCCTTACCTTAGAATATCCCCAGGCGTCAGGCTGGATCCGGAAAGTTTTTTGCGTAGCAGTACCCTTGCGCGTCGGTAGGCGGCGTCGTGCGGCTCCGCGTCCGTCGTCGGGCGTCGTGATCGCCGGGATGACGTCGCGGGCAGTACTTAGGCGCCGCCCCTGCGCGCTGACGTCAGTTCTTCTTTTTCCGCGCCAGTAAGCGCAGATCCGGGAAGAGCAGTGCCCTAGTCACTTTTTGACTATCTTTTGTGAAATTTTTCACTGTTCTCTTCAACGAGTCTTCACGACTCCTAAGGTGTCGTAGGGATGCCCGGCTTTAAGCCCTGCGAGGAATGTGGTCGTATGATGTCCATCACGGACCCCCACCTCGAGTGTCTCTTCTGCCTCGGCCGAGGCCACGACACGAAGTCGTGCCCTGACTGCCGGAAACTTCATCCGAAGGCTTTGCGAGAGCGGTCTCGAAAGCTCCTTGAAGTCCGGCAGTCGGCTCCGCGCCGCAGCAAGCCCCGGTCCCGGGAGAGGTCGAGGGGCCGGACGCGGAGTCCCCGCCGTTCGTCGGAATCCAAGTCTTCGCGCTCCTCCGGTAAGTCGAAGCACAAGAAGTCTAAGCGGCGTCATCGCTCTAAGACTTCGCCTCGCCGGTCGCGCGACTCGGCTGAGGTCCCTGTCGGCACCGTCCCCGCCCCGCGGCCCCGGACGTGCCTGTCGAGTTGCCCCCGCATTACCCGTCCTTCCCGGGTTCGGGGCGACTCCGGCCGAAGTACAGAAATTCCTGTCGGCCATGGCCCGCCTCTTCGGGCCTCAAGGTCCCTCCGGTGCGCCTTCGGGCCCCGCGGGCCCAGATGGGGTTGCTCCGGCGCCGCCGTCGACTCCGGTCCCGGCGTCGCCTGTCCCACCAGCCTTCGTCCCGGCCTCGGCTCCGGCCCCGGCCTCGACCCCGGTTCCGGTGGTGCCGCAACCCCCATCGACGCCGGTTGACCTAACCACGCCTCCGCCGACGCCGATGTCCCCGGTGCCGTTTCCGACGCCGTCCGGGGCTCCGGGCGGCGTCGCTCCCCGGTTCTCCCCGGGTCCGGACATGGAGCCGGACCGGCGCCGCCCGACGCCGGTTCCGGCGCCGATGAGGCCTTGGGTCCCTTATGTCCCTCCTCCTCCATCTTTTCAACCTGAGGAGGACCAGGAGAGCTGGGAGGGGTCTGACGACCCTCTCACACAACAGTGCGAGTTTGACCCGGACTGGGTTGAGGAACTTGGGGATGCCAGTGGGCTGGATACCTCCCCCGACTCTGGCATGCTGTCTCCTCCCGTGGCAACGGAGGAGGGGGCTAATTTTGCAACGGTGTTGCGTAGAGCTGCTGGAGCCTTAAATCTCCAGTTGCCTACAGTGGCCGTCAGGACTAACCTCCTGACTGAAGTGCTTCAGCCGGCGGCCTCCTCTTCGGAGCCTGTGCTGCCGTTCAACGATGCACTCACTGACGTTCTTTTGGGTGCCTGGTCCAAACCCACCACAGGGGCTCCTGTGGATAGGAACGTGGCCCGACGCCATCGCCCGGCTCCGGGCGACCCCCTGTTTCTCTCCCAACACCCCACCCCTGAGAGCTTGGTTGTCCAAGCCTCTGCCTCCCAAACAGCCTTCCCTACCGCCCCTCCGGATAGGGAATCCAAGCGCCTGGATCACTTTGGGAAGAAGGCTTTCTCTTCCTCCAGTGCTGGCTTGCGGTCTGTTAATACCGCTTGCCTCTTGGGCCGATACACCCACTCCCTGTGGGATTCGGTGGCTGATGTTTTGCCGCAGTGTTCTGAGGAGGTCCAGACACTGCTTACCCGCGCTATTGCGGAAGGGCGTGATGCGGCTAAGTATACCATCCGCTGTGGCCTTGATACCGCCGACTCGCTGGGCAGATCGCTTGCAACGACGGTGGCGCTGCGTCGCCACGCCTGGCTGAGAACCACTGGTTTTTCAGGGGATGTCCAGAATACTCTCATGGACATGCCCTTTGATGGAGTCGGTCTTTTGGTTCAAAGGCAGACCATGCGCTGGAGCGTTTCAAGGACTCACGGGCTACTGCTAAGTCCCTGGGCCTTGCTATTGTGCGCCCTCCGCAAACGTCTGCTTTTCGCCCCTTTCGTGGCCACGGAAGGGGCGCCCAGTCACGTCCACAGCCCGGCCAACGGCCCGCGCAGCAAGCGCCTTCGCGTGGCCGAGGACGTGGATACCGCCGTGGCGGTTCGGGCAACCAGCGTGCGGGTCAGGCCACCACCTCCAACCCGTCCGCGGCCTCCAAGCCCTCCTAGTCCCTCCTTTCAGGTGCACAGCACGCCAGTCGGGGGCAGGGTCCGCCAAAACCTTCACCACTGGCGTCCCATCACCTCGGACAAGTGGGTCTTGGACATTGTCCGAAGGGGCTACTCCCTCCCCTTCGAGACCACCCCCCCAGCCATGCCACCTCAATTCCACCGCATGTCAGGGGATCACTTGGTGCTTCTACAGAAGGAAGTCACGGCCCTCTTGGCCAAGAGGGCCATCGAGCATGTTCCGACCCCAGAAGTAGGGCGTGGTTGCTACTCCCACTACTTTCTGGTGCCCAAAAAGGACAAGGAGGACATGCGTCCTATCTTGGACCTCCGGAACGTCAATCGCTTCCTCCGGAAGGAGAAGTTCAAGATGCTCACCCTAGCTCAGGTCTTGACTGCCCTCGACCCCGGAGACTGGTTGGTAGCGTTGGACTTGCAGGACGCCTATTTCCACATCCCCGTCCTGCCGGCCCACCGGCGTTACCTTCGGTTCACGGTAGGCCTCGAGCATTTTCAGTTCACCGTGCTCCCCTTTGGCCTTACCAGTGCCCCTCGGGTGTTCACGAAAGTGATGGCGGTGGTCGCAGCTCATCTGCGCCGGGCAGGGGTTTCAGTCTTCCCCTACCTCGACGACTGGCTGCTGAAGGCGGGCTCGTCCCAGGCAGTTGTCTCCCACCTCCAGACTACGGCCGAACTCCTGCACTCGCTGGGGTTCTCCATCAATGTGCCAAAGTCGCATCTGATTCCTTCTCCACAGCTCCTTTTCATCGGAGCAGTTCTGGACACGACGCAGTTTCGGGCCTATCCTCCCGAACGGCGAGTCCGGGATATTCAGGCTATGATTCCGATCTTTCAGCCCTTATCCTGGGTTTCGGTACGGATGACCCTGAGGCTGCTGGGCCTCATGGCCTCCTGCATCCTGCTGGTCACTCATGCCAGATGGCATATGCGGGCTCTGCAGTGGGACCTGAAGTTCCAGTGGGCGCAGCACCAGGGCGACCTGTCCGATCACGTCCAGATCTCGGAGGGGACTGCAAAACAGTTGCAGTGGTGGCTCTCGAACCGGCAATGGGTCATGGGCAGATCCCTCTCCCTTCCCCAGCCAGAGCACACAGTTGTGACGGACGCGTCCCTTCTGGGATGGGGCGGTCACATGGGAGAGGCGGAGATCAGAGGCCTCTGGTCTCCGGCGGAGTCCCGGCTCCATATCAACCTTCTGGAGCTCCGGGCGATCCGACTTGCACTCAAGGCATTCCTTCCCTCTGTCAAAGGGAAGGTAGTGCAGGTGTTCACAGACAACACCTCCGCCATGTGGTACTGCAACAAACAAGGCGGGGTGGGGTCGTGGACCCTTTGTCAGGAGGCTCTGCGCCTCTGGACATGGCTGGAACATCAGGGCATGTTCCTGGTGGTTCAACACCTGGCAGGTTCCCTGAACGCCAGGGCGGACGAACTCAGCCGCAGGTGCATGATGGATCACGAATGGCGTCTTCACTCGGAAGTGGCGCAAGGACTCTTTCTACAGTGGGGAGAGCCTTGGTTAGATCTATTCGCCACCGAAGAGAACGCGCAATGTCATCAGTTCTGCGCGTTGGAATTTCCAAGGCGGCACTCGCTCGGCGACGCTTTTCGTCACGGGTGGAGTTGCGGTCTATTGTACGCCTTTCCGCCTATACCACTTCTACCCAGAGTGTTGAAGAAGATTCGGCACGACCGGGCCCAAGTCATTCTTGTGGCTCCGGACTGGGCTCGAAGAGTTTGGTATCCCGAGCTACTCAATATGAGCGTAGATCCCCCGATCCGTCTGCCTCTTCGGGAGGATCTTCTGTCGCAGCAGCAGGGGACGGTCCTCCACCCGAACCTGTCCAGTCTACACCTGCTTGCGTGGAGATTGAGCGGCGGCAGTTGATTCCTTTCGACTTGCCTCCCGAAGTTTGTGATGTGATTCTGGCAGCCAGGCGTCCCTCCACTAAGGTGGTATACGCCTGCAGGTGGAACAAATTTGTGGCATGGTGCACAGCAAAGGCTGTGAATCCCTTTCTGCCCCTCTTTCTGAGGTCCTTCTGTTCCTTCTCTCTTTGGCCCAACAGGGTTCTGCCCTGGGTACCATCAAGGGTTATCTTTGTGCTATCTCGGCCTTCCTCAGGCTCCCTGATCAGCCCTCCCTTTTCCAGTCCCCTGTTGTTAACAGGTTCTTAAAAGGCATTACTCACCTCTTCCCTCCTGTTCCGTTTGTGATGCCTCAGTGGGACTTGAACTTGGTTCTTACCTTTTAATGTGCGCTCCCTTTGAGCCTCTACATAACTGTCCTCTTCGTCTTCTGACTCTGAAGACAGCCTTTCTGGTGGCCATCACCTCCGCTCGGCGGGTGAGTGAGCTCCAGGCTCTATCTTGCAAACCTCCCTTTCTGTCTGTTCATCCAGACAAGGTTGTTCTTCGGACGCGTCCGTCCTTCTTGCCAAAGGTGGTTACTGCTTTCCACATTGGGCAGACCATCACTTTGCCCACCTTCTTTCCGCCTCCGCATCCTTCCAGAGAGGAAGAGAGGCTCCACCGTCTGGACCCAAAACGTGCGCTCTCTTTCTATATTGACCGCACAAAACACTTCCGGGTGGATGACCAGCTCTTTGTTGGCTACGTGGGCGCCAAAAAGGTCGGGCGGTGCACAAGAGGACCATCTCCCGCTGGGTTACCTTGTGCATCAAGACCTGCTATTCTTTGGCTAAAAAGGAACCTCCTGTTGGGCTGCGTGCCCATTCCACCAGGGCAACGGCTGCTACCACGGCCTTGGGCCGCGGTGTTCCGCTGCCGGTTATCTGTCAGGCAGCTACGTGGGCCTCGCTGCACACGTTTGCAAAGCATTACTGCCTTGACAGTCAGGTCCGGAGGGACGGCTTCTTTGGCCGTTCTGTCCTCCAGGACTTCCTTGTCTGATCTTTGTTCGCAGACCCACCACCGGGGTTGGTATTGCTGGGGTATCTATTCTAAGGTAAGGAATCTGTCACTAACGTGTCTCTTTCAGATGCACAAGTTACTAACTTGTGTAACGATATATCTGTAAGAGACAGTAGTTAGTGACAGATTCCTACCGCCCACCCATCCTCCCCGTTCTGCGAACTGATTTCTAGGGTTAAGGACATCCCTTTCAGGGCCCTAGTATTTTTCAGACACCTATGTCAGCTTCTTGCATGGCTCTGCGTTCCTGGCGCGGAAAGTCGTGTACAGAACTGACGTCAGCGCGCAGGGGCGGCGCCTAAGTACTGCCCGCGACGTCATCCCGGCGATCACGACGCCGACGACGGACGCGGAGCCGCACGACGCCGCCTACCGACGCGCAAGGGCACTGCTACGCAAAAACTTTTCCGGATCCAGCCTGACGCCTGGGGATATTCTAAGGTAAGGAATCTGTCACTAACTACTGTCTCTTACAGATATATCGTTACACAAGTTAGTAACTTGTGCTTTACCAGCCCTGGCACACTCAGTGCACTTTACTAGGGACCTACTGGTAAAACAAATATGCCAATCAGGGAGAACCAATCACAATATCAATTTACACAGGGAGCACTTGCACTTTGACACTGATCAGCAGTGGCAAAGTGCCCAAAGCATCTAAGCCAGCAAAAACGAAATCCAGCACAGCATCAAAAACACAGGAGGTAGAGGCAAAAAGTCAGGGAAAACCACGCCAAGGATGCCAGGTCTAACAATCATCATACAAATAAATTATAGGATCTATCAGACAAGGTCTAGATCATAGCATATTAAAGTGCAGACGTGCAGTAAACAGTAGTTCCATTGTTCAAACAGGTTATGGAAGTGCATCAATAATTACTAAAACAGGGTAAGTTCATTATTTACTATTCTAATTATTACCCTAGCAGCATAAACTAAACTCTACAAGAGGCCGTATAGTGCAAATAAGTAGAAAAGAAATGCATTCAAGATTTCTCTTGAAGCCAAGGTTTATAATTCTGATACATCTTGAACAGTCGGTACCAAACATTTTTCGGCAACAACTAAAAACATTATCAATTGGCATAGCAGCGGAACCGACTCGCCCAATAAACAAATAATAAGGGCCTGGCGAGCTGATCTGACCCCAATCTTCAAAAAAAGGGGTTTTAAAAGGATATGCCGAATTTTAGGCAATTTAGGACACGCATACTATATGCAATAAAGATTCACATGGCCATCCACAGAGTCTACAATTAGTATGAGGCCAATGCTGAATCCAAGACGGCGTGCCCTCCTTTGTTGGGTTTATTCCCATTCTTATGTTTAAAAATGAGTTTTTTATTTTTGCCGAGAAATGAGCAGTAAGGTATGGCTGGGTGCATAAAGACCGGTGTGAATTAATCACATACCATGCATGATTTTTTGCAGCTAAAACATTTTTATCTTTATTAAGGGATTCAGCTTTGATTAGTTTTTTAGGATTAATTTATAATTGTGCATTTTCAATTCATGAGGCCCAATTTGCAGGCCAATTTTCCGTAGGCAAGTTGAAATATGGGCTCTCCAAATAGCAGCATAAGCAGCTTTTATTATTTCTAGCCAGCAGTTATTCGCTAGGGAAGCAGGGCGGAAGAAAACATAGAATACATACATTTCAAATACGCTCCTTGTGACACCAAAAACTGTCTTTGGAGACCAAACTCCAGCCTTATTTCAGCTTGACCCACTGACCTGGGAATCCCAAAAATTGCTTTGTAGGCCTTGCCTACTAATAAATCCAATAGCTTTGCATCTGTCCCCTAGTAATGGGTGAGCCATATGAAATGGTTGGCTGTAACTTTGCTTTCATGACTTTAAGAATATGTTCATAGGATTGGCAACTCATTGATTTTCGCAAACATTTAAAAGCATGTATTAAAGTCACAGTTTTTGCCCTTAAATCTTTAAAATGCTGTTTAAAGAGACTCTATTATCAAACACAACCTCTAAATATCTATATGTTTTAACTACTTCAATTGGCCCAGCTCTGGCCCTCCATGAGTTAAACTTCTGTTTTGCTGGACCAATTTTAATAATTTTTGTTTTTTTAGCATTCAGTTCAAGGCCATTTATTTGTATATAATCATCAAAAGCATTTATGAGTCTTTGTAGTCCAATAGGGGTTTGGCTCAGAAGGATGGTATCCTCAGCATATTGAAGATAACTAATTTGCACCTCAACCAATCTTGGAGAATGGGCCTTAACAGAGTCCAGATGCTGCAAAAGATCTGATAAAAATAAGTTAAAAAGGCAAGGAGCAAGAACACAACCTTGCTTTAAGACATATGTTCTGATTTTCTTTGATAAAGAGCCACCATCACCCAGCCTGACCTGAACCCAGGTATCCGTATACAAAAGAATTATGGCCTTAAACAGTTTCCGTGGAATATCCCAGCCAACCAGTTTTTTCCATAGTAAATTTCGTGGCACTGAATCAAAAGCTGCCTTTAAATCTATAAAGGCAATATATAAGTTTTGTTTTTTAAGACCGCCCGCTCTGCCAGTAAAGTAAGTGCCAACAGGTTGGTAGTGGTATATTGGCCCTTCCGAAAACCAGATTGATTGAGCGGAATTGTACCTTGCTGCATTGCCTATTTTTCAAATTCTGTCAAGAAACATGAGGCAAAAACTTTAGCATCAACACCAGTTAACGAAATTAACCGATAGTTAGCAGGGTTATCAACCAGACCTTTTTTTATAAATAGGCTGCAGTATACTACCTTGCCATGATGCCGGCACAGTTTCCAATGTCAATACCTAATTAAACAATTTAGTTAGAATTTTAGCCCACATGTCAATATCGGCACGAAACAAGGCATTAGGCAACCCGTTAGGGCCGGGAGCACCATTTGTACGAAGGCCACGTAGAAGAATAGTTATTTCATTACAATTTATACGTTCTAGGCTAATCCTTCAATCCGAACTGGTATCACTAAATTTCACAATATTATTCATACCCAGGCACATAGCACTCTCCATATCAGTGTTTGATGTACTGTTTTTTCCATAACTAAAACACGTCTGGTTGTTTTACAGCGTGATCCACCGTGCCATACAGATTAGTAATAAAATGTACCCATACAGATTCTGATATGTTTACACAAAATGCCCTGCTGCCTCCCCTTTCAAGTTCGTTGATTACTGCCCAAAACCTTTTCGCATTGTTTTATTTGGAGGCATATAATAAGCTGTTCCAAAGCCCTGTTTGATAGTTAGATTTAGCCTTCCAAACTTCTTGTTTATAAACTTTTCTTAGTGCTGTCATATTATCCTTATAGACAGAATAGGATTGATGGAATCTATGGGAATAAGCACCCCGTACAGCTCTGTTAAGTGATTTTTTTTTTGCTTAAATAGCTTAGAAGTGAACCATTTATTCATGGATCTTAATAGATTATTTGATTTCGTATGATGTTGCACGGCAAATTTTCCCACCAGGGATGATGTTATATAGTTCCATTTATTAATCATGTTAACAGCCCCCAACTCGCACTGATCACCATCCTTTATTAGTGTTTTAGCAGCTCGTATTATTTCTTGTTTATCCATATGCCAAACTAATCTCTTCAGGTTGTATGAAGAGTGGGCTATGTTGGGGAGCTCGTTAAATCTAGGGTTGC
Source organism: Calotriton arnoldi (assembly GCA_963921515.1). Lineage (NCBI taxonomy): Eukaryota > Metazoa > Chordata > Amphibia > Caudata > Salamandridae > Calotriton > Calotriton arnoldi. Next base: position 614,646 of record CAWUFW010006258.1, on the reverse strand, counting down.
GCTTCACTGAAGAATTCAATATAACTATCTGAGGATTGTGATCACTTTCGAGTCGAGGGGTTACCGTATATTCAGACAATTTTGATCTTATGTTTTCTGAAATAAACATACAGTCAATGATTGATCCGTGTTTAGAATATTTAAATGATGGAATGAGCCTAGAGTTATCTTTTAGCAAATGAAACCCAACCTCGTGCATTATGTCACACGACTCTTTTGCACTTCCGTTAGTCTAATGAATTGGTTTATTTTGTTATTGACTCAGTCCCTAAGAACAGAAGAGGTGGAAATCGAGAACTTGGGTTAAGGCAACTAGAATCGACATACATTGTGATGCTTAACACTAAAATACCGCATGGCTTGAATTCCGATGAAGAATTATATGTACATATTTGGAAAGGATTCTTCTCTTGAACCACAAAGAAGCCAATAGGAACAATGGATTATATTTGTATATATTAGGAAATTACGTTTTGAAGACATAATTTGTACCACAGTTATTAAGCACTTTAGAAAATGTGTAAAAATGGGCAACCAGTGCATGTGTATTAACAACAGGCCTTGTTTTGTGGAAGGATTGAGTACAGAATACTATACGAGAAAGGGGACTCATTACAGATCTATCCCTTTCTAATTGATAGATTTGACATCAAATTAATTCCTTGTGAACTGAATCCATTATTAAGTGGCAATCAATTGGAATGTTTGATATGACTCAGGCACTAGCTGTTGATGTCTACTTCTCATTGTATATGTCCTAGGCACTAGCCGTTGATGTCTTCTTCTCACTTTATAGGAGATCGCATAATGATTATGTGGATACAATATCCTCTTCAATCAGTTTTAGAAAAATTTCAGCATCTTAAGAATTTTTAACTATAGAAATGGCGATATAAATACTTCAGTATAGCACTAGCACTTTGAAAAAATGTGGCGGCTCTGGCAAGGATGGTTCAGGTATTAGCCTTTGATATTCATTATCTTTTCTTTATGGGATTACATAAATTTAAAAAAAAAATAATAATAATATTAATTGCCCACTAAGATAAATCATTACCAAAGGCAGAGCCACGAGAACATTATTGTTGCACAGCACTGCACTTTAAAACCCATTTTTCTACATTTGTAAGTAGATGTAGTGAATCCGCATGTTGCACAGCACAAGCACTTTACACAAAAAAACAAAAAGGAGAAAAAAGATTAAAACGTAATCTCTGTAAGAGTGTTTCTACTATGTTTATCATGTTCAAGCATTGTGCGTTCCATTATTTATGTGGCAGGAGCAATGGCACTTATTGTGTGTGAACAAGGCAGCAAGAACTGCTGAAACGCGTTCGCCACAGTTTAATTTAAAATCGCGCAAGAAACTTTCCTTGTGGTGTTGGTGCCTGTTTTTGAAGGGAAGCCTGGTGTTGGGTGATATATATGTGTGTATGTATGTATATATTAGCTACCGGTAGGTATAGTTAGGACCATGTTTCCATAGGAAAAGTATTTTTTGACTTGCCTATATCTTTGGCGCCGTTTGACGAATCTTAGAAATTTTCCCAAAAAAGTGTGCCGGTGATTCTTGTTGTGCATGGAATGTTTTGGGTCGATCCGTCAAGCGGGGGCCGAGAAAAAGTGAGGGTCAAAAAAGTGTGTTTCCCATGTTAATTCCCATAGGAGCTTTGAACATGACTACACCCCGAACACCAAATTTGGCAGAAAGCTAGCTTTTGGTCCACAGATTGTGCTTTTTGTTATTTGGTGTAAATCCATTCTGTAGTTCTTGAGAAATTTAAGGACATCTAAATTAGGATATCTGGGATCATGGCTAATTCGGAACAATTTTGCGTTTAATCGCGAATATGCGCACCAACAGGCATGCGGTTATTGGCTGGCCGGAACCTGAGCAGAGAGTTGCGGCTACCATTTAACCTCATCGGAACAGTCTCCGGGGCTGAAATTAAATGGCAGAACTTGGTATAAGGGGTCAGGTTGGATGTGTCCTGACCATTGAAGGCATATAAGCATCTTTCAGGAACTTCACATGTATACATTATGTTGCTAAACAGGTTTATATTTTACGCACGATATTCACAAATTCGTCGCAACTACCAGTGCGCCCCCGTGTAACATTGTGGCGAATAAGCGAATGTCACCCAAAAAAATTAGAAAAAAAACTATTCACGGACCACTCACTAACCACTCAGAGGCTCAAACAGCGACTCACAGGCCCACTTAGACACTCACGCACCCACTTACAGACCCACTCAGAGACTCATGCAGCCACTCACAGATTCACCCAGAGACTCACGCACCCACTCACAGACCCACTCAGACACTCGCGCACCCAGTCACAGATCCAGTCAGTCATTCATGCACCCACTCACAGACCCAAACACTCACAGATTCATGCACCCATTTACAGATCCACTCACACTCACACACCAAGTCACAGTCCCACTTAGACACTCCTGCATTCACTCACAGATACACTCAGTCACTCATGCACCCACTCACAGACCCACTCAAAGACTCATGCACCCACTCAGACACTTATGCACCCGCTAACTGTCCCACTCAGACTCATGCACCCACTCACAGACCCAGTCACACACCCACACAACCAGTCACACACCCACTCGCAGACCAATAGAGCCGCTCACAATCCCACTCACACACCCACTCAGAGACCCATGCAGGCACTCACACACCTATACAGCCACTCACACACCCACTGTCAAAGGTTACAGGTTACAGTTAGGAAATCAAATTTAGAAAACCTTTGAAATTTAATGACAAAAAACAAAGGTTACAGGAACAGTATAGTTAGGCTCAGATTTCACTCATACAAAACCAGTGAAATTCAGCAGTTATAGTTACCTGAGCTAATTATGACTTACGCCCCTGCAATGCACTGCTTATGGCCTCACATATTACATCACTCAGGACATGGTCAGTGACATCACTAATGACATCATTGATAACATTTCAAATGACACCACTGATGACATCATCCTTAGAACCACTCACACACCCATACAGCCTCTAATACACCCACTTACACACCCACAGAACCACTCACAGACCCATACAACTACTGACACACACTCACTCATACAGCCACTCACACAACCACTCACTCACCCATTTAGCCACTCACTCACCCATTTAGCCACTCACAGACCCATACAGCTACTCTCACACCCATACAGCCACTCACACACTCACTCACCCATACAATCATTAACATACCCAGCCACTCACTCACCCATACAGCTACTAACAGAGCAACTTACTCACCCATACAGCCACTCACACATCCATTCATTCATCCACAAAAGCACTTACACACTCATTCACACATCAATACAATCACTCATGCGCCCACTCACTCATCTATACAGCCACTCACACAAATATTTACTGTGCAAAACATCCACTCACCCATACACCCAGTCAAACAGCCACTCACTTACCCATAAACAGCCACTCACTTACCCATACATCCACTTACACACCCAATCACTCACCCATACAGCCACTCACACACACACGCTCAGCCACCCATACAGCTATTCACACACCCACTTATTCACCCATACAGCCACTCTTACACCCACTCCCACACTGATAGTCACAGTGCCACTCAGATTACATATTTTAGAAACAGTATCACTCAGTAGTAGTACAAAAACAATAGTAATTTAACTTATACAGTAGCTTAGTATATATCTTTAACTCTCAGAAACTTTTACGAAACATTTACGCTCACTGATGTCACCAGTGATGTCATTTGAGATGTCATCAGTGATGTCACTGACACATATATATGAGCAACCGGAGTATCCAGACCCTCATTACAGCAGCTTTCCGAGCAAAGAGCAGCCGCCTCTGAACCTGAAACACTGGACGAGCGGGGCCGGAGGACGCCGCCCAATCGGTTGGCTTTCAGGTAAGGAGAGGGCTGGGGAGCTCACAAGAAACAGGGACAGTTTAATTAAGAACAATGTCGCAGCAAGCGAAGCTGCAAACTAAGAACTACACATAGTTTGGCAGCCCGCTCATGAATCGTGAGTGAAGCGCACACCACGCAAAATTAATTACCACGTATCGTGACGAGGGACACGGTTACGATTAGTGGTTACCGAAGCAAGCGAAACTAAAGACATGGAAGCAAGGGCCGCGAAAAGATCTCTGAAAGCGGAGTTGCTTTTCAAGAAAGGGACAATGCAATCTGCCAGTATGGATGACAGAGCAGGGGGAGGAAGCACCCAAAAAGATCTGAAACAGCTTTTCTTTCAACTTGAAAAACTACTCAGAAAAGAAATATCAAAAAGTTGGGAGGTGATAACACTAGAAAAATATGTTGAATGTGATCGGATACCAAGGGGATTAAGAATATTCACCCTGCCAAATCACCCTGATACTAAACCTGAAATGCTCGAGGAGTGGGCAAGGAATAGCATGCAATGCTCAAGGAACATGTTATTGATAATCATCAAGTATGCTAAAAAGGATATAGAGGAACTACATAAGGAGATCAAAGAATTGGAAACACCGATAGCTGCTCTAAAGAAAGAAGAAGAATGTAAATCATTAAGGAAAGATATGGAGAAAAACTTGGATAAATATGAGGAGGAAGTTGAACTATGCAAACAACGTAAGTTCAAACGTGATGAAGTGGACTATGAAACAGGAACATTACTGACATTCGCCAAAAGATTTGACGTACTAAAACAGCAATTACACACTGGGAAGTTGTCAATATCGGAGACACCGAGAATGGCGGCGAGTGAATCAGAATCTGATCTCAGTGAGGAAGAACGAACAGTGCGAGTGGGGGGCCGCACCACTTTTTTAGAAGAGATGAAGTTAATCTACATCGATCAGAGGACACCGAGAGAAAGAGGATGAGGTCGTGGGAGAGGGAGAGGAAAGAATTCAACATCAGGCCCAAGCGATGGCGAAAGACGCGAAGAGGGTCAAGAAAGAACAAGGGGCTACCCTCTCCGCAACAGGATGTAGAAGTAATTGAAGAAAAGAACCTGGATATAACGGACAATCTGATTATCAACCTGTCTGATTCTTCACCAAATCCAATAACGAGGGAAGAGTAGGCAGAAGTGAACAACAAGAGACCAACCTCAGTATTGAGGATATGAGTAGTATCAAAACATCATATGACCTGATGCTCAACCTGACCGATGAAAAAATGACTGAGACACAGATTCTGGATGACCTGAATATACCCACTGACAGCAAAACACACAAGATGATGGACGGAATGTTGCACATTGGCAAAACATTCACCCCCAGTCACAGATCTGGGTTTAATCCATCGTTATTTTGCTCACCACGCCACCCCAGTTCAGACATGGCCATATGCAAATCAGTCTTGACCCTGTGCCTCATGGGAACAGTCCAGCCCGAACTGCCAAGCCACGTCTTCCCTGGACCGGAATCAAGCATCCTAGGACCGGTTTCTGGCTATCAGCCGTCATCAGCCAGGATAGCTTGACTCCAGTGGCGTAGTGAGCACGGGACCCACGTCTGGGCATACCCTTCCCACATAGGGCGAACAGCAAAACACACAAGATGATGGACGGAATGTTGCACATTGGCAAAACATTCACCCCCAGTCACAGATCTGGGTTTAATCCATCGTTATTTTGCTCACCACGCCACCCCAGTTCAGACATGGCCATATGCAAATCAGTCTTGACCCTGTGCCTCATGGGAACAGTCCAGCCCGAACTGCCAAGCCACGTCTTCCCTGGACCGGAATCAAGCATCCTAGGACCGGTTTCTGGCTATCAGCCGTCATCAGCCAGGATAGCTTGACTCCAGTGGCGTAGTGAGCACGGGACCCACGTCTGGGCATACCCTTCCCACATAGGGCGAACAGCAAAACACACAAGATGATGGACGGAATGTTGCACATTGGCAAAACATTCACCCCCAGTCACAGATCTGGGTTTAATCCATCGTTATTTTGCTCACCACGGAGTGAGCTAAAGAATGATGATGGATTAAACCCAGATCAGTTGACTGGGGGTGAGTGTTTGATTGGCTCAAACGTTCCGTCCATCATCCCCTTTGTATCGCTTGTTCGCCCTAAGTTGGCGGGGTATGCCCAGACGTGGGTCCCTTGCTCACTTTGCCACTGGATTCAAGCAAGCCTGGCTGATGACGGCTGGAATGCCAGAAACCGGTCCTAGGATGCTTGTTTCCGGTCCAGGGAAGACATGGCTTGGCAGTTCGTGCTGGACTGTTCCCATGAGGCACAGGGTCAGACTGATTTGCATATGGCCATGTCTGAACTGGGGTGGTGGAGTCAGCTAAAGAATGATGATGGATTAAACCCAGATCAGTTGACTGGGGGTGAGTGTTTGATTGGCTCAAACGTTCCGTCCATCATCCCCTTTGTATCGCTTTGTTTGCCCTAAGTTGGCGGGGTATGCCCAGACGTGGGTCCCTTGCTCACTTTGCCACTGGATTCAAGCAAGCCTGGCTGATGACGGCTGGAATGCCAGAAACCGGTCCTAGGATGCTTGTTTCCGGTCCAGGGAAGACATGGCTTGGCAGTTCGTGCTGGACTGTTCCCATGAGGCACAGGGTCAGACTGATTTGCATATGGCCATGTCTGAACTGGGGTGGTGGAGTGAGCTAAAGAATGATGATGGATTAAACCCAGATCAGTTGACTGGGGGTGAGTGTTTGATTGGCTCAAACGTTCCGTCCATCATCCCCTTTAGTATCGCTTTGTTCGCCCTAAGTTGGCGGGGGTATGCCCAGACGTGGGTCCCTTGCTCACTTTGCCACTGGATTCAAGCAAGCCTGGCTGATGACGGCTGGAATGCCAGAAACCGGTCCTAGGATGCTTGTTTCCGGTCCAGGGAAGACATGGCTTGGCAGTTCGTGCTGGACTGTTCCCATGAGGCACAGGGTCAGACTGATTTGCATATGGCCATGTCTGAACTGCGGTGGTGGAGTGAGCTAAAGAATGATGATGGATTAAACCCAGATCAGTTGACTGGGGGTGAGTGTTTGATTGGCTCAAACGTTCCGTCCATCATCCCCTTTTGTATCGCTATACCCACTGACAGACACATAAAATCAGGATTTAAACCAAAATCCAAATTCTGTCCAGTGTTAAGCCCGGATAACAAGATTCACTTATTCCATGAGTTAGTAATCCAAGAACTGGAAAGCATGGAAAATACTAATAATGGGAAAGAAAACCTATCCCGATTAGAACGAATGGCATTAGAAGAACTCAGCAAGAAAGGGGAAATAACAATCAAACCAGCTGACAAAGGTGGAAATGTAGTCATACTAAACACCAGGGACTACATTGAAGAGGCAATGAGGCAACTGAATGATGACAAGAACTATACAAGGTTATCAGTCAATCCTATAAACGAACTAACCCTTGATCTCAACACAAAGATCAGAACGTGACAAAATAAGGGTCTCCTAAGTGATAAAGAAGCACTATTTTTGAAAAATGATAGTCCTGTGATGCCAACAATATACTTTTTACCCAAGGTGCACAAGACACTGTACAATCCTCCAGGAAGACCCATCATATCCAGCTGTAATTCCCTGTTTGAAAATATCTCAACGTATGTAGATTTCTTTCTCGCACCAATGGTCACGAACTTGAGCTCTTATATTAAAGATACGGGCGACTTTTTAAGAATTCTCAGCGATATAGAATGGCATCAAAATTTCTATCTAGTTACCATCGATGTGGTGTCATTATATACGTCCATTAGCCATGACCTGGGGTTAAAAGCCGTTGGATACTTTCTCAAGCAAAGGAACATTCACGAATTGGAACACACTCGTATGCTCATGGAAATGGTAGAACTATGTCTGAGAAATAATATCTTCATTTTCAATCAACAGATATATGCCCAAAAGTGCGGAACCACCATGGGCGTGTCTTTTCCCCCCAGCTATGCGAACCTCACCATGGGCTGGTGGGAGAAATTCACGGCATGGAATGAGGAGAATGACACACACACTGCAAAGATCGAGTTATGGTTGAGATACATAGACGATCTGTTTATCGTATGGAACGGCAGTGTGGAAGAGTTTAAAGAATATTTTGAAATCCTGAACAATAACGAAGTGGGTCTCAAGTTTACATATAACATGAGCAGGGAGCAGATTCAATTCCTGGACGTATCTGTGTACATTAATGAAAATAAAATCCATACTAAAATCTATCGGAAACCGACAGCCACCAACAGTGTCTTGCATGGCTCTAGCTTCCATCCTGCTCAACTGAAAAGAAGCATCCCCTACGGGGAATTCATCAGGATGCGAAGAAACTGTTCAGAAGACAAGATAATGGAAGAGACATTCCAGGAAACTGAATGTAGATTTCTGAGAAGAGGGTACAAATTTAATGATGTTAGACAAGGACGACTACGGGCAAAAAAGATATCCCGTGCATCGACTCGAACGAACAAACCAAAAGAAGGGACAATTAAAAAAGAGAATAACCCAATAAGATTAATCACAACATTTAGCAAAGAAAGCTACAAAATTGTGAAGATCCTGAAAAAATACTGGAATATTCTATCAAAAGATCCAGATATTGGGGGGAGAATAGGTACACAACCTATGGTGACCTACCGCAAGGTACCCTTAATCAAGGACAAACTTGTCAGAAGTCACTTTACGAACACCAAAACAACCAACTGGCTGAGAAAACAACAAACGGGCTTCTCACGGTGTGACAAATGTAAGGCCTGCAAAGTGGGCCAGAACATGAAAGAGGTGGTGGACTTCAGAGGAAGATCGTTCCATATCAATGAACAAATAAAATGCAACTCAACATACACAGTATACATGATTGTGTGCATGTGTGGCCTACGCTACATAGGCAGTACCATCTGCCCACTCAGAAAAATAATTCTTGAACATCTTAGAGCGATTACAAACCAAGACATGAACTATGCAATTTCCAAGCACATTCATACAGTGCACAAAACAAACTGGCAAAACATCAAATACTTTGGCATTGCAACTGTACCCTTTAATGAAAGAGGAGGAAATCGGTCCTTAAAACTGAGAAGATTGGAGTCCCGTCTAATCATTCGATTCAAAACCGTGACCCCGCATGGTCTCAACGGGGACGAAGAATTATATGTTCACTTGTAAATAAATATTCCCATCAAAGATTTAGGGTTGGCTTCTACGTACTCAAGCACTAAGCTGTTAATAAACAACGACGTAAAAATTAGCAACTAGCTCAGATGTATGAAGTCATAGGAGTACTCACTCATTTGACATTAAACATGCTAGGACAAGGAAAGCATCACTAAGAAGAAAAAGTATCCAAGGTAATGTTACTCAACAAATCACATCACCACATAAGGATACAAAGATGCGCAAGAAAGTACATGAGTCGAGGTCAACATTTGGAAAATGCTGTAAAAGATGTGTGACAAACACTAATTCACGGGTGCAGAAAGAACCAAGCACCTCAAAGAGATAAGAGGAAGCACCCTGTGATGAGGAATGTTTAAAATGAAATAAACATGTAAAAGAATCCCCATGTAAACGATTCGTATACCTACAAAGGATATAACTTGAGAAATGAGTGACTCAGAGACAACACATGCAATCTACGAACTTTCGAAGCCTGGTAACCATAGAACTACTAGTCCCATAATGCTTCATAATGGGCTAATATGGAGTGACTATATAGTGGAGACACAAATGAAGGACTCACGATACCGTGATCAAGGCCATTTTTTGGCTGAAACGTAAGATGGTGGTAGTGGTGAAAATATGCACTTGGAATAAAGTGAAATTGATGAAGATTCGTGGAGTGCGGTACTCTTTTTTGATGGTTAACGTGTTACGAGGTTAAGTCCAACCTCCAAAACCGCACCGGCTGTGAAACAGTGCGCGCTGAATCTGGACTGCTTGGTGATATATATAGAGAGAGTAGTAAAAATGAGTTGTAAATTAGCCATACAATCACAAAATGCACTGTGTAAATATGTGTTCCTGTTTATTTACAATTTTGTTTTTTAAATATGAGAACATCATGGTACGCATGAATGATATCATGCAAGATATGAGCTGCATATGTAATGCTGGTTTATATGACGCGAGAGCGCTGGTCCCTTCTTTGTTACAATGCACGAATGTAATGCTTTTAAAACATGGCCTTTTCTGGTGTGTCATCAACACCGAAGAAGGCAGTTTGCCGAAACGCGTTTGTTGCTGCTGGTTGCCGAGGAATAAAGTTTTTTCGAACGCCCCCGAGAGTGCGGAGTTTCTTTTGCAAGTAAAGGAATGGAGCGATAATACATTGCGGAGTCCACAGCCGCAAATCTGCACCCGCCCAAGAGTGCTTCGTTGAAAAGTGGAGTTGAAGCATATATATATATATATATATATATATATATTTATACATGTATTTAATGCCACAATTGTAAGTTCATATATTCTCCATTTTATTACATAGTGGCTCAGATTGATTATCCAAAAAGGAATGAGATTGAAAAGGGCTTGATATGTCTTTTTTCTGATGAAATGTTGGCCGTGACTTTGCAAAGAATTACATATTTAATTCGGACTTTTAACTTGGCGGAATCATCTTGAATGATTAATACTAACTTAACATTAGACTTTAGTCGTGATAAACGCTAATCAGGTGTGCTCACAGATGAAACCGTAAGATCGTCTCTGGGTGAATGATCGCTCTATGCATTTTAGGGAAAGTCTCTTCATAATTGTGTGTGACCTCTGAATTGTGAAAAAGCCTTGTCCTCAGATAGCACAGCAATGAATAAATACAAATGCGCTTTTAATAATCGCCGCTCCAAAAATGTTTCGCATAATCCCTGACTTGCACTCTGACTCTCGAAGACATATGATGAGGAACAACATCTGCTTCAGAGAATGCGGCAGAATTTCTCATGTTCATGCAAATGTTCAAACCCAGAAAAGAGTGTGATTTAGGGATTTAATTTAGCAGTTGGTCACTTTGAAGCGCTATCATTACTAATACACAAACATGATAAACAATATGCGTTTCTGAGAACAATTGTAGCTCACGTACAAGAAAAAAAGCACTCTGAAAAGAGTCAAGTGAAGATTTAACTTAGAAATACAATTGCTGTTATGCATCCTGCATAGTTTAATTCTGCCAGCTTCAAATCCTGTTTTTTTAAGTAAGAGGGGAAGTGAATGCCTCAAAAAAATGCAATTAATTCTTCAGCAGTGTTTAATTTGTAGAGCAAAGTAAGTGCCTTGGCCCATTGTTTTTCTTATGAACCCACTGCTGCTGAATGCTTGAATGACTAAATACCAAGTCCACCCAAATATGCCTTAACCACCGTACACTTCCTGCTTCTTTATCTGTCCCTTGCTGGCTCTTTTCTATGCCAACTCCTTTTGTCACTGTTTTCCTCTCTTGGTCTTACACCTTTTGTCTCTTGTCTGTTGGTTTATATTCAGCAAGGCAAGTTTCATGCAGAGCCATGTAGAATAACAAAAGGAGGGGTGGGGGTCCGAAAAAGCAGTGTTTGCCATTTTAACTCCCAGAGGAATTTTTGCTCTCCACTTCAGAAAAAACACTGAGGGCCTAATTACGATGTCGGTCAGACAGCAACCGACGGCTCGTCAGTTGTGGTCTAACTACCATCTACTGCTGCGGTCACACTGACTCATTATGATGCGTGCGGTCGGAGGGACCGACCGGCAGTTTCCGACAGGATCAAGGAGCCCGTCGGTCAGTCGGAAACTCCTCATAATCCCTTGAGGACTAATCCGACATCATAATCCCTTGGGATTATGATGTCGGTTTCCGACAGCCATTCCATTTCTGCCTTTCCGACATGTTGGCCTTACTGCCAGCCTGTCCCTCTCCGGCAGGGAACCCAGAAGTTTCGCAGGAGAGACCGTGGTGCCCAACACCCTCTCGGCCAAGGTCAGTGTGCCGTTCAGTCTGCCACTTTTGCAGCCTTCCCGCTAGGCCTCTTTAGTTTCCCCTTACAAGGGTCATAGCCAGCCGGTGGGAGGAAATACCCAGCTATTCTTTCGAGGTTGGCAAGAGATCAGATCTGACAGATAGGTACTGCAAATGTTCCAAAAAGGTTATGCCCTACCCTTCCTTTCTTCCCCACCGCAACACCCGCCATCACTCCAGCAACTGACGGAGGACCATCTCTCCATTTTCCAGCAGGAAGTGCAAGCCCTTTTGGATAAAGGGGCCGTTGAGATGGCGCCGGAGGCAGAAGTCGGCTTTGTTGCTATTACCACTACTTTCTGGTGCTAAAGAGGAATGGAGGTCTTCGGCCTATTCTAGATCTACGCCCTCTCAATGCCTTCCTCCAGAGAAGAAATTCAAAATACATACCCTTGCTCTGGTTTTGTCTGCTCTTGACCCTGGAGACTGGATAGGGGTGTTGGATCTGAAGGATGCCTATTTCCATGTTCTTGTCCTGTGGTTTGTGGTGGGACAGGAACATTGTCAGTTCTTTGTGCCCCCCTTTGGTCTCACCAGTGTCTCTTGGTTGTTCACAAAATTGATGGTGGTGGTGGCAGCACACCTTCGGAGGTGAGGTGTTCCAGTTTTCCACCACCTCGATGACTGGCTGTTGAAGGCAGGCTAGCTCCGTCAGTCAGCCACCTCCTAACTAGGGTGAACTGTAGGAAAGTGCCCCTTTTTGAATGGTTACCTCCACTTTTTGCCTGACCTCTGATGCAGCCAGAGTTGATGTGCTCTGGGTCCCTGCCAATCAGGTTCCCAGGGCCTGTGTTATTTCCTAAAACTGTACCTTTGTACCCACAATTGGCACATCTCTGGCCACAGGTAAGTCCCTTGTTAAAGGTACCATGGGTACCAAGGGTACTGTGACCAGAGAAGACTTCTGAGGGCTGCAGCACTTATTGTGCCACCCTTAGAGGCCTTGTACCTTAACACCCACACACTGCCATTGCAGGCTGTGTTTTGGTGCAGAGAAAAGTGAAGAGTCGACATGGCACACATCCCTGTGTGTCGTGCCTACAACCCACTGCCTGAGGCCTAGGTAAGCCACCCCTTCGGCAGGGTGCACCAGCCCTCAGGTGAGGGTACAGTGGCATGAGCCCTGTACCCCTACAGTGTCTAAGTCCATTCTTAGACATTGTAAGTGTAGTAAAACCATAAAGAGTATATGGTGTGGGAGTTGGTCATTACGAACTCCACAGCTCCATACTGGCTTTACTAAAACCTGGGAAGTTTGGTAGCAAGCTTTTCAGCACAATAAACCCACACTGATGCCAGTGTGGTATTTATTGTAAAATGCACTCAGAGGGCATCTTAGAGATGCCTCCTAAAAAACGACCAGCCCTGGTGTGGTTATTGAATGGCTGCCTGCTATTTGCCACCACCAGACATGTTTCTGGACCCCTGAGTAGAGAGCCACCACTCTCTGGGTCCAGAAACAAAGCCCATCCTGGACAGAGGTGTCATGCCTCCTCCCCAGGAAGGGCTGGGTCCACAAAGGGGAAGCTTCAAAGGCCCGCTGCCTTTGGAAAGTGTCCCTGCCTTTTGCTGCCCCGAGCAACTGGCTCCCAACGGTTCTTCCCCCCACTTTGGGCGGGAGAAATGGTGGGAAAACCAGGCTAGGAAGAGAGGTGTGCCCGCCTTTGCCAACCCCACCCCACCCCTCAGGTGGGGGAGGGGAGGTGAAGCACACATCTCAGAAGATAAGGGGACTCAGCCAATTAGGGAGAGGCTCCCACAGGAGGGTGCCATAATAGGGGGTGTACCCACCCAAAGGAAGGGACCCATTGGTCCTGACCTGCACACCCCTTTTAACCCCCTAAATCTAGTATTTAGGGGCCACCCTTAACCCTGCCTCCTCCGTTTCGAGGAAGAAAGAAGGACCAAAGAGCTGTGCTGACCCAGGAAGAAGAGGAGAATACCAACTGCTTTGGCCCCAGCCCTACCGGCCTGTCCCGTCTACGACCTGCCTACAACAAGGACCCCAGCTAGTCCATCAGCCAGCGACCCCCAGACCCCGGAGGACCTGCTGTGCAAACCATCTTACAGACTCTGTCTCCAGAGAGCACCAGATTTGCTCAAGCCAAGACTCACCCACAGAATCCAGATTCCGGTGACTCTGCGATTCTGCACCACTCTGCACCCGATGCCTGAGTTCGAGTGGCCTAACACCACGAGGTGGTCTTCCCAGCGATCCTGACCTGGGATCTGGTGATTCCCGACCTCCTTCAAGCTTTGAGATGGCGCCTGCAGCCTCAACCTGAAGGGTCCCCCGCGGCCGGAGCTGGTAAGAAAACCAGACGCCCGAAGACACCCCTGCACTTTGACACCCCATGGCCTTGGGTGGCCCAACCGACGGTGTCCAAACATACCCCAAGAACTCAACTTCCCTCTCCAGCTGGTGGTCGCCTTTAGGAAGTCTCACTGCCTGCAGCAACTTTGACTAGCCGAAGGTCTCCATTGAGAATCACAGGGTCCCTGATGTCTCCTTAGCACCCTGCACCCGGCTGCCCCTGTGCCTCTGGTGGTGCAGCTCCTGTGCTGACCTTAACCTCAGGAGCTTTGCTCCCACACTCAAGTAGCCTGCTCGTGAGCAGTCCCTAACCAATGGCCCCATTGTCTAATATTGGTGGAAGAGACCGCAACAAACGGCGAGCGATGGGGGTCAGATCCTGTGCCGGGAGGCCCTACTCCTCTGGATATGCCTGGACCACCAAGGAATCATCCTGGTGGTGGCAGGATCATTGAATGCCAGGGCAGACAAGCTCAGCAGTCGGTGCCTAGCGGATCATAAGTGGCAATTACACCCAGAGGTGGCGCAAGGTCTCTTCCACAAATGAGGAGAACCTTGGCTCGATCTGTTTGCCACTGCTGAGAATGCTCAATGTCCGCACTTCTGCGTGTTGGAGTTTCCAAGACATCTCTCGCTGGGAGACCCGCTCCGCCTCAAGTGGAACGCAGGACTCTTTTACATCTTCTTGCTGATACCACTCCTGCCCGAGTTCTCATGAAGATCAGGACAGACCAGGCTCATGACATCCTAGTTGCTCCGGATTGAACATGAAAAGGTTGGTTTCCAGAACTCCTGGGCTTTAGCATTTGTCCTTTGATCAGACTTCCCCTCCTGGAGGCCCTGCTGTCACAGCAACAGGGCAGGGTTCTACGTCCGGGCCTTTGCGCCACCACCCTCAAGTGTGGAGATTGAGTAGTGACAGCTGAACAATTTTGACCTTCCCCCTTAGGTGATTGATGTCATCTTGGCAGCCAGGTGTCCCTCGACGAAAACTGTATATGCCTGTCGTTGGGACAAATTTGCAGTTTGGCTTGGTCAGCTGCTGTGACTTGTTCCACATCCTCTGAACGTGTCCATCTCTTGCAGCCTCCTAGGTGAGTATATGGTCTTAGCTCCTCTGTTACAGCCCCTTTCTGGTTCCCCCTCACCCCACCACCCTTAACGATACCTCGGACCTCCTGAACTTCACCTCCCACAAACGTAGGTGGGTTGTTGCTGCCCTCGCTGTAGTGAAGCTTTCGATCCTCCGATAATGGTCGCAGCCAGCTATGCCCACCCTTGTGGAATAGCACTTAGAACTTCATTGCATTGATGCTCATGAAATGGTGACGTACAAACTCAATGACAACCTGGATGCCTTTGAAGCAATCTAGGGTCCTTTTCTTGCTGCTGTTGGCCCGGATCTGCCCTGAGGAGGTTGGCGACCCCACTCCCCGTAGTGCCCCATACCCCTTGGTTGTATCTTACCTGGTTTCCCCAGCACCTGGGTGATGTCATCATTGTCCTTTGTTCATTATCCTGTCCTGTGGTCGTTACCTCTCCTGAGGGCTCCCCCTCGGGTGCCCACGTGATTTTCTTTCCTGTTTCTCTAGCACCTCTGGGCCTATGTACCTTCCACCCTCACCCTTGGATCTGTGGCCTGCTGCTACTTACCCCCTCTAGCCACCTGATGCTGGCTGTTTTGTAATCATGATCCACTACATCCGTGGGGGGGGGGATGGGCCCTAACACCCCGGTACAGAACACTCCCTATTCAGTTACAAGGGGGGCTGTGCTCAGCTCTGCATCCCTATCCTGCCAGCAGTTGGTCCATTAAGCCACACCTAATCCCTCTATTGTGTGACCATCTGGGAGGAATTTACAAAGTCTAACTGTCAGTTACATACAGTCATGTGACCCAAGACAGGCTACAGGCAAAAAAGGACTAAGGGCAGAAAAATGGCAAGTTTCTAAAAGTCGCATTTTAGAAATTGTAGTTAAAAAACAGACTTCACCAGTAAACAGGGTTTTCATTACAATTCCAAAGACACCAAACACGACATAGCTACCTGCTCCTAATTGGAAATTATAACTTATTAAATGTAATAAGATATCCCCACTGTTATTCTATGGTAGGGGTAGGCCTCACAGAAGAAAAAAAAATTGTTATATGTTTTTGACTACCACGCCATGTAAAACTTGAAAGTACATGTCCAACCTTTTAGTTACACCGCACCCTGTCCTATAGGCTACCAAGGGCCTACCTTAGGGGTGGCCTATATGAGAAAAAAAAAGGGAAGTTTAAGATTTGGCTAGGGGGTTTTAATGCCAAGTCGACATGGCATTTTAAAACTGCATTCTAGCTGCAGTGGCGGGCCTTAGAAATGTTTTAAGGTGCTACTTAAGTGGGTGGCACAATATGGGCTGCAGGTCCACTAGTAACATTTCATTTACAGGCCCTGGGTATATAGTATACCACTCTACATAAAACTTATAAGTCAATTAAATATGCCAACTGGGTAGAAGTCTATTTAACCAGCATGTTTTAGGGAAGTGAGCACAAGCACTTTAGCACTGGTTAGCAGTGATAAAGTGCACAGAGTCCTAAGGCCAACAAAAATAAGTTCAGGAAAATGGAGGAGGAGAGGCAAAACGTTTGGGGGAAGACCACCCTAAGGCTGACAGGTCTAACATCGCTACTCACATTGTTGGCAAGATTTAAGTTAACATCCCCTGTCCCTATCCAGGGGATATTGCCAAATTTGAGTGCCTTTATCATTGGAACACCACTGTAAGGATCTTGGTCCTATTCCTTATTACTGTAACATTTTACAACATACAGTTCTGTCTCGTACAAGGGTACATAGCAATAGAATCTGAGACGTACCAAACTCTTGTTACAATATGGGGAAGAAACTAACGCTGTCAGATCCTCTATATATTTAAAAATACCAGACCTTAATGTCCCTCTCCTCTTTTCATTTGCTATTCTTCCTGGTTTTACTACATACTATTTTTACCAATGTGGTACCATGTGTCTAGATCCAAATGACATACATCTATTGATTAAGTAATAACACATTTACCACCTAACATATTTGTGCATAATGAACTATTTTTAATTCATTGTATTTGGTTTTTGCAGAGGTTATGCAGTAGCCAGCAGCAGTGATGACCGGATGAATGAACCTCCAACTTCTCTTGGACTTGTGCCTCATCAGGTTAGACTTTTGAGCTTTTTGTGTAGCACATGGGAGTGCCTGTTTGTGTGTAACTTGGATATAACTTTATATTTGTATTTTTTTGTATTCTTTGTTTAGGAGTTCATTGTTATAATTGTATCAGTCACCTTTTAAAATATCTCCAAAGACATAATGTTTTAGAAGTGGATGGTTGATTTTGAACTAGTAATTGATTTGCATGAGCACTGTGTGAACTGATCCACTTCTCTCAGAAGCACATGATTTATCTGTTGTAATTATTTTCACTTGTTCTCACAGGTTTACTTACCTATTTTCTCTCCTAGAACTACCACAGTGCCCACTATTGGGTATATTTGGGCCATAGGGGCTGATTCTCAAGTTTTCATCACAAAACACATACAGGATGCCTAAAGATCTAGCTCAAATGTCCCTCGCACGTACTGCAAGCAATTGCATCTTATGACAATGATAACATCCAACTTGTTTAAAGTATTTCTTAAAGCTCTCTAAATATGTGTTTCGAAATTGTGTTTATATGTCTGTGCTAGGGCACAGATGGGTGGAAATTGGTTGGGACATATTGTGTTGGCTCATGGAACTCCATGTATGCAGATATGTAGTTTTAAATCTTGCTTACCAGACAGCACAGGCTGTATGGTTGTCAAAGACCTATTGTGAAATTACAGTAGGCTTAGAGCCTGCCATCGCTTACCATTGGTTGACTTTATTGTCACTTGCATTACCATTTTTATAATTCTTTCGATTGGCTGACTTTTATCCTTCTATTGCTCACATTCAGGGAACTACTTTTTTCTTTTTCATAATTGGTGTTAACAATGTTCCCTGACTATATTTTGCTCATTCGCGCTTAGTACTGAAACTTGCTAATGTACCAAGCGTTCTAACTCAGTGAGCCTTTTAAGGTCACGGCTGTCATCAACTATGCTTTTCGATCTGCACTTTCTTTCTTGACTATTTTAACTAAGCCCTATGCACAAAGCCCTTTCTTAGTGAGCCTCAAGATCATGGATGCAATTGTTATCGACATCGCTACTTGATTGTACCCGGTTTATGTCAGCCCAGTTTAGTAAAGCTCTTGCTAATGCACTAATCGCTTTAAGTTAGTGCTCCTCTATCATGTCATCGACAATGATTTTGTATAGCACCTTGTCCACCTCAACCTACCACATTGCAAACCACCAATGCACTAATGTACTTATACCTAGTACATTTTTAAGAGCATGGAAACAATTTTTATTGGCAACGCTCGTGATTGCACCTTGTTCAATTTAGTGCAGTAACGCTGTAGCATTTTAAAGTGTTGTGTTTTAATATCATAATTATAACGGTCAATGTCTATGCTTTGTATTGCAACTTGTCTATCCTAACTTTAGTTTGTACTTTAATACATCTGCTAGCGCACTAAGCACTTTATCATTGTGTGTCTGTCAGATCTTGGTTATAACGGTTATTGACAAGAAGAAGTGGTTTTATTTTTAATTGTTTTAATTGTAAGTTTTAATTAACTTAACTATAAAATTATTCATTCTTTTCCATTCATCACTCCATCAGAGTGCATGTGTTTTCTAGCTCGCTCCCTCTTGTGCTGCTTCCTCCCCATGAACCCCCTCACTCCATGCACTTTGTTGCTCCATTACCCCTCGCCTGTCTGTAAAAGCTCAGCAGCAGGGTTACTTTTGATGGGCATGGCTGAACAGCAGAAATTAAGGGTTGCTTTTGCTTTAGTCCACATATTGCTTGAAAGCACAAACTTTGGCACACAAAGGCTTTTATGGTGTTGAGAGAGGAGCCATCTGGTGCCCTCAGTCAGCAGCCCTCTGAGGCAGAAGGTGTTCCTAGCATAACACTCCTCCTGGAAGCTCATAAATCTGCTCCCTAACCTACTGCAGAATATTAAATGGCTGAATCCTTTGTAAAGTAAAGCAGGCGTTGGCAATCATTTCTATTTACATTCTGACACTACTTTATTATTTAAAAATTTTGTTCAGAGTTTGCCATTTATAAAGTTTGAAAACATTTAATTTGAACAGTTTTGAGATGCCATAAAGTATGTGTTTGGTTTTCCTCCAGTATTTTGAAATGTTTTTTCTTTTATGTTTTCTGTTATGTTTTTTAAACAATACTTTACAGACAAACATTGTCAAAGCCAACAGTGCGGTATTCACATTAGATAGGCACGACCTACTGACTTTGCCAATACTTGTTTTCTCTAGGGAAACTGATGAAAGTGAAGATTCAATTCAATATTTTGGATACAACTTGCCTGTCGCAAACCTTAAAGGCAGAAAGGACTCTGAATATATTTAACTACCAATTGGACTTTTTTCTAGAGGTATTGTTGTGTACGTTAGAATAGCTATTTCGATCCCTGCCCACCAGTGGCAGTGCCATTAAGGGTGCACTCTGTACAGACTAGGGGCTTCTTACACTTTTGGGAGATGGTGTATGTCCGGTTCTTTTTTTGGGATGTTCACCTACCTAATTCTCTGCCAATTCCATAGGTTTTTAATCTAAAGATGCCTTCCCTTTACCTGGCTCCTCCTGTGCACTGGCAGGCAGTAGTTAGGCCACCAGCACCTAAGTTAATGTATCTCCCCAACCTTATGGTGAAATCATTGGGAGAACCTGCATTACAGGTGCAGGGACCTGCATTGTCTCACATGCATTCCTTGGAAGATAAGAGTAAAGTTACCAACTGAACTCCTGTGAAGTATTTAACGTTCACAAATAAATATGAGGTTTAGATGGAGTGCAGCTGAATTTCTTGCTCTAATGCTGTAAACCTCTACCAGCCTTGTATCCAAATGACTGACATCTGCAGCCCACCAAAGGCCACTCAGCAGTTCCTAACCTAAATAGTAACTGCAACCAAATTAGTTTTTTTTATTTCTACATCAGGTATCCTCGGCAGTCACATTGGATAACACAAAATGTCAGCACAAGTGCAAAGGAGTCAGACCATGTTTGGGGTCCACAAGGCATACGGAGGCAACTACACCACAACCGTGATGGTGGAAGTAATTTGCCTTTGCTGTCCTGGGGTACATCCTACTATGGCTTTGCAAACTAGGCCAAGTGCTCCCCTTCTGAACTTGACTGTCATGGTAGCAAGGGCGAGCAGCCAATGGCTTCACATGGAGAGGTAATATGGGGGCAAGAGCCGAGTGCTCACTAGTCAAAAAATACAATGACGTATTATCCAGCCCAGTGCTAGTCGTTTAAGCAAAATAATTTACTTTAGTCACACAGCATTATTAAATATTGCATACTCCAAAGGTGGTTCAGCAATAGGTTATACATCCCCTAGAGATCTAATGAAATGCAGATATCCCAGTGTTGCCTGTTTCCACTCCTTCATTCTCTAGGATAAGTCTAGCAAATCTATTCTTACAGATATAGGTTTGGCGCAGGTGCAGATCACTAGCGATTATCTCGAAGATTAGCCGTAGGTCAGGTCAGTTGTCTTTTCACCCAACAGTTCCATGCCAGCAAAGCTTGGCATTAGCAGCAGCAGCAGCAGTTTTCCTTAACTTGCATTCAGGTACTATCTCTGTTTTGGCAGACACCCTACCGCAGTACCTACTCAGTGACACTGGTGATTACCAGGTGCAGGACACTGCGATCAGTGTCTTCATGCTCTTGAGCACTAAGCTGGAGACAATGTAGAGAGGTCTCGCCGCTACAGGATCACAAGTGTTGAGCAACACTTCTGGTGGGTTTGTTGGCAGTCACTGGCCTTAGGCCAATACAGGCAGGCATTTGTCTTTTCAGTTGCGGCCCTTGTGTCTGGTGCAGGCAGACACTTGTCTTCGGCAGTTGGAGCCTGATGCGGGCAGGCACACTTCTTCAACAGTCATAGCTCTTGGGGAAGCAGCAGCAGATCCTCTCAAGGTGGCAGCTCAGGTGGCAGCGGCATCATTGGGCATTCAGGTTTGATGGTGGGAACCCTGGGCCACACTGTAACAATTTGGTGAATACTTCTTTACGCAGCTCAAGGTGGGAGCTGCAATGGGAGACCCTGCAGATTTCAGGCCAGGGACTGCTTTGTTCCCTTTCACCAGTCAACTACTTCTGGGTGCCTCTTACACCAGAAACACTGTGTGCTTCTCCTCCTGGACCATCTCTCCTGCTGCCGGGCTAGTAATTCTCCTTCCCTATATGAGCAGAGGCAGGCTTCTAAGTGCTTAAGCAGTCCCTGTGCTTCTCCAATAAGTCACAGACTTCAAGTGATGTCCCCTTATCTCTGGGAGACTGGCTGTCATGCAGACACCAGCGCAAATGTATGGGTGTTATACCTCAGAAGAAATTTAAATGAATGGAACTGGTAGGCCGCTCTTCCTCCTGGTTTACAGTACGTGTTCTGAACCTCTGCATTACCATGGACAGGCCAAGGCCCCAGGGAACACTCTGGGTTAGCATGCTATCGGTACGAAACATAAGTCAGGATACCAGTTCCACATGCAGCTGGGACGCACAGAGCAGGTGTACACGCCTGTATACCACTCAGGGTACAATCTCGTCCCAATGAGGCATTGTCAGCAAAGTCAGTCAGGCCAAACTCAGCAGCAGAGAGCATCAAACTGCAAGAGGATGATGTCTTGTCAGTAGTATATGACCTTGAAACTGAAGCTATGTTCAGCATTTCATAGCAGCTTGTACAGTACACTGCATGTTCTTTGAGTATGCTTCATCAACACATGAAACTGCCACTCAGTCTCATCACAATACAAGCAAGCCAGGGCTCTAACCTCAGCAATTTAACTTTCAAAACACTGCTTTGTTTTAAGCGTGCCATGCGAGCTACCATCTGACCTTACCCCGGGCGGATTCACTACACATTTCTCTAGTCCCATGTCCATTTTCTATGGCTTAGAGTCTGCAGCAGCAGCAGTCGTTGTTTACTTGCGGCATTCATCAAAATTGTTATCCCTAATACGGATGCCATTTTAAATGCAAGTCTCTGCACAATATGGCATTTTCACTTATATCACTTTGTCTCTGAGGTAGCTATGATTCGCTGGCTTTGGCAGCAGTTAAGACCACCTCAAAGAGCTGGCACAACCTACGACCAGGATAAGGCACTGAAGCAAAGTGGCTACCATGGGAAGTTGAGGCCTAAATCCTTCACAGGGCACTGCTTTCAAAGAATGAAGCACACTTTCTGTCTTGTATCAGCTAAAAACCACAGGCTCTGAGATGACTGTATCTTCTGTTGTCCCAAGTTAGCTTGTACTCATCATTAAACAGTCGCCACAAATAATATAATATACTTGTGTTCCAGAATATGATTATGTATTCGGGAAGTTATCACTCTAGTGCCTTGATGGCAGGGTCCAGTGGTTGAAAGCCATCGACAAATAGCTGGCACAGCTGTTAAGGTAACTTAAATCAATACAATATGCAGTCCTGTCTTGTCCTGGCCTACAGCAGTGGCCTACCTAGACGTACTTAATTTAAAACGGGCTTAGAGCCCATCCACTACTTAGCGTTATTTACCATTGACTAGCTTTCACGCCACTCTCATTTCCTTGATTCTGATCGGTCCGTGCCTCCTGCTCCTTCCTGCTTCATCCTGATACTTTGTGTGTGTCCCTGTTGTGGAGCATGGACCTAGCACATTATCCTGTCTGCAACCACTATCTCTCCTCTGGCCGCAGTTTCCTACAGGCACTTTTTTCTAATTTTGTACATGCACTCCGTATGAGTGAATGTGTCTCCAGTCCCTGCATCCTCCCACTGTCCCACTGTTGAGCTTTTGTGCATGGTGTCCATTGTTTCCCCCCTTTAGCCATGCTCATTGTCTTTGTAACTACTGAGAAAGGCCAACCTATACCCTGTAATGATCACAAAATTTGAATATTGTGTGGTACCAGTGGTATAGCTAGACGTACTGCCACCCGGGGAGGCTCCTAAGTTTACCACCGGGGTGCAGGTAAGAGCGGAGGGAATGGTCGACGGCTGACTTGTTCTCGGGGAGGGGGGGTTGTGGTAGTCGACAGACACGACTCCCGCCGCACCCAAAAACAGTACTCATCCATTTCCTCTTCTTCCCTTCACTCTCCCATGTGAATCCCTTCCTCCAGGACCCCCCTTCACAGCAGCATTTTGACCCCAAAGTAAACGACCCTGTTGGCGGCGAATCAATCAATCAAAAAGCAATTGCAGAGTGCAGCACTGTTGGGTGACCCCTAGGGGTCTAGGGGTATCCGGGCACTGTGTCTCTGTCGAAGAGCCAGGCCTTGAGTCTCTTTCTGAAGTCTGCCACCAAGGGGGCTGTATGGAGCTGGAGGAGAAGGGCGTTCCAGGTCTTGGCAGCGGCGTAGAAGAAGAGACCACCGCTGCGGCTGCGACAGATGGTGGGGGTGTGTGCAAGTGCATGTGAAGATGAGCACTGGTGTTTAGAGGGTTGGCGGAAGTTAAGGTAGGCAGGTCCTAGGTCATGGAGGGCTTTGTAGGCGCGCATGAGGATCTTGAACTGGCATCTATTCTTGATGGATAGCTAGTGGAGGTCTCTCTGGTGGGGGGTGATGTGGTTTCATTTGGGAAGGTCCAGGATGAGTCTGGCTGCAGTGTTTTGTATCGTCTGCAGTCTTCTGAGTAGCTGGTTGGAGATGCTGGTGTAGTGGGCGTTGCTGTAGTTGAGGGGCCTTTTGATGAGGACATGAGTGACGGTCTTTCTGGTGTTGGCTGGGATCCATCTGAAGATTTTGTGGAGCATGCAAAGTGTGTGGAAGGAGGAGGCGACTGCATTGACTTGTCATTTCATGGTCAGTTGACTGTTGTGAATGATGCAGAGGTTGCGTGCATGGTCGGTCGGTGTGGGTCCGAGTTCTGCAGGCCACCAACTGTGGTTCCACCAGAGGTGTTTTTTTCGAAGATCAGTACTTCAGTTTTGTCAGAGTTGGGCTGGAGGCAGTTCTCTCATCCATTCGCCTACATTGGTCATTGTGTTGCAGAAGTTGCTTTTGGCGTTGGAGGAGTCCTCGGTAGGAGATTATGTTGAGTCAATGGAATCTGATGACGTTTGCGATTGGGGTCATATAGATGTTGAAAAAGGTGTGGCTGAGGGGAGATCCTTGTAGAACACCGCATATGATGTCTTTGGGCCCATAGGTGAAGGGAGGCAGTCGGATGCTCTTTGTGCGTCCTGCAAGGAAAGAGGTGATTCACTTGAAGGCATCTTGCTTTATGCCTATGTTGTAGAGTCTGTTGATGAGGGTGTTGTGGGAGACGGTGTCGTACGCAGCAGAGAGGTCGAGAAGGATCAGGACCACAGTTTCTCCACAGTCGAGGAGTGTTCTGATGTCGTCTTTGGCAGCAATCAGCGTGGTCTCAGTGCTGTTGTTGGCATGGAATCCTGATAGTGAGGCTTCCAGTAGGTGGTTTTGTTCCAGGAATTCGGTGAGTTGCTGGTTGATGGCTATCTCGAGTACTTTGGCCGGGTAGGGGATCAAGAAGATCGGACGATAATTTTTGAGATCACAGGGGTCGTTGCTGGCTTTCTTTAGGAGGGGTCTGATGGCTGTGGGTTCCCATTTCTCCAGGAAGGTAGCTGTGGAGATGGAGGTGTTGAGGATGCTGGTGAGTTGGGTGCTGATTGGGTTCGTTGCAAGGTTGTAGAAGTGGTGGGGGCAGGGTTTGATGGGCGCCCGGAGTGGATGAAAACCATGATGGCTAAGGTAGTCAGGGCGGTGTGCGGAGACCACGTGGCAATGGTTTGGCTGCTGTTCGCTGGTTGGTTCAGTTCTTTGGGGTTGAGGAAAGGCGGGTTGGAAATTGAAATTGTTGTAGATGTTGGTGATCTTGCTGTGGAATTAGTCTGAGAGGGTGTAGCAGAGTTCTTGGGAGGGGTGGATGGTGTTCTCTGTGGCTGTCGGGTTAGAGAATTCTTTGACTATTTTAAAGTTCCTTTGTGTGGTTGGCCGTGGAGTCGATGCAGGTGGAGATGGCTGCTTTCTTGGCTTCTTTGATGTGCCGGTGATAGTTGTTGAGGGCTGTTTTGTGAGCTTCCCTGTCGGCGGGGTTCTTGGTGGCGCACCATGGTTTCTCCAATTCGTGGCAGTAGCATTTGGTTGTCCTGAGTTCTGGGTTGTACCAGCTGGCATGTTTGGAGGTCTTGTTGGATTTTGTGAGCGACTGTCAGCGCTGTCAGTGATCCAGGTGGTAAAGTTCTGAACCGCCTGGTCGAGGTCTGTTCAGGCCTCGGGTTGGGAGATGTCGAGGGCCTGTGTACAGTGAGTTTTGGTGACCTTGCTACAGCTGCGATGGGAGGAGATCTGCCTGGTGATGGTGTGCTGGGCGTCGGTGATGGTGAAGTGTACAATGGGTGTGATCAATCCAGGTGAGTTCTGTGGTGTGGCTGAATTTGATTTTGTCGCTGGAGGTGGAAATGGGGTCGAGGGTATGTCCAGCTTTGTGCGTGGGTTCGGTGACCAGATGGGTAAGGCCGATGTTGTTCAGGTTCTCCATGAGGGTGATGGAGTTGGCGTTATTGGGGTCTTCGATGTGGAAGTTTAGGTCGCTGAGTATGACGTAGTGGTGGGAGTCTATTGCCTAGGGGGGTGATGTCGCAGAATGTTACTCAGAGTCCTGGGGGTCTGTAGGCAAGGGGTGCCTCTTATCGTGGTCTTCAGGTCAGTTTGTAGTAGGAAGTTGAGGTGTTCCATGATGGGTGTGGGGTCGTCTTTGGTGATGGTGCATCTGATGGTTTCCTTGAAGATGATGGCGATGCCTCCGCCTTGTTTGTTGGCGTGGTCTCGGTGTATCATCTTGTAGCCTGCAGGAGTGGCGGTGGGGATGTTGGGGTTCGAGGAGGGGTTAAGCCAGGTTTTGGTGATTAAGCCAATGTTCGTGGAGAGGATGGTGATCGTGTCCCAGATTTCCGTGGCGTGTTTGCAGAGCGAGCGGGCCTTGAGCAGAATACAATGGAGTAATTGTGGGACGTTCTTTTTTTTTTTAATAAATCATTTTATTAACATACATCAGCTTATTAGTTCAGTACAGGGGAAACAGTAAGATCTGGCATCATGGAAACAATAAGTGAAATTAGTCATAGCAATATATTGCATGGAAAGTCTATGGAGAGGGGGGGATCATCATAATTGACAGTACAAGGCGGTTGGCATATATCACCACGGTAGGAATTCCACAAACCCCACATGCGGGTCCACTTTCTAGGACAGCCTAGAGCTACATACACTGTCCTTTCTCTGTACATGGACCATTCAAGGTCTTTCTCCCAGGCCTCTACTGTGGGGGGATGAGATGCTCCCGATAGCTGTGCGATGTTCCTCTTAGCAAGCATTAGCCCCAGGGTGACCCATTGTGTCAAGGAAACATTCAAATCTGTCGGCTCCCATATATTTAAGAGGCATCTACGGGCTTCAGGATGGAGATGTATGGATAGTACTGTATTGATGGTGTCATGTATCTTCCGCCAGTAGGGTCGAATAAGGTCACACTCCCAAATGATGTGCATAAAAGTACCCACTTGGCCGCATCCTTGTCTACCTTCCCCCCCGTCTGCTCTTCCCATCTGCACCAGCCGGGGCCCTGTCGTGTATACCCTGTGTAGGATTTTGAGTTGTACCAATCTGAGCCTCGCTGGAATAGCCACGACTCTTTGTGAGGATACTGCCTCCTGCCAGTCTTCGTCATCCATCTCAATACCATCCCCCGTCCATTTTTCCCGCAATGAGTGAAGAGGGTTTGGCATATTATTTATCAGTTTTTTATATATCAGGGAGATAGCTTTGTCGGGAAGGTATCCATCCAATACCCCAGCCTCCAGCGGGGAAGATTCGGGAAGGCTGGTACCTTGTGGCAGAAGGGAATGCAAAGCATGTCGGATCTGCGTGTAACGAAAGTGTTCTGTGTCAGCAAGATCAAATTGTTGTTGCATGGTGATAAATGATCTAACATCCGATTTCTCCCAGAGGTCCCTGATGTGTGAAATTCCAATAAGGTCCCACTTGTCAAACCCTTTTGATTTCCATAGGCTACCCAGTTGTTCAGAATCCCACAGTGGAGTCGCTAGTGTCAGTCGGCGATCCCAGCCAAGGCATTTAGTGGCGGTATGCCAAACATGAACCGAATGTTTGGTGGGGCCAGTTAATTTAGAATGTCGAAGTTTGGAATAAAGAGCTCTATTGAAGTTCCCCCCAGGAAGAAGCCACCTGTCCATGGCATAGCCTGGGTCATCCGGTTGGGTATAAGTGCCATGATTGATGGCTGCTAGATGGGCCGCCCAATAATATTTTTTGATGTCTGGGAGGCTGATGCCTCCATCATACCAGTTCAAGGTGAGCTTGGTTAGGGCAATACGCGGCTTCGCATCCCACAGCAGGTCCCGTTGAAGGCCCTCTACCTCCTTGAAATAAGACAATGGAACAGGATTCAAGGAGTTCTGCAGGGCGTATAAAAAACGAGGCAAAGACATCATTTTAAAAAGAGCCGCCTTACCCTGTAGGGAGAGAGGGAGAGACTTCCAGTTATTTAAATCCTTCCTCAGCCTGGCCAAGGGCGGGAGTAGGTTCCGAGCATATCGAAGCGATGGGTCTAAGAAGATAAAGACCCCAAGATACTTAAAGCCCTCTGTGTTAATTTGTATAGGGCATCCCTTCGGTGGAACAGGCGGTTCTCCCGCCAGAACGAACAACAGGGACTTACTCCAGTTAACAGAATATCCGGAAAATCTGCAGAAAATCACCAGGATGTCTAAGACCGGGTTGTGGGACGTTCTTGATCTTGTGGGCAGGAGTGGTGCAGGATCTTTCATAGGTTGTGTCAAGGAGACGTGGCAGTGTCGGTAGGTGAAGAGCCGAAATCCAGGTAAGTCCGTTTTGCACTATTTACCCATTGACTGAACTGGTCACATATGGCCTGGACTCCAGCAATTGGAATGTACTCATAGTAGTTATTTTTTTGCATGTGTGTACATTTAACACTTGTGCATTCAAAACATACACACCTGCATCAACACATATGAAAATATATTCTCCACCGTCGGAAACACCGCTGATGGCCCAGCGGTGACATCGTAATATGGCGGGCGTGTGACTGCGGCAGCGGCGGTCTTCTTTGGACCGCGGCGGTATGGAGGTAAGACCACCGAACTCGTAATCAGGCCCATAGTCTTGTTTTGCTTTCATTTAGCTAATTAGACTAACACTGAGAACAAATGTTCGTAAGTAAAAAAGGCGGGACTAGGACAGCATTGTTATGATATCTAGTGAAGTGGTAACCGTATCCCCCCCTTCTTTATATGCTTCTGTTCTCATATACTAACCCTAATTCACGTATTGCTCTGCTAGCTATGTAAGTATTCAGAGTTCCCAAGTTTCCTCGGCCCTTGGCTAACTAGCTAATCCAGGTTTTGTCTGCGCTCTGGGACTTGTAGTTCTGTTTTTTCTAACACATATCCAGCACAAGTCTCAGAATGCAAAGCAAACACCTAAACTGGATGAATTGACCTGGAACATCTAGGAGTTCTGAATTGTCAGTATGATAAGTGTTTGTATCTCCGAAGTTCTGCTTAAATGTTCATTGCAACGAAAAATAGGTTATGAGTTAATTATGCATATATGTACACCATATATTTCGGAACAGAGTACTCCAGTGCAATCCCACTCTGTCTTTACTTTGTGGCTGTCCCATGTTATAAATATGTGGGGGCTGTGTGGGTTGTTTGTCTACTGCAGTGAGGCTTGTCCTTGTCCTTTCTCCCTGGTCACAGTCTCTCCACTTTACGGCGTGGTGAGCCACATCTGTGGCACCGAGTCTTCCTACTCGCCGGAATACCCTCACACTCTACAGAAACGGGCTTCTCAAAACCACACCACATAACCTCTTCTTGCTGCAACTGCTCTCCTGTGTCGAGCCGTATGAAGTAACGAACAGCATGGAGGACTTGCCCTTTGGGCGCAGCCCGCGGACTCATGGCCACCCCTTCAGCATTACCCTTCGCACACTTCATGGCACACCCCAAACCCCACCTAATAGTGTTAGAAAGCTGATACCCTGCCCATGGGCGCGCTAGAAAAAAACATGTGATGACAAATTAAATAAATTGTGAAACCTGACAAAACACAAAAAGCATTCCTAATTTAAGGTCGGCTGTATTCGCCCTCTTGTCTCCCTACGCGCGCATTTCAATAAGTAACACTGACAAGGGCCTAGTCGGGTCACATCTTTTGTGAGGCAGCATTTACAAATGGCTGCATAATTTGGAAAATTGACATCAGTGTCCAGTCTCTGGACACGCTTTACTAAAACAATCATGAACTACACCACAATTGCAAAAGTGAGCAAACCTATCACCCGTTTAGCACAATAAATGACATTCGTAATGATAGTCCTTATTTTAATTAATATTTAGAAACGAAAGACTGTGATAAATGTAATTACTTGTGC
This sequence comes from Calotriton arnoldi, assembly GCA_963921515.1. Taxonomy (NCBI): domain Eukaryota; kingdom Metazoa; phylum Chordata; class Amphibia; order Caudata; family Salamandridae; genus Calotriton; species Calotriton arnoldi. The sequence continues at coordinate 584,732 of CAWUFW010006258.1, read as the reverse complement.
AGCACTGCCATCTTGTGGATTTTTGTGGTAATATCGCAGAATGAGCTGGTTAGTATTTATTCAGTACTCTTCGAGTTCTTCTCATCTAGCCACTATGTAAGAAAAGCTGCAGGCACATCACAAACCAGGGCAGAGTGCTTTAAAGGGTAAAGATTGGCTTTAAATATCTTAAAGAAGATAGCAACTATCTCACCAGGTGCGGGTAAATAGTGATTTTTTTTTGCTGTTTACCCAACCGCTGGCTAAATACTAGAAATTGTTTATTATTAGGCTGGCGTCCTTGCAGGTATGGGATAAACGTTTTTATTGACCCTACCTCTGGCTAAGCAGAAGAGAATCTGCACTGTTTAGCTTGCAGCCGTGGAAATGGCAGCTAAACCGCTAAATATTATTTACTGTATGGTCAGCAGCCACACAAATAGTGAAGAAACGTTAATATTTACCTACCTTCTGGATAAATAACAGAAAGTATGTGCTATTTGGTAATGTAGGGATGACATATTAATATTTTAAAGGAAGGTTTTGACTTGTCCAAAAGGGACATTTTTAAAAGGTTGAATTGCAGTTTTTACTCTGCTACAGTCAGGTTACAATGTTATGTTATGCAGATTTGTAGAGTGCACTATCATTCAGGAGGGTATCCTAGTGCTGATCTGGTGTGAGTATAGGCACACCTAGGGCCTCGTGGGACTGCCCGAAAAGCCAGGTCTTCAGCTTCTAGCGGTTTTCAAGAAGTGAGGAGAAGGCTATTGTGTGTAGCAGCGAGTCATTTGATGCTTTAGGAATGATGTAGGAGTAGGCTCGACCCCTGGATCTGGTTTTCTATATTCGTGGGATTTGTGCAAGTAGGAGTCCGAACAGGCGTAGGTGTCTGGAAGGTTTGTGAAAGCAGATGTGATTGTCGAGGTATGCAGAGCCCGGGTTATGTTGTGCCTTGAGCCAGTGGAGCTTTTTCAGGTGTGGTGTGATGTGCGATTTGTGTGGGAGGTTGAAAGTGATTATGGCCACCGAGTGCTGAATGGCCTGCAGCCTTCTGGTGAGCCTTTTGTTGACCCCGACATAGAGGATGTTCACTTAGTCCAGCTTGCTTGTGACCAGGGCATGCGTGATGGTTTTCTTTGTGCTGATTGGGAGCCATTTGAAAATCTTCTTCAGCATCTTTAGGGTGAGGAACCTTGAGGTGGTGACAGCATTGACTTGGACGGTCATGTTGAGTTTGCTATTGATGATGATCACGAGGGTCTTGGTGTGGGTTGTGGGGGTAGGTGTTTGTCCTAGCTCTCCTGTCCACCAGGTGGAGTCCCACAGCCATGTGCTCTTCACGAAATTTAGGTCTCGTCGATGTTCAGTTTTAGACAGTTGGTCTTCATCCAGTGGGCGATTTTAGTAATTAAACTTGTTCTGGGTAATGGGCTTTTTGTCCATGAGGGAGAGAATGAGTTGTCTCGTAGCAAAGGATAGGAAGTTGATATTGTGAGAGCAGATGATGCTGGCTAGAGGCATCATGTATGTTATTGAAGAGGGTCGGGCTCAGGGAGGATCCTTGTGGAACTATGCAGATGAGGTTGTGGGCATCTGAGGTGTACTGGGCCAGGCTGACTGACTGAGTCCTTCCAGTTAGGAAGGAGTAGAGACAACGGAGTGCGTGTCCTTGGTGAAGGCGTTGGATGGGGTGGGAAACTATGTCAAATTGTTGTGTAGTTCTTACTAATCCGTAGGATCTGCATGTTTGTTGGACAACATAAACTAGGGAATTGGTGTCCAGACTGATTCCAGACAGCCCCGAAGGATATGTTGGCCTAGAGACCAGCTAGCTCACAGTGCCACTGAAAGCCCCCCTAACCTTACCAGGGAGCGAATGGTTTCTGGCAACCCCTGAACATGACAACCCTGATCCCTCAGGGATCCTGGAAACAGTACAGAACCTTTTGTTCAGTCACTCATGCTCAGTTATTCTCTGAGAGGTAAACAGAGAATACACAGTGGAACATTTTTCAATATATTTATTGAATCAAAGTTAGTCTTGTATAAAATACATGTGCTGCAATTATTAATAGACAGAAGCAGATAAAATTGATTACAAGCACCAAAAGCGTGAATAGTAGATATAGTTCTACCATGGTGCTAAGACAATGTATATATATGCAGGCATATAAAACAAGGCAGTAATCGAACGTACTCCTACCATGCAAACCCTACTCTACGTGGACCTATGGTGAGTGTAGGTGCAGAGCCAAGAATCCCCCCCAAGGGACGATCCAACCCCAATGCCTGACGGGACATAATCAAGTACCCCGTCTTGTTCACGAACTGGACACCGCTCACGAGATGTCAGACCGCTGCATGGTGAATTCTCAGCATGCAAGGACCCTGGTGTCAGCTGAAGTGCCTCCTCTCCTAATCTATCAGGATGCTCATCTTTTATAATAGAAAGCAGCCTTGCAATGTGCGTATAGAATAGATTAGTGATGTTTTGGATATGTAGAAAGCCCTGTCGCCCCGTGGATGAAGATAGAGATGACATTTGTACATAGTGCGAGAAGAGACCTTGTACATGATGTTCAGGGCATTGTGATAATGTTGTGCGAAGCTAGACAAGTTTAGTTTCAGGGAAACTAAACCAACATTGTCGTGCATGCAAATATGTGTAAAAGGTTACTGCTGAAAAATAGGACATTGTAAGAAATAAGCTGCTTCGCTACATAGGCCTAACACAGGAATATAACAAAATGCTGCAGGGGGGTCCAGGAGGATAAGGGCTGCCGTGTCTCCTCTGTCCAGTGTCATGTGGCTATCATCCATGAGGGCAGTTTTTGTGCTGTGGTTAGGTCTGAAATCGTTCTGAGTGGTGTCGAGGAGTTGGTGGTCATTGAAGAATTCAGTGAGGTGTCTGTTGATGATTTTCTCTAAGACCTTGGCCGGGAATGGCAGCAGGGAGGTTGGTCTGTGTAGTTGGCGAGCATTGAAGGGTCAGCAGAGGGTTTCTTCAGCAAAGGGAGGGTAGTTGCATGTTGCTGTGTATCTGGGAAGGTCACAGAAGAAGTGGAAGCTTTCAGAATGGGTGTGAGCATGGTGCTGATGGGTTGCAGTCCTCTGGAGTGGGTGTGGTGGGGGTATGGGTCCGATGGCGCCCCTGAGTGGATGGGCTTCATGGTGTCGTCTGTTTCTTCTGGGGTGATGACAGGCCATGTGGTTAGCATTGGTTCTTTGGATAAGATCGGGAGGTATTTGGCGAGGTCTGTTGGGTCCAGTTGCTGGCTGAAATCGCTGTAAACTGCAGTGATTCTGTTGAGAGAGATTGTTGCAGAGGTCCTGCAAGGGAGTGATCGAGTTGGAGGCGGACAATAGTGAGGTGAAATTCTTCAAAAGGCAATGGTTTCTTTGCTTCTGCTGGTGCTGGCATTGACATGGTCCACCAGAGCGGTGCGTTGGTGGTCCATATCATTTAGTGATAGCGTCTCAGGGCGGATTTGAATGATCCTCTCTGCATTGTCCAGGCTCATTCTCCATTTGCACTCACGTTGTTTTCAGTGCCTTGCATCAGTCTGAGTTCCTCTATGTACCAACTGGCCTGGGGTCTGAATCTTGTTATATTGTTTTGTTTGGGGGGGCCAGGGTGTCGGCACAGTAGGTGATCCAATTGTTTAAATTCTTGGTGACTTTGAGGAGGCTGTTGCTGTATTCTGGTCAGTGGGTGTTGAGAGCAGTCAGTGATGCTGATCCAGTTTTGGTAGGTTGATCTGGCAGTAATGTGTGTGTATTGGACCTGGATGGGGATGCTGAACTTGACACGGGCGCGGTCTGTCCAGGGAACTAGTGTGTGCTCGATGACTCGGATGTTGCAGGCTTTGGTGAAAATAGGGTCCAGGAGTTGTCCAGTGATGTGAGTAGGTCCCTTTACTCATTGGGTGAGGCGCAGGCTTCCAGGGTCTTCAATGAGGGCTGTTGAGTTGGGGTCGGCATGGTCTTCCAGGTGGAAGCTCAGGTCTCCGAGTAAGATGTAATTGCTAGCATCGAGGACAAGTGGTGGGACAAAGTCAGTGATGGTGTTGGTGTGTGGTCCCGGTGGTATGTATATGAAAGTGCTGCATAGGGTGAGGTTGGCTGTGATGTGGAGCTTGAATGCCAGGTGTTCCATGTTCCAGGCTGACATGTCTGTGGATGTGGTGCAGCTGATGGTGTTCTTGTGGATGATGGCAATTCCGCCTCTGGGCTGATGAAGTCTCTCTTGCTTCACAATCATGTAGCCGGGGTGGGGGGGGGGGAGGTTGGCTGTGGTGATGCAGGGTTCAACCAGGTTTACATGAGATAAAGTAGATCAGGGGTATTGTTGTGCAGCAGGTCTCAGATCTCTGTGGCGTGTTTGGTGAGTGAGCAGGTGTTGAGGAGCATGCATGCAAGTGTGGAGTGTCGTGTGGGTGGTTACAGGACTGTTTGAGTGTCAGAGAGTGGAGTGTTGGGTGCTATCAGTGCTGTGAGTGTTGGGTGTGGGTAAGTGCACGAAAACTTGGAGAAGGGCAGGAGAATGCTCCCTTGGTGTTTTGTGGTGTGGTGAGGCAGCAGCGAGGAGGGTAGTAGCTAAAGATTTGGGCGCAGAGGGTTGCAGCATGGTAGCTGCGGGAGAGGTGAGGACCAGGGTTCCAGGGCTGCGTGTCCACACTGTGTCAGCCATTAAGTAGGTCCTTAGAGGGGAGATGAGTGATGCCACTTCTTGTGCAGATGGATGATGGGAGATCCAGTGATTGCACTTCCTGTGCAGATGAATGATGGGAAATCGGTGATGTCACTTTCTGTGTAGATGGATGATGGGCCAGTGAGGTCACATCCTGTGCAGATGGATGATGGAAATGACTCTTATTTTTTCGCTTCTACTTTTAAATTATGCAAAAAAGGAAGCAGGGGACTCTGGGTAGTTGCAAAACACTCAAAAAAGAGGAAGAACTCCTACTTCGACCTCCACTTCAAATATCCAATCACACAAAAAGAGAAGTAGGCGTGAGCTATGACTCACTTCTCGGGACTTATGGCAAAGTTAATATGTTAGAAAAACTGCCCTCACCCACAAAATTGTGGCATGCTTCATTATTGGGCTGCTAAACAACACCCCTGGGCAGACCAATGCATGGGGTGGAGCAATAGGGAGGGGGAAACAATACAAACAAAGAAGAGTAAGGATCAAGCAAAAAATATGTGCAGAAAATAGTCTCTAAAACTAGCTCAGGGATTTCCAATTCCCTATTTTATTCCCGGATTCCCTGGCTAGGAATAAAAATTCAAAATAGCGGATGGTGGCGATAGGGTTAATTATAAACCATTCACCCCTCCTCTCTGCATGTAAGTCGACATGTTTCTGCCGGTAACTGTGTCTTTTTCTGGCTCTCGTCAGGACCGCAAGATCCCCTTTGTAATACCTTTCTTTCCTACCTTAATTTTAGTAGATCTGGATTTTGACCCTGTTATTTTCTCATGCAGGATGTACACTCACACTCCAAACATAATCTGTGGATTGAAAATATAATCAGGTGAAAAGATGTGCAAAGACGATGAACATATATGTGCATATATCAAGAAAAACATACAACCATGACACTCTAGACTTAGTGAGTTTTACGGCATGACCTATTTGAAACAAACATTATGTTTTCGCTTGTTCGCAGTATGTCAGGACTATGCCTTTTTATAATAGTAATCAGTTTTACTTAAAATTAAAATCATTGCTCGGAGAAAACCACATCCAATCACCACCACATGGGTGGTGTTTCATCATAAACTTTTATACCAATTGCACCTTGCCGAGTTTCACCGTTGTTAAAGCTCGAAAAGGCGTGGGAGCGAGGGCGGCTCCCTGTAGTCACACACTAGTCAGAAATGGAAGGTAATGCATACTGAGTTAGAAAAAACAGCATTATAAACTGTATTTTTCCATTCTTGCACTCGCTTATATCACAAGCTGTGCTCTACTGGAAGAGATAGTAGATCCCCACGGGTTAGTCCCTACTTTAGCGTTACAATAAAAAGTACAGAGAATGGACCCGTATAGATATGAGATATCCATCCCCCTGTATGTATTGCGATAGTTGTCGGCGCACTCCACCGAGTGCTGTACCCCTTCTGTTATTTTCCCTCTTACTTCGTCAAGGTGGGTCCGCCGCTAAGACACTGTCTCTCCAAACGCCGTGAAGGTAACGAGCCCGTGTCCGGACTTCCATTTACAGAGTCTCTGCTTCCCATCACGTGACTACAGAAGGTGGTCATGTGAACGGATCTTATTCTTAGAACTAGAACGTATCCTCACTTCCGGGTGCCTATTCTGTCAGGCGGGTGGACGGAACATTCTGTATGGGGTACGGCTCATCTTCATACGGAATGTGACCCAGATGTGCGTGGTCACGTATTCGGAGAAGAGGGCTTTTATTATATATATTAGAAAAAAAGATAATTTTTCCACTAAGCATGATTGAGGACTTGGGCATAATTAGGAAAATATCCCATGTAACATGCGGTGTACGCCTCGATTGAGCTAGGGATATGTACCTTCTTCTCTCACCTAGAAATGGGATATAGTATTGTATTCTTTGTAAGTGTAAGCAATTCTAAGATTGTTCTGCCTAGCTTCAGAACCTTCACAGATCATGAGGGTTACTGGATGGTGTACCATGCATATTCCATATAATATGCAGTGTAAGCCTCGACTGAGCTTAGTATGTCCTCCTGTTTATATCACATATAAAAATCCATCCCTCTTCATAACCTACTTAAAGTGTTCCAGGGTATCTCATCGTTGAGGCCCTTTTCATTACTACGGATTCTGTAAATCCACTTCTGTTGTCTAAGGAAAAGGACTTTCTTTGGGTCTCATGTAGTAGTGGGGATGCATGGTTTATCCAATACAGTCCAGTAAATGTCATCCACTATATGTCTTTTTTCCACATAGTGTGTTGTGAATCTTGTCATGGTTTTTTGGCACCTGATGTTTCTCCTGTGCTCCATGATTCTGCTCTTTATCTTACATGTCGTCATGCCTACGTAGAGTAGGTCACAGGAGCATTTTATAAGGTAAATTACGTTTTCTGAATCACAGTTCGTATGTTTCCGTTGCTCCCAGGGATAGTTCATGCCAACATCAATGCACTTTGTGTTCTTGGTGAGTTTGCAAATGTCGCAAGCCCCGCATCTAGTGTGACCTATGACTGGGGGAAGGTCCCAAAGACTCTGTTGTGTACCTCGCGCTTCTCGGCGTGGTCTTGTGTGGACTAAGTAATCCCTCACGGTAGAACTTCTTTTGAAAGAGAAAAGAGGTTTATCCAAGTTGAGTCCATTCGAGTTTAAAATCTGCCAATTCCTTAGTATAATCTGTTTGATTTTATTTGAAGCAGTATTAAAAGTAGTGACGCAGATGGTGTTGTAGACAGGTTGTTTTTCTGTACTCTCTGTTGCAATTTAATGCTCTTTTCTGGGCTCTCTTGATGATCTTGCCCGGGTAACTTCTGTTCTGAAGTTTCTCTGCCAGTGCTTTTGACTCTTTTCTGAAATCCCCCATGTCAGAGCAGTTCCAGCGGAGGAACTGTCCTACAGGGAGATTTTCTCTCAGAGATCTGGGATGAAAGCTATGGAACAGTAAGAGTCAGTTTCTGTCCGTAGGTTTGTGGAAGACCTGTGTCATAAGCGTTCCATCCTTAGGGACGATCTCAAGGTAGTTCCCATGTTATGGTGGAGAGCAGCTCCTATACAGAGCACTCTACAACACTCACTGACACAATGGTAGGCCTGAAGCCATGTTTACTCTGCCACTGTAATAGATGTCGCAATTGGTGTTGCAGTCCACTAGTGATATTTAACTTCCAACCCTTGGGTATACTTTGTAGGCAAATTAACTATATCAATTAGGAGTATACCAATTCAACCATGTTAAAGGGGGAGCACCTGCACTTCACTACTGGTTAGCAGGGGTAAAGTGCACAGAGTCCTACAGCCACAAAAACATGGGTATACACCATGCAAACGATGGTTATTTCCCGCAACATGGTACAGGATGCCACTCTATTTTACCAAGGGCAAAGACACAGCAACCTCTGAGGCCTATTATGGAGCTGTCTCACACTCCACAAATGCTAATGCTTCTTTAAATTTACAGAAAGAGGTGGTTAATGATAAAGATGATTAGGTCCTTTGCAAGACTAGGTGAAGCTTTTTAATCGTCTTTAACTATGTACTTGCTCGTACTCGCAAAGTCATAGGAATGTCCCAGATTAAGAATTAGGATTGCAAAAAGACTCCGTTATCAGCAGCACACTTCTTTTTTGGCCCTGAATTTTCCTGCAGCAAATCAGTGCATTCTGAAATTAGTCATTCTTGTTACGTTCAATTAAACAATTCACCCCAAAACACCTGAAAACAATGATTCGTAAAAGCAAAGGCCAAAAATGAAAAAGATGTTTTTGAGTGACATACTGCCATCTGATATTTAGGGTGATCTTTTCAAAATAAAAACAATTGCAAGTCACCAAAACAATATAATTGAGAGGCTTCATTCCAATCTCCTGATGGAAGGAATAAAAAATGTAATATCTTTAGAAAATCGAATCTGTGTACCTAACCAAATGTCAGTCAGTGTTTTGGGTGGATGTCTTTATAGCTACATTTGGCAACTAAATATTAACTATTATTAGATGTCACTGATGTGTGACTGATAATGAAATTGTAATTCAAATCTAATTCCTTTAAAACAAAGTGACTGGGACATTGGATCAAGAAGATTTCCCAATATGTGAATCTCAAAAGGCTATTGACAAAAAGGGAGACTCAAGGGGGGGTGGGCGATTTTTAACCAGGTCCAGCATACGTGCCCAACTACTGTAAACAAGAGAAGTGGTATGCAGTTCCTGAAGGGTTCGTGCAAGTGACGGGGGGAAGAGAAGCTACAATAAAAGGGTTTAGCCAGAAAGGGGACCGGGAATTCCTCCTTTCGGATAAAGTGCCCTCACACACCCAGCCCGCTGGGTGTCATGCTTCATCATTGGGCATGCTCCTTGTCGGGTCGGCGGTGCAATACCCGACGGGCACCCTCAGTGGGGGCTCTTTGGCGGAGATCTTTTATCCTTGCCGTATGGTGAGTGTGTGTAAGGGGCTCTAAAGTGTAGAAGTGTAGTATGTGAAGATGTGAGTTAAAACAGGGGACGGTGGTCAGGGCCACTTATTTAATAATCCTGCCTCCTACCCTGATTAAAAAGGTGTGTTGCGGCTAACTACAGTGATGTTGCAGCTAGTGGCTCTTTATAAGGTCAACATGTTTCTTGCCTATCAGTCCCAAAAATAGGGTCAAGCGGCAATTCTTCAGGACCAGGGAATAAATGAAACAGTGGTATAAAATCTACACTGGTGTCTGGTAAGGTGGTACGATAACCTAGATATTACCAGTTCGTGTACACCATCGGCTTGAGGTGTCCGTAGGTGCTGTAGCCAATCTAATAGATAGTTAGAAATGGCCTCATCGGTCATCGGCAATGAATGGGCGCGTTTAATCAACGCGTAGTTTCAGAGACTCGTGCCCACTCGGCGGAGAACCTGACCCGAATCACCTTCCCCTGTTTTAACTCACCTCTTCACATACTACACTTCTACACTTTAGAGTGTATGAGGGCACTTTATCCGAAAGGAGGAATTCCCCGTCCCCTTTCTGGCTAAAACCTTTTATTGTAGCTTCTCTTCCCCCCGTCACTTGCACGAACCCTTCAGGAACTGCATACCACTTCTCTTGTTTACAATCTCAAAAGGCAGCCTCGACTCATTGTCTTTATAGAAATGTTAATGCAGTTGATGTTCCTAACTCATGGCTATTGATTATCCTCTTATTAAATTTTGTATGTTTTTTAACAAATAATATAGCACTGATTTCATGTAGCCTCTACCCAGACTAGAGTCAACAAGTATAGACACATAGGTGTGCTCTATTTCAATCTCCGCACCTCTTATATTTCCATATATAAATAAGATGCATGTGTTATTTCAATAAACAACTTTCTGTGCATCAACAATGAAATGATTCTTTCCATCTCTATGCCTTTGTTGTGGTAGTTGTAGTATTATTATAAAGAATGTATTGGGGGAAACTTTTAGAAACATTTGAAGTGTTCTTAGAAAAATCATCATGAGAAGTTGAGGCTGAGGGAGAAAAGGAGTAGGATTATTTCACTGCGCTCCAAAGATCAGAAAGGCTTAACTAATTTAATGGGAGGAAAGTCCTCTGCATGGTTGGAAATTCAATACAATCCTATACTATCAGTTACTCGGAACTGAACAATCATGCGTGTCCTCTGCAAGTGCTTCATCCATTTGATTTTCTGTTTGGAGGGGCTCAGATGACTGGGGGCACCCAAATTATACCCACTGTGAGTGAGATTGGCTAGTGGTTCATCAACTCAGGCTATACAGTGACAGGTCTTAGTATTGGCAGATTAATGTTGCATGGGCACCAGACTCTTAATCTGTGTCGCTGCAGGGATATTGGCTATTGGCTCTCCGGTGCCCCCAAACTGTGTTCGCTTGCTGTCGCCACATATGTAAACTCCATGAGTGTGTGTGGGGGGGGGGGATTATTGTTACTGGGTGACATAAGTTGCCCTTCATGCAGTAGTCTGTCTTAGTCCATGGTATACATGTTATCTTGCACACACTGCTACCTAAACCCACCTTCATGAAACCAGTTGTAGTTTGTTGGATGAGGAGAAATCCTGCCAATGTATTCTCTTTTTTGCATTCGATTTCCTCCTGCTCTAGTAATACTCCTGTATCCCCCACTCCTATGTTGCTAATTGCGTGCAACAGGAAAGGGACCAAAGGGCATCACGAACAGGACAATTCTTTCCACTCAAAATCTACCTTTCCTTGTAATTTGGGTAGCTGTGGATTTAGGGCCCTAGTTCAGCCAGCACCTAGAGAAACCTCCAAAACCTTCACATTTCTGAAGACTAGACCCCCGAGGGAGTCCAGTGTGACTCTTACCAGGTTCCTTTTTACCCAGAAGCCCTTGCAAACATGATACTTGTCCCGATAAAAACGCTGCCCCACTTGTGTTGCTGGGCCTAGTGCCCTCAACAGGAACAGATCAAACCAAGGTCACTGGGAGCCCCTTGCAATTATGACCTGCAAATGTGTGGCTTTGACCCACAACCTCCTCTGTGCATGCTCTCTCCTGTTAATGTTGCCCATCAATCACCTGATACCTCGAAGCCCATAACCTTTTGGATGCCTCTTAATCAGGCTTTAGAGCCAATCACAGTACTGAAACGTATTGCATCAATAGATAACATCATGGGCTTATTACTTATATTGGAACCACCACACCTCTGTTCCTCCTCGATGTATAAGTGGCATTCGATGTGGTATCCCATGCCATCCTCCTCAAGAGCTCCATGATGTTGGTATCTGCCTCTTGGTCCTCCATTAGTTCCATTTCCTCTCCCACTTCACTACGTTTATTTTACTCCCCGCTTTTTATTTGAACCCACCAATGTCGTGTAGTGTCCCACAGGGTTTTTCTCTCAGCCCTACCCTCTTCAATAGTTACATGATGCAATTGCAGTCATAATCAGATCCTTCGGATCACCTTAGTCACACCAGTTGCTTACTCTCCTCCCGCCTTTGGTCCCTGCCCTGGTCCGCCGCGGCTTCTGTGCCGATTGAGCGGAGGGCGGAACCCAGTCATTTGCCTCACTTCCGCCTGCACTTCCGCCCCCGGAAGTTGGCGGTCTAGCTTCTCTGGGAAAAGACGCTACAAATTGTGCGTGCTGCAGCAGATGTGCGCAGCAGGCGCGCCGCGCCAAAGGCAAGCCCGTCTGCGCCCGTCCGCGCACAGGCCGCGCACAACGCCAGCCATTATGCCAGTTCTCATCCAGATAACACCAAAAATTATGTAATACAATACTCGAGGGAAGCATTACTGCATCTTAGACCCACAGGCAATCCCTGCCCTGGCGTTTCCATAGTCCCCCACCTGATCTCAGGGAAATCACACTGCCCCCACTGTACCACAGCGGTCCATAGCTTACCCCTAAGTCTAGCAAGACGCTGGCATTTTAAGCAAAAAAGGCCCGCTCAGAGAAAGACTGTAATTCGTTGTATTCTTGTCAACACTAGGTCACTTATTAAAAACGCATTAGTATTTCACGACCTCTTGGAGGAGCATGCTATTGACATAGCCTTCGTCACAGAAACCTGGGCTGACTCCTCCTCCGAAACAGATCTCCTAGGGGCCCTTCCTGAGGATTTTAAAATCCACAGGATAGATAGAGTCGGGAAAAGGGGAGGAGGCATAGCACTCATAGCCAGAACTGGTTTCTTTACACAGTTCAATCCAGTTTCAGATTTCACAGAGGCCGAGGCAGCTACTTTTCAAATTACACTGGATCATCAAAACACATTTAACGGCATACTTATTTACCGTCCACCCACAACTAAGGCCAATTTTCTAAACTCCATAGGCCAGCTCCTCGAGCTCAAGGCAAAACAATCCAATTTCACAATCTTAGGTGACTTTAACTTTCACCTTGAAAACACCACCAACATAGACACTGAAGTCCTGGTAGACCATATGGCAAGTACAGGACTCAGTCAGCTGGTCACTGAGGCCACACACTCAGCCGGGCACTGCCTGGACGGGGTCTTCTCGGACTACCCGAACCTGCTATTTAACAGAGCTTTGCCACTTTTCTGGTCGGACCATAAGGCAATAATGCTTGAAATTGCCTTGCCACCCAAACAGCCCTCTAAGGTATCCAAGAAAGTACTTAGCTCTCGACCCTGGCATAAGGTCAAGAGAGAAGAGCTAGGTAAGTTACTTGTAAGCTCTAGTCAGCCCATTCCTTCGGACGTGGATGAGGCTGTGAAGAACTATCACTACTGGATTGACCTCGCTGGGCAAAAACTGGCTCCCCAGACCGTGCGGCGTTCAGACAGGCACTCCCCTTCCGAACCTTGGTTCAATGAATCTCTGAAGGCACAAAAATTAATTTGTAGAAAACTTGAAAGGAAATGGAGGCTAGCAAAGGATGCCCATACCAAATCAGACTACAGACTGGCCATCCAAACTTATAAAAAGTCTATTCTGAAGGCCAAATCAGACTTCATTAAATAGAAGCAGCTAACGGCTGCCCTAAAAGGCTCTTCACTATGGTAAAAAAACTCTCTAAGCTTCCAGAAACACAAGTCCAGGAAAGTAGTCAGCAATTTTGTAATAAGTTAGCAGATGCTTTTCAACTCAAAGTCAAATTAGTCTTCGATGCTTTTCTGACCCAACCTAATCCTGCTGCACCCACTGGAAAGAACTCGAGCGCCAGCCCAAGCCCTCACGCTAAAACAGAGAGCTGTTCAAACACCACACTCCCTATCTACCCACCTATCACACTTGACCGAACTGCCAAACTAATCTCTTTAATCAAGTCTGGATCCCCCTTTGACCCATGCCCACCTAAAAGTTTGCATATGGTCCCTGCAACAATTGCATCTGCCCTTTGGCCCATTTTTAACCACATAAGTACCACCGGATACTTTCCTACCAATTGGAAAAAAGCCTCCATCCTACCACTCCTGAAGAAACCTAACTTGGATCCGGAGGACACCTCCAATTATAGACCCATTTCTAGACTACCTTTCCCAGCTAAGGTCATCGAAAGATTTTTAAATGAGGAACTGTCCTCTTTCCTCGTGGAAGATGACATCCTGGACCACTCGCAATATGGCTTCCGGGCCCATCACAGCACCGAGCTGGCACTCATCACGGCCACAGAGGAACTCAGGCAAACTCTTGACAGAGGGAGGAGTGCTGCTCTTATCCTTTTAGATCTCTCGGCAGCATTCGACACGGTCAACCACGAAGTGCTGATTGAGCGTCTGGCCTCAGTAGGAATCAGGGATAAAGCACTCCTCCTCCTCGGATCTTTTCTGTCCAGTAGGACACAATGAGTGGCACTTGACGCATTCGTCTCCCCGGACTTTTCACTTCCCTATGGAGTCCCACAGGGCTCATCATTGAGCCCCACTCTTTTTAACTTATAGGTCACCCCTCTGGCCAAACTGATAAGAAGCTTCGGCTTCACGCTGGTGTCATACGCTGACGACACTCAGATCATTGTGTCCATCAACAGTCCAGCCACGGATACTGCATCTCGTTTTCAAGATTGCATGAGCCATATAGGGAAATGGATGCAGGTCAATTGTCTGAAACTTAACACATCCAAAACGGAAGTCATGCTATTTGGCATTACGCCAATCATTTGGTCAGATAGCTGGTGGCCAACCGACATGGGCCCTTCCCCAATACCAGCCAGTAAGGTAAAAAACCTTGGAGTCCTCTTCGACTCCAGACTTTCCTTTGAACCTCAGATAAACGGCACTACATCAGACTGTTTCTTCATCCTCAAAATTCTAAAAAAAAGTACTCCCTTTCATTCCTTTCTCGCTAAGGAAAACAGTGGTCACAGCTTTAATTGGGTCTAGGCTGGACTACTGCAACGCTCTTCTCACCAGCGCAAGCAAGCGCAATATACACAAACTCCAGATGACACAGAATGCCGCTGCTAGAGTCCTGCTTGGGCTCACTCGCTTTGACTCGGCTTCCAAGGCCCTCGCTGAGCTCCACTGGCTGCCTATCAGAAAACGCATCCAGTTCAAAGCTCTCTGCATCGCATTCAAGGCTACACGCGGCAAAGGTCCTTGGCAACTGTCGCAACTCTTTAAGCCTTACATTCCGGCCACACCACTAAGATCATCATACAGTGGCAACCTGTCCATTCCCAGGGTACATAAAGTAAAATGGGGAGGTAAAAGTTTTGCCTACTCCACCGCCAAACTTTGGAACTCCTTGCCTACTCCTCTTAAAAAAGAACCCAATTTGTTGCACTTCAGGAAGCACCTGAAAACCTGGCTCTATCAACCTACCAGGTAATCTGACCCCTCTACCGTCTTGTCTTCCTGCCTAACTAGCGCCTAGATACCTTCGGGTCAGTGTAGCGCTTTATAAACTCCTCATTTCATTTCCACATATGCAGATGGCACACAGCTGATTCTCTCCCTTTCAGCGGACACTACAAGTACCCTGGCCAACTATTTCTCTGCATGTCAATTATTGCTAAGTGGATGAGTAACAACTGCATGAGATTCAGTGGCAATAAAACAGAACTAGTTTAATTCAGCAAGGACACATCCTTTGGTCCAATGCCTGGTTGCCCACAATCTAGGTCTGCCCCCTCAGATGACATAATTCATCAGGAATCCTGCATCATCCTGGACAGCCAGCTTACAGTGACTGTCCAGGTGACAGCGGTGTCAGCCTTCTGCTTTTGCACTCTTAAGATGCTCAGAAAAATATTAAAGTGGCTGCTTCTAGATTCCTGAAAAACTGTCACCCAAACCCTCATCATTAGCAGGCTAGAATACGGAAATGCCCTATATGTAGGCATCCTAGCCTACCTCCTCAGGAGGCCAAGAACACGACTGCCAGGCTACTGTTCAATCTTCCTCACTGTGCTGCAGTCAGTTACCACCTGCGAACCCTTCATTTACTACCCATTCACAAGCATGTCCCTTGATCTCCTCTGTCTCTCTTAAAGAGCTCTTCACAACCTTGTCCCTACCAACCTCAGCTCGAAAATCCACATTTACGCTCCTCTCAGACATTTTTAATCTGTCTATCTCTTGCTAGGACACCTGCCATGTATCTACTGGCCCAGATCTTGGGGTCCCTCCTTTTCCTATCTCGCCCCAATAGCCTGCAATAAGCTTCACTTAACCATCCGCTCCCTGCAGGACTTTAGGAAAAAGCTGAATGCTTGGTGTGAGCTGGGTTCGATGCCCATTGGTTGCTGAAGAGCGGGGTCCAAGTACGATTGTCAAAGAAGGAGGGAACACTTTGTGCAGGCAAAGTCTGAGATGAGGAAGGCCGCAATGTCATTTGGATACTGCCCGCCAACGGGCCTGGCGAAACCCTCTACTTTCAGACTTAGAAACTTTTCCGCAAGTCTGATTTTCTTCAACAGGGCAAACCAGCAAGTTTAAGCAGAGCGGTGTTAAGACAGCAGTGGATTCTATGGCTACCCCGGTCTCCATTGGTTCTCTAGGCAGAAAGTTGGCAAACACATTTTTAAGTCCCAGCTTTTGCAGTTTCGACAGGATCAGTACATTCCAACACCAGCCAAGGGTGCCAGGACCTCAGGAACAGCATTTGGGGGTCAAAACTTACTCCAATAGAAGATACCAGCAGGATCCAGGGCAGGTCCAGTTGAAACTGGTCAGCTGGGCTGTTTCAGAAAAGTGAAGTGGTCTTCTTGCAGCTTTTGTGCTCCAATAACTTAACAGGAGGTCAGCTAACTGACCCTTGGAGCCCACTTCTTTCTCTGGGTACAAGTGGGAGCAGCTTCATCGGTTAGGGTTCTCCTCACAGGTCACAGCAGCAGGTGCAGTACTTTGTCTCTCTTCCACAGGTCCAGTCATGTTCTAAAAATGGTGTACAGGGATGCCACATTCATTCCTGGCAGTAGCCTTTTGATGGGAGTGACTCTTGGCTCCTCCCTAACCCATTGAGAAAAAGTTCCTGGGGGTAACCTTTCCCACACTGCATGTGTGCTCTACTGCAAACAATCCCACAGTGCCCATTTATACCTAAAACCGAAATGGCAGCACCTTTCCTCCCTTGTGCAGAGCTCCTGTGTCCAACCTGGAGGTGTGTCCAGGGAAATGAGCAAACTCTCACCACTGGTCACTCAAAATCGGTTCTCGGGCATCTCCTCTTCCTCTGGGATTTGTGTTTGGCTGGCTAGAAAGACAATAGAGGAGGCAGGCCCAGTTGTGAGCTACATCTGCCAGTGACAAGGCAGGCTCCTTTGAAGATATGCAAGGGACTGGGCACAGCCCCCAAGCCATCCTGTCAGGAGAAGTTCAACTTCCCCCAACACCCAAGGCCTTTGTCTCAGCTCTGGGAGCCAATTCATACATAATCAAGGAGCAATTAAGCTCCTGGGTGACAGTTTGAAGCTCAGGCAAAAAGGCTTAATGGTAACTTTTTAAAAGTACCTTTTGTAAAATATTTGTCACAAATCCGACTTTACCAATGAATTGGATTTTTAATAAACATTTTAAAAAGTCAAAAAATAACTTTTTATCTGGTTTCTAGGTGGAGATAACATTATTTAATTTGAACATTAACTCCCAGTGCTTCCCTATGGAACAGCTAACGCTGCTATGTCAAAAATAGCTGTTGAGGCCTTTTCACTGTACGAACATGTTTTACTTCAAACTTTTATATTTACTACTCTTAAATACCATGCACCCTGCCTTATGGGTGCTTAAGATTAACTTAAGGGTGCCTTATTAATATTCAAATGGAAGGGTTAGGCCTGTCAAAAGGGGTTATTTTGACAGGTCGAATTTTCAGTTTAAACCTTCATAGTCAGGCAACTAGGCCTGTTGTCATGTTTGCATTGTCACTTTAGTGCTGGCACACTATGTGGTTCAGTCCACTAGTGTGTTTAACTTACAGGCTCTGGGTACACTTGGTACCACATACTAGGGACTTATAGATAAGTAAAATATGGTAATTAGGATTATAGCCAATTCCAACATGTTTTAGGGGTGAGAGCATAGGCACTGGCACCTGGTTAGCAGAGTCCCAGTGCACAGAGTGAAAAAATCAGCAGTCAATCCAAAAAGTGGTGGGTGATTATGCCAAAAACAGGCATTTTCTCTTCACTTTGTGTAAGAAAGTGATATTTTATTTTGGATAGATGGAAGTCCACCACAAGTAATGTCACTTTTCTTGTTAGATTCAGTAAAGGTTTCAGTAATTTAAACAGGTACACAAACTCATGTAGCTATGGCACAGAGCAGTCAGGCTTAACTTAAGAAAATGTGTAGAACATGTAGAAGAACCAAAACAGTTAAAAAGTCAGTCTCAACACAATAAAAATCTCACTTCAATTTATAAATAGAGACAAATTCACCAAGCAACATTACACCAAAACAAAATCAAAAAGGAGAACTGGAGATGAATTTTTAAAGATCGCTGTGAAAATACCACAAAAAAATCACAAAGCGCCAATGGTAGTAAAAGGTCGTGGTTTAACAGTACCTAGGTGCAATTTGAGGCAGACTACGATGGAGTTGTTAGGATACTCAAAGTGGATTGATCCCAGTGAAAGTCTGGAAGTCAAACAGTTTGAAAAGTCCCATTTCAGCTAGGGATATTGTCACTTTTTGAGAAGAAAAATATTCTATGCGTGAACACTGCTATGCAGAATGGTACTTTCTTCAGATGTGCAGGGACCCTTGAGCTGGACGATGCTGAAATCCATTTAAATGCTGTGGAACTGCAAGTGGGATACATTTTCCTTCAGCGTACAAATAAATACAAATTGGTCTCCAGATGCTTCAGGCAGGGTTGAGGTAACTTTCTAAAAGTAAGATTTTCCATCTATTTAAAAAAATCCGACTTCATCATTAGATTGAATTTTTAGTAAGTAGAAAGATAAATCTTTGAATGGATTTTAATGCTGATACAGGTCAAAAGTTATAGATATAGTGTATAATCTATACTTTGGATTTTTCCTATGTGCCAGCTACAGTATGACCAATGACTGCTGTTTTGAGCCTAGTGACTGGGGGAACATGCGATTTCTAATGCCAAACGTCCCACTCTCAAATGTTGTGCACCCCAAATTCATGGGCAGCAAGGTACGCTTAGGGTTGACTTATTTAATATTTCAATTCTGATAGCTACTTCTAACCTCAGATTCCTCACATTTGAATAATCCCCAGGATGCAGGCTGGAACCGGAAAGATTTGAGATATGGAAAGGTCCAAGTCGTGATCGGTCTAAGTCCAAAGGTTGGTATTGCTCCTGTTTCTGGTCTAGTAGCTGCAAGAGCCGATCCAAGGTCAATCGTCTTTGTGCTCCAAATCTTTGGGTGAGTCGAAGAAAAAACATAAAAAATCCAAACAGGACTCAACCCTCTCCTGCTCTCCTGAAAAGCCATGCAGGTGGTCACATGCCTCTCGATGTAGCTCTCTAAGTTGGTTGATGTTCAAGCCCATCCTGCCACTTGGCCCGGCACAACCTGGTTTTCTGGGGCTGTGTGAGACACCGAGGTAGATCCAGGAGTTCCACAAGTCCATGCTCCAACTCTTTGGATCCCTTCCAAATACCTCTGGCACATCTACGGCCCCAGGGAGCCCCATGACCTCCATCTGAGTTACCGCCAGCAGATTCACCTTCAGTGCAGTTGGACCCTCCAGACCCATCATCGTGCCATCTCTGGCGTCCGTACTGACTCCACGTCCGGCTCCACGACCCACGCCTCTTTCTGGAAGGTCGATGCCTATGCCGACTCCATCGATGCTGGTGGAGGAGGTGCCCATTGTGCTCTCCGACTCAGAATCGGCGCAGCTACAACCATGACCGAGGCTGCACTTGGTTTCTGCCGAACCACAGCTTTCTGCCTTGGAACCTCTTAGTGTCCCCCATCCACAACGGCTGGGCCGACACGTTACTTTCCCTGTTCAAAACAAATTCGGAAAATGGCTACGATGCAGATGATGAAATTGGCCAAACCCACCACAAGGAGAACTGGTATGATGTCCTCAAGGATGCCAGTGGCCTTGACATCTCTCCTGACTCTGGCCTCGTCTTGTCTCCAGGTCCTGCCACTAAGGAAAGTGCTTCCTTTGCTACAGTCATGCAGAGGGTAGCCAAAGTTCTTGACCTACAGCTACCAATTTTGGAGGTCAAATCTCATGTCCTCCAGCCAGGGCAGGCAAATACTGAACACTTGCTGCCTTTCAATGTGGCATTGACCGACACCCTCTTGGGGGCCTGGGCCAAACCTTGTTATGGTACCCAAATAATTCGCCAGTTTGCAAGGCACCACCACCCTGCCCAGATGACCCTGCAATTGTGTCTCAGCAACCTCTTCTGAAAGTTTAGTGGTGCAAGCTTCTACTACTAAGACAAACACTAACACTTTTCGACTACTCCTTGGATAGTGAGCCCAAGAGAGTCGAGACCCTTGGGAATAAAATATTTTCCTTTACAAGTTTGGCTCTCCGGTCTGTTAATGCTTGCTGCCTGCTGGGCCACTACTCCCACAGCCTCTAGGATTTTGTTACTCATATTCTCCCTGGTATGCCAGAATATGGCCCCATTCTAACCTAGGGCGTTCAGGATTTCAGTGATTCTGCTAAATTCCCGATTCATTGCAGGTTGGACACTGCAGACTCCATTGGGTGAGCAATTGGCACTAGTGTTGCCTTCCGTCACCATGCCATGCTGCGGTCAACAGGCTTTTCAGGCAATGTGCAATTGTCCCTTATGAATATGCCCATTGACGGGAAACATCTTGTTGGGTACATGTCTGATTACGCGCCTTGAGTGCTTCAAAAAGAGCATGGACACTGCGCACTGCATTGGCCTGTCTGCTCTGCCACACCAACTGCATCAGACTTTCAGTTCCTTTCGCTGCTTTGTCAGAGGAACCCAATACAGACAGCCGGTGCCGTGACACCCACCAGCCTCATGATCATGGACACAGAGCCAGTCAATCCACTACCCCCACGTCCCTACCTGAAAAAACACTTTAGCTTGCCCTTAGTAGAGCACAGCCACCCAATTGGCAGCAGGATCCAATGCTTCTTACTAGGTTGGCAGACCATAACATCAGACAGGTGGGTCCTGCAAATTGTACAAAGAGGTATGCCCTACCCTTCTAGGATGCTCCACCACACCTTCCAACATCCCCGGAACGACTGACTTGGTGCTATCTGTCTTTTTTATGGCAGGAAGTGCAACCCTTTTGGTCAAAGGGCTATCAAGAGGGTGCCTGCAACAGAAGTGGGTTGTGGTTGCTACTCCCACTAATCCTGGTGTCAAAGAAGTACGAAGGCCTTTGTCCTATTTTAGACCTGTGCCCTTTCAACCCCTTCGTCCGGAACGACAGATTCAAGATACTCACCCTGGCCGAGGTCTTTTCTGGCCTTGACTCAGGAGACTGGTTGGTGGCATTGGATCTGCAGGATCCCTATTTTCATATTCCTGTGCTGCAGACCCAGTGACGCTATCTTTGGTTAGTGGTGGGACAGGAGCATTTCCAGTCCGCTGTGCTCTCCTTTGGTCTCACCAGTGCCCCACGGGTGTTCACGAAAAATATGGAGCTGGTGGCAGCCCATATTCAGAGGTCAAGTGTCTTCCCTTACCATGATGACTGGCTGTTGAAGGCGGGCTCGCACCAGGCAATCATCAACCACCTCCAGACTACGGCGAACCTCCTGTCGTCTTTGGGGTTCACTGTCTACATGCCAAAGTCACGCCTGATTCCTTCTCAGGCGCTCCTCTTCAGTGGAGCCATTCTGGACATGGTTCGTTTTTGGGCCTTTCTCCAGGAAAGGAGAGTCTGGGACTTTCAGGATATAAATCCGGTCTTTCAGCCTCTGCTCTGGATTTCGGTGAGGCGAACTCTGCAGCTGCCAAGACTGATGGCCACCTGCATCCTGCTGGTAAAGCATTCCAGGGCCCTATTACATATAGGGCACACTTTCCCTGTTTGCGCCACAGTGCACCTTCAAAGAGGTGCACCGTGCGCTAACAGGGAGAGTGCACCCTATTATGTAAAATTTTCTGCCCTCAG
The DNA here is from genome assembly GCA_963921515.1 of Calotriton arnoldi. Taxonomy (NCBI): domain Eukaryota; kingdom Metazoa; phylum Chordata; class Amphibia; order Caudata; family Salamandridae; genus Calotriton; species Calotriton arnoldi. The sequence continues at coordinate 563,067 of CAWUFW010006258.1, read as the reverse complement.
GGCAGCTGCGAACTTGCGAGTGCTGGGGGCAGCGCATTCAAGTGAAATACGTGGCTGCTTTGAAGCAGCCGCTCCGTGTTTCACTGTGATGGCGGGTGCAGTGATTGACTACACCCGCCTGCAAAGGCATGTCTGAGGGGTCCATAGGACAACCTTGAACCCTCCAGAGGGCAGTCATCAGGGAGCGAAGTGACGTTGCATCCAGTAGCGCTTGCTGCCAAAATAAAATGGTGAGCAGCGCAGGGGCAAATAATTTAAAAAAAGAAACTCACTTAGCTGCTTCTCCCGCTCCGTATGACGGACACCTCGGTGCTCCTCTTCAGGAAGTCCTGGGCCAGCACAAGCTCCCAGACTTCCCACCCAATCCCGATGCTGCTGTCATGCTGTGAGAGCAGAGCCTGGTTGGTCTGAGCACCCTGGTTAGGCGCTCACGAAGGGACTGGGAGCCTGTGCCATTTCTGCACCCAGCTGTACAATACAGCTGGGTGGAGAAATTCTAAGTGCGCATGTCTGTTTGGCCAGCCTAAGACAGCCGGCCAAACAGACATGCGCACTTAAAAGTGCCTTCCACTCCTCCTCCCATTCCCTCGCTGGTGTAGAGAGGAGTGCCTGGCCCCGTCCTTCACTCTGTAGCATCAGCTGCCAGTGAAAAATAAAACAAAAATTGTTTTATTGTCGTTTTATTTTTTATTCTCAGTGGGGCGACGCTCCTCCGCCATTGTGGGGTAGCCTTCACTGGTTGCACCCACCTTTTTGTCGTGCAATGTCAGTGTGCCTCCTGACAGCTTCTTTGCCTCTGAGCCTGCGTCTATAATACGGCGCAGGTGCAGAGAGATTCCATCATTTGCATGGGGCCATGTCCCCATGCAAATGATGGAAAGCTGTGTTGAGATGGCCCTGGCGCTACATCTGTGCCAGCGCTATCTGTATTACAGAAGGGGCCGCACGAGCGTCTGCGGCCCCTTCTGTAATACCTAAGTGCCCCAGTGGCACACAAAGTGGGCGCACATGCCCATCGCACCCCCGGGGCACTTTCTATAATACGGTCCAGGTCGCTTATACCAGCTCTGCAGTCTAATATGAAATCTCAAGGAGCCCAACATCAAGGGGACTTATACTACCATGTCAAGGTTTCTGAGGAGACTGCAAAAGATCTGCAGTGATGGTTGCTGAAGCACGATTGGGCTAGCGGCAGGCACCTCTCCCTACCCTACCCCGAGCTGACCGTGGTGACCGTTGTGTCACTGATGGATTGGGGCGGTCACCTGAGAGAGGTGTAGATCAGCAGTCTGTGGTCTCTTGCAGAGTCCCGGCACCATATCAATTTACTGGAGATGAGGGCCATCCACTTGACGTTGAATGTCTTTCCTCACGTCCATCAAGGGGATGCTGGCACAGCTGCTCACGGACAACACCTGCCATGTGGCATTGCAACAAGTAGGGTGGAATGGGACACTGGGCCCTGTGCCAGAAGGCACAATGCCTTTGGAAATGGCTGGACCATCAAGATATTTTCCTGGTGCAAATCTCCTGGCAGGATCTTTGAATGCCAGGGCAGGCAAGCTCAGCCATTGACACCTAGCGGATCAACAGCGGCCGTTACACTATGTAAAAGGTGAGAAACCTGCATTTAGATAGAGTCTGTATCAGAAAGGGTGTTACAGAAGGTAAGTAACTTGCTTATCAGGTTTTTCTACCTGTCAAAAGGGGGATTGTGACAAGTCTGTGCCGCAGTGTTCAAGCTGCTGCTGTCAGGCTACAAAGGGCAGACCTGACGTCATGTTTTCACTGTCACACTGGTGGATGGCACAATAAGAGCTACAGTCAACAGGTGGCATTTAACTTTCGATGCCATGGGTATAGGTTATGCACCATATACTACGGCCTTAAAGGAGAGTCAAATAAGCCAGTCAGAGATTACCCAATTGCTATATGTTTCAGGGAGTCGGAGAACATACACTGGGCACTGGACAGCAGTGTCCCAGTGTGCAGAGTCTAAAAAACAGCAACTAAATTCAGCAAAAAAAAGGGGGGGGGTACTACACAAAAATGGGCATTTTCTCACTCTTGTTAATTGAATTGAATGGGGTACTTATAAAGCGCAACTCCGGAATGTTGAATGAATGAGATTCCACATTCAGCTGGCCTACTTTCATGTGGGCTGTTTAGTTGCTCAATGTCTTTGAGGTTTTGGGCTTTGGATAAATTATTATCCGGAAGGAGCCTCCTGGCGCTGATTTATTCTGATTATTCTGATCTTATGTTCCCTGCATGCAGGACTTCCAGGCAACCGTGCTCCAGCAAGGTCAGGATACCTCAGGGGTGATATGTTTACATTGTAAACACTGATAACATAACATGGTGTTAACAGACTTGCACACTGACCTGCAGTACTATGCATGCGCACATTTGTGCTCAAGCATGGTCAAATATTTGAAAAATTGACATACTTTGATGTGCCCAGTAGACTTTCACCTAATAACCAAAAGACCACTGTGCCATAAAAATTTGGTGCCTATCTGTTTAGCGATTATGGAGTTGCGTGCAAAGTAAACGTTAGTGAAGTGTCATTTTTGATGACGAGTGAAAAAACAATTGTGAACCCTCCCCCGCCCCCTTTTAAGTTTTGAACATTTGACTGCTTTGCACCAAATTCGACATGTCATTGGATATCATTCTATACATTGGCTTCTCCAGTTTTGGCATAGATTTTCAAAGGTGTGCCAATATTATTAAGGGTACAAGAATCAAGAGTGTGGTTTCAGCCTTAACTACAGAGTTGCTACTGCCATTTGTGGCCAGTATATCTTCTAGCATTAATCAAGCCTCTGCGTCTTATTCCTTCACTGTTGGAGAGATAGGACCATTGCTCTCAGGATAGAGAATACTTGTCCACGGCGCTACCTATATATTCCTTCATGTTACTTTATATTTTTTGTGGTGTGCGATACTGATATTTATAGCCCTATCTACTCCTTCCTGTTGGTTTGATTTTACACTAGAGTCATGCTCTGAAGTTAATGTTGTGGCACAGCGCTGTTTGTAGTGTAGATTCATGTTTGCACTTAGCACATGGTCATAATGAATTGTTCATCCTGACTTCTGGACCACCCATCCTGACCTGTTGGCCATTGTCTCACAAAAGATATATACAGCACAGTGCTGCTTGACCAATGAGTTTATGTACCACTGTGAATATTGCATTTGGATAGTAATCTGTCCAAACCCACAATGAGATGTTTAAAATAGGTTGCTCCTTTTTAAACAACAAGGGGGACCCAAATAAAGTCGGCCAGGGACCTTGGGAATCAATTATTATAGACAACAGTGGTCCCTAGGGAAGAGTAAGGGTGAACAGAAATAATAAATACAGACCCAATCAGTGCTGTATGGGTTAAACATGTCCGGCCGGACAGAGGTTCAATATTTAATTTATACGAAATTATTTGAAATATGTACAACACAATATACTGAGAGTGGGACACAAGCCTGCATCCTACTACAGAAACATAGAAACATACAAACATGCGGTCTGGGAAACAATCAAGGAAGGCTCAGGCAACGCTCACGGTTTGTTCTCAAGAAAAGAAATTCACAATTTTAAGTCAACAAATCGCAAGGAACGCCTCTACATGGTAAATGGTAACATCACAGTGTATGTATGAGGCGTTTTTAGGGTGTCGACGGCGTTTCGATCCAAGAAAAAGTTGCATGGATCATCTTCAGGACATTAGATAAGCATGCCTGAGATATGGGTGCCTTAAATTACGTGAGAATAGATCGGTAAGTCAAAATTGAGCGAGGTCCTCAATGGGAGTTACGGGGTCGCCCGCAGGTGGTGCGGCGGAGGTTAAGGCCACGATGTGGAGATACAGAGGTTAGGAATTCCTCTAGGGGAGCGTGATGCTACACTCGTTGATTCGAGAAGGAGCCACAGGCGTGTGCTCGGTGGGCGCGATGGCCTCTAGCCGAGGATTACGGGGGATCAATGTCCGTGAGTGCGGGGTTTATGTACCACTGTGAATATTGCAATTGGATAGTAATCTGTCCAAACCCACAATGAGATGCTTTAAAATATGTTGCAGTATAAATACTCTTTTCTGTTAAAGGTAAGATCAGAACTACATACATTAGATTTGGACTGTTACTGTACCGACTCTGTAGATACTATTTTTCATTTGTTATATCTTATTTTTATTTTATGCTAAAATGCATAACTTGTCTCTTTAAAAAATAGGTTCTATTAACATTTTATGCCATTATGTAATGTTCTGTTTGTGTTTTGACAGATTCGAGGTTTTCTATCAAGGTTTGATAATGTCCTCCCAGTGAGTCTGGCGTTTGACAAGTGCACTGCCTGTTCTTCTAAAGTGAGTTATTTTACTATGTATGACGCTATTTATTTATTTATTAATTCAAATTGGTATTGTTTCTGACCCACAAATGTTAAAAGTGCAAACTAATTTTAAAAATGAAAATACTGAGGCTTAAGTTGAATGAATGAGATTCCACATTCAGCTGGCCTACTTTCATGTGGGCTGTTTAGTTGCTCAATGTCTTTGAGGTTTTGGGCTTTGGATAAATTATTTGCAAGAGGTGGATTTAGTGATTTGGCCTAACCCAATCGTATGTAAATGTTGTTACTTCAAAATAAATTTAATCAATTTGAACTAGTCCAAACGAGAGAAGTTGGAAAAACCTACTTTATATACTTGCCACAGACAGCAGTTACCAAGATCAGATACTCACTATCACCATATTTGTGTAACTTCATTTTAAGATATGCAATTTCATAACTTTTTTTTATGAAACTTGACTTCTAATCCCTTTTCCGAAATTAAGAATAACAAAACCAGTGGTTAATTATGAAGGTTATCAAATGAAGCTTTAAAGAGGAATTAATTAAAAACTCAAGAGTAAACGCGAAAGAACCAATATTAACAAGCAAAAAATGAGTCATTTTGCATCTTTGCAATGATTGTGAAGGATTGCCATTGTTGAAACACGTTTGCATTAAATATCAATGTCACACTGCATGCTAGAAACAAAGGAAAAGGGGCATTCGATGTGTAATGAACTTAAGATACATCTGATTGAACCTATTTCACTTCCCAATTTTAGCTTATGCCAGTGCTGTTTGAGTCCTTCACCAATTCTAATTTAGTATTGTGTAGAAAGATTTTTTTTCACATACTCTTAGAGCATTATGCATTTCAGCTTCTCTGAACAGGCAAGTTACTTTTGATTGCTCTTGAAATAGCTTGGTCCCATTTGATTCTAGTGAATTGGGGAATAGGAGTCTTGTAAGCTTGGTAATGTTTCTTTGGTAACCCTATCTGCGGGCACCTTCCTGATTTCCTAATACTTTATAAACATCTCTCTTTAAAAAAGAAAAGAAAATTGGACCTTTATGATGTTGAGAACTATCGCCCAGTAACTGTCCCCCAACACTTGGTAAGATCTTGGTAAGCTGATGTCTAAGCAGCTGTCGAGTCACAGATGAGGGCGTTCTTCTGCATGACTGACAGATGGGCTTCCGTCTGGGCACAGGGACCAAGAATGCTTTA